>CM056465.1:3082500-4282500 GCA_029783895.1 Triplophysa bombifrons
ATTTTAATGCTTTTAATGTTTTGTGAATTATTGATTTCTCTTCACAAGAGGCACATCCCTGTTTACACTTTAATGTCTTTAAAGGTTGAATATACACAAATTCAAATTCAAAAGTACAAACTTCAATATATTGACATTGACAAAATAAAGAACACAAACATAAAACTTGAGATTTAGTTTAAGAAGATTGCAGATTTAGAAACTACTTCTAAATTGTTTACTTAACATTCTTGACTCTTATTACAAAATAAGATTATTATTCCTTATTAAAACATGACACTGATATCCATCTATTATCTGTAGAGATTAAAAATAAAATGCATGTGGGCCTAAGCATGTTTGTGTTGTTTTTTTATTTAAGAATAATAAAGAAATGGTGTTATATCTCATGAAGCTCAGTCTAAGTGTAATGGTTTAGAGATCTTCTTCATCTCAGGTCTCCTCTCTTTTCTGATGATGTGTGTAGTGTAGCACATGCAACAGTACAGACCCTGTCAGGTTCATCCCTTAGATTTCTTATATACTGAAATACTTCATTCCTATCAGTTGCCCAAAGTTTATTTCATGATCCTGTCCTGACTTGAGCTGCAGTGTAACAGGTTTGGGTCTGGGAATGGAGTCTTTAAACACAGTCCATCATAAATGTGACTGAAGATTGTTGACTCATGCAGATTCAGGTCATTTTACTTCAGTGCTGGTGATACTGTAGGTGTCACACACCATCTAAGACATTTCATCAGTCAGCTTCCTTATTGATTCAATTGCTTTTTGCTTAATACTATAAGTACTATTAAAGTGAATATAACCTGCAAATATATCATTTACGCATTTGTCAGACACTTTTATCCAAAGCGACAACATTGCATTGTACTATATATTTTGTTTTCTCACTTCCGCCAATCCCCGGGAATTGAACCCCTGGCCTTGCCGTTGCAACCGCTATGCTCTAAGCACTGAGCCACGGTAATATTATCATTTATTATTATTATATTATTATTATATCATTTATTAAACTAAAACAGGTTTTAGTTTAATAAATGATATACACAAATTTGCAAATGGAAAACTGCATTTTTCATAAATAAATGTCATCATATGCACTGTCTGTGCTTTTATAAACTGTATATTTAATATGAAGGTACAACAAATGAATATGGCTTGACTGTGTCATGGCTGTGATCTAATCCTGTCATGAAATAATCTTTCTCCAGAGCAGGTTTAAGCTAACGGATCTGTTGCTAAAACAAAAAGTCCAGGATGAGCGTTGAAGAACCGAACAATCAAAGATAATACGAAATCGTCAACAATCAAATCCAGCTAAATAAATTAGCATGATACGAAGAACACCCCCAGAAGATCTCTGAAGGATTCAATTTATTATTATTGTTGTTGTTATAGTTTAGTGTCTATGTACATTCAATAATTATAGTGCACTAGACTGAAGCAGAAGAATCCTGCCCACTTCTTTGCATTGTGATCACGTGCTTCAGTGCTCTGAGAGTGTTTATAGTGCTGTGAGTTTAACACTTCATGACTGACAACACAACACAATCTTCATCATCACACAAACCAACAAGAACAACAATGACTTTCAGCATCATCTTCATCTGGACACTCACAGTGTTTGCTCAAGGTTTGTGTAGTAACATTTTTATCACGATTCATTGAAGAGTGAAATCTTCATTTGTTTCAGTGTTGTCTTATATTTCATTCTTGTTGTTTCTTTCAGAGTGTAGAGGACAGTACACTGTTACTCAGAGTCCATCAATAACAGCAGTTCAACCAGGACAAAGTGTTCAAATAAAGTGTAAAGTCAGCAGTGCAGTATACACAACTAGTTCGGGTCCCCGAATGAGCTGGTACTTACAGAAACCTGGAGAAGCTCCTAAACTCCTCATATATCTCGCAACAACCATCCAGTCTGGAGTATCATCTAGATTCAGTGGCAGTGGATCAAACACAGATTTCACTCTGAGCATCAGTGGAGTTCAGACTGAAGATTCAGGAGATTATTACTGTCAGAGTTTTCACTATCCTAATAGCAAGTATGTGTTGACACAGTGATAAAGAGTCGTACAAAAACCTCCGTCAGTCAGACTGAACAGTGACTGCACTGATACACCTGACACATACTGCAGCTGCTGAGGGACGAGAGTTTCTTTAAATGAGAACAATTGCATTTAACCTTTTAGAAGTTGTTTATTTATTTACTTTTGATTATTGTTTTTATTTATTGGTTTAGTGCCATTTCTACAATCAAGGTGTACATTTACAAAACACTACACAACATATAATCAAAAATACACTTTTTCAAACATTTCAGCATGTTTACCAACAGTAACTGCCTTGCATAATATTATCAAGATCAAACTTTTGTTTTATTTCTCTTATTTTTCTGTTTCATATATTTGTCTCATTTAATCCAACTAATCTTAATGTTGAACTAATGAATCATTTATTATGTTCATAGATTTTTAACTGGTCTGATTGTTCTGTGATAATTTGTAAGTTACAGTTGTATGATCACCATCAACATGAGCATGTCACTCTTCTTCAACACATGGATGAAGCTTGTAATGATATAACCGCAGAGCAACATCAAGCCTGGATTCTTCATACCAGAAGGTTTTTCCCACAGTGTCTGAACATTAAGAACAAAATATTCCCTGTTATTTGATGAAACTTTATGTCTAAATGTTGAAGACTGTTTTGATGTTAATGAATATTTTGTGGTTTCAGATCTCCATTACAGTTTTTTCCCTTTTTTTCACAATGCACCCACAGTATTGTACAAACTGTAAAATAAACTATAAAATACTTTCTGCTTACGGATGTAAATGACTTGTGTTCTTTGATCCATGTTTTTCATGTTGTATCAGTCTACAATATAAATATGGCTTTTGCAAGTTTGTTTGGGCGTAAGTGTAACATTCATTGTGTTTGCTGTGTCATTTGAAACCTGTACCTTGTGTTTGCTGCTGAATGAACTGACTGTTAGTTGTTCATTTTGTCATAAGATTTTTTTAAATATACAGAAAATTGCACAAAAACAAAAAAAACATATTTATAATTATATGATTTATAATAATTAAGATATTTTTATCCATGCAATAGTTTCATACTAAAAGAATACTGCAAAAACACTAAATAACAAATCACACTCACAATGATAGTAGTTCAAAATGTGAGGTTTGGAAATTTACTCCATCTGAAGTCGTTTTCATGGTTCATTGAATGACTTTTATGAATTGTTTTAAAAACACAAAATGAGTCAAAATCATAAAGATTCAACATGATTTTATTTGTTGAATTTTGATGAAACACAATCAGCAGTGAATGAATAAAGCACACATGAACTGTGTGTGATGTTGTAAAATTAATATAGAATCACATGTGAGACATGAGTGAGACTCAGATGAGAACAGAAGTCAGAGGAGAGAGAGAGAGAGAAAGACAGAGAGAGAGAGAGAGAGAGAGAGAGAGAGAGAGAGAGTCTAGTGTGAACACTGATCATCTCTCCTGAATTCTCCAGTGACTGTATGACTGGGATCTTTGTGTTTGGCCTCACAGCTCACTGAGAGCACTGAGCTCCACTCCTGCTCAGAGAGAGTCAGACTGCTGCTCCAGCTGTACAGACCGTTCTTCTCCAGGAGCCCAACACTGCTGTCCTGAGATCTGCTGCTCCCGTCCACCTTCCACATCACACTCCAGTCTGAGGGGAAACCCTTGTTGAGCACACACATCAGTGTTGCTGTTTTCTTTGTGGAAATCTCTTCACTGGAGGGCGGCAGGACGCTCACTTTAGGACGAGTGAAGCCTGACAAACACACAATAGTCACAAACTCACAGAGAGAAACAAACAACTTCACTCTCTACATGATAAACATAAAAGACCAGAATGATAAATAAGTTCACGTTAAATTATTTTGTAATTTTTCTCTTTCGTTCATGTTGATCTGAATGTTTGTACAGAATTGTTGACAATTTTTACAACCGCTTTTACAATCAAAATGAAACTAATATTAAATCAATATACAACGCATATTACCTCACATATACTCATTTAATGAAGTATTAAAATATACACACTAAACATAACATACCTGTAACATCAACTGTTTAAAAAAAATCATAACACACAAATTTTTTTTGGGTGAACTATCCCTTTAACAAAATCTATTATGTAGAAAATAAAACAAGAGTTTATGTTTCAAAATATGAAAGTGCACTTGTACACAAAGTTATTTATTAAACCACATAAATATGCTATTCAGAAATCTATTGTATTAATATTATTATTGAAGTAATTTACTTACTGCCAACATCCAGTCTGGTGCCGCTGCCGAAAGTCCACCACACATCTTTACACTTTATCACACATTCACACATCATACACATTAAATTTAATCTCCTGATTATATGACAAAAATATGAACTTATTTTACAAAGGCAAATGAGATTTCTCACTTATCTGACTCTCATGACCTCAATCCTCAAAGTATGAACAAGGATACAATATTCAAAGTTAAAGCATTGAGGTCAAATTGATGATGTGAAGATATGATGATACAAATACAACATCATAATCAATAACATAAGAAACAAATTCACATGACATACAAGTATCTTTATTTAAACATACATATTATTTATATTACACATAACACACAATATTCACATGATCTTAAAGATACAGAACACATCACAAGTCCAGTGTTTGTCTGTGTTGAGGTAAATGATACATGTAGAGAGTGAGTTTGCATTGTGATCACGTGCTTCAGTGCTCTGAGAGTGTTTATAGTGCTGTGAGTTTAACACTTCATGACTGACAACACAACACAACACAATCTTCAGCATCACACAAACCAACAAGAACAACAATGACTTTCAGCATCATCTTCATCTGGACACTCACCGTGTTTATTTCAGGTGAGACATGAAGACTTAATCTGACTTGTTTTTATTTCTGCTGTATTTGTCGTGTTTGTTTTAGTATATGATGTTATTACAGTTTAATACACAAATTGTTTATATTTTGTGTTTTCAGAATCCAGAGGAGTTACTCTGACTCAACCTAGAGTGAAAAGTGTTCAACAGGGACAAACAGCTACAATAGAGTGTCATATAGATGTAGGAATATATAGCGATGAACTACACTGGTATCAGCAGAAACCTGGAGAAGCTCCTAAACTCCTCATATATAACATCAATAGCCTCCAGTCTGGAGTATCATCTAGATTCAGTGGCAGTGGATCAAACACAGATTTCACTCTGAGCATCAGTGGAGTTCAGACTGAAGATTCAGGAGATTATTACTGTCAGAGTTTACACATTCCTAGTGGCTATGTGTTGACACAGTGATAAAGAGTCGTACAAAAACCTCCGTCAGTCAGACTGAACAGTGACTGCACTGATACACCTGACACATACTTCAGCTGATCATACAACACACACACACACACACACACACACACACACACAACAAGACTGAACTATTTATGAAGAATTAAAGATACAAATTTAACATCCATAATGAGTTCTGATTAATAGTATTGGCGTCAAATTCCCCTAATTAATAATGAACATATAATTAGCAAAACATACACTGACTCCTTTATATAAGATGTTTTTTCTCTGTTTGTGTGTGTTCTTGTAATCAACACATCTAATGATCTTTATGAGATAAACGTTATGATCAGATGCACAAACAGCTGCTGTTCTTCATCACAACATTTGTTCAGAGAGTTCAGTGTTCACACCAGTCAAGAGAAAAAATACATTTACATTTTGATCAGAATATTCTTTTAGTTAAACAGCCGATAGCTCAGAGTAAATGGAAACTACTTAAAAAGCATCTCAGGGTGAGACCTGATGAAATTTCATGATACGAGGCAAAATGTAACTACACTAAAGGTCCTAAAATATAAAAGTTGTGTTTTTTAGTTGCAACATAACTCCTGTTTAGTTACGATACTCGTCCCTTTGATTTATTTCATAATTCTGATGAGTTTAGTTTATACTAAATTTTGTAAAATATGAATAAGTAAATTAGTTTGTGTTCAAAACATTTTGACCGGTAGTGTTTACATTTGCAGTTTTAAGCAATATTTATTGCCCACACACATATAGAGATGGTGTGGGATGGTGGTCTAGTTGGTTAAACCACTGAACTGGTAAATCGAAGGTTGCTGGTTCGATCCCAGGAGCCACCAGCAGTCTGTCCTTGAGCAAGACACTTTACTCCATGTTGCTCCAGGGGGATTGTCCCTGTAATAAGTGTACTGTAAGTCGCTTCGGATAAAAGCGTCTGCCAAATGCCTAAATGTAAATGTAAAGTACACATCACCAACACATCCAAAAAACACACTGAACTCTCCTTGTCCAGGCCCTTTTAATCTCTAGGCTGGACTACTGCAATGCTCTTCTTTCTGGTCTTTCTTGGAAATTCAATCAAACACTTCCAGCTGGTTCCCAACGCGGCAGCGTGACTCATCTGCCATCTGCCAATTTTTTTCAGATTGGCTTAAAAGGACTAGTTGTTATAATCCCACTATTCAGATCAGTTGAAATGCCCAATAGGACATTTCCCACTCCTCATGCAGGGGGGAAGGAGTCAAGAATATGAATCGATATAAGGAGGTCTGAGGTTCCACTGGTTTGTCGGGTAGGCATCTTCTATGTGTGGGGATAAATTATTATAGAAATACATAGCAGACTTACCTTTCCTGCCATTATCAGAGAGACGTCTTATGAGATGTGTGTCCCAATTTCACCACATTATCCTAAGTGAAAAAAGCCTTTTGGTGAGTTGCTTTTGATAATGCCCTTTGCATGGTTCCCATCAATGCAACACATCGTCAGTTGTGCACATCAGCTTCATTGGGTGTTTCCGCCCTTTATCACAAGACACCCTTAGCTAAGGGAGGCCCATCGCAGGTTGATCAGACCTAGGTGTGTTGCATTGTTACTAGATCATCTGGCAGAAGCAGTGGGACGCTATCACTGGAGCTCAAAGGCACCACAGTTGTTAACCGCCGGCCTTGAGAATCGATACGACAACCTTCTAGGCACCAATCCGACTCTCTAGCCCTTAGACCACGACTACCCAAACCATTAATGTGCACTCAATGGCCCGGTCCAGTGTAGCACCATTTAAGCACATTACCAAAATCAACACAACCATACTTGCCAACCCGTTGGCTAAGTATGTTATAGCCCCACTGGCTCTGTTAATGCAAGCTCAGTTCCCCCGGACCCGTAAGGCAGTGGTTCCCAACCATTTTTCCTTGGACACCTCCACGTACATATATGAAAATCGGAGCCCCCCCAACCCTCATACATGTGTGTGTGTGTGTGTGTGTGTATACATAACTCCACTCACACACACATATATAAATAGTAAATATAAATAAATTATATGAAATAATTTAATCATAAATTAAATTAAATTTATTTAATTGCTTCCGGCTACCGAAAAGCCCTATGTGAATGTCTGCCGATGGAGCCGGAATTTGAAATAATTATTTTATAACTATTTTATATTATATATATTATATATATATATATAACTATTTTTGATTGTTTTATCTTGGCTTTGCAAGCACATGATTTTTATATTAAATGATAAGTGGAATATTTTTTGCAACTTTATTCAACTTCACTGCATGTCATGCAATGTGAACTCTGGTGCCCCCCTAAGGGGGTCGTGGATTCCAGGTTGGGAACCACAGTAGTATGGCATAACCTTACCAAAACTTCATAGCCACCATACGCGCCAACCGTTGGCTAAGGCTGATATAGCCCCACTGGCTCTCATAATGCAAACTATGTGCCCCCGGTCCCATACGGCATAATAATACAAGACCATTTTTTACATGGTCACTTGGCAGCTCATATTTCGTCCTTCCGTTTCAACCACAGTTAGTGGCTGCTTCTCTCAATGAGAGTGGCAAGTTATTTCACTACCGTCTGTTGGGCCTGTCCTATGCTCCCCACTTTCTTAGGCAGGCTTTTAGTGGAATTGGAAACAAAACCCCTGCAGCCCACTTCCACAGGGAACTCTTTCGCTGTTTGTTTCCATACTCCACAGCTTACTCCAAGTGATTTTGCGCCATTCAATGCCTCCTCACCTCATCCAATTGCTTTGCTGGGCTTGCCGGAAATTGCGACCATAATTGGTTAATAATACTTTTGGGAAAAGCACCACAGAATGGTTCAGTGAACAGTTGTAATGTGAATACTGAAGAAGTCACACAAGAATGAAGCATCAATGAGTGCGTTTACATGCACATTCTTACTCTGATTAAGATTAATAAACTGAGAACAAGTAAATCCTGTTGAAACAACAGCATATGCAGGGTTAGGTATGTTTTCATGCTGTTTTGTTGTATTGTGCTGGTTTAAACTGGTCATGTGCTAGTCCAGTACTGGTCCTTAGCTGGTTTAAGCCGGTGAGATACAAGCTCAAATCAACAAAGCACCAGCACATGACCATCTTAAACCATCACATGCCAAGCTTAAATCAGCACAAACCAGCAATCCAGCATAAAATCATACTGTAGCAAAGTTCAAAGTAGGGAAGGAAGGAGGCGGGAACCGGGAACATTAAAACAAACTTTTAATCAAAATAAACAATAAATCAAAATCAAATAAACACAGAAGTAAAAGGCCGGCAGCCACCTCACAGTTGACTACTGGCTCCGAGAACATAAACACTAACTGAACACATGTCTCGTAAGTAGTCCTGTTGCTCGTCTTCTTATGCTCCCGATCTCCTCCATGAGATATGCGGGAACATGTGCGCACAACTGATTCCAACTATCACTCACGCCACTAGCAGCCCCCCCTCACGGCTCTCGTCCCGCCTTCCTCGTTACACATACCTAACCAAACCTCCTGGGCTCCTGGAAGTTTTTTTCAACAGGGAGTTCATGTAAAAGTTTAAAATGGTTTTCTTTTATCAGGGAAAGGTCATAATCATGTAAGCAAAAACCAGTTCGGCAGAGGTAGTTTTTTGCACATTATTTTTGCGTTGCATGTTAATGCCTTTATCTGTTTTCTCCCAGTTTTGTAATGTGCTCATGTCTGACAGCCTAAGATTAGTAAAAGCCTCAAACAGAAGTAACAATAAAGTAACACATTAAAGTCCTCCCTTGAATCATGCAGTTACTTTAGAAACAGCAAAATGACAAAAAAACTATTATTACATATTCAGGTACTGCGGAACTTAATATAGATATTAAAATACAGGTTGTCAAGGATTTGTACATGAGACTGTCATGACCCTGTCCAGAAGAAACTGGAAAACAACTTGACTAGAAGGACAGGATCATGACACTTGCCAAGTCTCAAACTTCCCTGTAAAACTGGTTTTCTGTGAAGCCGGTTTGATGATATGCATGTAAACATGTGAAAACAGATATAAGATGATTTTTTTATAGGTATGCATTTATTTTGCACATGTAATCAAACTCAATGTCTTATATCAGAGGGAGGAGTTGATAAAACATTCATAAGGTCAGTATGATGTGTATGAGTCCACCTCATGAATAATGTGTCAAACAAGTGAAAGTGACTTGTGGTTATTCATTTGACAGTTTGGTTTAAAAATTTGCTTCATCTGCAGGTGTTTTCATGGTTCATTGAGTGATGTTTATTTATAAAAAAGAGCTGATGTTCTGATCTGTCACAAAAGACAAAATGAGTCATAACGATTCAATATGATTTTATTTGATGAATTTCTGATGTAACACAATCAGCAGTGAATGAATAAAGCACACATGCACTGGTTTGTGGTGTTGTTTGTGAAAAGCAGAGCAGATGTCAGATGAGAGAGATAATGAATGTAGAAACACATGTGAGACTCAGATGAGAACAGAAGTCAGAGGAGAGAGAGAGAGAGAGAGAGAGATAGAGAGAGAGAGAGAGAGAGAGAGAGAGAGAGAGTCTAGTGTGAACACTGATCATCTCTCCTGAATTCTCCAGTGACTGTATGACTGGGATCTTTGTGTTTGGCCTCACAGCTCACTGAGAGCACTGAGCTCCACTCCTGCTCAGAGAGAGTCAGACTGCTGCTCCAGCTGTACAGACCGTTCTTCTCCAGGAGCCCAACACTGCTGTCCTGAGATCTGCTGCTCCCGTCCACCTTCCACATCACACTCCAGTCTGAGGGGAAACCCTTGTTGAGCACACACATCAGTGTTGCTGTTTTCTTTGTGGAAATCTCTTCACTGGAGGGCGGCAGGACGCTCACTTTAGGACGAGTGAAGCCTGACAAACACACAATAGTCATAAATAAGTGATAAATATGTTCACAATATATTCTTATGTCATTTTTCTCTTTCGTTCATATTAATCTGAATGTTTGTACAGAATTGACAACTTTTACAACTACTTTTACAATCAAAATCAAACTAATGTTATATCAATGTAGAAAATATACTACCTCACATATACTCATTTAATCAAGTATTAAAATATATATACTAAACATAACATACCTGTAACATCAACTGTTTGAAAAAAATCATAACATAAAATAATCGTTTATCAAATTTATAACTTACTATTTTTTTAATATACTAAATAAATACAAGTTTAAACCATTTTGTACATACATTACTTTTCATTTGATGTTTATTTTTATTGCAGACTAAACTAATTGATTAAAAAAAAAAGATTGTGAGCCTTACAGCGATAGTTAACCCAAAAATAAATATTTTGTCTGTATTTACTCACCCTCAGGTTTTTCCAAACCTGTAAACATTTCTTAGTTCTGATGAACAAAAAGGAATAAACTTAAAAAATGTCCCTAACCAAAGAAGTCTCATCCCCCTTTACTGCTACATTGGGGAAAATAAATACTATGGGAGTCAATGGGGGATGAAATCGGTTTGGTTACTGACATTCTTCCAAATACCTTCCTTTGTGTTTAGCAGAACAAAGAAATGTATACAGGTTTGAAACAACACGAGGGTGAGCAAATGATGAGAGAGTTTTCATTTATTGGTGAACTATCCCTTTAACAAAATCTATTATGTAGAAAATAAAACTCAAGAGTTTATGTTTCAAAAGTTGAAAGTGCACTAGTACACAAAGTTATTTATTAAACCACATAAATATGCTAAAACAGTCATTTCATTTTATATTTAATAGTTTATCTTTATATGTGAATGCAGAAATCATTTGTATTAATATTATTATTGAATATTTTTACTTACTGCCAACATCCAGTCTGGTGCCGCTGCCGAATGTGTACCACAGTGATACAAACTAATAGAGCGACTGTACAAAAACCTCTGAACGCTTCAGTAACTGCACTATAAACACATCACAAACACATCTTTACACTTTATCACACATTCACACATCATACACATAACATTTTATTTAATTTTGTTTATTTATGTATTCTTTGCATTTTGGGTGAACTATCCCTTTAACTATAATATAAACTAATTTACAAGTTTGTTTTAATTTTAACCCTTAAAATTGACTCTCATATTCTAAAACCTTAAAGTGTGAACAATTTATTATATTCAAAGACGAAAACATCCAAAGATTTACAAAGTAACCTTATTGTCACTCTTTCATAAAGCTGCTGTCCTGTGTATCTCCATATTCTGTGTTTTTTATTTTACACCAACATTACTGTGATGAATCTTCCATGAGCATTAGCAGATCAGCAAAATAGTCCATAGCCAGAAACAGGGCACAGTGGTTTTCAGTTGTGAGAGTCTTTATTGTATTTTGCTAAAGCAAGATAAAATGTGATCAAGCCTCATCAGAGGTACAAAAATGATGAAGTCAATTTCCAGTCAGATTACATCACAGGCAATAGAAAGAATTCAAATGTATAATCGTGCTAAAGCCTCTAAACTAACAGAGGACCAAACAACAGCACCACCGTTCCAGGATACTTTACATAACTCCCACTAGATAAGGCATACACTGAATTTATAAGAGGTGGCCGGCACCACTTAAACAAAAGAGAATAAACAAAACCGAACAAGTTCTAAAAACATTAAAATGTATACATGCATTTACATTGCTTTATCCTATACATTTGTACAAAGGTATTTGCAATCTCCTGGAATAAAACCCACAACCTTGTGTTGTTAACACAATGCTCTCAACACTGAGCTACAGGAAATATGACAGTACAGTAACAACACGAACTTTAGAATGAACATGATACCTTTAACTAAATTAAGAGCCATGGATAAACTTTAGTTAATGCAAAACAATTCTATTAACAAAACCACATTAAATCTGGACATCCCATTTTCCTATGTCCCCTCTTATACATTGAAGATGGTACATTCTCACTTCCTTTAGAATTCCCATAAAACAGTTAAACTTCCTGCCTGAAACTCTTTGTCACTATGTTGGTCTGTTCCCACAACACAGGTACCAAACATTTCTCAGTAAAATATAATAATTATTATAAGTTCAATCATTGATTATGTTTTTAACATTACTGTTTTAGTTGATTTTAATGTTTTTAACTTTAAGCCAAACAACTAAGCCTGTGAACTGACTCAGTGTAATGACAAATAAAGATATTAAAACAAACCAATATATACAAACCAATTACACACAAATAATGACTAACTGTTAACCATTACACACTTGTTCAATAATCACTACACATAATCACAGAAAACAAAATACAACCAATGTGCAGAAATTATCATTATATGATCAAACAGTGTTTGAGTGTGTTGATGTAAATGTAGAGAGTGAGTTTGCATTGTGATCACGTGCTTCAGTGCTCTGAGAGTGTTTATAGTGCTGTGAGTTTAACACTTCATGACTGATAACACAACACAATCTTCATCAACACACAAACCAACAAGAACAACAATGACTTTCAGCATCATCTTCATCTGGACATTCACAGTGTTTGCTCAAGGTTTGTGTCGTAACATTTTTATCACGATTGTTCATTCATTGAAGAGTGAAATCTTCATTTGTTTCAGTGTTGTCTTATATTTCATTCTTGTTGTTTCTTTCAGAGTCTAGAGGACAGTACACTGTTACTCAGAGTCCATCAATAACAGCAGTTCAACCAGGACAAAGTGTTCAAATAAACTGTAAAGTCAGCAGTAGAGTGTATGGTGGAACTTACTTACACTGGTACTTACAGAAACCTGGAGAAGCTCCTAAACTCCTCATATATAACACAAATAGCCTCCAGTCTGGAGTATCATCTAGATTCAGTGGCAGTGGATCAAACACAGATTTCACTCTGAGCATCAGTGGAGTTCAGACTGAAGATTCAGGAGATTATTACTGTCAGAGTTATCACTATCCTAATAGCAAGAATGTGTTGACACAGTGATAAAGAGTCGTACAAAAACCTCCGTCAGTCAGACTGAACAGTGACTGCACTGATACACCTGACACATACTGCAGCTGATCATACAACAAAAAAAAAACAGAACAGTGATCACAAATATAGATTTTTTTGTAGTTATGAAGATAATCAAAAATGACTTTAAAATCCATACTGATTGTTGAAGTATCAGATTATTTTAGCGTGGTTATAGTTTATTTGTGTTAAATTCCACTAATTAATAATGAACATATTATCAATAAAACATACACTGACTCATTTATATAAGATGTTTTTATCTGTTTGTGTGTGTTCTTGTAATCAACATATCTAATGATCTTTATGAGATAAACGTTATGATCAGATGCACAAACAGCCGCTGTTCATCATCACAACATTTGTCCAGAGAGTTCAGTGTTCACACCAGTCAAGAGAAAAAATACATTTACATTTTGATCAGAATATTCTTTTATTTAAATTCATGTTTTATATCAATCATATATGTGCACACACAACTTTATAACAAAGCAATAAATATATTGTCTTTTGGTTTACTCTATCAATATAGGCTGAGAA
Organism: Triplophysa bombifrons; assembly: GCA_029783895.1. Taxonomy (NCBI): domain Eukaryota; kingdom Metazoa; phylum Chordata; class Actinopteri; order Cypriniformes; family Nemacheilidae; genus Triplophysa; species Triplophysa bombifrons. The sequence continues at coordinate 3,096,413 of CM056465.1, forward strand.
GTGCATGTACAGCACACAGTATAATTTTATACACAATATTTTTATCTTTGAACTTTGATGACATAATAAAACCACTAACAATAAAGAAGTGAAACTTGTGTTTTTCAGTTCAGATGATTGAACCAATCAAACAGTGACACTGAGAGTGTTGAGCTGAAAATCACATTTGCATTGACAGGATGAAGAGACTCTGATGTTCTCAGAATAGATCAGCTCTGTCTCCAGAGATCATGTTCACAACACAACACCTGCATTTCACATTTACTGCTACATGAACCTTTACACAACTATTAAAACTCTTAAGAATCATGATACAGGACATTCGTGCACAAACACACATGTGATTTTCTCTGTTGTCTGAATGAAGCTGTTAGACACAAATGTAACATGTTCAGAAGCTTTATTGAATGTTTCAGTAAACACAGCACATTGAAAGATGTCACAGTGGTTTGACACACGAGCTCTCTTTCAGTATTGATCTGCTGCAATAGACTCATGAATGATGTCTGACACTCAGATACGACTCATCAACACTCACAGCCGCTATTGTGAATCTTGTTTATGGTGTTTGACTCTACAAACATACACCCCTCTCTCTTCCCAGCGTGCTTTGCTGAGGGTCAGGATGCTACTGCGGCTGTATCGGCCATCCTGCTCACTCTCTTCAATGGCGTTAACCCCTTCAGTGACCCCTTCTCTGACCCCTTCTCTGACCCCTCAAGTGTCCAGTGCCGCTGCTGATTGTGAACCACAATGTTAAAAACTAAAGAGCGACTGTACAAAAACCTCTGAACGCTTCAGTAACTGCACTATAAACACATCACAAACACATTTTTACAGTTTATCACACATTCACACATCATACACTTTACATTTTATTTCATTTTGTTTATTTATGTACTTTTTTATTTTGGGTGAACCATCCCTTTAACTACAGTTGTGTTCAAAATTATTCAACCCCCACTGAAATTGATTGTTTTGGTCGGTTTGACATTGATTATGATCATTCAGTCATCCTGCTTACAATTAAATCAAAGAGGCACGTATAGGTCAGACAAATATAACATAACATTTATAATGAAATAACCACAAATGTCTTTTCTGAGCTCACATCATTATCAGTTTTATTCCAGTCCCAAGTGACATTCAATCTTAGTACTTAGTACAACATCATTTTACAGTTATAACAGCTTTTAAACGTGAAGCATAGCTTGACACAAGTGTCTTGCAGCGATCTACGGGTATCTTCGCCCATTCATCATGGGCAAAAACCTCCAGTTCAGTCACATTCTTAGGCTTGCGCACTGCAACTGCTTTCTTTAAGTCCCATCAGGGGTTCTCAATCGGATTTAAGTCTGGTGACTGCGATGGCCACTTCAAAATGTTTCAGCCTTTAATCTGCAACCATGCTCTAGTGGACTTGGATGTATGCTTGGGATCATTGTCCTGTTGAAAGGTCAAACGTCTTCCAAGCCTCAAGTTTGTGACGGACTGCATCACATTGTCATCCAATATCTCCTGGTACGGAAGAGAATTCATGGTACCTTGCACACGCTGAAGCTCCCCAGTACCTGCAGAAGCAAAACAGCCCCAAAGCTTGATTGACCCCCCGCCATGCTTCACAGTAGGCAAGGTGTTCTTTTCTTCATAGGCCTTGTTCTTCCTCCTCCAAACATAGCGTTGATCCATAGGCCCAAACATTCTAATTTTGTTTCATCAGTCCACAGAACACTATCCCAAAACTTCTGTGGTTTGTCCACATGACTCCTGGCATACTGCAGTCGACTCTTCGTATTCTTTGGGGACGGCAAGGGGGTGCGCCTGGGAGTTCTGGCATGGAGGCCTTCATTACGCAGGGTGCGCCATATTGTCTGAACAGAAACTTCAGCACCCACATCTGACAAATCTTTTTTCAGTTCCTCAGCAGTCACACGGGGACTTTTCTCCACTCTACGCTTCAGGTAGCGCACAGCAGTCGAAGTCAGCATCTTCTTTCTGCCACGACCAGGTAGCGTTTCAACAGTGCCCTTTGCCTTGAATTTACGAATGATGCTTCCTATGGTGTCTCTTGGTATGTTTAACATCTTTGCAATCTTCTTATAGCCTGTGCCCTTCCTGTGAAGAGTAATCATCTGTTCTCTCATGACCTCACCATGTTTGTAACCACACCAGTAAATGTCTAGAAGGAGCTGAGTATCACAATCATTTTAAAGCTGCCTAATTGGTGCTTATTAGGCTTTATTGCTGCTCCCTGATATCCACAGGTGTTTTCAATACCTGATTGAAAACACTTCATTGAACCTCTGTTCTTCAGAGTGGTACTCTTTAAGGGGTTGAATAATTATGTCAATGAAGAATTCACAAAAGAAACATTTACTACTGTATTACAAAACTAATTGATGTCATTTTAGTTGCATATGGTTCTTTAAGAAGTCCTTGTAGGATTTCATTCTGAATACAATTACAAATGTACACTAAATTCCCTAAAACCATTTACAGCATTGGGGGTTGAATAATTTTGAACACAACTGTATAACTGGGGCCACGATATGTCTTCTTAATACTGTTCTGGTATTTCTCAGGGACATAATAACTGTGGTGTGCTGAAGACCAGTGCCCATTGCATGTAAAATATATCTAAATATGTCTTGTTTGTGCCCAAAATGACTCAGAAATTAATAATAAACCCTGTTATGATTTTGCTAGACTTTAATACAGTTAATCATCAGATCCTGATAGCAACCCTATTATCTCTCAGGATCACAGGGACTCCTCCATTCTGGTTCAAATCCTTCCGCTCCGGTAGATCCTTCAGGGTGTCATGTAGTGTTGTTTTTGGCGGCCTGTTTTACTTTTAGTTTTAGTCACGTTCATACTCTTTTTAGGCTAGTCAAGTTTCAGTCGACTAAAAGTCTGAGCATTTTAGTCTTATTTTAGTCAGAATTATCCATGACTATTTTGTCTAGTTTTAGTCAACGAAAACTGATGACATTTTTCACTAAACATACTAGTATACATCAGAAACAGAAGTATATCATGATGTCACTTATTTGCAATACCAAAGCACTGACTGTAAAATTACCACACCTATGAGCCAATCTATTCAACACAGACATCAGTTGCGCAAACACATGATTGCTAAATTGTAGACACACCAATCAGGTTTAAGCACTTTACAAATGCAGCAGGTAGGTTCACCTGCCTTCAACCAAAATGGAAGGAGTAAAAATAAGAGTGAGGGAGAGAGGAGGAGTACACAGAGGAAGAGAAGGAGGTAGAGGTAGAGGAAGAGGCAGAGGCGAGGTAGACCTGAAGCAGGAGGAGAACGTGCACAAAGAAGGAGATGACCAAACTTATCAAATGACATGCGTGCAACACTAGTGGACCATGTTGTGAACACTTGGCAGTGATGTGCACAGGAATTTTGAGTTGCAGTTGCTCTGACCTGAAAAAAGGGCACCCCCCAAAAAAACCTCACAGGCTATATGAAGGACTGAGAAAAATAGGGTCTTTATTAAAATATGTATACACAAAGTAAAACACTGAAATACAACACTCAATCACATTAACAACTACTAATATAAAACATGACTTGAGTCATGAAAATCCCTACATCAATGTGTCACAGGTCGGGGCGGGCCAAGCCAGACTGCACCCACCCCTGAAAAACTCCGGGAACCACCTCGAGGAACGTGTCAAGGACCAGACAGACAAGGGAATAAAATAATACAGTTTATTTATTATTTTAAAAGATTGGTGAATTGGATAAGTCCTAATTAAAATCTTCTTGCCGCAAGGTAAGTATGCAGATGTCACTGGTGTTACTCCGGAGGGAGGTACTCGGATGTGGGGGCAAGCGAGCCACTAGAACGAGACAGCAAGGTTTAACTGTCCAACAGTATATGGAACATTCAACTGATATACCTCTCTCTTCTTCTGAACAGGGTAAAGGCTTCCAACAGGGACGTGTGGAGACCACCAGGCGGGAAGGACGCTTTGGACGGAACGCTCCACTTCCGCTGAGCACTGGAACAGTACAGCAAGGTCTCAACGGTTCAACAGTACGTGAAGCTTTTCAACTGATATTCCTTCTCTCTTCTTCTGAACAAGGTAAAGGTTTCCAATAGGGGCGTGTGGAGACCACCAGGCGGGGAGGGCGCTTTGAGCGGGACGCTCACTTCAGCTGAGCACTGGAACAGACACAGCACAGTTTCAACAGTTCGATAATATATGAAGCACTCAGCATTAACGGGGCCAGGTCTTCTCAAAGCAGGAAGTTGGGCGTTTGCTTTATCAAAACCCTTCTTTAGAGACAGCGGGTAGAAGACCGCAGGAGGAGAATGCACGGCAGACTTCTATTACTTCTCCCCACACCAATTTCACTTCACAGCACAAACCGTGTGATTCGTCACTTCAGGCACTGCAATTCCACTCGCACACCGTGCATTCAGGCCAGCACTCACCCACCGGTCTTTTCTCCCACCAGATCGGATCTCGTCCTCGATCAGGGCTTGACTTCACTCCGGGAAAGTAGAAGAACGGTACAACGATCACCACATTCGGCAAGGAGAGGACAGAAGTTGGAGACAGATCATCAATTCACTCGGTGTAATAGTTCACTCGTGCCACACATTTTCCAAACTCTCCACACCACTTCAGTGTTAGTGTATATAAACAACGGATCCAATACTCATCCCTTGCGTCTTTCTCACTGCTGCCGATATTCCTCACGTCTTCGCTGACAAATCCTTCACTCCTTCCTTTCTCTTCCACAGCTTCAATCTTCACCACTCCACAGCCCAGCCTCAATAAAAAAAGCCCAGCCTCAATAAAAAAAGAACAGCCCGCTGACAAACACAGCATCACACGGGAGGAGATCCACACCACAGTCTGTTTTCTCTCTGTTTTTAAAGCCCCATCTGAATGTGTGTCCCTCTCACAGCGTTCTCTGTAATTGCCCCACACCTGCTGTCACTCAGGCAATCAGCCCCGCTGCCATGGCAACAGATTCACAGTGCATTCACCAGGATCTTAGTCCCGTTCTGGTCTTTGTCACCCCGTGACAAATGTCCTTATCAATATCTTATCAAGTCACTTTAAAGGAGAAGCCGCCTATTAGGGGCCATTTCAACAAAAATCTTCAGATCTTCTTTCTTATCGATTCCTATGTTCTTCACTATGGCCAGCAGGATGAGGTCAGACAGCCGCTCTTGACCACACTGATTTCTGAGCCTTGATTTGACCAGCTTCAGCTTTGAAAAGGATCGTTCTACCGTTGCAGTGGACACTGGTAGAGTGGCATATATTTTGATTTGTTTGAATAGTGTGGGGAATATGATGTTAGCATTGTTTTCCTTGAATACTATGAGCATAGACTTGACTGTCCTCTTGGGACACTTGTAAGACGCATGGAAGACTCTCGGCTCTCTTTGAAGGTTGGTCTCTTCTCCTTGAAGTCCATAAAATGCACATAGTGAATGTGCTGCATCAACACCTCGGCCAATATCCTTCCACTGCTCTGGGTCAGTGAGTCTCTCCAGTGACATCACAATGTCTCTTCCCCGTAAAGTCTTCTCTCAAGCTCCTGTCTCAATCTGAGGTCTGGACTGCATCATCTTCTCTTGCTGATTTGGAAGTGTATTTCTGTTTTGCAGGGACTTTTCTTTGTCTACCTGGAATATTTGTGGGAATGCTTATGTCATTTTCCTCTGCAATTGTTGTGGCAGTGTTGTATATTTGTGAGAATTGGCTGTCTCTCCTCAGTTCCACTACTCGCTTCAAGACACCATCTAACACAGAGTAAGCAGCAGCCAAGTCCAGGTCATCCTGCTGGAGTACTTTTTAGGCAACTGATGTCTCCATGAACACTGGCGTTGCTATTTCAAGACACAGCAACAATTCAAAATCTATGCTGCTGAACAGCATTAAAGCTTCTCCTGCAGCCAGATCAGGGGGGTCACGCTCTCTCAGATCTCTCAAGTACTTTAGGGCAGCAGGGAGGACCTTCCTAATTGTCTTTAAAACATCTTCCCTGCAGCTCCACCAGGTGTCTGAAAGCATCTGTAGTTCAAGGACACATTGGTCTGGATACATGGCTTTTTAAGAATCCACAAATGGAGCATGGCGCTTTGTAGAGTTGGCAATAAATGTGTACAACCACAAAGTGCTTGTCGGATTTTCCACTCTCAACTTAAACGAGATTTAAACAATGTGCATGGCAGTGCACCTATAATGCTCTCAAATTTTGTCTCTGAATCCGGGACTGCAGCCCATTGTAGCGTCCACTCATATTGGCAGCTCCATCATATCCCTGTCCATAGACATCTTGAATGTTGAAGTTGTTCTGCTTAAGTAGCTTCATCACTTCATTCTCCAGTGCCTCTCCTGTTGTTGATGCCACATCACATAGTTGGACAAAGCGTTTCTTTAAAGTCATGTTGTGGACATATCGTACAACAAAGGACACCTGCTCAATATGTGACACATCAGTGGTCTCGTCCAGCAAAATAGAATGTTGTGATGCTTATGTCACTTCCTTCTGTATGATTGATGAGGTGATTGATGATGAAGTGCTTTTATGAGGTCGTTGTGTGTCCTATTGGACAGGAGAGACACCTGGCACCTTTGGTTTGATGCTTGTTTTTCCTTGACTGCATCAAGATGAAGCCCGAGTACGCTGTCATATTGGCCAAGCAAATCCACCAGGTTCAAAACATTTCCTCTATTTGAACTTGACAAGCCTTCTTCATTTCCCCTAAAGGCCAAAGCTTGTTTTGCCAGATATAATGTGGTGTCTATTAAACGGAACATAATCTCTCTGTTTTTCTGCCTCTCTCTTTCTTTTGCTGCTTCCAACTGAGAATCAGCTAGTGCAAAAGCCCTCTGCAGTGTATCTTTTGTAAAGGCATTCCACCTAATCATGCTTAGTATATGCAATTCACTGCTGCGCTGCTCCTTAATCTTCATTTTGGCCTGCCTCCACAAGTTTATCCCTACAGACTTCCATCCTGTCCTGCTCTGAATTTTTTCCTCATTCATAAAATTCCTGCAGTTAAAGCAATGCATGGCATCATTCAGTGCAGAATATTCCAGCCAGGGGTCATCGTTATACCATTGGGTTTGAAAAGAGCGCTTATCTGGATTTTTAGGGAACTTTACCATAGGACGGCAAGGCCCGACTGAATTGGAAAATGTGGTGAAGGTCTGATCGTATTTAAGATTGCTGCTTTGTACATGAGCTGGACATGGGGGATTAACCAACCTCAGCAAAAAATCTAAATCTGTTGACTCTGCCCCACTCGTCATCAAAATATCTTCCCTTGCTGATGCTCTCGTCTCCCTCATCTAATCCTCTTGCTCATCTATCATTTCACTATTTTGCCGGTCTGTCCTGATCTCATCTGGGATTGGCTCTGGCTCTGGCTCTCTGAATGCAGCTGATGCACTGCGCTCATCATCTTTCCAATTACATATTATTGTTATTGCCATTATCATTATTATTTTAATGCCCACTAGTGGTATTACTGTTATGCTCAGGCAAGATCTTTGACATGAAGTCTAAAATAGCCTATGTTTTTTTAGATTACAATTATTAAGCATGCAGCTCTTTAACCCTGTACGTTCTAGCATGGTCCTCTCATCTCATATTTGGTGATCATCACTTAGGCCTGAAAAATAGTAGCCTATATCTGTCTTATGATTTAGGTTAAACGTGGCAAACTCAGCCTGGATTAATGAAGATTTTAATTAATTTCACAAAACTTGATGATGATGATCGTTCGTTTGTTATAAATCACAAACTAACCTTTTCTGAAAACGTTGAGTCGTCTCACCCGACAACCGCAACAATCTCCTTCTAGGACCGCTCATGCAGGCTCAGCTCAGGTGCCGGTCGCGTGCAGCGCTGCAGCCATGTAAACAGAGTTTGCCCTTCCCCTACTGACTTTCATTTTCGGTGCCCGATTATGGAAGTGAATGAGGCTTTGCGTTGTTTTTTATCTAGGCCTACGTGAAATTCTGCATACATTGTACGATATTTTTTTTCACCTCCGAAGGGCAACGTGAGTCGAGAAGGGTATATGGGCAGTTGCCCGGGCAACCTGAGCAACCCCCCAGTGCACGTCCCTGACTGCTTGCTACAGCTGAGAACTTCCCGCCGGTCTGCATTAAAGCTGTACGATTGCAGTGCACAGTGTACACATTTTATTAATACAGAAAAGGTTCTTAAAAAATGCTAATGACAGCAGGGAACACTGTAGAAAACAACCAAATAAACAAATTTGAATGTATAACACAAGAAAACAAAAGCAAATAACCGCAGGGCTGGGGAACCCAAAGGGAGAAACTTTGATGGATTTGAGTTGTATCAAGAAGAAAACTCCACACAAACTCACACCAATGTGCACTTTACTTACACTATTAAACACTGCGTTACACCATCCACCCGTGGGACCCCAGCCTCTGTAAGAAATCAAAAAGTAATTAATACTATACCAAATCAACTTCAGACACACAATAAACCAAAAATAACTAATAACAAAACTCCTTAACAATAAAATAATCATCGGGTTCATGTACCAGTTACCTATATGCAATCCACAGATAGCTCTAGATTGCAGGTACTTGGTCCCATGAGGCACGCATGCAACTCACAGTAAATGAAACAAACACAACCGAAAATAATCGTACATAATAATAATTTCACAATAATAATTTCAGAAAGACGAAACAGAAAATAAAATAAAGAAAGGCTCATGAAGCTTAACGTCTGGGTTCTTTGCAGACGTACACAAAGCAGCACTATGAATGCGTACAGTAACCTAACGAGAGCTATTCTCTATAAGCAGCGGTGATAACGGCGTCTAAGCAGCCATGCATTGGAACGCGACCGCAGTCAGCGGTGCGAAGAAACGGTCCATTGGAACAAGGAGAATCCTAAACAAACACAAAAGGGAGAAATTAACACTAATAGTAATCCTCCTCAATGTAAAGACTCTGTGTGAAGCACTTACCAGAAGGGGTTATACCTCATGTGCGTCACTTTTCAGGTGCCGGTTCAGTCAGTTCACCCGCTTGTGTGAAGGGATGAAAGGAACCATGCCTTTAGCATGTTGGCCAACGTTAAACGCCACTTCGAGTGAATAAATGCAATGTGAAAAAGCTCAGTATACACATAGCTGAACGATGGGCGCTCATATAACCAACAACTGCGGCACGGAAAGACCACCAGAGCAACACCAGTGCAAAGGAAAAGACGCGCTACAAGTCAAAAGAACGTTAAGAGTAGGCCTATACTGACACTATAAAACAACTAAAAACATAACCGAATGCTAGCAGCTATCAGCTTACCAGCCACCACCAACGACAGCAGAGCAGAAGGGGGAAAGTATGACGGATCGGACGTGACCCATAGTAGGCTACAACCATTTACCCCTTTAAATAAAGTACGCCGCCACACTCACTGATAGGCTAACCTAGCTTTCACTCACCACATCCCATTACACATGGTTGATAAATGATCAGTAGATGACACATGACACTGGCTTCAAAATATAGACTTCATGGATGCAAAATAAATTTTCAGAGATACACATGAAAACTGTGCATTTTGTGATATTGTAAAGTTTCAACTCACTTAGTATCTAACTCAACATTTTTTCTGTTTAAGATGCTGCATGAAATGACAATGAGGTTAGGAACATACTTGGCAAAGAACATGGAATCATCTCTAAATGAAATGGCCCCACACATCATCAGGAGTGCAAAAGAAGGAAGTCAAAGGAAACTCTTCGCCAATCTCATTGGACCAGCAGAGGAAACCACAGAAGGGTACTGCATCATATATTTGTTCCTTGCCCAGTGTAAAGTTGCATTATCTGCACTGTCAATGTAAACATTGTAGCACCTAAAAATTGTATTAGTGAAACATGAAATGATTTTAGTATTATTAAAGTTTACCCAAAAATGTAAATTCTGCCATCATTTAGTCACTCTCTTGTCATTTCAAACCTGTACGACTCTCTTCACCAGAACACAACAGAAGATATTTTGAAAAAGGCTGGTAACTGAACAACAATTGAGCTGCTGGTTTTGTGTCCAATAGAAGTGAACGGCTACAAGCGTTGTTCAGTTACCAACGTTCTGAAATATATATATGTTTTGTGTTCTGCTGAAGAAAGACATATCGGTATGAAATGACGAGAGAGTGAGTGAATGATCTTTCATTTAAAGCCCTTATAATTGATATCTGTACCTAATGTACAATAATTTGTATCTGTTTCTAGGTCTTGCTAGGAATGCTGCTTTTTATTGCCATCATTATTTAAAGAACATGCCAGCTTCCTCTACTGTGTTAACATTGTAAGTATAGTCTTCTGTAGTTTTATCAACATTCGAGGCACTTGACTTAAAAGAAAGGAACGGTTGATGTATGTTTTACAACCCAAAGGTCCTAACCCAACCATAGTGCTTAATGTCTCTCCTGATCCCCTCAAAGATGAAAGTGTCAGCATTATGATGGACAATGTGAACATCATAAGAGATCAGACACTGACATGACACAGGCAATTGATGCTTGTTTGTGATCTATTTTCCTTTCAGTGTTTAATACCCAGTTGACATTAAGCACACAGTTGCTTTTATTCCAAATAATATATAAACTAAATTGTCGTCATGACACAAGAATTTTATTTTGCATAATAAAATGAATAAATATAAACTTTTTGAGTGGCCTGGATTGGCTATAATTTCTTATCAATAATAAATAACGCATAATGATAAAGAACCCTTTCGTGGTTCTTTAAAGAACCATTTAAATTGAAATCAAAGAACCATTTTGGAGTTCCAAAAGAAGATGGTGAAAGAGACATTTCTAGTTCTAAATAAAACCATTTCTTTTAAGGCTGTAAGATGATTTTTTGAAGATATCCGTTTATTTTGTGCATGTAATCATACTCAATGTGTCTTATATCAGAGTGAAGAGTCGATTAAACATTCATAAGGTCAGTATGACGTGTATGAGACCAACTCATGAATAATGTGTCAAACAAGTGAAAGTGACTTGTGGTTATTCATTTGACAGTTTGCTTTAGAAATTTACTTCATCTGCAGGTGTTTTCATGGTTCATTGAGTGATGTTTATTTATAATAAAGAGCTGATGTTCTGATCTGTCACAAAAGAAAAAATGACTCATGAAGATTCAATATGATTTTATTTGATGAATTTTGATGAAACACAATCAGCAGTGAATGAATAAAGCACACATGAACTGGTGTGTAATGTTGTTTAAGAGAGAATGAATGTAGAAACACATGTCAGACATGAGTGAGACTCAGATGAGAACAGAAGTCAGAGGAGAGAGAGAGAGAGAGAGAGAGAGAGAGAGAGAGAGAGTCTAGTGTGAACACTGATCATCTCTCCTGAATTCTCCAGTGACTGTATGACTGGGATCTTTGTGTTTGGCCTCACAGCTCACTGAGAGCACTGAGCTCCACTCCTGCTCAGAGAGAGTCAGACTGCTGCTCCAGCTGTACAGACCGTTCTTCTCCAGGAGCCCAACACTGCTGTCCTGAGATCTGCTGCTCCCGTCCACCTTCCACATCACACTCCAGTCTGAGGGGAAACCCTTGTTGAGCACACACATCAGTGTTGCTGTTTTCTTTGTGGAAATCTCTTCACTGGAGGGCGGCAGGACGCTCACTTTAGGACGAGTGAAGCCTGACAAACACACAATAGTCACAAACTCACAGAGAGGAACGAACAACTTCATAATAAGATCCTAATAATAAATAAATAAAGATGAGATCTTTCATTCTTGTTGATCCAAGTGTGTATACAGTATTAACAAGTGCTCTGAATCACCGCAATAATGTTTATAAATTATTTTCGATTTAAGAAATGGTCAGTGTGGATAACATTTTGACTTTGTGACATTTATTTATTTTGATTAAAGATTAAAAAGGAAATTAGAAAGTACCTGTAACATCAACTACAATGACAAAGTCTTTAGAGCATTTCAAATAATCATAAAGTCAAATAACCTAACAGTATATTAAATAAAATACATAAATAAATGCAATTTTAAATAGTTTTTGTAACACAGAATACATTTAATTTGATTTTCTACTTTCACCATGCAAGTTTTATACATTTTATAGCACCAAACTTTTTTTATAGTATTACAAAAGTGAGCAAAAACTTATTCAGAATAGGAACCTGTGCAAATAGTATTAATTCAGATGAACCCTTTTTTCATTTTTCAACATTAACAACATAATTATGTATAAATCATTAAACACATCTAAATCTTTAATCACAATATTATGCAGAAAAAAATATCCCAGTGTCTCCATCTTAGATTTGTAAGTTTAATATTACAAAGTCATGAATATGATAAAATCATATGTATATATTTCATAATTGATCTTTATATGTGAAAGCAGAAATGTATTATAATATTATTAAATGTTTTTACTTACTGCCAACATCCAGTCTGGTGCCGCTGCCGAAAGTCCACCACAGTGATACAAACTAATAGAGCGACTGTACAAAAACCTCTGAACGCTTCAGTAACTGCACTATAAACACATCACAAACAGATCTTTACACTTTATCACACATTCACACAACATATACATTATATTACATTTAATCTCCTGGTTATTTATGACAAAAATATGAGCTTATTTTTCAAAGGCAAATGAGATTTCTCACTTATCTGACTCTCATGACCTCAATCCTCAAAGTATGAACTAGGATACAATATTCAAAGTTAAAGCATTGCAGTCAAATTGATGATGTGAAGATATGATGATATAAATACAACATCATAATCAATAATATAAGAAACATATGCACATGACATATACAAGTATCTTTATTAAAACATACACATTATTTATATTACACATAACACACAATATTCACATGATCTTAAAGATACAGAACACATCACAAGTCCAGTGTTTGTCTGTGTTGAGGTAAATGATACATGTAGAGAGTGAGTTTGCATTGTGATCACGTGCTTCAGTGCTCTGAGAGTGTTTATAGTGCTGTGAGTTTAACACTTCATGACTGACAACACAACACAATCTTCAGCATCACACAAACCAACAAGAACAACAATGACTTTCAGCATCATCTTCATCTGGACACTCACAGTGTTTATTACAGGTGAGACATGAAGACTTAATCTGACTTGTTTTTATTTCTGCTGTATTTGTCGTGTTTGTTTTAGTATATGATGTTATTACAGTTTAATACACAAATTGTTTATATTTTGTGTTTTCAGAATCCAGAGGAATTACTCTGACTCAACCTAGAGTGAAAAGTGTTCAACAGGGACAAACAGCTACAATAGAGTGTCATATAGATGTAGGAATATATAGCGATGAACTACACTGGTATCAGCAGAAACCTGGAGAAGCTCCTAAACTCCTCATATATGACATCAGAAGCCTCTATTCTGGAGTATCATCTAGATTCAGTGGCAGTGGAACAGCAAGTACTGGAAAAGATTTTACTCTGAGCATCAGTGCAGTTCAGACTGAAGATTCAGGAGATTATTACTGTCAGAGTGAACATTATATCAACAGTAAATATGTGTTGACACAGTGATAAAGAGTCGTACAAAAACCTCCGTCAGTCAGACTGAACAGTGACTGCACTGATACACATGACACATACTGCAGCTGATCATACAACACACACACGCACACACACACACACACACACACACAACAAGACTGAACTATTTATGAAGAATTAAAGAGAAAACTTTAACATCCATAATGAGTTCTGATTAATATTATTGGCGTCAAATTCCCCTAATTAATAATTAACATATTATCAGCAAAACATTCACTGACTCCTTCATATAAGATGTTTTTCTCTGTTTATGTGTTCTTGTAACCAACATATCTAATGATCTTTATGAGATAAACGTTATGATCAGATGCACAAACAGCTGCTGTTCATCATCACAACATTTGTTCAGAGAGTTCAGTGTTCACACCAGTCAAGAGAAAAAATACATTTACATTTTGATCAGAATATTCTTTTAGTTAAATTCATGATTTATGTCAATCATATATGTGCACACACAACTTTATAACAGCAATAAATGTATTGTATTTTTGGTTTACAGTATCAATATAGGTTAAAAAGTGCATGTAAAGCACACAGTATAATTTTATACTCAATATTCATGTGTGAACTTTGATGACATAATAAAACCACTAACAATAAAGAAGTGAAACTTGTGTTTCAGTTCAGATGATTGAACCAATCAAACAGTGACACTGAGAGTGTTGAGCTGAAAATCACATTTGCATTGACAGGATGAAGAGACTCTGATGTTCTCAGAATAGATCAGATCTGTCTCCAGAGATCATGTTCACAACACAACACCTGCATTTCACATTTACTGCTACATGAACCTTTACACAACTATTAAAACTCTTAAGAATCATGATACAGGACATTCGTGCACAAACACACATGTGATTTTCTCTGTTGTCTGAATGAAGCTGTTAGACACAAATGTAACATGTTCAGAAGCTTTATTGAATGTTTCAGTAAACACAGCACATTGAAAGATGTCACAGTGGTTTGACACACGAGCTCTCTCTTCCCAGCGTGCTTTGCTGAGGGTCAGGATGCTACTGCGGCTGTATCGGCCATCCTGCTCACTCTCTTCACTGGTGTGAACCCCTTCAGTGACCTCTGACCCCTCAAGTGTCCAGCTCACCAGCGCCCCCTGAGGAAACAGACACACATTCACAAACACCTGGAAACAAAAACACTGCACATGTATCACATTTACTCATTTTCTGTACAATGTATCATTTTTTGGACAGTTTTTTACTTCAGTAATATACACCAGTCAAATTGAATCTACTGGAGCTATTGTACAAAAACCTCCATTACACCTGACTGAATACAAACTAAAACAGAATATACAGCAATTACATCAGAAAACACAACCAACAGTTCAGTTCTTCATACGTTGTTTACTTCACTCAAGATCAAATGAAATATCTGAGACGATCTAATCCTGAAAATCATGATCTGAATAATATGGTTCTTCTAATGGACCTGTTGTGGGGATCCTTCACGCTCACACACTGTTTGTAAAGGCCGCATATATCGATAGAAGAACTAGTGATCAGCAGCGCTGCTATTGGCTGGTTGTTATGTCAAAAGATGTTGTTACGTCCATAGTTTTTTACGGCTGCTTGAAGAATATGACATTTTAAAACCTTATTAAAATGTCAGGAACACTTCAAATGATGCACAGACACATTTCAGATATATTTATAACATTTAAAGCAGTTTTAAACTGAAGTTGTATATTTTGATAAATTAACTTTTAGTTCTTAGTGGTTAATTACAATGAGATAAAAAATAAAGTGTTTTATATCCATCAGTGTTCACTGTGTATGATACTGAGGAAAGTGTCTGAAGACGGTCTATTTCTATAACATTTCTTAAATTGGATAAACTCAGTAGCAGTTGCAGGAGTCCACATCATCTGAAAGGCTTTTACATCTTCTGAGTCTGCACAGAACCTTGTACAGAGATGATGAAAGTATTTTATTGCTTTTAATGTTTCATGAATCATTGATTTCTCTCCACTGTCACGGTGCACAAAGGGACTCAGATGCAGGTAAGGTACAACACAGTTTATTAGATAGGCTTCACTGAGAGAAACAAAAGAAAGGCAGGGAACTCCTTACCAAATACTCAGGAACACAGCTGACTGAGAAAACCAAAAAATCCACAAATCCGGGAAAGGTAAACGGGAACCAAAAAGAACCGTAAGGAGAGAAAAATAATCGAAACCAGGTTCACGGGTTGCCACATTCCTACGAATAATAGGGAAAGGTTAACATTACGTACAGCGAGAACAACACAGTAACAAATAATTACATTGGCACACTGAGAGCTGGCACAGCCAAGCTCAAATAGGGAAAGGAGCGATCAGGAACAGGTGGTGGTAATTAGTAAAACAAGGAGGCAAACGTCTCTGGTTACTTGGCTGTAACCCTGTTCCCTGGAAAAGCGGGAACGAGATGCTGCGTTTCAAACGCTATGGGAGAACAGTCTTTGTTCGACCGGTTGTGAAGCACGTGTGTCAAACACGGCAAAAATTATTTTGGCTTTAAATAACCTCGGCAGGTGACGTGGCTAATTACACCCGCACCTGCCGGTTATAAATACGCGTGATTGCGGACGCGTCATCAGGTTCCAATTTTGTCTGAAAGGACGTCCGGGCACGCCTACAGTGCGGCATTGAGGCACAGCATCTCGTTCCCGCTTTTTCAGGGAACAGGGTTACAGCCAAGTAACCCGAGACGTTCCCTATCAAAAGCTACACTCGATGCTGCGTTTCAAACGCTATGGGAACGAGAATACCAACGCCGCCGTACTGGAAGTGTCTGGACCCCCCAAGGTTGTGTGACGTGTGTGCACAATCCGAGAGGAGGACTCAAGCACGACTGTAGACTCCAGGACACGTGAGCCGGGAGTGGCATGGACATCCAGACTATAAAATCTAACAAATGTGTGCGGAGAGGACCAGCCCGCCGCATCACACACTTGCTGCAAGGGGACTCCTCTTGCTAAGGCCATAGAAGAAGAAACCCCCCTTGTGGAATGAGCTCTGACTCCTAAAGGTGAAGCTTGACCGCGCGCCTCATAGGCCAGAGCAATAGCATCCCTCACCCAATGTGACATTGTTTGCTTGGTAGCAGCCGCCCCTTTGTTGCGGCCCCCATAGCATATAAAAAGTTGCTCTGATTTACGCCACTGGCTTGTGCGGTGGACGTAAGTCTGAAGAGCACGTACTGGACACACTAGGTGTAATCTTTCCTGCTCCGACGTCGTGAACGGCGGAGGGCAAAAGGCCTCAAGAATAACCGGATGCACGGTGGAGAACGGAACTTTAGGAAGATAACTCGGGTGAGGATGCAGAATAGCTTTGACCATCCCAGGGGCAAAGTTTAAACAGGACGGCGAGGTCGAGAGCGCCTGCAAATCTCCAATTCTCTTAAGAGAGGTGATTGCCATTAGAAAAACCATTTTAAAGGTCAGAAGCCTGACAGGCGCTGATTCCATAGGTTCGAAGGGGGCGCTAACTAGACCCTCGAGCACTGTCGCTAAGTCCCATGGAGGGACTGTCCTTCTAGAAGGAGGCATCAGTCGCCTCGCTCCTCGAATAAAGCGGACAACTAAAGGGTGCTTTCCCACAGTAACCCCTTCAATCAGGGCGTGGCAGGCCGAAATGGCGGCCACGTAAACCCTGAGAGTACCAGGGCTTATCCCTGAGGACAGTTTCTCTTGCAGAAATTCCAATACTGAAACTATCTGACAGTGAATTGGGTCTGCATGGTGCGCAAGGCACCATCTTTCAAAAACGCTCCATCGAAGGGCGTAGCACCTTCTAGTGGAGGGAGCCCTAGCACTTAAAATGGTCTCTACTACATCAGGCGGGAGCCCAGTGCCTCTCAACTGGTGCCCCTCAGGGGCCAGATATGGAGGTTCCAGAGCTCGGGACGAGGATGAAACACTGTCCCCTGTGCCTGAGATAAAAGATCTCTCCTGACTGGGATCGCCCAAGGATGGTTGTCTAGGAGGGATTCTAGGTCCGAGAACCAGATTCTGGTTGGCCAACGGGGCGCTATTAATAAGAGGCAAGACCCTTGTTGACGGACCTTCGCCAGGACTCCCGGGAGCAGAGCTGTCGGAGGAAATGCGTAAAGACGCAGTCTGGGCCACTTATGGGCCATCGCGTCCAGACCCAGGGGAGCTGGATGAGTCAGAGAGAAGTATAGGGGACATTGTGCTGTCTCCTGCGTAGCAAAGAGGTCCACCTCTGCTCCGTAAAATCTTTCCCAGATTTGTTTGACTATTTCGGGGTGGAGTTTCCATTCCCCGTTTGTCACAGCTTGTCTGGACAGCAAGTCTGCTCCCACATTCATATGCCCCGGGATGTGAATTGCTCTGAGGGACAGAAATTTGCCCTCTGCCCAGGACAGAATCTGCTGGGCCAATTTGTTCAGGTGGCGCGACCGCAGTCCGCCCTGGTGATTTATTTACGAGACTACTGAAGTGTTGTCCACCCGCACTAGGACATGGTAGCCTCGTAACTGCCGGAGGAAGTATTTCAGGGCCAGAAATACAGCCATCATTTCGAGGCAATTGATGTGCCAATCGAGAAGATGACCTCTCCAGATCCCTTGGGCTGGACGGCCATTTAAGACCATACCCCAACCCGTGAGGGATGCGTCTGTCGTTAGCATTTTGCGACGACAACACGGACCGAGAGTGGGACCTAAAGTCAGAAACCGAGGTCTGAACCACATAGAAAGGGTGCGAAGCCCCAGGCGCGTCACCCTTATATGCCTCTGGGGGTTGGCCCTTGGATGAAACCCCCTGGCTCTGAGCCACAACTGAAACGGTCTCATATGCAGGAGGCCCAGAGGTATTACTGTGGAAGCCGCTGCCATGAGACCTAGAACTCTCTGAAAGTAATGATTTGTCACTTTCTGGCCTAACCTGATGCTCCTCAGGGTGTTTTGTACGGACTCGACACGTGCCGGAGACAGTTGTGCCTGCATTTCGATCGAGTCCCATATGACCCCGAGATACGTTGTATTTTGCGTAGGGGAAAGAACGCTCTTTTTGGCGTTGAGTCTCAACCCTAGAGCTTTGAGATGAGCTAGGACGACATCCCGATGTCGAAGCGCTAGCTCTCGAGACTGAGCTAAAATCAGCCAGTCGTCTATGTAATTCAAAATGCGGATGCCCCGGAGTCGCAAAGGAGCCAGAGCTGCATCCATGCATTTTGTGTATGTGCGGGGTGACAAGGCTAGGCCGAATGGAAGAACCCGATACTGGTAAGCTTCGCCCCCCAAAGCGAACCTCAGGAATCTTCTGTGTTGTGGTAAGATCTCTATGTGAAAGTATGCGTCTTTGAGATCGATCGTCACGAACCAGTCGTGACACTGAATTTGAGACACAAACATCTTGATTGTCAACATTTTGAACTTGAGTGTCTTTAGGTAGCGGTTCAATCCGCGAAGATCTAGAATTGGACGCAACCCCCCATCCTTCTTGGGGACTAGAAAATACCGGCTGTAATAGCCTGACTCTCTGTCTAATAGGGGAACATGTTCTATGGCCCCTTTGTCCAGCAGAGCTTGTAATTCTTGTGTCAACAGATGCACTCGCTCCGGTTTCACGGAAGTGGAGACCACGCCGTTGAAACGCGGAGGGCGATATGCAAATTGAATTCTGTAGCCTTTGGTTACAGTCCTTTCTACCCATGGAGAGATATCTGGCACTAGTTTCCACGCTGCCAGATTCTCTGAAAGGGGTATCAATGTCAACACTTCGTCCTGTTGGGGGGATGCCAGACATTCGGTGCCCTGCAGTATGGCAGGAGACGACCGAGTATTTAGCATTTTTGAGGCCGCTAATCCCCGAAAGGCTTGTAGCTCCGGGGATTGCAAAGCGGCCCTGTGAGGGTACCGAAGAGGAGCCTCTAGTTTCTCTTGGAATTGTGGGCACCCCTCCCCGGGGGGGCAAACCCCCACAGTCCCGGCCACACATGTCTCAGGGTTTCTTCTTCTTTGAAGAAATAAAACGCCTCAGGTCCGGACCTCCCGATGCGGCCTGAGGGGCACGGTGGGCCGCTCCCCTGCCTCTGCGAGGGGGGGCGCGACTCGCCACACTTTCCCTGAGGACCTCACGTCTCAGGTAGACCGGACCCACCCGAGACTGTGTGCCTGGCCAGGACTGGGGAACTGATCCGGAGTGGGTGGCCGACACTCCAGATGCTTGTGCACGGCGGGGTAGGTATTTGACGAATGCCTCCTCATGTCGTCTCGCCTCCCGGAACCTGGTGACAACGGTATTAACCGAATCCCCAAAGAGTCCAGAAGGCGAGATCGGGGCATCAAGGAGGAAGGCTCTGTCCCTGTCCTTGATGCCCGTGAGGTTCAACCACAGGTGCCTCTCCTCAGTAACCAAAGCAGCCATGGAACGGCCGATGGCACGGGCCGTCTGCTTGGTTGCACGGAGAGACAAATCTGTGGCGCAGCGTAGGTCTGAAAACGCTGCTTTGTCAATAACCTCGCCGGTGCTGACATCATCCAGTAAGTCAGCCTGGTACGCCTGCAGAACCGCCATGGTGTGCAGAGCAGCACCAGCCTGACCTGCTGCCTGAAAAGCCTTTCCCACCAGCGCAGATGTGACTCTGCAAGGCTTGGTGGGAAGAGAGGGCTTTTTCAGGGATGACGATGTCGCAGGGGAGAGATAGCCAGCCAGCGTCTCTTCCACCCTTGGCATCGCCATGTATCCCCGTGTCTTTGCACCAACGATGGTCGAATAAATCGACGTCGATGGCACAAAAACACGGGAGGAGTGAGGTTTCTGCCATGAGCGAGATAGCTCGCTGTGGAGATCCTCAAAGAAAGGGAGAGCCCTACTCTGGGGCTCCTCCCTCCGGCCACCTGACAGATATCTGTCGTCCAGCTTTGAACCCTTGGGGGCCTCTTGTTCCTGCGGCCAGTCGAGGTGGAGCCTGTCGACTGCCTTGGTTACCGCCCCGATTAGATCCTCAATCGCCTTAGTATCGCGAGAGGACCGCTCGGAGGCGGTGCTATCTAACCCCGCAGAAACAAGGGAAGCCTCGTCCTCCGCCGGCTCAGAAGAAGTGCCGAGGCACGCTCCAGAAGCGGACGCGAGGACGTCGCGGTTCGGTGAATGCACGGGAGAAGCGGACGGATCCGTCTCTCGTGCCTCAGCAAGCTCAAACCGCGAGCCCCAGGATGAGGAAGAGGTGGCTCGGTCTCGCTTAAAAAACGCGAGCCGAGCACGCAGAACTCTGAACTCAAAAACGTCACAGAGTTCACACTCTCCCTCAAGTCCCTGGGCGGCATGGTCAGCCCCGAAGCATTCAAAGCAAAACTCATGCTTATCAAAATCGGAGAGGATCCTCTCACAGGGAGGAACACATCTCCGATCTGAGTCAGTCATGGTTTTGTTATATTTTTCCTAATTCTTATACTAGGCTAAGAAACTCAGAGAGTGCTTGGTCACTAGTCTAAGAATGTAGGTAATATGTTTGTGTTTAATTTTTCGTTTTCTTTCGAAAAAATAACAAAGAAGGAGACTTCTCCCTCACACACACGCACACACAAAGCGGTCCTTGAAGACAAAAGAACCTGATGACGCGTCCGCAATCACGCGTATTTATAACCGGCAGGTGCGGGTGTAATTAGCCACGTCACCTGCCGAGGTTATTTAAAGCCAAAATAATTTTTGGCGTGTTTGACACACGTGCTTCACAACCGGTCGAACAAAGACTGTTCTCCCATAGCGTTTGAAACGCAGCATCGAGTGTAGCTTTTGATAGGGAACAAGATACCAGACGTAAGACAGAAAATACAGCAGAGAAAATAAAACAACAACCAAAAAACAGGCAAAGCCTGACATCCACAAGACATCCCTGATTACACTTTAAAGTCTTTAAAGGTTGAATATACACAAAGTCAAAAGTTGAAACTTCAATACAAAAAAAAAAAAACCTAAAACTGGAGATTTAGTTTTAAGAAGATTGCAGATTTATAAACTACTTCTATATTGTTTACTTTACATTCTTGACTCTTATTGCAGGTAAAACATGACACTGATATCTGTCTATTATCTGTAGAGATTAAAAATAAAATGCATGTGGGCCTAAGCATGTTTGTGTTGTATTTTAATTTAAGAATAATAAAGAAATGGTGTTATATCTCATGAAGCTCAGTCTAAGTGTAGTGGTTTAGAGATCTTCTTCATCTCAGGTCTCCTCTCTTTCTGATGACTGTGAGATGGTGGTCTAGTGGGTTAAACCACTGAACTGGTAAATCAAAGGTTGCGGGTTCGATCCCAGCATCCACCACCAGTGTGTCCTTGAGCAAGACACTTTGTTCTCTGCCAATTGCAACTCTGCCAAATGACTAAATGTGATGATGTGTGTAGTGTAGCACATGCAACGGTACAGACCCTGTCAGGTTCATCCCTTAAACTTTTTATACACTGCAATACTTCACTCCTATCAGTTTCACAAAGTTAATTTCATGATCCTGTCCTGACTTGAGCTGCAGTGTAACAGGTTTGGGTCAGGGAATGGTGTCTTCAAACACAGTCCATCATAAATGTGACTGAAGATTGTTGACTCATGCAGATTCAGGTCATTTTGCTTCAGTGGTGGTGATACTGTAGGTGTCACACACCATCTAAGACATTTCATCAGTCAGCTTCCTTATTGATTCAATTGCTTTTTGCTTAATAAAATTAATACTATTAAAGTGAATATAACCTGCAATTATATTTTTTTACGTATTTGGCAGAAACTTTTATCCAAAGCGACTAACATTGCATTGTACTATACATTTTGATTTCTCACTATGGCCAATCCCCTAAAATCGAACCCATGACCGTGCTGTTGCTAGCGCTATGTTCTAACCACTGAGCCACAGGAAATGTTATCATTTATTAAACTAAAACACCACAAATTTGCAAATGGAAAACTGCATTTTTCATAAATAAATGTCATCATATGTGCTTTTATATACTGTATATATAATATGAAGGTCCAACAAATGAATACGGCTTGACTGCATCATGGCCGAAATCTAATCCTGTTTACATGAAATAAGCTTTCT
Source organism: Triplophysa bombifrons (assembly GCA_029783895.1). NCBI lineage: Eukaryota > Metazoa > Chordata > Actinopteri > Cypriniformes > Nemacheilidae > Triplophysa > Triplophysa bombifrons. The sequence goes on from CM056465.1 coordinate 3,119,126, forward strand.
GGAGAGCAGATTTAATCTAACGGATCTGTTGCTAAGACAAAAAGTCCAGGATGAGCGTTGTAGATCCTAACAATCAAAGATCATGCAAAATCGTCAACAATCAAATCCAGCAAAATAAATTATCATGATATGAAGAACAACCCCAGAAGATCTCTGAAGGATTCAATTTATTATTATTGTTGTTGTTATAGTTTAGTGTCTATGTACATTCAATAATTATAGTGCACTAGACTGAAGCAGAAGAATCCTGCCCACTTCTTTGCATTGTGATTACGTGCTTCAGTGCTCTGAGAGTGTTTATAGTGCTGTGAGTTTAACACTTCATGACTGACAACACAACACAACACAATCTTCATCAACACACAAACCAACAAGAACAAAAATGACTTTCAGCATCATCTTCATCTGGACACTCACAGTGTTTGCTCAAGGTTTGTGTCGTAACATTTTTATCAGGATTGTTCATTCATTGAAGAGTGAAATCTTCATTTGTTTCAGTGTTGTCTTATATTTCATTCTTGTTGTTTCTTTCAGAGTGTAGAGGACAGTACACTGTTACTCAGAGTCCATCAATAACAGCAGTTCAACCAGGACAAAGTGTTCAAATAAACTGTAAAGTCAGCAGTGCAGTATACACAGATAGTTATGGTCCCCGAATGAGCTGGTACTTACAGAGACCTGGAGAAGCTCCTAAACTCCTCATATATTTCGCAAAAACCCTCCAGTCTGGAGTATCATCTAGATTCAGTGGCAGTGGATCAAACACAGATTTCACTCTGAGCATCAGTGGAGTTCAGACTGAAGATTCAGGAGATTATTACTATCAGAGTTATCATTATATCAACAGTAAAAGTGTGTTGACACAGTGATAAAGAGTCGTACAAAAACCTCCGTCAGTCAGACTGAACAGTGACTGCACTGATACACCTGACACATACTGCAGCTGCTGAGGGGAAAAGTTTAATTATAATGATTGTGTTTTATTTTGGATTATATTTAGACAAATATTTACATAATCACACTATCGGTCAAAAGTTTTTGAACAATTCAGTGAAATGTTTCTCATTATTTAAAAGAAAACATTTGATCTGAAGGTTTATGCTAAAATGTAAGAAAGATTAAATTAAATTAGAACAATTGTATTTTGTATTAAATTTGTTTTAACCCTGTTAGTAGTTCTTACTTTATTTTCTTGTTTTACTTGTTTCGAGCAGTTTTTACAAGCAAGTTACAAAACACTACACAACAGATAATCAAAAATACACTTTTTCAAACATTTCGGCTTTTCAGTGATATAAAATAATAGTTTTTAACAGAAAAAAGTAAGTTTGAGGTATTTTAATTTGATTAGACTAACTATTGATGTACATTGGTACTGAAATAAAATAAGTTAGGATAAAGTTCTTGGAGTGGTAGGGGAACGGGAATAGTTTTTGGTTACCAAAGTTTGGTTTCCAGAATGATTTCAGTTTTTGATTCCCAGGGCGTTCTATTTACGTCCATAACATTCTGGAAACATTCTAGGAACTAAAGTTATTTGCCTTTATGTAGTTAACCTTATTCAATAAAGTTACAAGAAAAAAGTGTATAATTTTGGTTACAAATCTCAGTAGTAATTTCAATAGTTTTAGAAAAAATCTTTTTGAGGAAATATTCACTGTCTTAGTCCAGAAGCTATTATGTTATTTTAAATATCACAATCATTATTGTGGGTCGTGTGAGGTAGCTTGCATGCATGTGTCCACTATTAGTATGTGGCACAAATCATTGTTGCCCTACCAGGGCTCCAGACTAACTTTCTTAACTAGGAGCCCTGTAGCCCCTGACTGAAATTTTTAGGAGCGCAAGCAAAACATATGGGGCACACCTTAATTCAATCAGTAATGCATTTATTCACATTTCCCCAAAATAACTATGACTGTGGCTGAAAAATAAGGTGATGACAATGTCTACAGAGCAGCTTCAACATTGATTTGTGCTAAATGGAGAGACTGTAATCTGAATTCATCTGAACCAATAGAAATTGTGCTTCTCCAAAAGAATGTCATTTAATTGTTTATGGTGTTACACATTAAAGCAAAATGGAAGACTTTGTGTCATGTTCTTACGATGATTATTGTTTATCAAGGACACTTTTCCTCATGACCACATCACGTAACGTCAAATAAAACGTATCAAAACATTTGCCTGTCGTTCGTTCTTGCTGTGAACGGATTTGAAATGATTCAGCGATGTCTCTCAAGTGATCCACATATATATGATGTTTCCTGAACTCCTCCGCGGAAAGTTTAATTTTTAACGTCTCCTATATCAAATCATTCATGGGCTCAAGAAATCAGTAACAGCAAACAGCAACTCGTAGTAATGCGCTCACATTGTGTTTGTGTGAACTCGTCAATGAGGATCTGGTGTCATGGTTCCACTATCATGTCATGTTTTATTCCTGTCTTAAGTGTAGCCATGGCATTGCCTGATGGTTTTGTGTGGGAAAGAATGATTCTTTCTCGTGTCTCGTCATTGTTCCCTACATCTCGTTCCTTGTCAGCCTCTCCTCAGTGCTAATTCCCAGCACCTGTACGGCATACATAATAGGACATCGTCAGACCTCAGCGTCAGTGCTCCGGTATCAGATAAAACGGCATCGCTCTTCAGACAAAGCGGCATCAGTTCTCAACAAAACACCGTCGGTGAACAACAAGGAATCGGGCAAACCGGCCTCAGACTAAAAAGCATCAGCTGTCGTGCAACAAGGCATCAGGCAAAACGGCCTCAGACTAAAAGGCATCAGGTGACTCTAGAAATGGCAACGCCCCCCGCGTGACGTCATTGCCGCAAACCGTTTTCGAACAGCACTTACGGCAGACAAACAGGTACACGCGAAAGGTACACATTTCCATGAGTTTGTTAATTAATTGATAGAAATTGTTGGGACATTTTCAAGCGAGTTTAATTGGAGTTACACAGCCTTTAACCTAGGATTGTAAACTATGTACAATCCAATGTTGGCGGGGTATTGCAATTTAAAAACATTATTCGATTTTCTTGTATTGTCTTAAAAGTTACAAATGTTTGATTGCATAAAATATTTATGATACGTTATGGCATTCTATAAATACACTTTATGACTTGATGAAAACGTTAGAAATAAACTAGTTAAGTATAAACTGGTGTTCTGCTAATCAAAGTGAAATGTGCAAACTTCTTTTTCTTTGAAGGGATGGATAAGATAAACTTACACAAGATGAACTTACACAAAAGGGCTTTGATGCCAGAATAAAACATTTATTGTGTAGAGAAGACGCACACAGTGAAGGAAGTCAAGGAACATCGGGTATTCCACTTTTTATTCACCTATTGACCTTTTTTTCCTCGTTCCTTTTGCTCTGTATTTAAAATATTTTCTTCTAATTTTATAGAGAGAAAAGAAAAAAATGAGAAGGCATTTATGGGTAAGGAGACACAATTAAATGAAATTAATGCATCATAAAAAAATGTGTTTTGTTGCTCAGTTGCCAGTTCTTTTATTTCGGGGTGCTGTTACTGTGTGTTACTGTACTGTGGGAAATATTAACCAATCTCTTTATTAAGATGCTGCACAAGTATTTACCAAGGCGAAACATTTAATAAAACCCCAGGTGAAAAAATGTCAGTTTCCCCTTCGTCGGAAAGAAAAGTCCCTGTTAAAGGTTAGAGCTTATGGTATTGTTATAACTATTTAACATGATTAGTGTAAGCTTTAAGGAATGTTACCAACCTTATATTTCTATTGTATTGCAAGATAAAAATGAGTCCCATGGAGTGGAAACCACGAACATCCAAAAAACCAGGCAGATATCAAAAAGTCATTCTTGAAGAAGCCCCCCCAAGGATCCTAGTGGCAGGCACAGAAGATTATGATGAACTGATACGTATTACTCAGGATGCATTTTGGACAGAAAAGGAAAGAGAGGGAAGTACATTTACTCTTTGCCATTCAGATGGCACAAGGTGGACAAAGGAGCAGTTTTGCCAAGAATATGGATCTGTCTCTGAGATTCCAACTCCCTGGAAGAGAACATTTTATATTGGACGTAGAGAAAGGGGTATTGTACTGTAGATTTCGAAAGGAGATGTTTAATGTCTGAGTTATGATCCCTTTAGTTCTTATAAGGTATCTTGTTTTGTCTACAGATATTATCTGCCTCGGTGAAAGCAGTTCAGCATTAGGTATGTTTGCAATTCCAGTGACAACATTATGCATTTTGCTAATACTACTTTATTGTTGCTAATGATTTGAAATTAATATATATATATATCTATTAAATGCTCCTTTTTTCAAGGAAATGATGAAATGGAAGACTCAGACATGGTAAAACAACATTAATTGGTTAATTTTGTCAATATTGTCTCTATAAATAATGTCTTAAGAAGATGTTTAATTAGGCCCTCATACTTATTTAGTTTCTTTTTTGACGATAGGATTTCCAACCTAAGAGATCTAGATGTCTAGGAAGATCATTACAATGAGGTGTAGAAAGATATATGGTAGAGGTTCAGGGAGAATCCTTAAGTTTAGGTATAAGTTCTAGGAGAAACTCAAGTGCTGATTCAGAGAGATCTTTGAGTGGAGGCACAGGAACATCCACGAATTCAGATCAAGGTGGAGCAAGATCCGCTAGTGCTGATTCAGGTACAGGTAAATCCTTAAAGGAATAATTCACCCAGAAATTAGGCATTGTCATCATGTTGTTCATAGTAGCATTCTGTTATTGTTAGTGTGGAACACTAAAAGGCTTTTGAAACACTTCTTTACATTAATGACCTAACAGCTCAGGTCATTAATGATTGGCTGACATTACATTAAAAATAAATAAATAGACGTTAAATATTGTCTTGTAATTATTAAATTTAAGCTGCTGTAAGCTGTTCAGTATGGATGAATAAAACAGAGCTCCAGAGGAAGGGAAGATACTAAGTTAATAATATGGTAGATATGTTATCATATATCTATTGAGGATTCAGAAAAATGTTGTTTGGATTCCTTTCTATAGGATGCCTGACAAACATGACCCTAAGAACAGTATGTAGGAGTGCTAGGCCGAGGTATTTTGTATAAAGTGTAAATTTGACATCATTTTCATTTGAATATTTTCTTAATTCCAGATCAGGGTGCAAGGGAGACCTCAGTTCCAGAGATCCAAATTGCAACTCCTAATCCAGGGAGGCCCATGGAAGAAGGTGTTTGCCCACAAAATGAGGTGTTTTATGTGTCATCTAATGTAGTCACCATTTTACCACCATGTAAGTAATACAAATAGTCAAGTAATACTCTATGTTAAAATAAATTGTAAAGCTGGCATCATGCCTTGATTAAAAATACAAAAATGGTTAAATGTTGATGTAGATTGTGTCTTCGTTATTTGATATCTTACAGTGTATTCTCAACGCCTGCCATTAGTGGATGAATCACTAATCAATTACAGTGAACAGAACATGTTGGGTAAAGGAACATTTGGGAAAGTATATCGAGGTTCTTTTCAGGGAACCCCCGCTGCCATAAAGAGGATCCCATATGGCATAGCAGGACTTCAAGATCAGGACATACAGCATGAGATTCTCGTCGCAATGTACAATATTTTTTTATCTTGTTTTTTGCATAGGCTGGTAATGGCCTGCAAAATGACTATTATACATTTATAATATGACAATTTTACATGTATGCATGCATGTAATTTCTAGGCGATTGAGCCATCCCAATATTGTACGACTGATGGCAGCAGCCCACACTGAAAACATGTTCTTGCTGGCCAATGAATACATTCACGGTACAACCCTGGATAATGTGCTACACAGTGACAATGCTTGTGTTAAGGTGAATCTGTTTCTGCATATAACATTTGTGAAAAAAGTTAGATTTTGTTTATAATTATAGCACAGTTGTTGTCCCCTTAAAACTGAAAAGAACAAAAATGAGTTATTTAGCAAGTATATAAAAAGTGTTTAAAACTATACAATGGTTAGCCTAATAACAGTAATTGTAACAGTAAGTTGTGCCTAGGTAGTGTTCATTACATGGGAGCTGTTATTTGGAGGTTATTTCACTTAAACACATGTAAAGAAACCCACAATTTATGGTTTAAACAGGGATGTCTTCGAAGAAGTTACAGATCACAGAACTAAGTGTAATCATGCAATCATTTTTGAGTGAATATTGGGTTTACCCAGCATTTGACATGCTATTGAGTACATACATTTACACTCTTCAATAAGGTTTTTATCTTAGCTCCTATGAGTTTTTTTAAACATGTACTCCATGTGAACTGTCATGAGATTTGTGATGCGAATAAGAAAACCTTCAATATTTTGTAATTTCAATTTATTTTCCTAGCTTGAAGGAAACGATAGTCATTTTGTTGCCCTGGACATTTCAATGGCTGTTGATTACATCCATTCAAAAAATGTCATACATCAGGATCTGAAGCCTGACAATATCCCCGTAAGTTACAGCTGGTTATGGGGATGTTAAAATAAGTTATTAAATGATTTTAAGGGATACATCACTCCAAAATGAAAATTCTATCATCATTACCTCGTGTCATTTCAAACCTGTTTGACTTTCTTCTGCAAATGGAGATATTTTGAAGAATGTTGGTCCCAATAACCGATGGTCCCCATTGACTTATATTCAAGGGACACAAAACCAATGCAAGTGAATGGGGACCAGCGGTTTTCTGTTACATACATTCATCAAATGATCTTCTTTTGTGTTTTGCAGAAGATAGAAAGTCATCAAGGTTTTAAATGACATGGGGGTGAGTGAACAATGGCAGGATTTTCAATTTTCATCTCCTAAGACATTTGTCAAACTGCTTATTTTTTCCCATCTTTTTTTAAAACAGATTGACCAGGTCTCCAAAAAGGCTGTGCTTACTGACTGGGGACTTGCCAATATAAGGGGAACAGTTTTATTGCGGCAAGGAAGCAGATTCACTGGAGGGAAAATAGGACCAATGGGTGGGACTTTTCTTTACATGGCTCCAGAATGTCTAATTGAATTTGAAGAGGCTTCCAGAAGCTCAGACATCTGGTCTTTGGGAGTAACATACCTTGAACTTTTTACAAAGTTGAAGCCCTGGACAGTAAAAAAACAGAAGCAGTTGTGCAGCCTGTTGACAAAAAATGCACAGCCACACGCTCTGGAACATCTGTGTGAAAGATACAGTTTCATCTCTATGATGGTACACTATGACCCAGCATCAAGACCTGAAGCTTCATCTGTTGTTCTCTCCTTAAAAACTGTTGAGGGGCTAGATCTCCAGAGCCGTTATGGTTACAAATGCTAAATAACAATTGCGTCAAAAGTTTACATATAACCTGCAGAAAATGGAAAACCTTGCAGATAATTACATATAGTCAACAACACCAAAAAAAAAAAAATTATTATTTACATTTAATAACTTAACTTACAAAAATAAGCCAGTTCAAAATTTTCCACACACCTCATTCTTTCTACTGTACAATGTTAACTGAACAGTTAATGTCAGTTATTTGTCATAGCTGTTGAAGAGTTTCTTGTTTGGTCAAAGCTTACAACACATAAGAACTGTTCAGCTCGTTAGCCAATGTTCTTTATCTGTCAGGGTGTTCCTTATTCCTGATGTTAAGCTTAAATATTTTCTGCGGTTTGGATGAGAAAGTACCATGTACAAATACTCAGTAAAGATTACATCTTACATATTTTGTTTGGTCATTTTTATTCACTCATATATTGTTTTATATCAGCATCTCTACAGATTTTTTAAGTACCTTAAATTTTAACACCAGATCATTTTAACTACAATCTCTCATTAGCCAGTAACTCATATTTGATTTGCTTCTGCAAATGTGGATGGTATGGGAATGTCTCTTCTCTCCAAACATGTTGTGAATTTCTCCACCAACATGAGGTAAGCTGCCAGAGACCCATCTGGAGATGATGGAAAGCTTGTATCTCGAAGAATGGCCCCAGATATTGTTTTGAATGCTTCATTTGCAACCAACAGTGGTTCATCTGCAGCACAAACAAATTGTTCTGCATATTGGAGAAGGTCATCATCCACTGTGCAAAGCATATCACCAAAACCTACATCGAAGAGAAATTTTTTTTAGACATAGACTACCAGTTTGCATCAAAGCATTTTAAAGGAAAAGTTCACCCAAAAATGAACATTGTTGTTACAAGACTGTAAAAATTCTTGTTGTGCTAAACACAAGTGAAGATAATTTAAATAACGTATGTAACTTTGTCTATTGTCCTACTATGGGAGTCAATAGTGACCCAAAATTACTTGGATACAAACTTAAAATACATTCATTTGTTTTCAGCATAACAAAAAAATGTTTACAGGTTTGTAACAACTAGAGGGTAAGCAGATAATGACAAAATGTTCATTTTTGGGTGAACTATTCCTTTAATCAAATTAATACATACGTTGTGGCGGTGATGTGAACAGAATGTCTGGCTTCCCAAATGGACCTGCAACATTCTTTTGCTTGCGAATATCATGAGTGTTCCATAGTCTTTGTTCTAAGGTAAGATCTCTCTGAAGAAGGGGAAGGTGTGTGTGTTGCAGACAATTTCTGTTGGACAGCATCCATTGGTTATTTAATTTGTTTACTGCAAATCACACAGGTTTTAGAGTCTGTTGAGTAAAATTATTTAACTTACATATGTACAGGATTGTCCAAATCGAGGATGCCTGATTCCATCATAGTCTAAAATAAATATACATATTCTTGCCATCTTTTTGGTAATTACAGTCAATCAACATTTGTTGGACAAAATTAGCAGATTCAAGCAAATCAAATCCTTACCTCAAATGTAACCTGCCATTTTTTAATCCATGTTTTCTTCAACATGCTATTGAAGAATTCAGCTCTCTAAAAATATGTAAAACAATGCAAGAATCACTGTAAACATTTATACAACACTCCTGCCTGGTTGCACAGAAAAGGCTTAAAGGGGTCATATGACATGACTGAAACGAATATTATGGGTGTTTTAGACGTAATGCAATGTGTAAAAAACGCTTTATTTTCCTCATACAGTGCATGTTTGTATCTCCTATTTGTCCCGCCTCTCTGAAATGCGCAGATTTTTTTACAAAGCTCATCGCTCTGAAAAGCGAGGTGTGCTGGGATTGGCCAGTTAACCAGTGTGTAGTGATTGGTGGAATACTGCAAGCGTGTGATGGAAATGAAACGCCTCTGACCATATTTGGAACATCAGGTTCCTCTTCAATTTTACTGACAGGTACACCACCTTACTTGTGTATACATTTGTGCGGTCTTAGTCAAATCAGACCACCAACTGATGTAGATTTGTGGGGGTGTTACACAAGGTTTTTCAGGCAGGTCTTGGTGAGCATTCGCTTTTACATAGAATGCATCATTTGTTCCCACACTTTCATTTCTGCAATTTCACGTGTTTAATACATGCATGGGCAACTTATAACACACCGAAGACACATAAAAACACGTGTTTGCAACATATGATCCTTTAAAGTGATAGGTTTATTATTAATTTTCTTATAAGAACTTAATTCTAGTTAGATAGATAGATAGATAGATAGATAGATAGATAGATAGATAGATAGATAGATAGATAGATAGATGTATACGAGTATATATTTAAGAACAAATATGATATGAACATGTGTCGCAAATAAAAGTTTACCTGATTATGTACTGACTTGCCCACTCTGAAGGAGTCTCGTCCTTGATCAGTAGCCTGCCTGAAATGAAATGCCACTTGCATCTGTCCAACAATAAGGTTCTCTGTTCCCCTGTCTGCCCTAACGATCCGTGGGCAACCTAAAATAAAATAAATAAAAGATATGCAAGATATTTAAACCCCATACCAATTAAAATTTCTAGCAGCCCAAAAAAAAAACTTACCACCGTGTTCTCGAACAGCATCATAGAAGTACCTTGCGATGAAGCTCTGTTTTCTGTTAGAGGTGCCAGCCTTAAGCCAAATCATTTTTCTAGAAAATCTATTAAGACATGGCAAGTATTTCAAAGCAAACAACAGCACAGGCAGTAGAAAAAACTGCATTATAATAAATACATTTTTAACATAACACTTTTCATTTATGTACAGGTTACATACCCATCAATTCCAAGATGCACCCATACTCCAAAGAATTTCAATTTATCATTTCCTATAAACAATATAAAAGATTTTCATTGAAACATTATAGGAGGCATCTATAATTGAAACAAAGCATCAACAGTCTACTTTTATGCACCCATGTCTTTAAAAAACAAATATACTTTCTTCTCTGGACACAAAAAGTTAATACAATGAAAGTGAATGTTTAAAAGTTTCAAGGATTACATCAATTATTCCTTTTACAGTTATCTATCCCTTTAATAATCCTTACCATCAATGTGCCAAATATGATTTGGTCCGCGACTAAAGTACTTCCTTCGTTCAATTTTCTTTTTTCCAGGACATATTTGAAAAGTCCACTGGCATCAAGCTCTGCCATTATTACACCCACATCATTCCTAGAAATAGACAAAACCATATACGTATTGGCATAAGGAATGTGTCTGGGCTAAATCTGACCATGTTAGTTAAGTTTAAATACATGTACCTGTAGCAAGAACCGGATTCCTCTGACATCCCGTACCCGTTTATGCATTGCACGGATACCCTGCCAAGGTGACCAGTGTTTTAACTCACTCTGAAAATAAACAAACTTTTGCATTAGACCCATTAATTAAATACAAAGGAACTTTATAAAAAGTATTTTCAAAAAAGGGGCCGGTTGTTACTCCTCCGCCTCAAACCAAGAGATTTAATTATTCGTCTTAAATGCCTTTCACTGTATGAGGAAAAAGAATCCTGTGAACAAGCATTTTAAGAAAGCTCAATGTATTTTTGTATTACGAATTTACAGGCCTATTTAGTATTATCAGTTACAGTAACAAACAACAGTTTAAAAATCACCTGATTTTAAATCCAGAAGCACCCAGAACAGAGCACATTTCTTTCTGTTTACATCCATTGGCAAAAAGCAATTTTATCATTTCTTCCACTTAAAGTTAAGGCAATTTTATTTAATTTATAATCTGCCTAGCACATTTAAAGTTGAAAGTAAAAATTCAAATAAACAAGATTGATAAATTCTGGCTACAAGACAAGCATAGTAGCTACAAAAGTTATTATAATAAACAGTATGTACAGTAAATCTTGTAATGTGTAGTAATAGTAACGTTAGCCTTCAACCAAGCTCAAAACGGATACTTCTCTCCGTCTCCATTCTTGATTGACTGTCATAAAAACACACACACAAACATATAAGAAAGATAATTAACATTAATTTAAGCATGCTAACTGTATTAAGCAATTTAGGCTTGAACATGTTGCATATATATAAGTTAGCGATTAAAACTAGTAAAAACTCATGGAAATGTGTACCTTTCGCGTGTACCTGTTTGTCTGCCGTAAGTGCTGTTCGAAAACGTTTTGCGGCAATGACGTCACGCGGGGGGCGTTTCCATTTCTAGAGTCACCTGATGCCTTTTAGTCTGATGCCTTGTTGCACGACAGCTGATGCTTTTTAGTCTGAGGCCGGTTTGCCCGATTCCTTGTTGTTCACCGACGGTGTTTTGTTGAGAACTGATGCCGCTTTGTCTGAAGAGCGATGCCGTTTTATCTGATACCGGAGTACTGACGCTGAGGTCTGACGATGTCCTAATATGTGTGCCGTACACCTGTTCCTCGTTATGATCCTGTGTTTGTTCCCTTTAAAACACCTTTGTCTTGTGCTCGTGCATTGTACTTGTTGATGTACCTTATTAGATGTTGCTGTTCTTTATTAGATGTTGCTGTTCTTTATTAGATGTTGCTGTTCCTTATTAGATGTTGCTGTTCCTGAATGTTCCTGTTACCCCGTGTCTAAGTAAGTGTAGTTGAGTGTTAGTTCATTGTAGTCCTGTCAAGTATTGTATTTAAGTCTTTGTTAGTTTAAGTGTAGTTAGTCTAGTTCCTGTTCACCTTTTATTGTTATTGTTATCTTGTCCTGTTTACCCCATCGTTGGCTTTTGTTTTTTGTTTATTGTTTAATCAACATCCCTGTTACCCCTACCGTCTGTGTCTGCCTGCAATTGGGTTTCCACGCCATGTCTCCACCCGAGATTCATGACATCTGGGGCTTCATGTACAACGACTTGCGTTGAATTCATACTAAAACATTGCGTACGGACAAAGCCGTAAATGTGCGTACGCACAAAAAAACTCTGATGTATTAATCTCTGCGTATGCAGGATCCCACGCATATTCTCTTAGTACATCACAATTAACGTGAAATTTAACGCACATGCTCAGCACTCTGTCTCCTCCCTCAATTAAATACATTTGAATATGGTAATGAGTCGAATTTGGCAAAACCAAGCAACAAGAAAATGGAAAAACAAAGCAGCCAGAAACGAATATTTACGCAATTTGAATTGGAGGTGCTACTGTCAGAGGTGGAAGCTAGAAAAAACATTTAAATTGCAATTTTGTCCTCCGGAATAAATAACAAAAGGAAATAAAATGAGTGGGAAAATTTGGCTGACGCACACCTTTTCAGGGCGGTATAGAATCATTCCCCCGGTCCTGTCCTGATAAGCCAGTCATCAGAAAATTATTATGGTCCCTAAAAAACTTGTTCTCTTCGGATTCTGCCTGGCAATGTCCTGTAATAAGGCTGCCATTGTCATGGACTAAAGGATGTATTAATTTCCTCATGCCTTTATTTGCTCTTTCTTCACTCATTCACCACCAGCCTCTTAAAAAAAAGTTACCAGCGTTTTTTAACATTTCACCCAAATTGAATTGCTAATGTAACCGGACAGGTTCTAGCTGCTTATTACGACTCTGCGTAACAGAATACAAGGAACAACTGGAACTGTTGCTGATGGAGATTTTATTATGAGGCCTGGATGGATTAAAGAGAGTACAGTATAAAGAGATGTTTCGTCTGTGAATTTTCACCACTCCTCAGCACGCTCAAAGAGATCTCAATACACATCACAAGGATAAATCAAAACGAAATGCCAAAAAACAGATTACAAAGCGCATAAAGCGCAAAATGAATTGTTTCAAACACTTATATAGACATACAAAATAATCTCTTGCAGCTAGTTTTAAATCAATCACAAACTAAAAAGTTGAACAATCGACAATAAAATGGATGTAATAAGAAACAAAACAGATTTAATCATACCTGGATGGATTAAAGAGAGCACAGTATAAAGGGATGTTTCGTCTGTGAATTCACACCTAAACAGATTAAGAGCAGTCATTTTATCCGTTAGTCACAACGTTCTGTTGACCACACACACATACTCAAACCGCTGTACTCGATATTACAACCATTAATACATCGATCCATTCACAGAACACTTTCTAATACATCCATAACATTTTGAACAACAATATTACTACATGCCGTAGGCTTTATCAAACTTCTATAAACTTTTAAAAACATGTACTGAGAAAGCACCGCTTATTGCTTACCACTCCTCAGCACGCTCAAAGAGATCTGAGGACGCAGCGTGAGTTCACCCTAAATGACGTCATCACGCAATGCAGATAAAAAACTCTTTCCCAAAACAACTAAAATACGAAAATAAATTACAATGTTTTTGTGGACAAATTATTACAAAGTAAAACAGTAAAATTGAAAAGAAGGATGATTAGTGGAATACATTAATATTAGTATATATAAGTATATACTCATTAACATCCGTCACATTCACCCCTCCTGAATTTCACTAATATCCTAACCATACAACAAAATCAACAACAAGAACAGATTTTCAATGAATCTCATTCACAGTTCAACATAGTAAGCTACCCATTTTACAGGTTAAGAAAAATCCAAGATTGATCAAGTCTTCGACATTCTCAGAACAGTATGCTGCCTTTTACAGCACACCATAAACTGGTGTATTGTATACTTCAGGAAATTAACATATTGTAAACATTTCACTGTAAACACAATATTTTCATTCAATCAAAACCCCTTTTAAAATAAAGAAAGAAATGACCCCGATCTCCTTGCAACAGAAGACCCCTCTCCCCGAGCATAAAATGGTCTCGGTGCCATTGACTCAATTAAGCGACTAACCCTTTTAACAACCCTTCCTGCACGGGTCCTAACACCCTGTGTGTCAGTAGGAATTTGTACTTGTGTGTCAGGAATTCTGTTAGCATGAAGGTCATTCACAGTTTCTATTTGTGGCGCAGAATTACTAGCAGTGGCTTCAATCTCTATGTCAGACACTTGATCAGAACCTCTAACAGCCTCGATTTCACTGGGATTTTGGTTACTGTCACTTCGACTGTAGAATGAACGATCAGATTCCAGAACATTATCCGCAAGCTCTGCACCTTCAGTCTTTTCTTGACCATCAAGCAACCATGCCCTTGTTCTATCAACCGAACTCTCCTCTTCCGATGAGTCCGCCAGTTCAGACACACAAGACTCACTCCCCATATTCTCAGCATCAAACTGCATGTCCTTGTCATCTTGAGATGATTCAAATGGTAGGAAACTGATGTCAAGAATCTAATTTCGATGCACCACTTTGGATTTGCCTTCCTCGTCAATCAGTTTGTATATGTTGGTCTGAAGGTTACAATCCTCTACAGTATAGACAGTTGGATCCCACTTATCAGCAAGCTTTTTCTTTCCTCTTTCACTCTTGTTTGCAAGAAGCACTCTGTCTCCGATGTTCAAACATGTGCCCTTTATCTTCCGATCATAAAACTTGGCTTGCTTTTCCTGTTGTGTTTTAGCGTGTTTTTGAGCAATGTCCACTGCTTCGTGAAGGTAAGACATGAGTGTTTTCACATAGCTACCATGGTCAACAGTCACAGGGTCATGCAACACTTGCCCAAACATGACATCAACGGGTAGTCTGGGAATGCGACCAAACATCAACTGAAATGGCGCGTAACCAGTAGTCTCATGTACTGTGGCATTATATGCGAAAGTCAGCGTTTGTATCTGCTCGGGCCATTTGCATTTCTCCTTGAGAGACAAAGAGCGAAGCATACCACCAAGAGTCCGATTAAACCGCTCTGTCCCACCATTTCCCATGGGGTGGTACGCTGTATTGTGTGACTTTTCAACGCCTGCCAGCTTGAGCAGCTCTGCTATAAGAGTACTTTCAAAGTTGGCTCCTTGATCCGAATGAATGCGTCTTGGGAAACCATAAACACAAAAGACATGATCCCACAACTTTTTCGCGATCTGCTTTGCTTTCTGGTTCACACGTGAAGGCATGGGCCAACTTTGAGAAATGATCCGTCACAACTAGTACATCTACAGAACGTTGCTTGCTATCCTCAGCACTCCAAAAATCCAGACACACTAACTCCATAGGGGCAGAAGTTCGAATGCTCTGAAGTGGGGGTCGTGCGGATGGCTCTGGTGTTTTGGCCAATATACATCTCTGGCAACATTTGACATACTCCCTTATGTCACGTTCCATTCTAGGCCAGAAAAAGCGCTGTCGGGTTAACTGAAGTGTTCTTGGTTGTCCCTGATGTCCAGCAAGATCGTGCACACCAGTTAAGGCTTTAGTCTTGAGACTAGAAGGAAGTACAAGCTGGAACCTCTTGTGATGGCTTAAAGGATCCTTGGAGACACGGTAGACTACTCCATCCTGGATCTTCAGCCGATCCCATTGCTTAAGAAGAATTAAAGCCTTGGCATCCATTCCAGCCCTCTCTCGCCTTGTGGGTCGCTTTTTCTGAGTCAGGTAGGGCATAATCTTTGAGATTGCAGGATCTGACTCTTGGCCCTGCTGGATCTCCTCAAGAGGAATGGCTTCAATGTTGTCACATCCAGGCATGACTGCATTCTGAATAGACTGAACTGCCTGTATGGCCCTTAGCTCAGTTACAGTCTCCCACTGATTATGGAGGTCCAACTGAGTTCCGACTGCTGTGTGATCACAGGACAATGCAGAATTTAACCGTAACGACACATGAAGATTGTTGACTTGCAACCGGAAAGCATCTTGAATCCCATTTTCGTTAACACCTTCAGCCTCCGTGAGTAAACTACCATACCGCTCTGTAATGAGCCTCTGACTGACTGTTTTTGTCAAAGGATCCCGGCTCAAAGCGTCAGCTACAATGTTCTTCCTTCCAGCAATGTGCTTCAGATCAAAGGAGTAAGCAGCAAGCTTAGACACCCAGCGTTGTTCGCAAGCATCAAGTTTGGCCTTCGTTAGAATATAAGTGAGCGGGTTATTGTCTGTCCATACAGTAAACGTGTGACCCTTTAGCCAGTGACTGAATTTCTCACACACACTCCACTTTAAGGCTAAAAACTCGAGTTTGTGTGCTGGATACCGTTTCTGACAGTTGCTTAAGGATTTGCTTGCGAACGCAATAGGACGAGTTTTCTCCTCGCCTGCTGGTATCTGCGACAACACAGCTCCAAATCCATCCAAGGAAGCATCAATTGACAAAATTAGAGGGAGAGAAAAGTCCGGGTGCGCTAGAACCACACAATGCAATAAGCTCTCTTTCAAGCTAGATAGGGCATCATCACACTCCATAGTCCAGTCGGCTGGCTTGAGCTTCCTGTATGTGCCTGCCTTAGCCTCGGTTTTGACTTTCGCTCTCCTTTTCTGCCCAGCAGTCAGGGAAAAGAGGGGTTTTGCCACGGAAGAGCAATTTGGAACGAAGTGCTGGTAATAGAGGATCATTCCCAGAACAGACTTAATACTCCGTACAGACGGGATACACCCATCTTCTTCCATGAGGTCATTTTTTGACAGTCTGGCTATGGCTTCAACCTTCGACGGATCAACAGAAACACCATTCCCATCAATGATATGTCCTAAAAACTTGACAGACGCCCGCATCAAATGGCACTTTTTTGGACTTAACTTGAGGTTGTGGTCCCTCAACCGTTGGAATATTACCTCTAACCGCTCCAAAGCCACATTTTCGTCAGGTGCAAAAACCAGTAGATCGTCTAGGTAACACAGCAGACTACTAAAATTCAAGTCTCCAAAGATACTCAACATCATACGCATAAAAGATGCCGGGCTATTGCACAACCCTTGAGGCATTCTGTTGTACTCATGGAGTCCTGCTGGAGTCGTAAACGCTGTGTACTTCTTATCCTCTTCAGCCATGGGGACATTATAGAACCCTGATGTTAAATCCATAGTACTGAAGAGAGTGTTTCAACCCAAGACCACCAGACAGTCGGATTGGTGTGGGAGCGGGTGTGCATCCTTAACAGTTCTGGCATTCAGCCATCTGAAGTCCGTACAAATCCTCAAGCCTCCGTCTTTCTTCCATACTAGAACCAAGGGTGAAGCATACTCACTCACTGATTTACGAATTATTCCCTGCTCCTCCATGTCGGAGAGAACTTGACGCAATTTCTGATAGTGTGCGGGTGGTATTCTACGGTATGGCAGTCGGAACGGACGCTCATCGATTAAGCGGATACGATGAACGAAACCCCTGACCTCCCCGCAATCCAGAGCATGTTTGGAGAAAACGTCATTGTAGTTCTCAAGCAACTGGACCAGCTTTTCTTTGAGTGTATCCTTAACAGAACATAAATCAATATTGATGTCGTTAAGGCCTGCTGCATTTAATCTCTCTTTAAGATTAGCTGCAGAACCAGCTTGAGAAGGCCTCTCAGATGTCGTCATTTGAACATGACTGAAACCTTGTAACAAATCAAAATCCTCAACAGCCAGGCACGGGGATACGTCTGCAAGCTTACGATTCCTCTTGAGGGTGACTGGTTTGTCCGAAAGGTTGGTAACTTTTAGAGGAACCCACCAATCTCCCCACAACGGTGTAACAAGACGACCAATGAGGATGTCCCGTGGCATGGATCTAGAACAAGTGGCCTCCACGATTACGGTACTTCCTGGTGACATGACAGCATTACTCGGTAGCCTTCCCCAGACAAGGTGCTCTTGTCTGGCCATAAGAGTAACTGACCGCTGAAGCTTAACAGTCCCAACTCTGTCGGGTGGGTCTCCTCCTCTCCAGCGACAAGTATTTGCCATAACATCCAAGAATTGTTCACACGGTGAACATGGCTCTGAGACACTGTTAGACAGAATCCTCCAGTAATCGTCACTGATCTTCATCCTGTGCATGAGGAATTTAATCACATTGGTACCAATGATCAAATCATCCCTTTGTCCTGGTACAACTAGAACAGGTACCAAACATCTCTTGCCATATATCTTCAGCTCAACTTCGTACATGCATTTGGGTTAAGTTGCTTTACCTCCACATCCTATCAACATAATTTCCTGTGGCAATGGCGTGGGCTTTGGCAATGCATCTTCGCTCAGCATTCTGCTCTCTACCGCTTCACTGAAAGTACATGCCATAGATCCTGAGTCCAACATTCCCATCATCTGAAATTTTTCATTGATACAGACAGGCGCATAAAACAATTCGGCAAACACTTCAAGAGTTTGTGTGTTCTGTGCAATCACTTTGACTTCTGCTGGAGCTTGTGCACATGCATTTTCATAAACCTCCTTAATATCTGCATTTCCGAGGGTTTGTTCCACTTTACCCACATGTCCCCTCTCCGGGCGTGGGCCATCTAACTTAAAGTCGCTGAACTTTGAGGCATCTGTGTTGACTGGTTGCCATTGCTGGGTCGGATTTTTGTACAATCTCTCTGCAGGTGACCAGGTTGGTAACAGGCAAGGCAGAGTCGATGGCGTCGGCAGTGTGCCAAAGTCGAATGCTCAAGGGAATGACACACTTTACATGCCCTCATAGGTGGTTGGCCCGACTGAGGGCGCCTCATCTCTGCTTGACTATTCTGAGAAAGAACGCGGTCAAGCAGACCGATAAGCGCCTTCATGCAATTATCGTCATTTTGTGAATATGATGGGGTGCTAGGATTAGTATCATCAGATGGCACAGCAGGGGGAACACTGGTTGCGGCCTCACCTTCCATAGGTGACGGAGAGTGAGCTGCAGCATTACTCATAACAAAGTTACGCTTGGATTTTACCGCAAACTTTTCCTTTTGTTCAGTCTGATACCTGTCAAGACGCTCTTGTACCTCACTCGCTGTCCATTTATCAGGTGCTTTTAAGCGGAAAATGGCTGACAGGGCTGGATCCGGGCAATACTTGACAAACATCATGGCTGCCTCTTGGCATGGATTATCCATCTTTCTCCCCAGTCTAGTCAAAGCCTCCTCCGCAACATCGACAGATTTATTTAGACGGACCCAATAGACAACTGGATTTTCCCGAGACAGGCACTGTGCCGTAGAAATCAGCTAACGGCATGTACGAATACCTGACCTCGCTGAAGTGCTGTTTCAGAATATCAAATATCGCTTTGGGGTTTTCAGAGGGTCTCAGGGAATGTAACTACGAAGGGTAATTCGAACAATGTCCTTCGCTTTACCCATCAGTCTTGAAAGGATTTCGTTATGGTGCTCCACCACTGGTATGCCTCTTTTGCGTAGGTATGTATCCATCAAATCTTCCCACTCATGCACACTGAATTTATCTGTCCCATCTCCTCGGAAGACAGGAGGCTCTTTTACGTCGGACTGCATGACTAGTTTAACTCCCGTTAAATTAAGAGAGGGTGTCTCTGAGAATGACTGACCTGCACCTGAACTTCGACTCTGTGCATTGCTAGATTCCCTTTCCCCATGCGCTCCTCCACTTTGAGCAGAAATTATAGTCTGTCCTACTTCCTGAGCAATGTGCGTTATAAGATCAACCCAAGCTGGATCACTTAAGTCTGGACAGGCTGATATCGGATTACATCGTAATTGACTAGGTGTTTGTTCAGTTACATGAGTGGAACAAAATTCAGGCGGAGTTTGTACTACATTACCCCTCCCTGTAACTGGTGTAAAAGTACGGTCACTGAAAAGTCTACCTCTACCGAAACTTGAGTCTGACATTTTCCCTTCAGCATTAAAATTGTCCATATTGTAACCATGTGCCATCCCTTCTCATTAGCATACAATTCACCAAACAATGGGTAACGTATATCTCAAATGACAAAAAAAAAACCTCTAAAGTGTAAACACACTAAAGAATACAAGTAGTGGCACTAATCATGTAGTGAAATCTCTAGTTCGGTGAATATACACTACTTTGTGTTACTGTCCATTGAAACCTTGACTGAAGTGCAGCGCCCACCGGTGACCAAACGACATTGATCCATGGACGAAGATCCGAAGTGAGCTGATCTTCATGCGGGTCACGGCACCACTGTAACCGGACAGCTTCTAGCTGCTTATTACTACTCTGCGTTGTGTAACAGAATACAAGGAACAACTGGAACTGTTGCTGATGGAGATTTTATTATGAGGCCTGGATGGATTAAAGAGAGTACAGTATAAAGAGATGTTTCGTCTGTGAATTTTCACCACTCCTCAGCACGCTCAAAGAGATCTCAATACACATCACAAGGATAAATCAAAACGAAATGCCAAAAAACAGATTACAAAGCGCATAAAGCGCAAAATGAATTGTTTCAAACACTTATATAGACATACAAAATAATCTCTTGCAGCTAGTTTTAAATCAATCACAAACTAAAAAGTTGAACAATCGACAATAAAATGGATGTAATAAGAAACAAAACAGATTTAATCATACCTGGATGGATTAAAGAGAGCACAGTATAAAGGGATGTTTCGTCTGTGAATTCTCACCTAAACAGATTAAGAGCAGTCATTTTATCCGTTAGTCACAACGTTCTGTTGACCACACACACATACTCAAACCGCTGTACTCGATATTACAACCATTAATACATCGATCCATTCACAGAACACTTTCTAATACATCCATAACATTTTGAACAACAATATTACTACATGCCGTAGGCTTTATCAAACTTCTATAAACTTTTAAAAACATGTACTGAGAAAGCACCGCTTATTGCTTACCACTCCTCAGCACGCTCAAAGAGATCTGAGGACGCAGCGTGAGTTCACTCGAAATGACGTCATCACGCAATGCAGATACAAAACTAATTTTCGGTAAAGAATATATGGACAAACATGTCAAATGAAAGAACAGAGTCTCAGCTTTTAAACAAAAGAAACTGCATTCTTCTATCTTCATTTGTTAATTTTTTATCACTCCATAGATGTGGGTAGGTTTCTTCAGAAATGCATCACTTTGATTAAACAGCAGAGATAATTTTAGTCAAAGATTCCGCCCAGATTACACTCAGAACAATCATTAAAAACCACTAAAACATATATGTTCTAGGTTCTGGGATTCTGTACTTTTTCCCAAAGGAGTGTAATAGCGCCACCTGCTGTACAACAGTACAAACACTGATTGCCGTAAAAACTCGTCTTTGGTGGGGAAGTGTTTGTTTTTAAACAACGAGATAACTTGTCAATGGCGGTTAAAGAGTTAATTGCATAATTGATAGCATATTACCGTAGTGCTTATGTGACAATAGTGTGTCAACCTGCCTATAGATTTTAGAATATAGTGAATAACTGACTAGTGACTTGCACTCACAGGCGCCTTATAGGGGAGAAAAGTTAGGACAATTCCAAGTGCCCATGACTGACAGGGGCCCCAAAAATAGTTAAACACTAATATAAAATTATCGTCATTCAGTATATATGTTTTTATAATAATAAATGTATGATATTTTTTTTTGGCAGTAAAAGTAAAAAATCCCCATTGATCAAAAGTAAACATCCATATTGACCGACGACCCACCTGTATCTTAATAAAATAGTTTGGTCCTGGCTTAGCCCAAATCGCCTCTGATCTCAGTCTATACAAGTAACGGCAAGCTGCTTGAACACGATGGATTTGCAGTGTTTGGATGTTTGGCTGTGAGTGAGAAAGAACCCAATTGCAGGATAGAGAGTTAACAGACTTTATTAACTCAAACACAAGTAGACAAAACCCACGAGGGGGTAAAAAATAACAGGAACAAAATAATCCAAACGAAGAGGTTTGAACAATCCCACACTAATCCAAACGTACGGGCATAAGAAACAATATGAATAAGCACAAACCAGAATAAAACAAATAATGAACCGACACAGGGCTCGGAAAACACAGGGCTTAAGAAGGGAAACACTAACGAGGGATAATGACACAGGGAGAGCGACGGGCAGGTGACAAGACTAAATGTTAAAGGGAGACAGGTCACAGAGATGAAACACTAATGGGAGATTAATGGAGAAACAAGGGGGCGGAGCTACACGGAAGACACGCGCCGAATGTGAAAACAAATGCCACGTGTCTCCAAACAAGACAAAACACACACAAGACATGGTACTGTCACGTCCTGTCCACAAGGCACGAAACTAGAACAGTAAGGCCAGGACCATGACAGTACCCCCGCTCCAAGGGCCGAACGGCCCAAGGGGAGAAAAAAAAATCATCGGGACAAGACAAACAAGGACAACGACAAGACAGACTACGACATGAGCAAGAAAAAAAAGATAAACCAAATCCCATAAAACATTGGGAGGGAAACAAAAGTCCAAGAGGAGGGAACACAAGACCCCGGGGGAATACAAGAGTCCAAGGGAGTGCCCGGCTGCACCGGACTGCAGTGTCCGGCTGCACCGTACTGGAGTGTCCGGCTGCACCGTACTGGAGTGTCCGGCTGCATCGTACTGGAGTGTCCGGCAGCACCGGACTGGAGTGCCCGGCTGCACTGGACTGGAATGGCCGGCACCACCGGCTGGGCAGGATTGGATGTCGAGGGGAACAGGAAGTCGGTGGCTGGGTAGCCTCCTCTGACGGCTGGGCAGCGCACTCTGGCAGCTGGGCAGCAAACAAGACAGGACAGGGAGTCGACTCACAGGCCTAGGTAACAGCTGGGATGCCAACAGGGATCTGTCCTGATAGTGGGGGACTCTATTATCACAAACCTTTGTAGCATGGCTATACTGACAAACTATTTCCCTCAAACAATGATTGCTGATGTAAGCAAGGAACTGTCTAACATACTGACACAACATGAGTCTGTAAATCGTCATACATGTGGTGGAAATTAAATTCAAAAAGATCCGTCAGTGCTCCAAAAAAAGGGATTTTGATGAACTCTTTGAAATGCTTGAAAAGCTGAAAGTTCAGTCATTCATCAGTGGACCTCTCCCAGCTCCGGGAACAAATATGTTTTCTCAGCTACAGTCTGAACACATGGCTGCAAAAACCTGCAACAGGACTGAACTTCATTGAATTAATAAATGAATGAATGAATGAATGAGGCATTTATATAACACTTTATTGTGTATTGCTGTACACCCAAAGCCCTTTACAATCATATGAGGGGGTCTCTCCTCACCCATTTACAACTTTCATCTCTTTTGGGGTCAAAGACAACTTTTTACACATCGCCAGGGATCACACAAACCCCCATCTGCTGGAGGTGGACTAAACAAGACTGCAAAGAGCACTGGTAACTGATATGAATTGGGTCCCGCTATGATGACAGCAACAATCTCAAATATTTAAAGAACAAGAGGGAACCCAGTGTTCCTTTAGTTTTACTTATTTCTGTCCTGATAAGTAAGTGAAAAACTAAATGCCCTTTCCAGTCGTATGGCAAACCCATCTAATCTACTGCCTTTCAGACGTCCCTTTGAGAATTACAGGGGTTAAAAACAGAAAAACAGTCACTATGAAATTAACACTTTTTAAACTTTTAAAATCAAATCCGTTTTGGTCAATGACCTCATCACCAGTCACAACCTGGACTTCATGTTTCTAAAGGAAACTTGGTTAGATGATAGTTGTAGTGCTACAATCCTCAAAGAATCTGCCCCCCAAACTTTACTTTTATAAATGTTTGGAGAGTTATTAGGACAGGTGGAGGAAGATATCTTTCAATTTAAGCAAGTGAGTATTGCTTTAAAAGGTGCTCCACGCATTCTGTTTACAATTATTTACAGACCTTCCGAATACCCCCCAGTCCACGAAAAGTTTCAGTCTGGCTTTAGACCGCATCACAGCACTGAAACTGCACTCGTTAGAATTACAAATGACCTTCTTATTGCATAAGATAAAGGTAACATCTCACTCTTAGTCCTGCTTGACCTTAGTGCTGCTTTCGATACTGTAGACCATAAAATACTATTAGATCGTTTACACAATTATATGTAATTCAGGGACAGGCACTGCAATGGTTCAGATCTTACTTAACAGACAGATATCAATATATCTATTTAAATGGGAAATGGTCAAATCTTACGCAAGTAAATTATGGATTACCTCAGGGATCGGTTTTATGACCCTTGCTTTTCTCCATATACATGCTGCAACATTATTAGAAAACATGGAATTAGCTTCCACTGTTATGCAGATGATACCCAGCTATATATCTCATCAAGACCAGATGATTCCTTCAAACTATCCAAACTGGCAGAGTGCATCAAAGACATAAAACATTGGATGACTAGTAATTTCCTCCTTTTAAACTCTAGCAAAACAGAAATATTACTTATAGCACCAAAATCAAGTAAACAGAATATCTCCGACTACAACCTGCAAATTGAAAGCTGCACTGTTAATCCAACAAATAAAGTTAAAGACCTAGGTGTTATATTAGACGGCAACCTGTCATTTAAAATCACATCTCAAATATCACAAAAACAGCCTCCTTCCACCTAAGAAATGTTGCCAAATTACGAAATATTTTATGTGTTGCAGACGCAGAAAAGCTTATTCATGCATTTGTGACCTCATGACTTGACTATTGTAATGCTCTACTTAGTGGTTGTCCAGTATCATCGATAAAAAAACTACAGTTAGTTCAGAATGCAGCTGCCAGAGTTCTTACTAGGTCAAGCAAATACGATCACATAACCCCAGTTTTAACATCGCTTCACTGGCTACAGATACAGTATCGTATTGATTTTAAAATTATTTTAATTACTTACAAAACCCTGAACGGTTTAGCACCTACTTACTTAACCGAGCTTTTATCACGTTACAACCAATCACGCTCCCTAAGATCTCAAAACTTAAGACTTTTGACAACACCTAGAATAACTGTGATAAACTCACTTTAACTACCACCGCTGGGGAAGCAGCACTAACACACCTACATTTACACACACACCTACATATTGCATTCATTAACCGCTACCTTCCATTTCCCGTTAGCGTTGTCGGGGAAGTGGGTGCACACGCAACACCGATAGCACATGGACACATTTTACCATCTCTTCACTTTCCCACTTTCCATAACTGTTTCCATACATTTCATACATACCAGCACTTTGTCTTTGTTCGTCTTATGTTTGTTAGTTGAAGTGTTAATTGTCTTCCAGAATGATCGGCCGACTCAAACAAACCGCCGTCAACAAATGACGGCACTTCCGGGTCGCGCCGATCCAACGTGGTCGGGAGTGGGCGATACCATTGTGTTTAGTGTCTGGGTGTTTTTGTAGATTTTGTGTATGAAGATCATGTATTTAATGTATTAGGTGAAGAATGCCATGTTTGTTATTTGTTATGTCTATGGAGTGTATATGGTGTCAGTATTTATTAAGGTGGGAGATACTAGTAACTGAGGTACTAGTAAGTTACATAGAAATGCATACTTACCTGGAAAATGGTATGGCCCCGAAAAAGGGCGGGGTTTGGCCTTTATAAGCCCAGGAGAAACCCCAAATCAAGGCTTGTTCTGGTGAGGCAAGTCAATGCAAGAGTGCAACTGTGGTGCCTCACGTAAACTCTAAAAACCTGTCATAGTTTTGTTTGATTCTTATTGGTGAAGGATTAATCTGCTACTTTGGTTTTCTTTTCTATTTTATTATTTTGTTTGATACTTTTGGGGTTTTGGTAAACAGGACACTGTAAATAAACATCACCTTGCACAGAAGTGTTTTCAGCGAGTGTGCCATCATTTTTCATCTTTTTGAATTCACAAATTTCTCCCGAGGACGAGCTGGTTGGTTCGTTTTCATCACATTTGGTGGCAGCGGTGGGATGGCAACTCGCAGAACAGTGCCAAAGGGTCGGAAACCCCGGACAGGGTTACGGTCCCAGATGAAGGTGGTGTCAGCTGAAGAGGAGGCCTGGAATTCGGTGGAAACTTCAGAGGGTGAGGAAGAAGCCGTGGGAGTCTTGCACAAGCCAATTCCAGTGTCTAAGCCTGAGGAGTCAGGTAAGGGGGAAATGATTTCCCTGATGCGTCGATTTCTTGACTCTCAAGAGCAGAGAGAGGAGCGATATATGCTGGAGCTTCGAGGGCTTCGAGAGTCTATTGTGCAGTCGGCTCGTCCTGCTGAGACCTCGCCGGATGGTGGAAGTATGTGAGATGGTGGTCTAGTGGGTTAAACCACTGAACTTGTAATCAGAAGGTTGCTGGTTCGATCCCAGCAGCCACCACCAGTGTGTCCTTGAGCAAGACACTTTACTCCATGTTGCTCCAGGGGGATTGTCCCTGTAATAAGTGCACTGTAAGTCGCTTTGGATAAAAGCGTCTGCCAAATGACTAAATGTAAATGTAAATGTATCCGCATGGAATTACCGACACCAGCACCACTCGACGCAGACCAAGCTCCATTTTAGACTCCCCGAGTGTCACACCAGCGAGAGAGACAACGCAGTGGGCTGGACCAAAGTTACCGAGCTTCCAACCAGGGGATGATATCGAGAACTATCTCCGGCGGTTCGAGCGTCTGGCAAAGACCTGGAAGTGGCCGGAGGAAGAATGGAGCTATCGTTTGGTGCCGTTGTTAACCGGGCAAGCACTGGACGCATATCTGGCTATGGATGAACAGCAGGCAGATAGCTACGCACACCTGAAGACAGCACTGCTGGAGAAATTCAACATCTCTCCCGAAACATATCGGCAGCGCTTCAGGATATCAACCGTTCCAGCTGGAGAATCGCCAACGGAGACTTATCATCGGCTGACGAATCTTTACAAACGATGGGTATGACCAGAGGAACGTTCTAAAGAGGAGATTGGTGAGACCGTTGTCCTGGAACAGTTTCTACGGGTGATACCCTTCGACGCACGTACCTGGGTAAGAGAGCACGAGCCGATGTCAGGACTGGCTGCAGCGAAGTTGGCAGAGCAGTATCTGAATGTTCACCATGGAGATCTCCGTACTCAACCATATAAAGGTACTGTACGCGGTGGTTCCTATAACTCTGGATTTGACAAAGGGCGAGTGGAACGGTCCGACAATGTACCAAATCCTAGGTCAACGCCCAAGGATTGGCTCTGCATTTACTGCCAGTAGCCAGGACACAAGGCAGCTGTGTGTCCTGTTCGCAAAGCAAAGCTCACTGGATTTTGTTATGTGCCAAGAGAGGAGGACGGTGATTTTGACTCTGTAGGGGAAGGGGTCAACACATATGATGTGACTGTGAACGGACATGCTCTGAGGGCATTGTTGGACACTGGCAGTTCTCTGTCAATGATGAAATCATGCTGGGTAAATAATGTGAACTATGTGAACACTACCTCTGTGCAGTGTGTGCATGGGGATGTAAGGAGATATCCCCTAGCTGAAGTGATGGTAGAGGTAGCTGAACAAATGTTTTTGTTAAATGTTGCCATAGTGGACAATTTACCGGCTGACATGATTCTGGGAAGAGATTTTCCGGTATTATATGAACTTTTGCAACCCGCCAGTCGAGATTCTAAAAATACTATCATGAATAGCAATGTCGATGTGGCCTGTCCTGCATTTACCAGAGCTCAAGCCAGGGCAGGTCTGCAGCCACTGCCGGACTTAAGCGATAGTCTGCTGCAGGGCGGGACTAAAGGCCCTAGGAAATCACGTAGACAACGACGGCTAGAGAAGTACCTGGGTACCCCAGCCTCTGAAACCTCGGTGAAGGGATTGGAAGTGGATGGCTGGAAAGTCCCAGGGAACATAGCCCAATTACAAAAAGAGGATGAAACCTTAAAGAACCTATTTGCTAAAGCTGAGTGTGACGATCGGACAGAGGGAGGCAAAGAACACTGTGTAATGTTGAATGGTGTGTTATATATGCAAAGCAATGATGTGACACGTTTAATTGTACCCTTATGTTGTCGTCCTCTTGTCTTGCACCTGGCACACACGGTTCCATGGGCTGGCCACCTGGGTCAACAGAAAACATACACACACATTAGTTCAAGGTTTTATTGGCCCACACTATACACTGATGTTAAAACACATTGTAACACATGTGCCATCTGTCAAAAGACGAGTGCTGTGTCCCAGCGGGGTAGAGCTCCCCTACAACCTCTCCCTGTGATCTCAACCCCTTTCAGGCGGATCGCTATGGATATTGTGGGACCCCTGGAGAGAAGTAGTGCTGGACATCGTTTTATCCTGGTGATCAGCGACTACGCCACAAGGTATCCTGAGGCAATTCCACTGCGATCAATTACCACACCCAAGATCATCCAGGCACTGATCCAACTCTTCTCTCAATTTGGAATACCTGGGGAAATCCTAACAGACCAAGGAACGAACTTCACATCACGGCTGATGGGGCAGCTGAACACCCAACTAGGAATCAAAGCGGTACGGACAACTCCATATCATCCACAGACAGATGGACTGGTGGAGAGGTTCAATCAAACGCTTAAGAACATGCTGCGGAAGTTCGTTGCAGACACGGGAAAAGACTGGGACAAGTGGCTGCCGTTTGTTTTGTTCGCCTATAGAGAGGTACCTCAAGCATCGACAGGCTTCTCACCCTTTGAACTCCTGTATGGATGGCAGGTTCAAGGACCCTTGGACCTGTTAAAGGAAAGCTGGGAGAAACCTGATCCAAAGAAGGAGAAGGGGATAGTACAGTACGTACTGGAGATGAGAGATCGGCTGGAGCAGTACAGAGAACAGGCTAAAGAGAATTTAATGGAGAAGCAACAAGTACAGAAAAGGTGGTACGACCAAGGAAACCCAGGAGAGGAGAGACCGGTTGTCTATCTCAGCCGAAAGCTGTTGCCTAGGGAGACAAGATATTCAGCAATTGAGAAGGAAGGACTGGCCATCAAGTGGTCATTGGACAGTTTGAGGTATTACCTACTAGGTAGGGAGTTTGACTTGGAGACAGACCATCGAGCCCTGACCTGGATTCAGTCCATGAGGGACCGCAATGCCAGAGTGACGCGGTGGTACCTTGCCCTCCAGCCATACAGGTTCCAGATTAAGCATCGTCCGGGGAGGCTCAACGTGGTAGCCGACTACCTGTCCAGGTTCCCGGCCAGTATGCGGCTTGGAGAGGGGGAAGGTGATGTGATAAACTCACTTTAACTACCACCGCTGGGGAAGCAGCACTAACACACCTACATTTACACACACACCTACATATTGCATTCATTAACCGCTACCTTCCATTTCCCGTTAGCGTTGTCGGGGAAGTGGGTGCACACGCAACACCGATAGCACATGGACACATTTTACCATCTCTTCACTTTCCCACTTTCCATAACTGTTTCCATACATTTCATACATACCTGCACTTTGTCTTTGTTCGTCTTATGTTTGTTAGTTGAAGTGTTAATTGTCTTCCAGAATGATCGGCCGACTCAAACAAACCGCCGTCAACAAATGACGGCACTTCCGGGTCGCGCCGATCCAACGTGGTCGGGAGTGGGCGATACCATTGTGTTTAGTGTCTGGGTGTTTTTGTAGATGTTTGTGTATGAAGATCATATATTTAATGTATTAGGTGAAGAATGCCATGTTTGTTATTTGTTATGTCTATGGAGTGTATATGGTGTCAGTATTTATTAAGGTGGGAGATACTAGTAACTGAGGTACTAGTAAGTTACATAGAAATGCATACTTACCTGGAAAATGGTATGGCCCCGAAAAAGGGCGGGGTTTGGCCTTTATAAGCCCAGGAGAAACCCCAAATCAAGGCTTGTTCTGGTGAGGCAAGTCAATGCAAGAGTGCAACTGTGGTGCCTCACGTAAACTCTAAAAACCTGTCATAGTTTTGTTTGATTCTTATTGGGAAGGATTAATCTGCTACTTTGGTTTTCTTTTCTATTTTATTATTTTGTTTGATACTTTTGGGGTTTTGGTAAACAGGACACTGTAAATAAACATCACCTTGCACAGAAGTGTTTTCAGCGAGTGTGCCATCATTTTTCATCTTTGTGAATTCACAAATTCCTCCCGAGGACGAGCTGGTGGGTTAGTTTTCATCACAATAACAAAATCCACCAAAGGGGGATGAGCTTTCTCATACGTAGCACCTAAAATCTAGAATAACCTTCCTGATACTCTTCGAGGGTCAGACGTACTCTCCCAATTTAAATCTAGATTAAAGACACATCTTTTCAGCCAAGCTTTCACTTAATGCATAGTTAATGAACAGCAGCTACGCTAATTATTCTCTTTATTCTCTTTCCGCCTCTGCCTCGGGATGCCCATCCTGAGGTAGGAAGAAGTTCCACAATGTCCAGACGACAGACAGATGCCCATCCCAAATTTGAGATTCCGCCAGCTACAGCTGCAGACTCACTGACCATCACAGCTCCATCTAAGGCAATCCCACCACCAGCCAAGAGAAATATGACCATCGGACCATCCCAGCTCAGACCACTACACCCCCAACCAAGACGAAAGATGGACTATTTGTCTTATTAATGCTGAAGTTACAATATTTGGTATAAAATGCTAAACTTAAATCACATGTCAGCAGTTTGAGTGCAGCTATGACACGTCAGAGGGGATCTGGCCCTCCCCGTTGAGCCTGGTTTCTCCCGAGGTTTTTTCTCCATTAATCAATCATTGGAGTTTGGGTTCCTCGCCTGAGCAGGGCAGTGTTGGCCTGCTCACCGGGAGACTGCATTTATTTATTTAGAAATTAGATATTTATTAGAATCATCTTACTCGTTGTATGAATACCATGCACTGTGCTGTGTTTTACCATTTCTGTTTTTCCTGTTTGCCCCTATAAAGCTGTTTTGAAACAATATACATTGTGAAAAGCGCTATATAAATAAACTTGAATTGAATTGAATTGTTGATGACTTTTCAGAACTGCTATCAGCTATTTCCTCAGAATTTGACTGCTTTGTTATAGCTGGAGATTATAATATTCATGTAGACAAGACAGAAAACAACTCTGCAAATGAACTCTTAAATGTTTTAAACACTTTTAATCTGATCCAGCATGTGCTCGGTCCCACACACAATGGTTTACACACTCTGGATCTGATCATTAGAAAAGGTTTAAACATTTCATACACTATTTCTCATGAAACTCAGGGGGAGACATGGCATGGGAACCCAGATGCAGGCAGAGACAGGCAGGACGAGATAGTAGGGGTAAACACGGGTATTTAATAACAAAGAACACTACAACAAAAGGCAAAACAAAAACCCACGAGGGGGACACAGGACAGGATAATATATCAACTTTAACAAGGACTAGGACACTGACTTACAACTAAACTAAGAAAACAAACACTTAAGACAAACACTAAACTGACACTTACTATACACGAGGGAACAGGAACAGGAACAAGGTAACAAGCATATGGCAACAAGGCGTTCACAGGAACAGGAACAGGAACAGGAACAGGAACAGGAACAGGAACAGGAACAGGAACAGGAACAGACTCTAACACAGCACAAAGCACAACAGCTGCAAGGACCAACAGGTACAAGTACAATGCACGAGCACAGGCCAATAAAACATGAGGACTCTTTATGGGGAACAAATACAGGATAATTAAAAGGGACCAGGTGACCCATATCAAACACTAAGGGAAGGCTAACGAGACTGAAAGGGCGGGGACACAGACGAGACTCGGGGAGAGTATGGAAAGCCACAAGGTCAAAACGTCTCTCCCCACATAAAACCGGGAATTCTGTTTTGGTTCTGCCTCAAGACCAAGAATTAGCCAACAATGATAGGCAGAACCATGACACTATTATTAGAGATGTGGCACTGTCTGATCATTTCTGTATTTTCTTTGATATATCAATCAGTCCTGCCACTGAAGATAGACCCTTCACTGTAAAATGAGATTCATAAATGAGAACACCAGTGAGCTAATCATGAATTCTATGTTTTTGTCACTAAATGTATCTGCAGACTCTATGGATGTTCTCCTCAATAACTTTAATGCAAAAGTAAAAAAATGCTATCGACGTCAATGCTAGGTCAAGCGATAACTGGCAGGCGTAAAGCACCCTGGAGAAACACACCAGCAGTACAAAGCATGAAAAGAACATGCAGAAAAGCTGAACGTATGTGGCGAAAAACATAACTTGAAGTTCACTATAACATCTATGAAGACAGTATGCATGCCTTCAATGTTGACTTAGGCAAAGCTAGACAGAACTTCTTCTTTGGGTCATACCTTAAAGGGAGAGGTTACTATGTGAACATAAGGAACCTTAAATCTGAATGGACATCCATGACTTGTGGTCTTACACAGGGCTCGATTCTTGCCAGGTTCCTCTTCAATTTGTATATGCTCCCACTTGGCCAAATAATCGAAATAACCAAATTTTGGTTACAAGGATGAAACTAACTAGGTAAACATATACTTTGACTTAAGAGGTCTAAAGACACAAAGAAGGATAAACATTTTGGCGTCGTTATAGAGTCTGACCGTAGTTTCAGTAGTCATGTAAAAGCTATCAGCAAATCAGCGTATTACCATGTCATAAATATAGCCAGAATCAGATGTTTTTTTCTCAAGCCAAGATAGCCAAGAGAAACTAGTTCATGCTTTCATCAACAGCAGGGTGGTTAACTGTAACAGACTTGTAACAGGTCTTCCTCATACAGAACACTGCTGCCAGGATTCTGACCAAAACCAAAAAATCTGAGCTTATCACTTCAATCCTCATGTCCTTACACTGGTTACCAGTTACTTTTAGAATCAACTTCAAAGTATTCTGACCTGTCTATAAATCCCTCAATGGTCTAGGACCTAAATCCATCTCAGATATGCTTATTGAATATAAACCCAACAGACTTCTCAGATCATGAGGATTAAGTCAGTTAGAGATAACAAGGGTTCACTCAAAACAAGGTGAGTTAGTGTTTAGCCATTATTTCACCCGTAGCTGGAATCTGCTTCCAGACGTCATCACATGTTCACAAACAGTTGCTACTTTTAAATCCAGATTAAAAACACACTTGTTTAGCTGTGCATTCACAAACTGTGCACTGTGTTGGTTTACATCAAATGCACTTGTATTTCCACTTTATTTTTCTTTTCCTTTATTCTTATTCTGTTTATATATACACTCACATTTTTTAAATCTTTACTGCTGTTTTATTGTTTCTTAAATTCTAAAGTTGTATTTGTGATCTTAAATCATTTAAATTTTAATCATACGTCTTATTTCTGTCTGTCAATCATTTTATGTTAAGCACTTTTAATTGTTCTTGTGTATGAAATGTGGTTTATAAATAAACTTGGAAGAAACTGGAAAACAATCTGACTAAAAGAACAGGATCATGACACCTGACAAGTCTCAAACTTCCATGTAAACCTGTTTTTCTGCGTAACCAGTTTAATGATATGCATGAAAACACTTGAAAACAGGTATCTGTTTATTTTATGTAATCGCACACAATATGTCTTATATCAGAGTTGATAAAACATTCATAAGATTAGTATGATGTGTATGAGTCCAACTCATGAATAATGTATCAAACAAGTGAAAGTGACTTGTGGTTATTCATTTGACAGTTTTGTTTAGAAATTGACTTCATCTGCAGGTGTTTTCATGGTTCATTGAGTGATGTTTATTTATAAAAAAGATGATGTTCTGATCTGTCACAAAAGACAAAATGAGTCATGAAGATTCAATATGATTTTATTTGATGAATTTTGATGAAACACAATCAGCAGTGAATGAATAAAGCACACATGCACTGGTTTGTGGTGTTGTTTGTGAAAAGCAGAGCAGATGTCAGATGAGAGAGAGAATGAATGTAGAAACACATGTGAGACACGAGTGAGACTCAGATGAGAACAGAAGTCAGAGGAGAGAGAGAGAGAGAGAGAGAGAGAGAGAGAGAGTCTAGTGTGAACACTGATCATCTCTCCTGAATTCTCCAGTGACTGTATGACTGGGATCTTTGTGTTTGGCCTCACAGCTCACTGAGAGCACTGAGCTCCACTCCTGCTCAGAGAGAGTCAGACTGCTGCTCCAGCTGTACAGACCGTTCTTCTCCAGGAGCCCAACACTGCTGTCCTGAGATCTGCTGCTCCCGTCCACCTTCCACATCACACTCCAGTCTGAGGGGAAACCCTTGTTGAGCACACACATCAGTGTTGCTGTTTTCTTTGTGGAAATCTCTTCACTGGAGGGCGGCAGGACGCTCACTTTAGGACGAGTGAAGCCTGACAAACACACAGTAGTCACAAACTCACAGAGAGAAACAAACAACTTCATAATAAGATCCCAATAATAAATAAATAAAGATGAGATCTGTCATTCAGTTTGATCTAAATGTTCATACAATATTTTGTGCTCTGAATCACAAAAAAATATGTTTCTAAATGATTTTTGATTTTAGAAATGATCAGTGTGGAAAACATACAGTATTACTGTTGTGACATTTATTTATATTATTATTTTTATTATGATTAAGGATTAAAGTAGAAATAAAGAAACAACCTGTAATATCAACTAAGGTGAAAAAGTCTAAACAGCATTTCAAATAGTCAAATAATTGGTTTTTGAAAAACATAACCTAACAATAATAAATAAATGCAAATTTAAATAGTTTTTGTAACACAGAATACATTTCATTTGATGTTATTTTTTCACGATGCAAGTTTTATACATTTGATAGCACACTAAAACTATTATTGTTTTAAAAAAATGAGCAAAACGTAATCAGAATAGGAAACTAATAATTTTAATCCACATTAAAATACTTGTTTTCATACTTTGAACATGTTTAAAACATTAAAAACATAATTATTTATAAATCCTTAAACACATCTAAATCTTTACTCACAATAATAAGAAGAAGAAACCCCAAGGGCTCTGTTTCAGATTTGTAAGTGCAATTGTACAAAGTCATTTTTTAAACCATATTAATATGTAAAATCATATTTATATACTTTTATATTTCATAGATGATCTTTACATGTGAAAGCAGAAATCTGTTATATTATTATTTAATGTTTTTACTTACTGCCAACATCCAGTCTGGTGCCGCTGCCGAAAGTCCACCACAGTGATACAAACTAATAGAGCGACTGTACAAAAACCTCTGAACGCTTCAGTAACTGCACTATAAACACATCACAAACACATCTTTACACTTTATCACACAATCACACAACATACAAATTACATTTAATCTCCTGGTTATTTATGACAAAAATATGAGTTTATTTTACAAAGGCTTTTACAAATCCTGAGAATTCTCACTGAAAAAAAGTTATAATTCTCATATCTGACTCTCATGACCTCAATCCTCAGAGAATGAACAAGTAAACAATATTTAAAGTTAAAGCATTGCAGTCAAATTGATGATGTAAATATATGATGATACAAATACAACATCATGATATATAATATAAGAAACATATACACATGACATATACAAGTATCTTTATTAAAACATACATATTATTTATATTACACATAACACACAATATTCACATGATCTTAAAGATACAGAACACATCACAAGTCCAGTGTTTGTCTGTGTTGAGGTAAATGATACATGTAGAGAGTGAGTTTGCATTGTGATCACGTGCTTCAGTGCTCTGAGAGTGTTTATAGTGCTGTGAGTTTAACACTTCATGACTGACAACACAACACAACACAATCTTCAGCATCACACAAACCAACAAGAACAACAATGACTTTCAGCATCATCTTCATCTGGACACTCACAGTGTTTATTACAGGTGAGACATGAAGACTTAATCTGACTTGTTTTTATTTCTGCTGTATTTGTTGTGCTTGTTTTAGTATATGATGTTAATATAGTTTAATACACAAATTGTTTATATTTTGTGTTTTCAGAATCCAGAGGAATTACTCTGACTCAACCTAGAGTGAAAAGTGTTCAACAGGGACAAACAGCTACAATAGAGTGTCATATAGATGTAGGAATATATAGCAGCTACTTACACTGGTATCAGCAGAAACCTGGAGAAGCTCCTAAACTCCTCATATATTACATCAATAGCCTCCAGTCTGGAGTATCATCTAGATTCAGTGGCAGTGGAACAGCAAGTACTGGAAAAGATTTTACTCTGAGCATCAGTGGAGTTCAGACTGAAGATTCAGGAGATTATTACTGTCAGAGTTATCACAGTGGTGATGTGTTGACACAGTGATAAAGAGTCGTACAAAAACCTCCGTCAGTCAGACTGAACAGTGACTGCACTGATACACCTGACACATACTGCAGCTGATCATACAACACACACACACACACACACACACACACACACACACACACACACACACACGCACACACACACACAACAAGACAGAATTATTTATTAAGATTTTCAAAAATTACAAAAATCATCCATCCATCCAAATTAATAATGAACATATTATCAGCAAGACATACACTGACTCCTTTATATAAGATGTTTTTCTCTGTCTGCGTGTGTTCTTATAACCAACACATCTAATGATCTTTATGAGATAAACGTTATGATCAGATGCACAAACAGCCGCTGTTCATCATCACAACATTTGTCCAGAGAGTTCAGTGTTCACACCAGTCAAGAGAAAAAATACATTTACATTTTGATCAGAATATTCTTCTAGTTACATTCATGATTTATGTCAATCATATATGTGCACACACAACTTTATATCAGCAATAAATGTATTGTATTTTTGGTTTACAGTATCAATATAGGTTAAAAAGTGCATGTATAGCACACAGTATAATTTTATTCATAATATTCATGTGTGAACTTTAATTACATAATAAAACCACTAACAATAAAGAAGTGAAACTTGTGTGTTTCAGTTCAGATGATTGAACCAATCAAACAGTGACACTGAGAGTGTTGAGCTGAAAATCACATTTGCATTGACAGGATGAAGAGACTCTGATGTTCTCAGAATAGATCAGCTCTGTCTCCAGAGATCATGTTCACAACACAACACCTGCATTTCACATTTACTGCTACATGAACCTTTACACAACTATTAAAACTCTTAAGAATCATGATACAGGACATTCCTGCACAAACACACATGTGATTTTCTCTGTTGTCTGAATGAAGCTGTTAGACACAAATGTAACATGTTCAGAAGCTTTATTGAATGTTTCAGTAAACACAGCACATTGAAAGATGTCACAGTGGTTTGACACACGAGCTCTCTTTCAGTATTGATCTGCTGCACTAGACTCATGAATGATGTCTGACACTCAGATACGACTCATCAACACTCACAGCCGCTATTGTGAATCTTGTTTATGGTGTTTGACTCTACAAACATACACCCCTCTCTCTTCCCAGCGTGCTTTGCTGAGGGTCAGGATGCTACTGCGGCTGTATCGGCCGTCCTGCTCACTCTCTTCACTGGTGTGAACCCCTTCAGTGACCTCTGACCCCTCAAGTGTCCAGCACACCAGCGCCCCCTGTGGATCCACAGGACACAGACACACATTCACAAACACCTGGAAACAAAAACAATTCACATGTATCACATTTACTCATTTTCTTTACATCGAGTCATTTTTTAACAGTTTTTCACTTCACTAATATACACCAGACACATATAATCTACTGAAGCTATTGTACAAAAACCTTCATTACACCTGACTGAATACAAACAGAATATACAGCAATTACATCAGAAAACACAACCAACAGTTCAGTTCTTCATACATTGTTTACAACACTCAAGATCAAATGAAATATCTGAGATGATCTAATCCTGAAAATCATGATCTGAATAATACGGTTCTTCTAATGGACCTGTTGTGTACGATTAGTATATCTGGATTAAATTGTCTGGGATCCTTCACGCTCACACACTGTTTGTAAAGGCCGCATATATCGACAGAAGAACTAGTGATCAGCAGCGCTGCTATTGGCTGGTTGTTATGTCAAAAGATGTTGTTACGTCCATAGTTTTTTTTTACGGCTGCTTGAAGAATATGAAATTTTAAAACCTTATTAAAATGTCAGGAACACTTCAAATGATGCACAGACACATTTCTGAGATATTTATAACATTTAAAGCAGTTGTAAACTGAAGTTGAATATTTTTTAATAAATTAACTTTTAGTTCTTAGTGTTTAATTACAATGAGATAAAAAATAAAGTGTTTTATATCCATCAGTGTTCACTGTGTATGATACTGAGGAAAGTGTCTGAAGACGGTCCATTTCTATAACATTTCTTAAATTGGATAAACTCAGTAGCAGTTGCAGGAGTCCACATCATCTGAAAGGCTTTTACATCTACTGAGTCTGTACAGAACCTTGTACAGAGATGATGAAAGTATTTTATTGCTTTTAATGTTTCGTGAATTATTGATTTCTCTCCACTGTCACGGTGCACAAAGGGACTCAGATGCAGGTAAGGTACAACACAGTTTATTAGACAGGCTTCACTGAGAGAAACAAAAGAAAGGCAAAAAGGGAAGAAAGGGAACTCCTGACCAAATACTCAGGAACACAGCTGACTGAGAAAACCAAACAATCCACAAATCCGGGAAAGGTAAACGGGAACCAAAAAGAACCGTAAGGAGAGAAAAATAATCCAGGTTCACGGGTTGCCACGTTCCTACGAATAATAGGGAAAGGTTAACATTAAGTACAGCGAGAACAACACAGTAACAAATAATTACATTGGCACACTGAGAGCTGGCACAGCCAAGCTCAAATAGGGAAAGGAGCGATCAGGAACAGGTGGTGGTAATTAGTAAAACAAGGAGGCAAACAAGGTACCAGACGTAAGACAGAAAATACAGCAGAGAAAATAAAACAACAACCAAAAAACAGGCAAAGCCTGACATCCACAAGAGGCACATCTCTGTTTAGACTTTAAAGTCTTTAAAGGTTGAATATACACAAAGTCAAAAGTTGAAACTTCAATACATTGACCTTGACAATATAAAGAACACAAACCTAAAACTGGAGATTTAGTTTTAAGAAGATTGCAGATTTAGAAACTACTTCTATATTGTTTACTTAACATTCTTGACTCTTATTGCAGGTAAAACATGACACTGATATCTGTCTATTATCTATGGAGATTAAAAATAAAATGCATGTGGGCCTAAGCATGTTTGTGTTGTATTTTAATTTAAGAATAATAAAGAAATGGTGTTATATCTCATGAAGCTCAGTCTAAGTGTAGTGGTTTAGAGATCTTCTTCATCTCAGGTCTCCTCTGTTTTCTGATGATGTGTGTAGTGTAGCACATGCAACAGTACAGACCCTGTCAGGTTCATCCCTTAGATTTCTTATACACTAAAATACTTCATTCCTATCAGTTGCCCGACGTTTATTTCATGATCCTGTCCTGACTTGAGCTGCAGTGTAACAGGTTTGGGTCTGGGAATGGAGTCTTTAAACACAGTCTATCATAAATGTGACTGAAGATTGTTGACTCATGCAGATTCAGGTCATTTTGCTTCAGTGCTGGTGATACTGTAGGTGTCACACACCATCTAAGACATTTCATTTTATTGATTCAATTGCTTTTTGCTTAATACTATTAACAATATTAAAGTGAATATAACTTGCAATTATATTTTTTTACGCATTTGGCAGAAACTTTTATCCAAAGCGACAACAGTAATATGGCTTGACTGCATCATGGCCGCAATCTAATCCTGTTTACATGAAAGATGTTTTCTGCAGAGCAGATTTAATCTAACGAATCTGTTTCTAAGGCAAAAAGTCCAGGATGAGCGTTGTAGATCCTAACAATCAAAGATCATGCAAAATCGTCAACAATCAAATCCAGCAAAAATAAATTAGCATGATACAAAGAACAGCCCCAGAAGATCTCTGAAGGATTCAATTTAATATTATTGTTGTTTTTATAGTTTAGTGTCTATGTACATTCAATAATTATAGTGCACTAGACTGAAGCAGAAGAATCCTGCCCACTTCTTTGCATTGTGATCACGTGCTTCAGTGCTCTGAGAGTGTTTATAGTGCTGTGAGTTTAACACTTCATGACTGACAACACAACACAATCTTCATCAACACACAAACCAACAAGAACAACAATGACTTTCAGCATCATCTTCATCTGGACACTCACAGTGTTTGCTCAAGGTTTGTGTAGTAACATTTTTATCACGATTGTTCATTCATTGAAGAGTGAAATCTTCATTTGTTTCAGTGTTGTCTTATATTTCATTCTTGTTGTTTCTTTCAGAGTGTAGAGGACAGTACACTGTTACTCAGAGTCCATCAATAACAGCAGTTCAACCAGGACAAAGTGTTCAAATAAACTGTAAAGTCAGCAGTAGAGTGCATGGTGGAACTTACTTACACTGGTACTTTCAGAAACCTGGAGAAGCTCCTAAACTCCTCATATATAACACAAATAGCCTCCAGTCTGGAGTATCATCTAGATTCAGTGGCAGTGGATCAAACACAGATTTCACTCTGAGCATCACTGGAGTTCAGACTGAAGATTCAGGAGATTATTACTGTCAGAGTTTTCACGCTACTAGTGGCTATGTGTTGACACAGTGATAAAGAGTCGTACAAAAACCTCCGTCAGTCAGACTGAACAGTGACTGCACTGATACACCTGACACATACTGCAGCTGCTGAGGGGAAAAGTTAAATTATAATGATTGTGTTTTATATTGGATTATATTTAGACAAATATTTACATAATCACACTATCGGTCAAACGTTTTTGAACAATTCAGTGAAATTTTCTCATTATTTAAAAGAAAACATTTGATCTGAAGGTTTATGCTAAAATGTAAGAAAGATTAAATTAAATTAGAACTATTTTGTATTAAATTCGTTTTAAACCTTTTAGTAGTTCTTACTATATTTTCTTGTTTCGAGCAATTTTTACAAGCAAGTTACAAAACACTACTCAACAGATTATCCAAAATACTCTTTTTCAAACATTTCAGCTTTTCAGTGATATAAAACATTAGTTTTTAACAGAAAAATGTAAGTTTGAGGTATTTTAATTTGATTAGACTAACTACTGATGTATATTGGTACTGAAATAAAATAAGTTAGGATAAAGTTCTTGGAGTGGTAGGGGAACGGGAATAGTTTTTGGTTACCAAATTTTGGTTTCCAGAATGATTTCAGTTTTTGATTCCCAGGGCGTTCTATTTACGTCCATAACATTCTGGAAACATTCTGGGAACTAAAGTTATTTGCCTTTATGTAGTTAACCTTATTCAATAAAGTTACCAGAAAAAAGTGTAAAATTTTGGTTGCAAATCTGCAAAGTAATTTCAATAGTTTTAGAAAAAATCTTTTTGAGGAAATATTCACTGTCTTAGTCCAGAAGCTATTATCTTATTTTAAATATCACAGTCATTATTGTGGGTGGTGTGAGGTAGCTTGCATGCATGTGTCCACTATTAGTATGTGACACAAATCATTGTTGCCCTACCAGGGCTCCAGACTAACTTTCTTAACTAGGAGCCCTGTAGCCCCTGACTGAATTTTTTAGGAGCGAAAGCAAAACATTTGGGGCACACCTTAAATCAGTCAGTAATGCATTTATTCACATTTCCCCAAAATAACTATGACTGTGGCTGAAAAATAAGGTGATGACAATGTCTACAGTGCAGCTTCAACATTGATTTGTGCTAAATGGAGAGACTGTAATCTGAATTCATCTGAACCAACAGAAATTGTGCTTCTCCAAAAGAATGTCATTTAATTGTTTATGGTGTTACACATTAAAGCAAAATGGAAGGCAGCTCGTTATGTTCTTTCTGATGATTTTATTGTTTATCAAGGACACTTTTCCTCATGTCCACATCACGTAACGTCAAATAAAACGTATCAAAACATTTGCCTGTCGTTCGTTCTTGCTGTGAACGGATTTGAAATGATTCTGCAATGTCTCTCAAGTGATCCACATATATTTGATGTATCCTGAACTCCTCCGTGGAAAGTTTAATTTTTAATGTCTCCTATATCAAATCGTTCATGGGCTCAAGAAATCAGTAACAGCAAACAGCAACTTGTAGTAATGCGCTCACATTGTGTTTGTGTGAACTCGTCAATGAGGATCTAGTGTCATGGTTCCACTATCATGTCATGTTTTATTCCGGTCTTAAGTGGAGCCAGGGTATTCAATTCAATTCAATTCAAGGTTATTTATATAGCGCTTTTCACAATGTGTATTGTTTCAAAGCAGCTTTACAGGGGCAAACAGGAAAAACAGAAAAGTTAAAACACAGCACTGTGCATGGTATTCATACAACGAGTAAGATCATACTAATAAATAATAGCTAATTTCTAAATAAATAAATAAATGAATGAATGCAGTCTCCCGGTGAGCACTCCAACACTGCCCTGCTGTTGGGATTGGGATAGTGTGTCTGACCCCCAATAGTATCAGGAAGGCTATTCCAGAGTTTAGGTGCTACGTATGAGAAAGCTCGTCCCCCTTTGGTGGATTTTGTTATTCTAGGTGTTGTCAAAAGTCCTAAGTTTTGAGATCTTGGGAGCGTGATGGGTTGTAACGTGATAAAAGCTTGGTTAAGTAAGTAGGTGCTAAACCGTTCAGGGCTTTGTAAGTAAATAAAAGAATTTTAAAATCAATACGATACTTAATGGGTAGCCAGTGAAGCGATGATAAAATTTGGGTTATGTGATCGTATTTTCCTGACCTAGTAAGAACTCTGGCAGCAGCATTCTGAACTAACTGTAGTTTGTTTATCGATGATACTGGACAACCACTAAGTAGAGCATTACAATAGTCAAGCCGTGAGGTCACAAATGCATGAAT
Source organism: Triplophysa bombifrons (assembly GCA_029783895.1). Classification (NCBI taxonomy): domain Eukaryota; kingdom Metazoa; phylum Chordata; class Actinopteri; order Cypriniformes; family Nemacheilidae; genus Triplophysa; species Triplophysa bombifrons. The sequence continues at coordinate 3,162,027 of CM056465.1, forward strand.
AAGCTTTTCTGCGTCTGCAACACATAAACTATTTCGTAATTTGGCAACATTTCTAAGGTGGAAGAAGGCTATTTTTGTGATATTTGAGATGTGATTTTTAAATGAAAGGTTGCCGTCTAATATAACGCCTAGATCTTTAACAATATTTGTTGGAGTAACAGTGCAGCTTTCAATTTGCAGGCTGTAATCGGAGATATTCTGTTTACTTGATTTTGGTGCTATAAGTAATATTTTTGTTTTGCTAGAGTTTAAAAGGAGGAAATTACTAGTCATCCAGTGTTTTATGTCCTCGATGCACTCTGCCAGTTTGGATAGCTTAAAGGAATCATCTGGTCTTGATGAGATATATAGCTGAGTATCATCTGCATAACAGTGGAAGCTAATTCCATGTTTTCTAATAATGTTGCTGAGGGGCAGCATGTATATGGAGAAAAGCAGGGGTCCTAAAACCGATCCCTGAGGTAATCCATAATTTACTTGCGTAAGATTTGACGATTTCCCATTTAAATGGACGTATTGATATCTGTCTGTTAAGTAAGATCTGAACCATTGCAGTGCCTGTCCCTGAATACCGATATAATTGTGTAAACGATCAAATAGTATTTTATGGTCTACAGTATCGAAAGCAGCACTAAGGTCAAGCAGGACTAAGAGTGAGATGTTACCTTTATCTGAAGCAATAAGGAGGTCATTTGTAATTCTAACGAGCGCAGTTTCAGTGCTGTGATGCGGTCTAAAGCCAGACTGAAACTTTTCGTGCATGTCATTATTTTGTAGGAAGGTACACAGTTGAGTTGACACTACTTTTTCTAGTATTTTAGACAAGTACGGGAGATTTGAGATCGGTCTATAGCTTCCAAGTTCATTGGGGTCCAAGTTTGGTTTTTTGATAAGAGGCTTAATTACAGCCAGCTTAAAGGGCCCTGTGACATGTCCTAGATTAATTGACGAGTTGATGATGTTACAAATGGGCTCAATTACAGCAGGTAGTAACTCTTTTAATAAAGTAGTCGGAATAGGGTCTAATAAGCATGTCGTCGGTTTGGATGATGCAATAACTTTAATTAATTCTTCCTGATTTATAGGAGAAAAACACTCTATCTTTTCTTTTTGGGTGACGGTTTTAGCTATGTTGTCTCGTATTATTTCGATTTTATCGGTAAAAAACTTCATGAATTCATTGCTACCAAGGTGCGGCGGAATACCCAGGTCAGGTGGAGTCTGTTTGTTTGTTAGTTTAGCAATTGTACTAAATAAAAACCTTGGATTGTTTTTGTTATTTTCTATGAGGTTACGGAAATGCTCGGCTTTTGCTGCTTTTAGTGCCTTTTTGTAACAGCTTGCACTCTCTTTCCATGCAATTTTAAAGACCTCTAATTGGGTTTGTTTCCATTTTCGCTCCAGTTTACGAGTTTCTCTTTTTAGGGCTCGAGTGGTGTTATTATACCATGGTGCTATGATCTTTTCAATAATCCTTTTTGACTTCATAGGTGCGACCGCTTCTAATGCGTTAGAGAAAATAGTGCCCATGTTGCTGGTCATGTCATCGAGCGATTCTATATTAGTTGGAAAGGTTATTAGAGGAGTCAGATCTGGCAAGTTCTTTACGAAACTATCTTTAGTAGTTGAGGTGATTGTTCTACCCTGTCGATAACGAGATATACAACTGATTTCTGCAGTGCGAAGTGTACATATTATAAGATGGTGATCGGAAACATCGTCGCTTTGAGGTATAATATCGATATTGGTTAGATCGGCTCCGTGAGATATAATCAAGTCTAGGGTATGATTAAGGCGATGAGTAGGTCTATTGATGTATTGTGTTACACCACAAGAGTCTAGTATTTCTTTAAACGCCACAGCTAATGGATCGTTAGCACTATCTACGTGGATATTAAAATCTCCAACAATCAGTACTTTATCGACGTTAACCAATAGATCCGATAAGAAGTCTGCGAACTCTATCAGAAAATTAGTGTAAGGCCAAACAAAAGTAAAAAATCATTGGTCTCTCTTACATTGGTTACTGTGTATAGACCCCCTGTCTATACACAGTAACCAATGTAAGAGAGACCAATGATTTTTTACTTTTGTTTGGAACTGTTATGTTCAACGCAAGCATTTCAAATGATTTAAATGTATGCATTGTTCTCCGAGTAACGGTAAGAAGTCTCTAAAGATTGTTGCGACACCACCACCTCGACCAACCGGACGTGGCTCATGAATATAGCCGTAGCTTGGTGGAGTAGACTCATTTAGACCGAAGTAATCATTTGGCTTAAGCCAGGTTTCAGTGAGGCAAAGTATATCAAAACTGTTGTCTGTGATCATTTCATTTACAATAACTGCCTTTGGATTTAGTGATCTAATATTAAGTAGCCCAAACTTTAGGCGTTGGTTTTGCTCATTAAGAATATTGTCTTTTGGTTTAATCATGATTAGATTTTTTCGCTGACTTTTAAATAAATTATTATTTGGTTGAATTATTCGAGGGACAGACACAGTCTCTATGCATTTGAAAGCAGTAACATTTTTAACTGTAACATTCTTGACAGTTGGGTGAGAAGAACACAGATTATAGTTAAAATTTGTACTTACTAGTCAAATGGTGCGTAGCGTCTTTGAGATGTTGTCAGACAGAATTTCCGCTCCAATGCTGCTGGGGTGCAGGCCGTCGGGGCGGAAGAGCCTTGGTCGCTCCCAAAACAGATCAAAATTATTTACAAAGGGCAGCTTCTGTTCAATACACCATGACATTAACCAATTATTAAGCGTAAATAGTCTACTGAACTTTTCGTTCCCTCATCGGTAAGTTTGCCTGATGGTTTTGTGTGGGGAAAGAATGATTGTCTCGTAATTGTTCCCTACATATCGTTCCTCGTCAGCCTCTCCTCAGTGCTAATCCCTAGCACCTGTTCCTCGTTCTGATCCTGTGTTTGTTCCCTTTAAAACACCCTTGTGTTCTTTGTCTTGTGCTCGTGCATTGTAATTGTTGATGTACCTTATTAGATGTTGCTGTTCCTGTTACACCGTGTCTAAGTAAGTGTAGTTGAGTGTTAGTTCATTGTAGTCCTGTCAAGTATTGTATTTAAGTCTTTGTTAGTTTAAGTGTAGTTAGTCTAGTTCCTGTGTACCTTTTATTGTTATTGTTATCTTGTCCTGTTTAACCCCATCGTTGGCTTTTGTTTTTTGATATTGTTTAATCAACATCCCTGTTACCCCTACCGTCTGTGTCTGCCTGCAATTGGGTTCCCACGCCATGTCTCCACCAGAGATTCATTACATCTGGGGCTTCATGTACAACGACTTGCGTTGAATTCATACTAAAACATTGCGTACGGACAAAGCTGTAAATGAGCGTACGCACAAAAAAGTTCTGATGTATTAATCTGCGTATGCAGGATCCCAAGCATATTCTCTTAGTACATCACAATTAACGTGAAATTGAGCGCACATGCACAGCACTCTGTCTCCTCCCTCAATTAAATACATTTGAATATGGTAATTAGTCGAATTTGGCAAAACCAAGCAGCGAGAAAATGGAAAAACAAAGCAGCCATGTGAATTGGAGGTGCTACTGTCAGAGGTGGAAGCTAGAAAAAAAATTTAAATTGGAATTTTGTCCTCCGGAATAAATAACAAAAGGAAATAAAATGAGTGGGAAAATTTGGCTGACGCACACCTTTTCAGGGTGGTATAGAATCATTCTCCCGGTCCTGTCCTGATAAGCCAGTCATCATCGTGGGCCAGAAAATTATTATGGTCCCTAAAAACTTGTTCTCTTCGGATTCTGCCTGGCAATGTCCTGTAATAAGGCTGCCATTGTCATGGACTAAAGGATGTATTAATTTCCTCATGCCTTTATTTGCTCTTTCTTAACTCATTCACCACCAGCCTCTTTGAAAAAAAGTTGCCAGCGTTTTTTTACATTTTCACCCAAATTGAATGGCTAACAGTAAATTTTCTGTAAAGAATATATGGACAAACATGTCAAATGAAAGAACAGAGTCTCAGCTTTTAAACAAAAGAAACTGCATTCTTCTATCTTCATTTGTTCATTTTAGATGTGGAGTTAGACTCTTTCTGCTGGGTCATATAGTGGTCGGTTCATTATGTCACATAAAAGCTGTGAGTGAGACAGAACCCAAATGCAGGACAGAGAGTCAACAGACTTTATTAACTCAAACACAAGAAAATAAAACCCACGAGGGGGTAAAAAATAACAGGAACAAAATAATCCGTACAAAGAGGCTTGAACAATCCGACACTAATCCAAACATACGGCCATAAGAAACAATATGAATTAAAGCTGCAAGCAGCGATGTGCGGGCCCTCGCGGAAGTGGCAACCGCAACCCTGTGCCACCACGAACCAGTCGGCCTCAGGAACAGCAAACGGTGAGCAATGTGCATACAGGGAGTTACAATATAGGGCATGAATCTAATCAAACAAACATGCTACGTTTGGAGCAGAGTGGACGATGGTCTCATTCACTAAGCATGCGTAAACACAAATGTGTGTGTGAAACCGGCACATGAACGTTTAAAACATGCCATTTCCTGTTTCCTGCAGGTGGCGCTATAACTGTATCTGAATATTGCCATGGAAATTGAAAAAAGTGATGTGTGATAAACTAAAATGAATGCAGGCAAATGAAAGTAGGATTTATTTATTTCCACGTGCAATATTTCCTGTTGCCACCGGGTGGCGCTATGACTCTTATTGAACACTGTCATGGATATGTCCACTGGCCAAATGTAATTTTGACCTGTTTGAATTTCATATGATCAGTTAAAAAGAGCTGAAAACATGTCATTTCCTGTTTCCTGCAGGTGGCGCTAAAGCTCTATTTGAATATTACCATAGAAAAGAAAATAGTAAATTCTAGGTGATACAATTAATGCATGCGAAATCTAGAAGAATATGTTATTCATTTATACCTGACATATTTCATGATGCCAGCTGGTGGCGCTATTACCATAAGTCCAACTGACATGGATGTGTACATGATTCCAGCATTAGTGATAGTTGATCAAATTAATGCAGGCAAAATATAGTAGGATTTGTCATTTATAGATATGTGCAATTCTTCCTGTTGCCAGCTGGTGGCGCTATGACTAGAAGTGAACACTGACATGGATATATGTTCAGCCCTGGACTCTCATCAAACATATGAAGTGTGATGGTGGTCGGACGTCGTGTGTCTGAGTTAATATAGCTTCCTGGTTCATGGCGAAACATCAAACTTTGTGAAGCCGCCATGGACACGCCCCTAGACGAAAAGTTAGGATTTTTCAATGCATCATGACAAAGGTCTGAAGATAATACTGGATTTACTGGCCAAATATGATGCTGACCTGTTTGAATCTCAATGAGCAGTTAATCACTGGTAAAAACATGGTACTTCCTGATCAGGAAAAAACGCCAAACTTTGGCAGGCCGCCAGGGTCGCGTTTCCCGTCGAAAAGTCAAAAGCTCCGCAATTTAGCTTCGCAGAGGCCTTAAGATAAAAATGACACGAAAATGATGTTGATCGGATAAAATCTCTGGGAGGAGTTCGTTCAAATACGACGCGTGGAAATTGTAAAAAATGACCAAATTTCACAGGAAATCAAAAATAACGGACTTCCTGTTTGGTTTAGAGATATGCCCCAAGAGACTTTTCTTAATGATTCGGGGTGTTCCATAAGTCTACCAATTTTGGTGCATGTACGTATTACGTAGTGGTCTGGGCAGTTCTAGGTGGCGCTAGCGAGCCAATTTGCCACGCCTAATTTTAAAACCCCTATCAGACGTAAATTTCTGCACCGTCTGATGCGCGTGCAAGTTATTGTGAGTTTTCGTGCATGTTTAGACCATCTAAATTGCGATCAAAGCGCCATCGGAAGAATAATAATAATAATTAAAGCTGCAAGCAGCGATGTGCGGGCCCTCGCGGAAGTGGCAACCGCAACCCTGTGCCACCACGAATCAGTCGGCCTCAGGAACAGCAAACGGAGAGCAATATGCAAACAGGGAGTTACAATATAGAAACACAGTCGTTTATGTACACGTATCATATTTCCTGCTGCAAGTTTGTTGTGAAATACAGTACGTTAATATTGACATATTTAAAACATCTTTCGGATTTGTAATATATTTATACGTGCCATAGTTCCTGTTGCCAGGTGGTGGCGCTATGATTCAATATGCATGTATCCATATAAAGAAAGTAAATTATAGGTGATAAAATAAATGCAGGTGAATTATAGTAGGATGTGTTATTTATTTATAAGTGCCATGTTTCCTGTTGTCAGTAGGTGGCGCTATAACCATAAATGCAATTTACCTGGATATCTACCCTAGCCAAACATTATGCTGACCTGTTTTAATCTCTATGAGCAGTTAAAAACAGTTTAAAACATCCCATTTCCTGTTTCCTGCAGGTGGTGCTATAACTGCATCTGAATATTACTATGTAAAGTAAAAAAATTCTAGGTGATAAAATGAATGCAGGCGAATTAAAGTAAGATTTATTTTTTTACACATGCAATATTTCCTGTTGCCAGCTGGTGGCGCTATGACTCTATCTGAATATACCGTATTAAGATAAAGTAAATGATTGTTGATTAAATTAATGCAGGTGAATTATAGTAAAATATGTTATTTATTTATACTTGCAACTCTTCCTGTTGCCAGCTGGTGGCGCTATGACTAGAAGTGAACACTGTCATGGATATGGTTTCAGATCAGGACTCTTATCAAACACAAGAAGTGTGAGGCTGCTCGGACATTGTGTGCCTGAGTTACTATAGCTCACTGTTCCATGGCTTAACATCAAACTTTGTCAGGCCGCCATGAACACGCCTCTCTATGAAAAGTGAGGATCTTTCATGGTATCATCAAAAAGGTCTGAATATCACACTGTATGTAATGAGCATATATGATCTTGACCTGTTTGAATCTCGATGAGACGTAAATCAAAGTTTAAAACATGTTACTTCCTGTTTCCTGCAGGTGGCGCTATAACTTAATCTGAATTTCACCATGCAGTTGTATTCAGGCCAGGTCTTTTAACAAATGTGTGAAGTCTGGGGCCTCTTGGTCATTCTATGCCTGAGTAACAACAACTTCCTGTCCATGGCGAAGGCTAAACTTTGGCAGGCCGCCAGGGTCACATTTCCCGGTGAAAACTCAAAAGCTCCGCAATTTAGCTTCGCAGAAGCCTTAAGATGAAAATGACATGAATATGATGTTGATCGGATAAAATCTCTGGGAGGAGTTCGTTCAAATACGACACATGGAAATTGACAGAAATGACAAAATTCAACAGGAAATCAAAAATAACGGACTTCCTGTTTGGTTTAGAGATATGCCCCAAGAGACTTTTCTTAATGATTAGGGATGTTCCATAAGTCTACCAATTTTGGTGCATGTACGTATTACGTAGTGGTCTGGGCAGTTCTAGGTGGCGCTAGCGAGCCAATTTGCCACGCCTAATTTTTAAACCCTTATCAGACGTAAATTTCTGCACCGTCTGATGCGCGTGCAAATTATTGTGACTTTTCGAGCATGTTTAGGCCGTCTAAATTGCGATCAAAGCGGGAAAAGAATAATAATAATAATAATAATAATAATAATAATAATAATAATAATAAACAACACAGAAACAAGAGGGCTCTGCACTGCAGAGCAAGCCGGTGGCTTGCTCTTTCGTGCTCGGGCCCTAATTAAAGCTGCAAGCAGCGATATGCGGGCCCTCGCGGAAGTGGCGACCGCAACCCTGTGCCACCACGAACCAGTCGGCCTCAGGAACCGCAAATGGTGAATAATCTGCATACAGGGAGTTACAATATAGAGCTTAAATCTAATCAAACATGTTACGCTTGGAGCAGAGTGGACGATGGTTTCATTCACTAAGCATGCGTAAACACAAATGTATGTGTGAAACCGGCACATGAACGTTTAAAACATGCCATTTCCTGTTTCCTGCAGGTGGCGCTATAACTGTATCTGAATATTGCCATGGAAATTGAAAAAAGTGATGTGTGATAAACTAAAATGAATGCAGGCAAATGAAAGTAGGATTTATTTATTTCCACGTGCAATATTTCCTGTTGCCACCTGGTGGCGCTATGACTCTTATTGAACACTGTCATGGATATCTCCACTGGCCAAATGTAATTTTGACCTGTTTGAATTTCATATGATCAGTTAAAAAGAGCTGAAAACATGTCATTTCCTGTTTCCTGCAGGTGGCGCTAAAGCTCTATTTGAATATTACCATAGAAAAGAAAATAGTAAATTCTAGGTGATACAATTAATGCATGCGAAATCTAGAAAAATATGTTATTCATTTATACCTGACATATTTCATGATGCCAGCTGGTGGCGCTATTACCATAAGTCCAACTGACATGGATGTGTACATGATTCCAGCATTAGTGATAGTTGATCAAATTAATGCAGGCAAAATATAGTAGGATTTGTCATTTATAGATATGTGCAATTCTTCCTGTTGCCAGCTGGTGGCGCTATGACTAGAAGTGAACACTGACATGGATATGTGTTCAGCCCTGGACTCTCATCAAACATATGAAGTGTGATGGTGGTCGGACGTTGTATGTCTGAGTTAATATAGCTTCCTGGTTCATGGCGAAACATCAAACTTTGTGAAGCCGCCATGGACACGCCCCTAGACGAAAAGTTAGGATCTTTCAATGCATCATGACAAAGGTCTGAAGATAATACTGGATTTACTGGCCAAATATGATGCTGACCTGTTTGAATCTCAATGAGCAGTTAATCACTGGTAAAAACATGGTACTTCCTGATCAGGAAAAAACGCCAAACTTTGGCAGGCCGCCAGGGTCACGTTTCCTGACGAAAAGTCAAAAGCTCCGCAATTTAGCTTCGCAGAAGCCTTAAGATGAAAATGACATGAATATGATGTTGATCGGATAAAATCTCTGGGAGGAGTTCGTTCAAATACGACACATGGAAATTGACAGAAATGACAAAATTCAACAGGAAATCAAAAATAACGGACTTCCTGTTTGGTTTAGAGATATGCCCCAAGAGACTTTTCTTAATGATTAGGGATGTTCCATAAGTCTACCAATTTTGGTGCATGTACGTATTACGTAGTGGTCTGGGCAGTTCTAGGTGGCGCTAGCGAGCCAATTTGCCACGCCTAATTTTTAAACCCTTATCAGACGTAAATTTCTGCACCGTCTGATGCGCGTGCAAATTATTGTGACTTTTCGAGCATGTTTAGGCCGTCTAAATTGCGATCAAAGCGGGAAAAGAATAATAATAATAATTAAAGCTGCAAGCAGCGATGTGCGGGCCCTCGCGGAAGTGGCAACCGCAACCCTGTGCCACCACGAACCAGTCGGCCTCAGGAACAGCAAACGGTGAGCAATGTGCATACAGGGAGTTACAATATAGGGCATGAATCTAATCAAACATGCTACGTTTGGAGCAGAGTGGACGATGGCCTCATTCACTAAGCATGCGTAAGCACAAATGTGTGTGTGAAAGCGGCACATGAACGTTTAAAACATGCCATTTCCTGTTTCCTGCAGGTGGCGCTTTAACTGTTTCTGAATATTGCCATGGAAATGGAAGAAAGTTATGGGTGATAAAATTAAATGAATGCAGGCAAATGAAAGTAGGATTTATTTATTTACACGTGCAATATTTCCTGTCGACACCTGGTGGCGCTATGACTCTTATTGAACACTGACATGGATATGTACACTGGCCAAATGTAATTTTGACCTGTTTGAATTTCATATGATCAGTTAAAAAGAGCTGAAAACATGTCATTTCCTGTTTCCTGCAGGTGGCGCTAAAGCTCTATTTGAATATTACCATAGAAAAGAAAATAGTAAATTCTAGGTGATACAATTAATGCATGCGAAATCTAGAAGAATATGTTATTCATTTATACCTGCCATATTTCATGATGCCAGCTGGTGGCGCTATTACCATAAGTCCAACTGACATGGATGTGTACATGATTCCAGCATTAGTGAAAGTTGATCAAATTAATGCAGGCAAAATATAGTAGGATTTGTCATTTATAGATATGTGCAATTCTTCCTGTTGCCAGCTGGTGGCGCTATGACTAGAAGTGAACACTGACATGGATATGTGTTCAGCCCTGGACTCTCATCAAACATATGAAGTGTGATGGTGGTCGGACGTTGTGTGTCTGAGTTAATATAGCTTCCTGGTTCATGGCGAAACATCAAACTTTGTGAAGCCGCCATGGACACGCCCCTAGACGAAAAGTTAGGATCTTTCAATGCATCATGACAAAGGTCTGAAGATAATACTGGATTTACTGGCCAAATATGATGCTGACCTGTTTGAATCTCAATGAGCAGTTAATCACTGGTAAAAACATGGTACTTCCTGATCAGGAAAAAACGCCAAACTTTGGCAGGCCGCCAGGGTCACGTTTCCTGACGAAAAGTCAAAAGCTCCGCAATTTAGCTTCGCAGAAGCCTTAAGATGAAAATGACATGAATATGATGTTGATCGGATAAAATCTCTGGGAGGAGTTCGTTCAAATTCGACGCATGGAAATTGACAGAAATGACAAAATTCAACAGGAAATCAAAAATAACGGACTTCCTGTTTGGTTTAGAGATATGCCCCAAGAGACTTTTCTTAATGATTCGGGATGTTCCATAAGTCTACCAATTTTGGTGCATGTACGTATTACGTAGTGATCTGGGCAGTTCTAGGTGGCGCTAGCGAGCCAATTTGCCACGCCTAATTTTTAAACCCTTATCAGACGTAAATTTCTGCACCGTCTGATGCGCGTGCAAATTATTGTGACTTTTCGAGCATGTTTAGGCCGTCTAAATTGCGATCAAAGCGGGAAAAGAATAATAATAATAATAATAATAATAATAATAAACAACACAGATACAAGAGGGCTCTGCACTGCAGAGCAAGCCGGTGGCTTGCTCTTTCGTGCTCGGGCCCTAATAATAATAATAAACAACACAGAAACAAGAGGGCTCTGCACTGCAGAGCAAGCCGGTGGCTTGCTCTTTCGTGCTCGGGCCCTAATTAAAGCTGCAAGCAGCGATATGCGGGCCCTCGCGGAAGTGGCGACCGCAACCCTGTGCTACCACGAACCAGTCGGCCTCAGGAACCGCAAATGGTGAATAATCTGCATACAGGGAGTTACAATATAGAGCTTAAATCTAATCAAACATGTTACGCTTGGAGCAGAGTGGACGATGGTCTCATTCACTAAGCATGCGTAAACACAAATGTGTGTGTTAAACCGGCACATGAACGTTTAAAAAATGCCATTTCCTGTTTCCTGCAAGTGGCGCTATAACTGTATCTGAATATTGCCATGGAAATTGAAAAAAGTGATGGGTGATAAAATAGAATGAATACAGGCAAAAGTAGGATTTATTTATTTACACGTGCAATATTTCCCGTTGCCACCTGGTGGCGCTATGACTCTTATTGAACACTGACATGGATATGTCCACTGGCCAAATGTAATTTTGACCTGTTTGAATTTCATATGATCAGTTAAAAAGAGCTGAAAACATGTCATTTCCTGTTTCCTGCAGGTGGCGCCAAAGCTCTATCTGAATATATCAATGTAAAGAAAAAGTATATGATAGGTGATAAAATGAATGCAGGTGACTAAAAGGTGGATTTTGTATTTATTTATAAGTGCAATATTTCCTGTTTCCAGCTGGTGGCGCCATGACCATAAATAAACACTGTCATGGGTATGTACACAGGCCACATAAGATGCTGCCATTTTTTAATCTCTATCAGGATTTAATAACAGTTTAAAACATGCCACTTCCAAAACATGTCATTTCCTGTTTCCTGTAGGTGACGCTATAACTGTATCTGTATATTGCCATGTAAAGATAAAAAGTCAATATTAGTTGATAAAATTAATGCAGGCGAATTATAGTAGGATTTGTTATTTATTTATAAGTGCCATATTTCCTGTTGCCACCTGGGGGCGCTATGACTCTATCTGAATATACCATGTAAAGATAAAGTAAATTATAGTTGATCAAATTAATGCAGGTGAATTATAGTAGAATTTGTTATTTATTTATACCTGCAATATATCCTGTTGCCACCTGGTGGCGCTATGACTCTTATTGAACACTGACATGGATATGTACACAGGACAAACATGATGCTGACCTGTTTAAATCTCGATAACGCGTTAATCACAGTTTAAAACATGTTACTTCCTGTTTCCTGCAGGTGGCGCTATAACTTTATTTGAATTTCATCATGTAGTTGTATTCAGGCCAGGTCTTTTAACAAATGTGTCAAGTCTGGGGCCTGTTGGACATTCTATGCCTGAGAAACAACAGCTTCCTGTTGATGGCGGAGGCTAATCTTCGGCAGGCCGCCAGGGTCACGTTTCCCGGCGAAAAGTCAAAAGCTCCGCAATTTAGCTTCGCAGAGGCCTTAAGATGAAAATGACACGAATATGATGTTGATCGGATAAAATCTCTGGGAGGAGTTCGTTCAAATACGACGCGTGGAAATTGACACAAATGACAAAATTCAACAGGAAATCAAAAATGACGGACTTCCTGTTTGGTTTAGAGATATGCCCCAAGAGACTTTTCTTAATGATTCGGGGTGTTCTATAAGTCCACCAATTTTGGTGTATGTACGTATTACGTAGCGGTCTGGGCAGTTCTAGGTGGCGCTAGCGAGCCAATTTGCCACGCCTAATTTTAAAACCCTTATCAGACGTAAATTTCTGCACCGTCTGATGCGCGTGCAATTTATTGTGAGTTTTCGAGCATGTCTAGCCCGTCTAAATTGCGATCAAAGCGGGAAAAGAATAATAATAATAATAATAATAAACAACACAGATACAAGAGGGCTCTGCACTGCAGAGCAAGCCGGTGGCTTGCTCTTTCGTGCTCGGGCCCTAATAATAATAAACAACACAGAAACAATAGGGCTCTGCACTGCAGAGCAAGCCGGTGGCTTGCTCTTTCGTGCTCGGGCCCTAACAAGCACAAACCAGAACAAAACAAATAATGAACTGACACAGGACTAGGAAAACACAGGGCTTAAGAAGGGAAACACTAACGAGGGATAATGACACAGGGAGAGCGACGGGCAGGTGACAAGACTAAATATTAAAGGGAGACAGATGATGGAGATGAAACACTAATGGGAGACTATTGGAGAAACAAGGGGGCACACCGAATGTGACAACAAACGACACGTGTCAAACAAGGCAAAACACACACAAGACATGGTACTGTCAGGTCCTGTCGCAAGGCACAAAACTAGAACAGGAAGGCCAGGTGTATGCCGATGTAGGTTCGCAAAGCCAACATCAATAGTAACGCAACGTTCGGCGTTGTTTATTCCGTTGTGCCGAAATGTTTGTGTTTGGCGCTTTCACGCTAGCACTGCTGGGAAAAATTAGACGTATTCCGTGACGTAACACCTGGCTCTGTATTGGCTCTCTAGCCTGTGGAAAAGCAACCGGTTCTTAAAGGGTTCGCCGGTCGAACCAACTTAGATCTAGCTATAGAATTGGCTCTGAACAAGCACCTGGTTCCCTGCTGTGGAAAGGGGGTATCAGTGACGGTGTTTAGTTGCAGTAGATCTGCCAGAACTACTGTGACCACAATGTTGCCTAGTAACATTAAATCAAAATCTGGTTTTCGAAAAGGGAAGAGAGAAAAGAGAGAGTGGAAAGACAAAGGAAAGGGTGTTAAACTGTAACCCAGTTTTTCACCAAGAAAGGTGGGTAGCCTATAGTCTGTGAGTGGTATTAACCTGTTGGCTTAATGTCCATATTGAAATAAGCTAGCTAGCTACATACTAGTTTTAACCAAAATATAATCACCATTAAATCAGTGCAGGGAAATGTTTAACAAGATATTCATATTGATATATATGCAGCTAAATAAAAAATCTGCTGTTCTCATTGTTTTGAGAGGATGATGTTAATTTATTTTGATTGAGAAGTTAATATATTTAATTTTGTTAGTTTTTCTTTTTTTTTTAATCTTTCATTAATAATTATAATAATAAATTATAATAATAATTTATAATAATTTTGTTAAGAGAATTTTTCTTTATGTCAAATTTTACAATAAGAATACATTGAGACTTTAAAAGATGGCCTTCAGTACTGTTATGATTCCACCTCTCCTTGTCAGGTATTTCTTGGTTTAGAGGTGGAATCATGCAGAATCCTCTGTTTCTTGTGGGGAGAGATGGTTTTGACACTTATGGCCTTCCATGTGGTGTTGACACTCATGGCCTTCCATACTCTCCCCGAGTCGCGTCATCGTTTCCTACCCTCCTGTTTCATAGTTTGTGTTAATTACCTTCCCCTATAAAGAGTCCTCTTGTTTCTTTGTCTGGTGCGTGTTCATTGTATGTGATCCCTGATGTTAGCTGGTCTATACAAAGTCATTGTTCCTGTTTCCTGTTCCACGTGTCTCAGTAAGTGTCAGTTTAGCGTTTGTTCCCAGTGTTTGTTTTCTTAGTTTAGTTAGTCCGTGTTCTTGTTTTGTAATATATATATATTGCCTGTTTGTTTTCCCCCTCGTGGGTTTTGTTTTGTGTTTTCATAGTCTTGTTTGTTAGTTGTTTATAAATAAATACCTTTTGTTAACCCCTTCATCTGCCTTGTCCTGTCTGCCTGCAATTGGGTTCAACCTTGTCTCCCCGTGACATAATGAACGCGCCAGAAAGAACCCAGCAGACAGAGAGTTCCACCTCTTTGGCGACCTTGCGTCGCCACCAGGCACATGCCTTGTATGGTCTCCGTCAAGAGGGATCCGACATCAGGGACTTTGCCTGGGAATTCCTAGCCTCTGCGGGCAATTCGGGGTTCACCGAGGCGGAACTTAAAGTCATTTTCAACGGCTGCCTCGATGAACCCCTCAAGCCTTCAGAGGTAAGGATGCTGCAGCCCCTGGGTTTCACCGACCTCCTCCGGTACGCGATGAACCGGGAGGAAAGCCGGGACCCTATCTCGCCGGTCACTTCACCACCCCTGGTCCCCACCCCGGTGGACCAGGTCCTGCGGATCGGGTTCATAGGTCTCTCCTCGCCACCTGTAGCCACTCCACCGCCTACCATTCCCGTTGGCAAGCGGGGGAGAAAGAGACTCCGGAGGGCGGCTCGAGCCCTGGGTAATCCGGAGGTGTCTAACCCTCAAGTCCCGAGTCCGGTGGTCCCGAGTCCGGTGGTCCCGAGTCCGGTGGTCCCGAGTCCGGTGGTCCCGAGTCCGGTGGTCCCGAGTCCGGTGGTCCCAAACCCCAAATATTTTTTGGAGGGGCGCCGTGGGGAGGTGACGGCCCGAGCGTCCAGCCCGGCCGCAGATTCCTCCCAGCAGCCGGCACCAAGCCCGGTCCAGCAACCGGCACCAAGCCCAAGTCCGGCTGCCCAGCCGCCGTCAAGTCCGGCTGCCCAGCCGCCGTCAAGTCCGGCTGCCCAGCCGCCGTCAAGTCCGGCTGCCCAGCCGCCGTCAAGTCCGGCTGCCCAGCCGCCGTCAAGTCCGGCTGCCCAGCCGCCGTCAAGTCCGGCTGCCCAGCCGCCGTCAAGTCCGGGTGCCCAGCCGCCCGTCCTGCCTGTGTCCCGGCCGGGGTTCAGACCAACAGTCCGGCAGGGGACTAGGACAGTTCCCCAAGGGACTTCCCCTGTCAAGCTCCCTGGGGCTCCGTGCTCCGGCACGTCCCCCAGGGCTGGGATTTCCCCTCCCAGCCCTGCCCCTTCTGGACTTCCCATGTTTTCTTGTTTGCCCCCACCCCCCCTCCCTTGTTTGTTATTTTTATTGTCTCACCCCAACCCGTTTATTGTTCTTGCCAGTCTGCCCCTAGTCATGTTTTCCATGTTTTGTTTGGTCTTGTCAGTGTCCCAGTCTGTCCTGTCTTGTTTGTGCCTTTGAGGAGCATCAGGATGCTGCTCCTTAAGGCGGGGGTTCTGTTATGATTCCACCTCTCCTTGTCAGGTATTTCTTGGTTTAGAGGTGGAATCATGCAGAATCCTCTGTTTCTTGTGGGGAGAGATGGTTTTGCCACTTATGGCCTTCCATACTCTCCCCGAGTCGCGTCATCGTTTCCTACCCTCCTGTTTCATAGTTTGTGTTAATTACCTTCCCCTATAAAGAGTCCTCTTGTTTCTTTGTCTGGTGCGCGTTCATTGTATGTGATCCCTGATGTTAGCTGGTCTATACAAAGTCATTGTTCCTGTTTCCTGTTCCACGTGTCTCAGTAAGTGTCAGTTTAGCGTTTGTTCCCAGTGTTTGTTTTCTTAGTTTAGTTAGTCCGTGTTCTTGTTTTGTAATATATATATATATCCTGTTTGTTTTCCCCCTCGTGGGTTTTGTTTTGTGTTTTCATAGTCTTGTTTGTTAGTTGTTTATAAATAAATACCTTTTGTTAACCCCTTCATCTGCCTTGTCCTGTCTGCCTGCAATTGGGTTCAACCTTGTCTCCCCGTGACAAGTACATTTTTTATGGTTCCTTTTAATCTTGCATCAAATAGTGAACTGCTTGCTAAACTTGCATGCATGTACAAATCACCAGCAGTAAATATTGTGCTAGTACTAGTATTGAACTACAAGAAGCAAGACAGTCTCAAGCCTTTAATTAGAGTTATGTTAAGCTTTCGATGGGACTGTTTGGACAGGGGGCCCAATTAGATTTTTTGTCATGGGGCCAGCAATTCCTGGCAGCGCCCCTACTTATACTACACTGAAAACACTTATACTATAAGTTGACTACACTCTGATGAATGAGTAAACTTGTTCCCTCAATTAAATGAAGTAATGGAGTCTCCCAAAACGTGTTTGTATATTTAAGATCACTGAGCTTGATTTAGGTATATGTAGACCCACGTGCAGATTGAAATAGCAAAAATCTACGGCCTTTTGTACATAATTATTTAAATGCTCCATCAGTTCTTATTCTTGACTGAACATACTGTAAATAATCAAAACATTCAGGTGAAAGGGCTTATGGGTATTCCTCATTGCATACTATTCATGTGAAGGTCTACATGCAGTTGAATTTTAAGTGTACAGTATATGCCTTTTGTAGGTCAAAAAAATTAATTGATGAAGATATTAAATTCATGGTTCCAAAACATACACAAGGACTTCTGAGGAATCAATAATTATCCTGATTTCTAATTAATAATATTTTGAAGTTTGGCAGGTGGACAAAAATACAGCTGCACACGAGAGGAGCGGCCCCTGTGCCAGGACAATTGTCTCTCTCTGAATGTGAGCAAAACTAAAGAGCTGATTGTTGACTTCAGGAAGAGACAGCAGCGGCCCGATACTCCTCTTCAGATCATTGGGACCCCTGTGGAGAGGGTGAGTAGCTTCAAGTACCTCTGTGTAAACATCTCAGAGGACCTGACTTGGACTGCACACATTCAAACACAGGTTAAGAAAGCCAGGCAAAGTCTTTTCCATCTGTGACAGATGAGGAAATTCAGGGTCTTACCAGCAATCCTGAAAACTTTCTATTCAGAGGCCATAGAAAGTGTACTGACTCAGTGTGGTATGGAAATGGCTCAAATCAGTAATGTTAAGCTCTGCAGAGGGTGGTGTGCTTAGTTGAGCGCATCTCAGGGTCTCGTCTCCCCTCTCTGCAAAACATCTACCCCAAATTTAGGATTGTTGTAAGTTGGTCTAAGAGGCTTGGGACTCCTCTTACTGCCCCTTACTTTTCGCTAGATGCTGTGTGAAATATTCTCATAACAAAGTTTAGGAGCCCTAAACTAGGATTAACCCAGCACACCCATTATAGTTTTAATTTGACCTTTGATATGTCTTGTGAATATGAGCCCTGATCAAATTTTTTTGTTAAAACAAATGTGCTATGGGGAAAATTGAAAGTATTTTAGGGTGTAATTTTCCATTAGATTTATCACCAACCTTTTTTGTATTTTTTTATCCCACCTTTTAGATCAATATTCTGGGAGCAAAAAGATAACTACTTGCTGAAAACATTTAAAATAACGTTAGGGACAAGTTCTAGAAATGTTATCGCCAGTCATTATAGAATGTTTTTTATCCCACCTTTTAGGTCAACATTCTGTAAACAAAAAAAAAACTACTCACTGAAATCATTTAGGGTGGACAATGTTCTAGAAATGTTATTTGATGCGATTAAAAAAAATTGAATGTTTTCCTATCATTCAAGAGAACTTTATGGGAACTATAATAAAACTATCTGCTGAAAACGTTATGACAATGTTAAGTATATTGTTCCAACAATGTTACCACTAAACGTGCTTAGAGTGTTTTCAAGATTATCTCTACTTTCAAGAATGTTTTCCTGTCATTCAAGAGAAGGTTCTGGGAACTAAAATAAAACTACACGCTGAAAACAGTAACGTAACATTGCTTGGTAGTATTCTCAGAACATTTTAGAACAAAAGAAATCAAGCGGGGTATACGTCATGTGTTATTCAAAAGACTGTCTCTGTATGTGTTAAAGAGAAGGTACATCTCACATCAATATTTTTCTGAATTTTACTAAAACAGATTTAACATGATTAAAACAATAAATCATTTTAAAAGAAACCTCTTTAACTTTGTTGACAAGCAGGACTTTCCTGGGCAGAGTCCTGGTCCAACATATGTCTTGGGCATATTTGCTCCAAACTGTGATTATGCACAAGGTCTTGTCCAAACGTCCATATCCCCCCCCCCCCTCTGACACCCATATTGATACTATTTATTAATATGTGAACCTAATGTTAAAACAGAGTTTAACAACAGAGAGAATAGACAATTTTTCAAGAAGTAATTAAACGTTTTTTATTAGAATCAAAATCAGAAATAGAATATCTTTACTTATCATTGCACAAGGTGGAGACATATTTAGTGCCATTTGAAAGACAGTAAAGACAAACAACAAATAAGAACAAATATACAGCAATCAGACACAGTATAAGTTGAACACACACTTAAATCAGCACATTGCATTGTGTAGACTGAATGGCCTAAGTCAAGTGCCAAAGTAATCAGGTTTGTGATTTATGGCATGCTCAGTGCAATGACAGCTCAGAGGTAAAAAGTTTGATAATAATCAATAAATAATCAATACATGTGAACAATTAGAAATGCTATAGAACACTAAATATGAATTTAATGTGCCAAAAATATTATTAGTTCTCTCAATATATGTATTTTCAGGTATGCATAATGATTTCAGGAGAAATAAAATGTACAATTGTATTTTATTTACGAGCGCTCCATGCTTTTCGCCTCTGCTTTTATGCTTTATCTTATTTAAACACAAGCAGTTCAGAACAGAGCTTAGACTAAACGATTAGGCACTAAAACCAAAGACTCTGTGGAATACTTCAAAACTTTTGCAATACTCAGCAACCAGGATCTTCTATAGGATAGTGGTCTACCAGCTTAGTGCCGACAATTGAAACTCTTCAGGATAACTCCTCTGCCCACACATAAACTGGTGTGAAAATGCCTTCTTTTGGATCAACAACCACCTGCTGTTCAAACTGCCACAAACTTCAACAAAAGATTGCAGTTCTCGAAACAAAGTTTTTTTCGATACTGCTGTCTCTGCAGGAACACACAGCTGAGCCTCGCCGTGGACCTCCTCATCATAAAGCCGGTGAGTTCTGTGAACCCAGTACTTCTCAACAGATTATAGTGAGCTCAGACAAACTTGAACAGATGCAAACAAAGGTAACTGAGGACACAAACCGTTGGCAGAAACAGGGCGCAAGACCTTAAGGTGCCCGTAACATGACACTGTCAAGAGTTTCACTAATTGCTGCATCAGCTTTATCCACACCAGATATGGCTAAGACTCGACTAGACAATGTTGGTACTCTGCCACCCCCTGTACATCTTGAAAATAGATTTGAGACACTAATGAGTATGGGTGAAGAATCCCCACATGTGATCAGGCACAAATCAAAAGTGGACACTGCAGCTGGCAGATGCTCTGTCAAAAACAGGCAACAGCACTCTGCATAGAATGCTGCTGAGCGAAATACTCTGATAGTGGGGGACTCTATTATCAGAAACCTTCGTAGCATGGCTATACTGACACATTATTTCCCTGAAGCAATGATTGCTGATGTAAGCAAGGAACTGGACTTATGACACAACATAAGTCCATAAATCGGATTTGTCATACATGTGGGGAAAATTCATTTCGAAAAGATCCGTCAGAGCTCCAAAAGAAGGGATTTTGATGAACTCTTTGAAATGCTTGAAAAGCTGAAAGTTCAGTCATTCATCAGTGGACCTCTCCCAGCTCCTGGAACAAAAATGTTTTCTCCGCTACAGTCTGAACACATGGCTGCAAAAACCTGCAACAGGACTGAACTTCATTGAATTAATAATTGAATGAGGCATTTATATAACGCTTTATTGTGTATTGCTGTACACCCAAAGCCCTTTACAATCATATGAGGGGGATCTCCTCTCACCCATTGATAACTTTAATCTCTTTTGGAGTCAAAGACAACTTTTTACACATCGCCAGGGATCACACAAACCCCCATCTGCTGGAGGTGGACTAAACAAGACTGCAAAGAGCACTGGTAACTGATATGAATTGGGTCCCCGCTATGATAACAGCAACAATCTCAAATATTTACACAACAAGAGGGAACCCAGTGTTCCTTTAGTTTTCGTTATTTCTGTCCTGATAAGTAAGCGAAAAAACTACTTTGCCCTTTCCAGTCGTATGGCAAACCCATATAATCTACTGCCTTTTAGACGTCCCTTTGAGAATGACAGGGGTTAAAAACAGTCACTATGAAATTAGCACTTTTGAACATCCGTCTAAAAAATTAAATCCGTTTTGGTCAATGACCTCATCACCAGTCACAACCTGGACTTCATGTTTCTAAAGGAAACTTGGTTAGATGATAGTTGTAGTGCTACAATCCTCAAAGAATCTGCCCCCCAAACTTTACTTTTATAAATGTTTGGAGAGGTATTAGGACAGGTGGAGGAAGATATCTTTCAATGCAAGCGAGTATTGCTTTAAAAGGTGCTCCACGCATTCTGTTTACAATTATTTACAGACCTTCCGAATAATCCCCAGTCTTTGAAGACTTTTCAGAACTGCTTTCAGCTATTTCCTCAGAAACCTCTTTGTTATTGCTGGAAATTTCAATATTCATGTAGACAAGACAGAAAACAACTCTGCAAATGAACTCTTAAATGTTTTAAACAATTTTGATCTGATCCAGCATGTGCATTGTCCCACACACAATGGTTTACACACTCTGAATCTGATCATTAGCAAAGGTCTAAACATTTCATACACTATTATTAGAGATGTGGCGCTGTCCGATCATTTCTGTATCTTCTTTGATATATCAATCAGTCCTGCCACTGAAGATAGACCCTTCACTGTAAAATGAGATTCATAAATGAGAACACCAGTGAGCTATTTATGAATTCTATGTTTTTGTCACTAAATGTATCTGCAGATTCTATGGATGTTCTCCTCGATAGCTTTAACTCTCCTGTTACCCTAAAATCTGATAACATATTTTACCCACTGGGGTCAATTTGACCACAGCAATTTAAACCTACAGAATGGGACTTTTTTCTAAAAGGTTTGTGTCAGGTAATATATATCTTTGGCGATTCCTTAAAAAGACCATTAAAAAACCCCGCCACACCTCACCGCCACCACTCCGCACCCCTTGAACATCCAAAATACCTATTGCAAGTAGTGTAGCACTGTTATGTTTGTGGTCAATTTATTATTTCTAAAACAGAACATCATTAATATTATCACATAATTAAGGAACACATAATAATTCATTAACAAGGGAGAAAGAATGAACATATAAAACACATAAAAACACAAAAAAGTACATTTGAGCATTTTGTCAGTAATTGTTTTATGCAAACGTATGTGCTTTTTGGTATGAATATATGAGTTTGACAGGATACAAAAAGCTGATGAACAGCATTTGAACACCAATATGAACAGCCCACCAGCCGGAACATTTCAGCCTTTTATCACTTTGCACATGATGTGCATAAAGTTTGTCCTTGCAGACGTATTTTTTGCATTTCACACAAGTGTTGCCGGTCTTGGAGTCAGTTCTGTTAGGACAGAAATGAACCGGAGATGAACCAGACATTCATCCACAGTGATGTGGGTAAGCATGGAATGTCTTTAGGGACATTGTGGCTGGAAATATTGACCTTCCAGTGTCAGCGTTCCAAAGGCTTGCTGTTGATTCTCCTTTTGACTTGTACACTCCTGCCCAGTGGCGTAGACAGGGGAGGGGCCATGGGGGCACTGGCCCCTCCTGAAAACTGATTGGCCCCCCAGTGTGCCCCCACCCTTCTACTTGTCTGTCAATAAAAAATTCAAATCATAATCTTTCAGCTTGTAGTAGAATAATTTATGATTCCGCGTCGCGATGCTTCTCAACGAGGACCAAGAATAGCAAACTGTTTTCCAACGGAAAAAAAACACACGGTAAATTGATCTATTTTATACAGCTTATTTTTTTTCGTTTAGCGAGTTGTTGCAGTGCTAGAGTTTGGTAACGTTACCGTCTTTCAGTGTTAGGACAGACCAGGCTCGATGTATTCTCTTAGAGCAGACCAACATAATGCTAATAATTACATTTAACATTACTATGCTCCTGAGGCTGAATGTAACAGGGTTTTCCTGCGTTATGATTTTTTCCCCAGCCGATAAGCAAGTGATATTGCAAGCGAGGTGCTGAAACAAATCGTGTGATGTTTATCTAGGCTAACGCTCAACACTTTAAAAGCTAACGTTACGTTAACTTTCAGAGGTGGAGGTCTTGAGTTATGTGACTACACTCTAAATAAAGAAAATTAAGTTACATGACATTGACTTCGAGTCTTGAGAACGAATATTCTAAAGTCTCGAACCGCATGCCTTGATAATGACTTGTTTTTTTGGGGGTTAAACATTTTAATTGTTTTTAGTTTATAATTTTCCAGCTGGGCTGCTTGTGATAAAAGGTAAAGTTTTTGTCATCCGCCAATAAAACCATAGCATTTAAACAAATGGTAATTTCCTCCTTTTTACCTCTGTTATCTCAGGCAGTGTAACAGGATGAAAAGGCAGGGAGATATTCAGTATTATTTTGGAAAGAAAAAGCCATGCCAGCCAGTGAGGGAGAGTCCGTCTGATGGTTTAACGTTACACACAATGAGTTCAGAGTCTGCCTGCTCAACAAAATAAATAAGTAATACTAAAATAACAATGGATTAATTAAGCCATTCTAAACTGTTTCTATGATCCACCTTTTTTACGTTAAACTAAAGCTACCTTTTTGAAAAAGTAGCTATCTAACAAAGTATTGATATATGATATTTTACAATCAATATGCTCAAGACTAATTAGCCTTCCTCGACATATGTAGATTTGGTCTATTCATCGAGGCGAATTTACTGCAACTGCTGATATGCAAATTGAATAGGATGTCGGATTTTTTTTTTATTACAGTTATATGAATTCATTAATTGTGTATTTAATTATTATATGAATGATTAATATAGGCTAATTATGCATTTATATAAATAAGGCTGTTCTATTATTATTTGTGAGTTGTACACTAATACATTGGATTATTTTATTTATTACAGTTTTTCTTTCACTTTTGTAAAGTGAAAAATTAATATAAATCGTATTTTATTGTTTTGATTTAGAGCAGTGAATAACTGCTATTAAAAGATAATAGGGTATCACTGTTTATTGCTGATTTTAAAGCTTACTGAACTTGAAATGATTTGGATATCTACAGTTCTACATAAACAACATAAGAATGGCCCCTCTATATTAATTGTGGCCCCTCATGTGCCCCCCAGTTGAAAAAATCCTAGAATCGCCCCTGCTCCTGCCAAAATGATCAACCCAATGTAGGCTTGCAAGTCAGTCACATCAAAGTCTTTCCAGCTGTCCCCATACACCTTCCTTCCCTCTAAGTTTGTCATTTAAAGTATATCCCGTTCAATTGATGGTGTAATGAACAGCTCAAATGCTGATTTTATATCTTGTATATGGCTGACTGCCTATCTGGTGGGCCCTGTAACCATTTTTATGACATTAGCAGCACTAAGTCTACCCTGACGTTCAAGTGGGGAGCGGGACCATAATAACTTTCCATTTTTGGAAGGTAATGTGTCTACAGGTGGTTGAGAGACAACTGGAGGGTCAACACTAGGAGTCTCATTCTCAAGGAGGATGACTCATAATCAGGGTCCTCCTCAACATTATCATCAATCTCAGACACATTCTCCTCTGTCACTTTCACTGCCAAAAACCTGTGACCAAACCTCATTGACAGAATACCTTTGCTTAGAGGCCATATTTGAATTGAGTGCATAAAGAGAGTGTCCACAGAGCACAAAAACAAATGCTTTAGAAGTCTTCTGTCCAAGCTTTTATATGTATTCCCCTGCCCCATACCACGGAAATGTAAAAGTTCACGCAATAATTTAGTTTTTCACCCACCCATGGCACGGGAAATATCAAAGTTCTCGCAATAATTTAGTTTTCCCTCACCCATGGCACGCAAAATATCAAAGTTCTTGCGAAAATTCAGATTCCCCCTACCCCAACGTCATGTGAACAATCAGTGGTTATCGCAATACCATGTTAAGTTAGATTTTTGAATATTATAAAGTAAATTTAAAATTATAGGGAATATTATGAAATTAAGGCATGTTATAGTGACAACAATATCACCAAAGGCATACTGTGTGTGTTTTGAAATTTCTTTTGTTTTATACAGCTATAAGAACCTGGGGTCAAATTGACCCCATAGAACACTGATGATAGAAAATGTGTATAGGACAATTTTGGGTTTACTGAATTGTCCTCATTAAATGAGGAAAAGTCATTAATTCTGAAGCAAAAAAGAGATTTCAACTATGTGTTTAGAGACGTTAAACATTGAATGGGGTCAAATTGACCCCTAGGATAATAGGAGGGTTAATGCAAAAGTAAAAAAATGCTATCGACGTCAATGCTAGGTCAAGCAATAACTGGCAGGCGTAAAGCACCCTGGAGAAACACACCAGCAAAGCATGAAAAGAACATGCAGAAAAGCAGAGCGTATGTGGCGAAAAACATAACTTGAAGTTCACTATAACATCAACAGTATGCATGCCTTCAATGTTGACTTAGGTAAAGCTAGACAGAACTTTTTCTTTAACATTATAAACTGCAACATAAATAACACTCACACTCTTTTTGTGTTATGGTTCTGCCCCGTCTTGTCTTGCTTTTCTTTATCTAGTGACAGAATCACGACAGAACCTCTTGTTTCATGTGAACAGAGAGATTTGGACCCTTTCAGCCTTGCATGCCCTCTTTCCCGTCTCGTCTCTGTTCCCCCCCTTTCGTTCCTCTCGTTTTAGCTCTCCATCAGTGTTTTATCCCCGACACCTGTCTCTTGTTAATTATCCTTTGTTAGTCTCCCTTTACGATGTCCTCATGTCTTTTGTCCTGTGTCCCAATATCAAATCTTCCTTTTATAGGCAAGATCATTGAAAAGGTTGTCTTCAATCAGCTGCCAAATTCTTGAACTCAAATGGCTACCTGGACAATTATCAGTCTGCCTTCCGTCAGCATCATAGCACAGAGACAGTGCTCATAAAGATAATTAATGATATTCGATTGAATTCTGATTCCGGCAAAATATCAGTTCTGGTATTACAAGATCTCAGTGCTCCATTTGACATGGTGGATCACACCATACTCCTACATAGGCTGGAATACTGGGTAGGGCTTTCTGATTTGGTACTTAAATGGTTTTCATACCTAAAAGGGAGAGGTTACTATGTGAGCATAAGCAAGCATAAATCTGACTGGACACCCATGACTTGTGGTCTTACACAGGGCTCAATTCTTGCTCCGCTCCTCTTCAATTTGTTTATGCTCCCACTTGGCCAAATAATGAAAAAGTACCAAATTTCCTACCATCGCTATGCGGATGACACTAAGATCTACCTAGCACTCTCCTAAAGCACTTTTAATTGTTCTTGTGTATGAAATGTGGTTTATAAATAAACTTGGAAAAACTGGAAAACAATCTGACTAAAAGAACAGGATCATGACACCTGGCAAGTCTCAAACTTCCATATAAACCTGATTTTCTGCGTAACCAGTTTAATGATATGCATGTAAACACTCGAAAACAGATATCTGTAATAAGTTGATTTTTTTATAGATATGGATTTATTTTGCCCATGCAAACACACTCAATAAGTCTTATATCAGAGTGAAGAGTTGATAAAACATTCATAAGATCAGTATGATGTGTATGAGTCCAACTCATGAATAATGTGTCAAACAAGTGAAAGTGACTTGTGGTTATTCATTTGATAGTTTGGTTTAGAAATTGACTTCATCTGCAGGTGTTTTCATGGTTCATTGAGTGATGTTTATTTATAAAAAAGAGCTGATGTTCTGATCTGTCACAAAAGACAAAATGAGTCATGAAGATTCAATATGATTTTATTTGATGAATTTTGATGAAACACAATCAGCAGTGAATGAATAAAGCACACATGCACTGGTTTATGGTGTTGTTTGTGAAAAGCAGAGCAGATGTCAGATGAGAGAGAGAATGAATGTAGAAACACATGTGAGACATGAGTGAGACTGAGATGAGAACAGAAGTCGGAGGAGAGAGAGAGAGAGAGAGAGAGAGAGAGAGAGAGTCTAGTGTGAACACTGATCATCTCTCCTGAATTCTCCAGTGACTGTATGACTGGGATCTTTGTGTTTGGCCTCACAGCTCACTGAGAGCACTGAGCTCCACTCCTGCTCAGAGAGAGTCAGACTGCTGCTCCAGCTGTACAGACCGTTCTTCTCCAGGAGCCCAACACTGCTGTCCTGAGATCTGCTGCTCCCGTCCACCTTCCACATCACACTCCAGTCTGAGGGGAAACCCTTGTTGAGCACACACATCAGTGTTGCTGTTTTCTTTGTGGAAATCTCTTCACTGGAGGGCGGCAGGACGCTCACTTTAGGACGAGTGAAGCCTGACAAATCCACAATAGTCACAAACTCACAGAGAGAAACAAACAACTTCACTCTCTACATGATAAACAGAAAAGTTCAGAATGATAAATAAGTTCACGTTATAGTCTTATGTCATTTATCTCTTTCGTTCATGTTGATCAGAATGTTTATACAGAATTGACAATTTTTACAACCACTTTTACAATCAAAATGAAACTAATCTTAAATCAATGTAGAAAACATATTACCCTGCATATACTTATTTAATGAAGTATTAAAATACACACACTAAACATAACATACCTGTAAAATCAACTGTTTAAAAAATTCATAACTACAAATAATTGGTGTTTCCAAATTTATAACTTACTATATTGAATATAATAAATAAATACAAGTGTAAACCATTTTTGTAAACTCATCACTTTTCATTTGATGTTTTGTTTAGTTTTATACATTTTTACTGGAGACAAAACTAATTGATTTTAAAAAAAGATTGTGAGCCTTAAAGGGATAGTTCACCATAAAAAAATATTCTGTCAATATTTACTCACCCTGAGGTTTTCCAAACCTGTAAACATTTCTTAGTTCTGATGAACAAAAAGGAATATACTTAAAAAATGTCCGTAACCAAACAAGTCTCATCCCCCTTTACTGCTACATTAGAGAAAATAAATACTATGGGAGTCAATGGGGGATGAAATCGGTTTGGTTACTGACATTCTTCCAAATACCTTTCTTTGTGTTAAGCAGAACAAAGAAATGTATACAGGTTTGGAACAACATGAGGGTGAGCAAATGATGAGAGAATTTTCATTTTTGGGTGAACTATCCCTTTAACAAAATCTATTATGTAGAAAATAAAACTCAAGAGTTTATGTTTCAAAAGTTGAAAGTGCACTAGTACACAAAGTTATTTATTAAACCACATAAATATGCTAAAACAGTCATTTCTTTTTATATTTAATAGTTTATATTTAAATGCAGAAATCAATTGTATTAATATTATTATTAAATGTTTTTACTTACTGCCAACATCCAGTCTGGTGCCGCTGCCGAAAGTGAACCACAGTGATACAAACTAATAGAGCGACTGTACAAAAACCTCTGAACGCTTCAGTAACTGCACTATAAACACATCACAAACACATCTTTACACTTTATCACACATTCACACATCATACACATTTTATTTTATTTAATTTTGTATTTTTTTGTATTTTTTACATTTTGGGTGAACTATCCCTTTAACTATAACATAAACTAATTTACAAGTTTGTTTGAATTTTAACCCTTAAAATTGAATCTCATATTCTCAAATCTGAAAGTGTGAACAATTTATTAATATATAAAGATGAAATCATCCAAAGATTTACAAAGCAACTTTATTGTCACTCTTTCATAAAGCTGCTGTCCTGTGAATCTCCATGTTCTGTGTTTTTTATTTAACACCAACATTATACACAAAATAATGAACAAATATTCACCATTACAAATCATTACACACTTGTTCAATAATCACTACACATAATATAAGAAAACAAAATACAACCAATGTGCAGAAATGAACATTAACTGATAAAACAGTGTTTGAGTGTGTTGATGTAAATGTAGAGAGTGAGTTTGCATTGTGATCACGTGCTTCAGTGCTCTGAGAGTGTTTATAGTGCTGTGAGTTTAACACTTCATGACTGACAACACAACACAACACAATATTCATCAACACACAAACCAACAAGAACAACAATGACTTTCAGCATCATCTTCATCTGGACACTCACAGTGTTTGCTCAAGGTTTGTGTAGTAACATTTTTATCACGATTGTTCATTCATTGAAGAGTGAAATCTTCATTTGTTTCAGTGTTGTCTTATATTTCATTCTTGTTGTTTCTTTCAGAGTGTAGAGGACAGTACACTGTTACTCAGAGTCCATCAATAACAGCAGTTCAACCAGGACAAAGTGTTCAAATAAAGTGTAAAGTCAGCAGTGCAGTGCATGGTGGAACTTACTTACACTGGTACTTACAGAAACCTGGAGAAGCTCCTAAACTCATCATATATTACACCAATAGCCTCCAGTCTGGAGTATCATCTAGATTCAGTGGCAGTGGATCAAACACAGATTTCACTCTGAGCATCAGTGGAGTTCAGACTGAAGATTCAGGAGATTATTACTGTCAGAGTTTTCACGCTCCTAGTGGCTATGTGTTGACACAGTGATAAAGAGTCGTACAAAAACCTCCGTCAGTCAGACTGAACAGTGACTGCACTGATACACCTGACACATACTGCAGCTGATGAGGGGAAAAGTTAAATTATAATGATTGTGTTTTATATTGGATCATATTTAGATAAATATTTACATAATCACACTATCGGTCAAAAGTTTTTGAACAATTCAGTGAAATGTTTCTCATTATTCAAAAGAAAATATTTGATCTGAAGGTGTAATGCTAAAATGTAAGAAAGAGCTTTCATAGACAAAAACATAGTTTTGCAAATATAAATGTCAATTTTTTTCAGGTACAATTTTTTTTTCTTTTTTAACTTATGACATTGACTGAACAATGAGAAGAACAGTTAAGAGCTCAGAGTAAATGGAAACCTGAAGAAGTTGCTTGATACGAGGCAAAATGTGACTACACTAAAGGTACTAAAATATAAAAGTTTTGTTTTTTAGTTGCAACACAATTCCTTTATAGTTACGATACACGTCCCTTTGTTTTTTTCATTATTTTGTTTTTTTTCGTCTTATTCTAAATTGTCGAAAATATGAATAAGTAAATATGTATGTGTTGAAAAAATGTGGACCGGTAGTGTATACATGAAAAAAAAAGTATTTCTCACACACATCATCAATACATCTACTTAAAATAAACACACAGAACTCTTCTTGTTCAGGCCCTTGTGATCTCTAGGCTGGACTACTGCAATGCTCTTCTTTCTGGTCTTTCTTGTAAAGTCAATCAAACACCTCCAGCTGGTTCAGAACGCAGCAGTGTGACATCCAGGAGCCCAAAAGAGCCCATGTGACGCCCTCTTCATGTATTTGGTTCAACAATATAGTTGATGATGTCACACAGATGGCGGACTAATAACGTCTACTGTACAAATTAATTACAGAACTAATAAATCCATTCAGATCAAATTAATGTCAGATTATTGCTGTAAAAAGCATCTAAACAATCTATTTTAGTTCTCTAGTGTTTCATTTCCTCCTGTTTCTTTCATTTTCAGATTTCCACTTTTATAATTTCAGATTTCCCCTGGAGTCCCAGAGCATAAGCACATGTACTTTTTAAAAACAGCTTAATTTCTCTTGACGAAAGACGTAAAATAGTATTTATATCTACAATGCATATAGAATGTTTCTTTTTCTCAAGAGCATGTAAATGTACATGTCACACTGAAACAAAACCACACATCTAGATTGCTAACTCTACAACTTTGCAATACTGTTTACAAATGTTTGTTGGAAAGAT
Organism: Triplophysa bombifrons; assembly: GCA_029783895.1. Classification (NCBI taxonomy): domain Eukaryota; kingdom Metazoa; phylum Chordata; class Actinopteri; order Cypriniformes; family Nemacheilidae; genus Triplophysa; species Triplophysa bombifrons. The sequence continues at coordinate 3,192,527 of CM056465.1, forward strand.
GGTTTTGGGAAACACTGAATTGTTGAACTATGCTGTCAATGACGGAATTTGCAACCATAATTTGTAAACAATACTTTTGGGAAAAGCACCCCAGAATGGTTCAGTGAACAGTTGTAATATGAATACTGAAGAAGTCACACAAGAATGAAGCATCAATGAGTGTGTTTACATGCACAATAAACTGTGAACAAGTATATTGTGTTGAAAAAACATCATATGCTGGGTTAGGTATGTTTTGATGTTGGTTTGCTGGTTTGTGCTGGTCTAAGATGGTCATGTGCTTGTCGGTTTAAGCCAACACGTTCTCACTTCCAATTCGTCACATATTGAAGCTTGGTCATGATCCCTTTGGCGTCATGTTTTGACTTGCAGGGATTCCTATAGATTTTTGACCTGAGGCCGCGGCATTGACATTTAAGTTTGGTTTATGTGATGCAATCAACCTCTTATTTAATTATTTATGCATTTGTTTGTTTGTTTATTGTTTGATGGATTGATTGTTTAATTGATTATTTGTGTATTTATTATTTTTATTTATTTATTAATAAATCAATCAGTGGCTGATGTGACGTCATTGAGAACCTTTAGAATTGTAAGGTAACATTAGCAATTTCGTGACGCAGTAAATAACAGCAGATGTTATAAAAGTATAACGTGCTGCAGCACATGTGAAGGCTGGTGAAGTTAGGTTAGCTTATTAAATTCAAGCTTGTTTCTTTTTTCCACATATAATAATGCAAGATAATATCATGGGACATTGTGGGATTTTTAATTATGATGTGTGTTCAGTTACCCATATTACAGTAAGTTAACTCGATCACAACACTGTAGCCATTAATAAATGTTCAGATGAAGAACAGTTTTGCCAGATTGGTGTTTTTTTCCAGTAATTGATCAAAATCAACACAAAATTATATTGTAAACACACAAATCCTAACAATAATAAACTATACAAATTAATTTATAACTGCAACAATATATTGTGGCTCATCATATGGCATAATAAAGCAACTTAAATTTACATTTATGCATTTGGAATACGCTTTTATCCAAAGAGATTTACATTGCAATATCCTACACATTTATGTGCAATCCCCTGGGATCAAACCCACAACCTTGCTCTTACCACTGAGCTACAGGAAACCTTGTCGTAACTTGACTTAAGTAATCTCTTAAGAAGGCTACGTTGTAAATCATTTTCCATGTCTGTCATTTTCCTTTAAGAAATAAAAGGGTACAACAGAAATATCAAAATGCTACCTGTCCAAGCTCATTTTATTTAATGTAGTACAACTCAAATCTGCCCGATCTGCCAACACTGATGAAGAAAAGACTGGTAAAAATGTAAGCAGTTCAATATTTTATTTCTCTCTCTATGATGTGGCCTTTATAAACTTAATCTTATTTCATTCTATATCTTTAAATTGTGCTAACGAGAAACAATAAGTTGTGTTATCTGTCAAATAATGAGTCAGACATGTTGGTAATAGTAGCAACTGAAATAATACTGGCCTTATCTGAAATTAAACTTTCATCGTATAAAAAACAAGATTAAATTTAAACCTTAAAATAAATTGATTTATTCACTTCTAGTGTATCTAATTATTCTTTGGGTTTAATGTGTAATAACTGCTTTTATTAATTTCAGGTGCTGAAACTTGTGACAGTGGGTTACAAGCAAAACAAAATAAAAAGGCTTCAAATAAGTGGGTTGCAGACATGATTACCCATCTGCACCCAACTACTGTCACAAGAATGTTTTTGGAGAAGATGCAAAGTGTTCATGAATTTATGCTGACTAAGAGTAAGAGCAAGATTTGTGTTCAGAAATAATAATCATTATTTAAAATACATTTCTTTGTTAATGTAATACAGGTTTGAAATACATTTAAACTTGTATTAAAGCTCCACAGAAGCTGGACAGTGACATCCCCATAGCAGAGCACCAAAACAGCCCCAGTCAGGAGCAGTGCAGAGGATCCATTTAGGAGCCTCACCGTGGAGCAGCCGGAGAGTCTAACCGTGGAGCAGCAGGAGAGCCTCACTGTGGAGCAGCAGGAGAGCCTCACTGTGGAGCAGCAGGAGAGCCTGATCGTGGAGCAGCAAGATATTCTCACGGTGGAGCAGCAGGAGAGCCTCACCTTGGAGGAGCCGGAGAGCCTCACCTTGGAGGAGCCGGAGTGCCTCACTGTGGAGCTGCCGGAGATTCTCATCGTGGAGCAGGCGGAGAATCTCACAAAGGAATCAGAGATTGTATTTGTACTTAACCTTGTTTCTCTGTTTTTCCCACATTCTTCAACTTCTCTCTCTTCTCCCTCCTCTATAGCTTTTACAGCTGTTCTTCATCCACAGTCTTCTCTACTGCCATGCTCTTAGTCCTTGCGACAGATGAAGAAAAGGAGATAAACCCAAATTTGTTCACCATTCCCTTCTGCCACCTCTGTCTCTCCTCCATCTCTTTTCCCCACAGATCTCTCCCTTCCACAATGTTGTCCTCCACCTGCTGCCTCTTCCATCTCCAAGCAGTTGAATCAGGAGGGGCCAAAAGTGAAGAGGAAAAGAAAGGGTAAATTTTGTTTTGCCGTGGTATACCTTAATACACACTATTAATATATTTGCTCTCAGACCAAGTAGATTTTAGGCTAATTAAAATCATTCGGGTCATCAGTTCATTGGTAGCCATAGTCAATACACAGTATTTTGTTCTTTAGTTATTCAGCTGTATTGAAGTAAACAGTGTATAAGGGCTGTGCTTATCTTGGAAAATGCTAACTTTAGCCTGAAAGCAAACTTACCACACTCCCTGCAAATCGCCGTCCAATGCCTTGCCGCCCAAACGCATGAACGCACACAGATACGATCAGAGACAACATTACTATAAAACATCACATGTTATTAACCAATGAGAAAACTTCTCAGTACCGGTAGTAAAAGTACCAGGAAGGAAGGTCAGGTTGTTTGCTTGACATTCTCGATCTGTCCGCGTAGCGTACGTTAATGCGTTGATGACGTATTCTGTCTGCAGAAGCCGGGTGCAGAGAGGTATGCAAATACATGTTGACTGGCAGGTAGGAAAGTTAATAGAAACGCTTGGAATCAGCATTTAAATTTGACTTACATTTCTTGTGCCTTCCACAGTATGTATAAATGCCTACAAAATACATATAGACTCATTAACTGAATGCTTGCAGACTTTTAACCAGCATAACAAAAAACTAATTCTGAAGACCTATGATCACCTATTGCACCTTTAATCTGAAGGCTTTTGGATACCCAGCCCAGTGCATTTTTGCTTGATCCACAAAAAGCAGGAACAAAGTCACTCAGACACAAGTGGAGAGGACCACAGATCACCTCACAAGTGAAATGAAAACTATTAACTTGAGATATAACTACAAAGCATGATATTCCTTTGTATTGGTCACTGAGGTTGCTGAAAACGTATTTGTATCGATAAGAAGAAGGGGTTCAATTCCTGGGCATCAACAACCCCTGAGGGGAGGGCAGAATATCATTCCTCAGGATCTAGCAACAAATGGGGTTTGATAGTTTTGTGTCTTCGCATCACAAACAACCTTAGTTCTTAGGACTTTTCCAGCTGCCTTACAGTATAATAAATTCATTTGTTAACCCTGTAGTACCTGAGCCTGATCAGACTAATTCACTAATTCAATTTCTTACATACTGCAGCAACACCCCTCACCCCACCGGCGAGCTAGTCGCTTGGGGAACAACCCCCAATCTGCAACTTACACCAAGGGCAGGACAAGATCTCTAGTGACCATAGCAACTCACACCAATTCATCAAGATAGAGTATTTTATGACCCAATGGAATGTAGGGAGCTGAACTCTCTTTACTCACTTTGGGGATAGACCTACAATCATAAATGCATTTATATGGAAATGTACATATTCATTTATAACATTTCCATGTATTAATGTTCTTGTTGTTATGTCTGTTTTAAACATTAATCCAAAGTATCCATGAATGTGTGTTTAACTACTGGAATTATTAGATTTGTAGTAACTCATTTAACCAAGATGATATTTAGATCATGTTTGGTGTCTATGAGCTACATTTGTTATTTCCTTAATGTTGTTGTTTGTTGTGTTTTGGTAACTCTTTTCATATTAGTTTTATCAAACTCTTAGAAGTCTTCTAGTGAACCTCCAATCAGCTTTCACATGCAAAACACCATCTGAAAGACAAAGACAGTTAACTTTCCCTCCAAAGTTGCCATCTCCTGATTGGACCAGTCACGTCTGTAGGATGTGATATCCTTACAGTTTAAAAGAGACCACGAGAAGATTCTTTCTCTCTTGCATTTTACTCTCTCTTGCATTTTACACCCTTCCTCGCGCTTCCTTTTCTCTCTTGGTCTTGCTCTTCTTCGTCTCCATGCGTTCTGCATCTCCAAGGATGGACTAGAAGAAGACTTCACCTTTAACCCATAAGTTTGTGCCAGGCTGCGGCCTCGTCTTTCCAGATACAGATCCTCTGCATAAAACTGGTTCTCTCTGATCACTCTCAGCCAAGATCAACTGGAGCCTCAACAAACTGCATCAGGACACTTTCTTTCTTTTGATGGGCAAGACGTGCAAGTATCAAACTTAGTCTCATTAATGGATGCATAGGGCATCATTAATCCTTTTAACAAAGGTCCTTTACAAGAAGAAACTGATGTTTCGTTCAGGCTATTGATCTTCTGAATATCATATACTGCCATAATCCATGCTCTGTTCTTCTCTCTGCTTTAACTTCAACCTTCTTCCAATGCTTAACTGAATGTGTGTGTATGTTAGATTACTATGTGTCTAGTCTAGGTAATAAAGTCCTGTTTTATTTCACACGTAATGTTGTTTGTAGTTCATGCTCATAATCCGGAGTCCCTAAACATGCCGATTCTTGCTACCTGCTCGTAATGCTAAGTGATTTCCCCAAATCATGAATTTGATCCAGATAATTATAATTGATCATTATTAATTGAATTCATCCCAATTTGGATTGATATTTGTTTCCCTTACAAAGGGTGGTGGAGAAATATAACTTATAAGTGTGATCAAAGCTCATGATAATTCTTACATATTTGATGAAGAATAGTGTTTAAATAATTCTGTTCCTCATCGAAATCACTACATAATTGGTGGAGAACGCGGGCATGATTAAACAAAAGTTATGAGCTTAAACTACTGTCAGCCTAAGTGTGTTTTAAATCAAGACGTTATTATGCAACATGCTATACACATGTATGTTGCTATTTGCGGCTTGTTTAATGTAGATAGTGATAGGTTGATTTGGTAGTTCTGCTATGATTTGTAAAAGTCTTAACATAGTTTAAATGGTATCAGTGTAAGTTGAATCTGATTTGGCGAAGAAATCCCAATTTCAGTATTTAATCAATGCATAAGTCTATTCTGACGAAGGAATCTCAGATAAGCTGCATGTGAAACTGTTCCAGAATCAATATGCTTTGGCGAAGAAATCCCAATTGCAATATTGTTTAACCTGTTTTCTGACGAAGGAATCTCAGTACAGTGTTATGTAAAGGTAGATTTGAGTGATGCTCCTCTTTCTACATTGTAAGGGCCTTGTAAATTATAGTCAGATCTATGCCAGTCATCTAAACTTTGACTCTGCATATCCAAGTTTAGCTAAATGGTGATCATTACTGTGTCACAGTTGCCGAATGGAAATAGTGTGAACCTCAATTCTTCACTATTTGTGTGTAAGGCACAAACAGCTGTATGTATGTAAATGAGTGCAAACCTACAGTGAACGTGTAAGTACTCCTTAAAGAAGGACAGGAAACCTGTTTAAAGTACTTGTTTACAGAAAAGCAAAAGCATACATAATCAGAATTAGTGAATACAACTATATTTGCATTTAGGCTTGCTAAAGAAAAGTGTTGAATTGATTTAAGCGTAAGCGCCACGTTGTAACCAACTGTGTACCGCTTTTATTATTTGAGTGTGTGCAGACACTCTTTGAGAACTAAAGTGCCCTGGGGTACACTGGTTCCCATGACAACGACTTGTCAACCAGTTTGACTCCACCTACAATAGGTGTCATTGGCTGGTGCCATATTGTAAACAATCCATATTTGTTTGCTAAGCTAAGCTAACATGACCTAGCGGCCCAACGGCCTTAGATGAGCTTACTAATACCTAACTTCAATAGTTAGTGGTTAGCATAGCATATATAATTGAAGTCATTAAGTAGTGCTTGCGTGTATTGCAGTGTAAAGTGGTTGAAACTATTCCCTCTTAACAAATCTCTATTTTTCTGATTTTCCTTAATTCTTCTCAGACTCACTCTAACTAATTTCAGGTGCATTCCTTCCTGAGCATTTTTGCTCAGTTAATCATTTAATTGAACCAAACTTAATTAAATTTGAACTGCCTACTCAGAGAAGAATTCTTATAGGTATTGGGGATTTTGAATAGAACATTGACCCTCAAGTGCACACACTTTGAATGGCATAGGCATGGGAGCTGAACACGCAGCAGCCTTGGCCAACAATGGAGTGATGCCCAGCACTGACCTATATGGTTAAATGTCGGTACTATTGATTATTCCCAGTACTAGATCACTTCCCTTCTATTTTATTTTTTACTGGTTAATTTTATTAATAGCAGTCATCCGTTTATTTTATATTATTTATCTATGTCGAATCTCTTTTTCTCGATTTTGCTTATTTTAAATATGCGCTCCAGAAATATGACTCTGCTACACAATCTAGATGATTGTTAGGGCATAAGTATAATTCTGAGCACCACTAATTGACATAATCGGAATCGGGAAAGCTCTCTTCTCTCTGTCTACTTCCTGTTCTTCACTATTCAGAGATCAAGCCTGTTAAGAACCATCAGTATGTTTTGAGTTTTGATTAAATGATTTAAACCAGTCTTACATCATTGTTAATTCTCTGGTTGCATACAAATCTTGGCTTCCAGCCATAGGCAGTTAAGTTAATAATAGTGTTCACACTTCACTGGCTACCTAAAGCAGTTAACCACACCTGGTAAAACCTAGCTGCACAATATACACCTAGCTTTATTTTTAAATCTCTTGTATGGTCTTGCATTAGTCTCTTGCCCTAACTCTCAGAACAAGTGTGCCCCAATGTCTCAGATGGAAGATCTAACGGCCTGGCAAGGCATGGTGATGGACGCCCTACCACCTAGAACTGCTGATGACTTCCCACACCAGAGACAGGTGCAACTGGATAAAGAGGGAAGAAGACAAATGACACATGGTCCAAGCCAGAGTTATGACCACAAGGGGCTGACCAGCATCATCCTCTCCTTAGCCCACAACCTCACAGACCTGAGAAAGGAGGTGAACGACCTAAAGCTGCACGCAACAGAGTCCCAAGAGGAACTTAAGCATGCTCAAAGTCGCATAGCCCAACTGGAAGGTGAGACCCAGACCACACAAAATAAGTCTGGTAAGATGGAACAACAGGAGGAGGTTAACAGACTTCAGATAGCTCTGTCAGCTGCTGAGCAAAGAAAACTACTGGAAAAAGCAGCCAAAGAAGAGCTGGAAAAAGAACTGTTTGATACAAAGTCATTATTAGTAACAGCCCATTTTGAACTGTCAGATAGAGATGCCAAAATTGAATCTCTGACACAGCAGCTGGACAACACAAGAGACGAGTTTGACATTGTCCAAAGAGAACTCAAACACTCATACAAGCTGCAATGGGAACCACAGGGGAAGACACATCCCCCACTGTCACAGCAGGAAAGCAGGGCAAAGTCCCTCAGCCCAGTACAAAGATACAAAGGGGGGGGCCTGACCTCTCTGCTTAACACCTCACCAGCCAGCATCCTAAAAACATCTGAAGCCACAGAAGGGAAGGGACTTCTCCAGATAATCCCTGAAATGATACATGGAGCGACCCTTAAAGACCTCAACAAACTGGCTAGAGTCATCAAGTGCTTCATTCCAAATTCTGCAGGAGACCACGATGTCCATGCCTACCTGCGGGATATAGACTTTCACCTGCAAATTATGCCGAATGTGACCACACGAGAGAGACTCCACCTGCTTTGGATAACTTCTGGTACAGAGGTAAAGAGCTTTCTAGAACGGCAGCCTGACGCTGTCAAATCCGACTACCACCGGCTGAAACAAGCTCTAATACAAGAATTCTCAGACCCAGAAACAGAATATGGACTGGTCGCTGCCCTGGACCTCAAACAGGGAAGACAGGAAACTCCCCGAGTTTACATTAACAGACTCAGACAAGCTTATTTTGGAGCTCGCAATGAACCCGACATGGAGGAGGATATCAGCTTCAAGAGCCTGTTCCTCAGAAATCTACATCCAATTGTTAGCCACCATTTAGGCATCATGGCCTGTCCTCATACGATGACCATTCATCAGCTGCGTGACCTGACCCAGAAGGCCTTTAATAAACATAAGGCCACATCTGAAAGAAAGGCCTCTACGGCACCATTCAGTCTGAACTGTAACATTCAAAAGTTTGAACCAGAAGGCAGACATTGTCACTACAACACAATGTCATTCAACGATATGCCAGGAAAGTTTCCAGCCAGAAGACAAAACCGTCACCATCGTAATAGGCCCAGATACCAGACCAACCACTGGAAGAAACCATGGAGACGACAAAATTCTTCTTGGGAAACACCACAGGCTGTCCAACCGCCACAGACAGCATCATCCGATGCAACACACAGGTGCCGATCTGTATCTTCACAAAGAGAGCCAGACTTACCTACGCCTGAGTCACAGGAGCTGCTGAAACTAGTAAGAGAGCTCTTCACACAGCTCTCACCAAACATCTGATGATGTCTTGACTACTGCTGTCCCACCTCTCCAGGAAGCACCGATGGACAAGGAGTCCACCCGAGCTACCTGCAGTGCGTGCTGAACACGTCTGATCATCATGTACATCTTTATTTGTCGCTCGTTGTTGTCTATTAGGTCAGACAAAAAACGTGCGAAAGGGGGGATATGTAGTACCTGAGCCTGATCAGACTAATTCACTAATTCAATTTCTTACATACTGCAGCAACACCCCTCACCCCACCGGCGAGCTAGTCGCTTGGGGAACAACCCCCAATCTGCAACTTACACCAAGGGCAGGACAAGATCTCTAGTGACCATAGCAACTCACACCAATTCATCAAGATAGAGTATTTTATGACCCAATGGAATGTAGGGAGCTGAACTCTCTTTACTCACTTTGGGGATAGACCTACAATCATAAATGCATTTATATGGAAATGTACATATTCATTTATAACATTTCCATGTATTAATGTTCTTGTTGTTATGTCTGTTTTAAACATTAATCCAAAGTATCCATGAATGTGTGTTTAACTACTGGAATTATTAGATTTGTAGTAACTCATTTAACCAAGATGATATTTAGATCATGTTTGGTGTCTATGAGCTACATTTGTTATTTCCTTAATGTTGTTGTTTGTTGTGTTTTGGTAACTCTTTTCATATTAGTTTTATCAAACTCTTAGAAGTCTTCTAGTGAACCTCCAATCAGCTTTCACATGCAAAACACCATCTGAAAGACAAAGACAGTTAACTTTCCCTCCAAAGTTGCCATCTCCTGATTGGACCAGTCACGTCTGTAGGATGTGATATCCTTACAGTTTAAAAGAGACCACGAGAAGATTCTTTCTCTCTTGCATTTTACTCTCTCTTGCATTTTACACCCTTCCTCGCGCTTCCTTTTCTCTCTTGGTCTTGCTCTTCTTCGTCTCCATGCGTTCTGCATCTCCAAGGATGGACTAGAAGAAGACTTCACCTTTAACCCATAAGTTTGTGCCAGGCTGCGGCCTCGTCTTTCCAGATACAGATCCTCTGCATAAAACTGGTTCTCTCTGATCACTCTCAGCCAAGATCAACTGGAGCCTCAACAAACTGCATCAGGACACTTTCTTTCTTTTGATGGGCAAGACGTGCAAGTATCAAACTTAGTCTCATTAATGGATGCATAGGGCATCATTAATCCTTTTAACAAAGGTCCTTTACAAGAAGAAACTGATGTTTCGTTCAGGCTATTGATCTTCTGAATATCATATACTGCCATAATCCATGCTCTGTTCTTCTCTCTGCTTTAACTTCAACCTTCTTCCAATGCTTAACTGAATGTGTGTGTATGTTAGATTACTATGTGTCTAGTCTAGGTAATAAAGTCCTGTTTTATTTCACACGCAATGTTGTTTGTAGTTCATGCTCATAATCCGGAGTCCCTAAACATGCCGATTCTTGCTACCTGCTCGTAATGCTAAGTGATTTCCCCAAATCATGAATTTGATCCAGATAATTATAATTGATCATTATTAATTGAATTCATCCCAATTTGGATTGATATTTGTTTCCCTTACAAAGGGTGGTGGAGAAATATAACTTATAAGTGTGATCAAAGCTCATGATAATTCTTACATATTTGATGAAGAATAGTGTTTAAATAATTCTGTTCCTCATCGAATTCACTACAACCCCTTCATCCTCGTGTCTGCCTTCAATTGGGTTCTCTCACTTCCCGTTCCATGACAAACAGTCATGATGACTAAATCAATTTATAACATTCTTTCTCAGCCCTGGAACTGAATATTTTGTGAGCCCATTTTCCAGGAAAATCTTTGAGGGGCAACGCTATTCTTAGGTTTGTACCATATATTACAAATACATACGTTTCAGTTTGTCACTGGCAAACAAGTAGGACAGTTCTCTGAAGGTATCGGCACGAGTTGAAAGATATTTCTAACGGTTGTCCCTCTCTGCAACAAGAATCTTCTGCTCCTCCTGAAGTCTCCTTACTGACATGATGATGTCGACTGCCTTTCTCTTTGTCCTTAGATCAACAGACTCATGAGAAAAAAACTTTAAATCATATGGAGTTGTAGCTTTTAATCCAAACACTCAAAAACGTCACTTCCTGTTTGCCTAGAGCGCGTGGTTTGAGACGAAGCTCCATCCAACTTATTCTTAATATATCATTTATTCCTGTTGTATCTTAAGATTTGTTTTAAATTGATAATTCACCGAGTGTAAAACTTATCCTTAAGTCCATCCCATACCAAAATCGTCATAAAACGCAAAGATAAATCAGTTTTATACGATCATTCGCTATTAGCCCTCAGGCCATTTGCATCACCAGCCTTTACTTACTGAAAATTGCCCTTACTGCTTAACTCACTGATCTCATTATTACATCACTAACGGCTAAGGTTTCAGATGTGTGTGTACCTCTGAGTGCAGATGAGGAAATGTTCTTCACACTAAAGTCGGAACTGAAGGTTGTTGAGAAGCATATCTAGGATTTATTAGAGAAGCAGACATGGCTGCTAAAACGTAATACGGCGCTGAAAACATCCCCGGCTGACGCTTGCAATGCCTCGGTAAATTTTCGACGTGACTGTGATACTCCTACAACTTCTACTCCGCGTGTTTCTGTGCACAGAGCACAGGCTTAGAGAACACGACGAGCCCAAATGAATTTCACTCACGGCGAAGGGCGCAAGCCAGGCCGGAGCGATGACATCTCCCTCACCGCTGCCACCGGTGTTCGAGATCCTGACCAGGAAATGCTTTGCCGCCCTCTGCGAGACGGAATGCAACGCTGTGGTCACCGGAGACTCAAGTGTCTGGAACGTACCCGCTTCTCTCAAGGTAAGTTGCGCACTCAAAGTTTTCCTGGCGCCCGTGTTCTTGATGTCTCTGCGCAGGTACCTGCGATCCTGAAGGACGACGCTACCGCTGGAGATGTAGTGCTGCACGAGAGGGTGAACGACGTTAGGATGCGTGAGTCTGAGATCCTGAAAAGGGACTTCAAGAGTCTGATCGATACGGTACGCAACGCATCGTATAAAGGCCAGATCCTACCTACCGACGAGGGAATGAAAAGTTCAGTAGACTATTTACGCTTAATCAATGGTTAATGTCATGGTGTATTGAACAGAAGCTGCTCTTTGTTAATAATTTTTATCTGTTCTGGGAGCGACCTAAGCTTTTCACCCCCGACAGCCTGCACCCCAGCAGCATTGGAGCGGAACTCCTGTCTGACAACATCCCAAAGACGCTATGCACCATTTGACTAGTAAGTACAAACTTTAATCATAGTCTGTGTTCCTCTCACTCAACTGTTAAAAATGTTACTGCTTCCAAATGCATAGAGATTGTGTCTGTCCCCCGAATATAACAACTAAATAATAAATTATGTAAAGGTCAGAGAGAAAACCTTATTGTACATTAAACCTGATGAGCATATAATTAATGAGCAAAACCAACTCCTAAAGTTCGGGCTACTTAATATTAGATCACTAAATTCAAAGGCATTAAGTGTAAATTAAATGATCACAAAGCATAAATTTCAATCATTTGAAGTGTTTGTGTTGAACATAATTGTTCCAAATAAAATTATAAAACCATTGCTTTCTCTTACATTGGCTACTAGTTTTCTGAAAGAGTTTGAAGACTTCTTATCGGACCTATTGGTTAACGTTGTGTGGCAAGTCGCCCATTTCCCAATCAGCGTCACCATGCAAACGGAGACAATCAACCCGCTCTGACGTCCAGCAGATCGAGACCAAAACCTACACTTACCCACGGATCATGTTCATGTTGCAAATAATCCACCCCCCGGGCTAATCACTGCAACCGTGTTCGTCTCATGTTTGTCCTGCCACAGTTGATAAAGTACTGACTGATTGTCAGATATTTTAATATCCATGTAGATTGGCTAACGATACATTAGGAGTGGTGTTTAAAATGCTACTTAACTCTTTTGGAGTAACACAATACATCAATAGACCTACTCATCGACGTAATCATACACTAGATTTGATTATATCTCACGGAGCCGATCTAACCAATATCGATATTATACCTCAAAGCGACGATGTCACAGATCACCATCTTATAACATGTACACAGCGCACTGCAGAAATCAGTCGTTTAGCTTGTTATCGACGTGTAAGAATGATCACCTCAACTACTAAAGATAGTTTTGTACAGAACTTGCCAGATCTGACTCCTTTAATAACCTTACCAATATATAAAAGAATTGCTCGATGACATGACCAGCAACATCTGCACTATTTTCTCTAATACATTAGAAGCAGTCGCACCTATGAAGTCAAAAAAGATTAATGAGAAAATCATAGCACCACTCGGGCCCTAAAAAGAGAAACGCATAAACTGGAGCACAAATGGAAACAAACCCAATTAGAGCTCTAAAAATTTGCATGGAAAGAGAGTGCAAACTGTTACAAAAAGGCACTAAAAGCAGGCAAAAGCCAAGCACCTCTGTAACCTCATAGAAACTACAATTGCTAAACTAAAAAAACTCACCCAGCTATTCCACCGAACCTTAGTAACAATGAATTCATGATTTTTTTACAGAGAAACTCTAAAAAACGTAGCTAAAACCAAACCTCCAATTTTGTCTGAAGAATTAGTATCGACCATCACCCCAAAAGAAAAGCTACAGTGTTTTTCTTCTATTAAACTAAATTATTTAAAGAGTTACTACCTGATGCAATTGAGCCCATTTATAACATTATCAACTCGTCAATTAATCTAGGCCATGTCCCAGGACCCTTTAAACTGGCTTTCATAAAGCCTCTTATCAAAAAACAAACTTAGACCCTAATGAACTTGGAAGCTATAGACCGATTTCAAATCTTCCTTATTTGTCTAAAATACTAGATAAAGTTATTTCCATACTAGTAATTTCCTTTTTTTAAGGTCTAACAAAAACAGAAATATTACTTATCACTACAAAAACACGTAAACGGAATATCTCAGATTATAACCTGCAAATTAAAGGCTGCACTGTTACTCCAACAAATACAGTTAAAGACCTAGGTGTTATATTAGACGGCAACCTGTCATTTAAAAATCACATCTCAAATAACACAAAAACAGCCTTCTTCCACCTTGGAAATGTTGCCAAATTACAAAATATTTTATGTGTTGGTGACGTAGAACTCTCTGGACGGTGAGCTCTCTGCCGTGCTCCTGCCGTGTTCGGCGGTTCCAGCCTCCTTCCTTCCTTTTATTAAACCTCGTTAAATTGGTATTTATTGCTAAACTTACATCACATGACAACAGTTTTAAGTTATAGCTGCATTCAGGGGCCCTGATTGGAGGTTGCTGGGAGGGTGTTTGTGGGGAGTGGGAAGGCTCGTTGGTTGTGGTTATGGGGATTTTATTTGTTGTGGCTGTGTGGGTCTGGTTTGGTCTTGTTTTGTGGTTGATGTCGGACAACAGAGAAATAAAGTTACATCATGCCATTACTATTTTCCTTGGTTGTTCCTCTGTTTTCTGGTGTCGATCACGGAGTGGGACCAGGTTGGACCTGCACTGTTTCAGAGAGCGGGACTTCCTGGGTCGCGGGCGCTCCTCTGATGCCATTAAATTAATTATTTATTTATTCAATATTATTTATAAGAATGATCTTATTTGTTCTATAAACACCATGCACTGTGCTGAGTTTTACCTTTCTGTGTTTTTCTGTTTTTCTTGTTTGATCATGCCCCTGTTAGGGTCTCCCAAGGCAAACAGGTCCTAGGCGACGGGTCAGACTAAGAGCGGTTCAAAAAACCTTATGATGACAAGAAATTGGAGGACCGTTACGTCCCCCGCTAAGGCGCAGCCGGGGCCCCAACCTGGAGCCAGGCCCGGGGTTGGGGCTCGTATGCGAGTGCCTGGTGGTTGGGCCTCCCCTCATGGGGTCTGGCCGGGCTCAGCCCGAAGGAGCGACGTGGGGCCACCCTCCCGTGGACCCACCACCTGCAGGAGGGACCGTTAGGGGCCGGTGCAAAGTGGATCGGGCGGCAGTCGAAGGCGGGGGCCTCGACAACCTGATCCCTGGACGCGGAATCTAGCCTTATGGACATGGAACGTCACCTCTCTGACAGGGAAGGAGCCTGAGATTGTGCGTGAGGTTCAGAGATTCCGACTAGAAATAGTCGGGATCACCTCTACGCACAGCTTGGGCTCTGGAACCACTCTCCTCGAGGGAGGATGGACTCTTCACCACTCTGGAGTTGCCCATGGCGAGAGGTGGCGGGCTGGTGTGGGTTTCCTTATAGCCCCCCAGCTCAGCCGCCATGTGTTGGAGTTTACCCCGGTGAACGAGATGGTCGCTTCCCTGCGCCTTCGGGTCGGGGATAGGTCTCTCACTGTCGTGTGCGCCTATGGGCCAAATGGCAGTGTAGAGTACCCGGCCTTCTTGGAGACTCTGGGAGGGGTGCTGGAAAGCGCCCCGGCTGGGGACTCCGTCGTTCTGCAGGGGGATTTCAACGCCCACGTGGGCAACGACAGTGACACCTGGAGGGGCGTGATTGGGAGGAACGGCCCCCCTGATCTGAACCCGAGTGGTGTTCTGTTATTGGACTTCTGTGCTAGTTACAGTTTGGCCATAATGAACACCATGTTCAAGCATAAGGGTGTCCATCAGTTCACATGGCACCAGGACACCCTTGGCCGAATGTCGATGATCGACTTTGTGGTCGTTTCATCTGACCTACGGCCGTATGTCAGAGAGATCTTCAACTCCCACCTCCGGCAGAGCTTCGACCACATCCCGAGGGAGTCTGGAGACATTGAGTCCGAGTGGACCATGTTCTCCACCTCCATTGTCAACGCGGCCACTCGGAGCTGTGGCCGTAAGGTCTCCGGTGCCTGTCGAGGCGGCAATCCCCGAACCCGGTGGTGGACGCCGGAAGTAAGGGATGCCGTCAAGCTGAAGAAGGAGTCTTATCGGGCCTGGCTGGCTTGTGGGGCTCCCGAGGCAGCTGACAGGTACCGACAGGCCAAGCGGACTGCAGCCCGGGTGGTTGGGGAGGCGAAAACTCGGGCCTGGGAGGAGTTCGGTGAGGCCATGGAGGAGGACTATCGGTCGGCCTCGAAGAGATTCTGGCAAACCGTCCGGCGCCTCAGGAGGGGTAATCAGTGCCCTACCAATGCTGTTTACAGTGGAGGGGGGCAGCTGTTGACCTCGACCGGGGATATTGTCGGGCGGTGGAAGGAATACTTCGAGGATCTCCTCAATCCCGCCGTCACGTCTTCCATTGAGGAAGCAGAGGCTGAGGGCTCGGAGGCGGACTCGCCCATCACCCGGGCTGAAGTCACTTAGGTAGTCAAGAAACTCCTCGGTGGCAGGGCACCGGGGGTGGACAAGATCCACCCTGAGTACCTCAGGTCTCTGGATGTTGTTGGGCTGTCTTGGCTGACACGCCTCTGCAGCATCGCGTGGCGGTCGGGGACAGTGCCCCTGGATTGGCAGACCGGGGTGGTGGTCCCTCTTTTTAAGATGGGGGACCGGAGGGTGTTTTCCAACTATCGGGGCATCACACTTCTCAGCCTCCCCGGGAAAGTCTATGCCAGCGTACTGGAGAGGAGAATCCGGCCGATGATAGAACCTCGGATTCAGGAGGAACAGTGTGGTTTTCGTCGCGGTCGTGGAACACTGGACCAGCTCTATACCCTCTCCAGGGTGCTGGAGGGTTCATGGGAGTTTGCCCAACCAATCCACATGTGTTTTGTGGATTTGGAGAAGGCATTCGACCTTGTCCCTCGAGGCATCTTGTGGAGGGTGCTCCGGGAGTATGGGATTCGGGACCTTTTGGTAAGGGCTATCCGGTCCCTGTACAACCGGAGCAGGAGTTTGGTTCGCATTGCCGGCAGTAAGTCAGACTTGTTTCCGGTGCATGTTGGACTCCGGCAGGGCTGCCCTTTTCACCGGTTCTGTTCATAATCTTTATGGACAGAATTTCTAGGCGCAGCCAGGGGCCGGAGGGTGTCGGGTTTGGGACCACATGATTTCATCTCTGCTCTTTGCGGATGATGTCGTCATGCTGGCCCAATCAGACCAGGACCTCCAGCATGCACTGGGACGGTTTGCAACTGAGTGTGAAGCAGCTTGGATGAGAATCAACACCTCCAAATCTGAGGCCATGGTCCTAAGTCGGAAAAGGGTGGCATGCACACTTCAGGTAGGTGGAGAGTTCCTGCCTCAAGTGGAGGAGTTCAAGTATCTGGGGGTCTTGTTCACGAGTGAGGGAAGGATGGAACGGAAGATTGACAGACGGATCGGTGCAGCTTCTGCAGTAATGCAGTCGCTGTACCGGTCTGTCGTGGTGAAGAAGGAGCTGAGCCGCAAGGCGAAGCTCTCGATTTACCGGTCAATCTACGTTCCTACTCTCACCTATGGTCATGAGCTGTGGGTCATGACCGAAAGGACAAGATCCTGGATACAGGCGGCCGAAATGAGCTATCTCCGCAGGGTGGCTGGGCGATCCCTTAGAGATAGGGTGAGAAGCTCGGTCACTCGGGAGGAGCTCAGAGTAGATCCCCTGCTCCTCCACATCGAGAGGGGCCAGCTGAGGTGGCTCGGGCATCTTTTCCGGATGCCCCATGGACGCCTTCCCGGGAAGGTGTTCCGGGCATGTCCCACCGGGAGGAGACCCCGGGGAAGACCTAGGACACGCTGGAGGGACTATGTCTCCCGGCTGGCCTGGGAACGCCTCGGTGTCCCCCCGGAAGAGTTGGAGGAAGTGTCTAGGGAGAGGGAAGTCTGGGCATCCCTGCTTAGACTGCTGCCCCCGCGACCCGGCTCCGGATAAGCGGAAGAAGATGGATGGATGGATGGTTTTTTTGATCATATAAAGCTGCTTTGGAACAAAGCATATTTTGAAAAGCGCTATATAAATAAAATTGAATTGAATTTATACTGTATCCTGGTTGAAATTGCAGGGGTTAAACGAGACCTTGTTACAATACTTGCCAAAGTGTGTAAATAGATGTGGCATTACGGGTAATTGAGAGCACGCTCTCATATAGCAAAGCTATAATACGTCAGGACTACGCCACCCCAGCATTAAACTAGCTGGGGAAATACCCCTACCAGGGCACACAAGTTCGTTTCTCTCTCTCTCACACGATCACAAGACACTGAGACGTGAATAAGTACAGAAAAATATATTTCCTTATTTGACATAAATATTCTAAAAGGCTACTAGAGTCAATAAAACAATGGTGCTAGCGGGCCAGACCACTGGTGGTAGCGGAGCAATGAAGCTCAATCAATACCCAGACATGCAGACTCTCTGGGCGGAGCTGGGGTTCACCATCAGCTGGGCAGGCTAAGCGATGGGCCTCAAATTAGCCCGCAATGAGGACACCGTGCCCCCAACTTCGCAAGCACACACAAACACTAGTGAAATACACTGCAAGAACACCTCTACCGCACACTTAAAGAGAATGCCCGTCACCAGGCATAAGATGGCTAGCCTGCACGCGTTTGGGTCACCCCACTCCTGCAGAAAGAAAACAGCAATTAACCAGGTATATAAGTGCAGCCTCTCAGAAAACCGCATTAATTGCTACAGTTGTAAACAATAAACAAGTAACAGCAAATAAACACCATTGCTTACAGATAGTAGCAAAGCAAAAAGAAACAAAGACCCAAACTGGCAGAATAGGCAGTAAACAAATAACAATTAGAAACCAAAACAAATTATAACCAAAACAAAACAAATAAAAAAAGCAAAACAGCAGCGTTGAGGCCAACCAGCGTCGTGATCAAACGCAGACTTTAACCCCCGATCTGCAAGACTTCCTTTCAAGTATCCGGCAAACCATTCCTTCCTCCTATTAACTGTACAGAGGAATTCCCGGGTCATACAGATGCAACATAATTACAATCCCACGCCCGCATATATGTAACGGGAGGAGACACTGACTGTTTGACCATTGGTGAGGGTGGCTAAAGGTCTATCAGGTGTGAATGTGTATCTGTAAGTCTTTGTTGCAGGTGTGGCCAATGTTACTGATGAGTCAGTGGTACAACGCGATTGGCAGATCTACTGAATATAATGAGCAGCGTGAGGTCCTTTCGGGAGTTGTTCGGACCGTGAGAGACACCGTTACGAGAGAAGCGCGACTGCCTCTCTGCCGATTTCCCAGGGTATTCAACTCAACGCACGCAGTGACGACGATATCCTTTGACCCCTGGTGGCGAGAGGTCCACGAGAACAATCAACGCGCGCTACTCACTTCTATTGAGGAAAGTGGGAATTCTTAATGTTCGTGAAAGAGTGACACTGACGTTGTTTATTTGGGACTGATTGGCCTTCCTTTGCCTGACAGTTTGGTATTTCAGTTCCGGTTTCGCTCGCTGATCCTCGTGTCCTGGAGATCGCCGGAGCCGGGACTTGTGTGGTTGCCGCTGTCATCACCTCGCCTTGGGGGTTTCCCCTTTGCGCTACGAGCGCCAAGTGGGCTGGGTCGTGAGTGACGAGCCTTTTTTTTTTTTGTGTGGCGAAACTCTGCTTTTAAACTTATTACAATTGTGACGTTTTGCTTACGTAACCTTCTCTCGGTCTAGCGAGATATTGGCTGCTCGCCTAGGTTATATTTTCCATTATTTTTATGTGAGTCGTTTTAAGGCCAACAGACTGATCAAACTAAATTGTCCTATCATCATTCTAATGTGTGGAGTTGAAGTGTTTACACCAGTACATTCTTAAATTTGTTATTTGCTCTTGCAGTGTAAATCTCACGTGTGATGGGGTGCTGTTGTATATGACTATTGGTCTGATTGGTGTGTTGACCGTTTTCTTGATCGCTGTTTAGCCAGGGGGCGCCATTTTATACGATTACTCCTAGTCCTTGAATTTAAGCATTTATATCTGATTTACCTTCAACATGTATACAATGATATTTAGTTTTTAAACCGTTGTATAAATAAACTTTGTATTTTTATAAAACGTTGGTGTAGCCTGTTACTTGTGTATTACAAGGGTGGAATTCCTGCGTGCGCCTGAGTTGGCACTTTACATATACACCATATAAATGGACCTAGCGAGCCGAAGAGCAGCAGTCACTCCCAACACGCAGTGTTACACGTGTGATCAAACCTCAGTTAGGAAACCGGAACCTCCGCAGCGATGTAGAGGGAAACCCTCGAACAATACACTCTGTACCTCCAAACAGACACCCGCTGCATGGAAAAGTTAGTAAGCACGCGATCTAGATGCCAGCCCATAGCTATGGCTCCCAAACACCTACCTCACGCAACGAGCAGAAGAGCGGCAGTCACTCGCAGCACAACGTGTGTGTGCGATCGATTCGCTTTTCTACACTGGAGCTACAGCAGCAATGTAAAGGGAACGCCCTCACGCAGTATGATTCGTGAGAACATCCATGTGCTCTTTTGCAAACGTGCTGCAATGTTTTTTTTGGACAGCAGTGGCTTCCTCCATGGTGTCCTCCCATGAAGTCCATTCTTGTTTAATGTTTTCCTTATTGTAGAATTGTCAACAAAAATGTTAGCATGTGCCAGAGATTTCTGCAAGTGTTTAGCTGACACTCTAGGATTCTTCTTCACCTCATTGAGCATTCTGCGCTGTGCTCTTGCAGTCATCTTTACAGGACGACCACGCCTAGGGAGTGTAGCAACAGTGCTGAACTTTCTCCATTTGTAGACAATCTGTCTTACCGTGGACACATGGACATCAAGGCTTTTAGATATACTTTTGTAGCCCTTTCCAGCTTTATGTAAGTCAACAATTCTTGATCGTAGGTCTTCTGAGAGCTCTTTTGTGCGAGGCATGGTTCACATAAGACAACGCTTCTTCAGAACAGCAAACTCAAAACTGGTGTGTGTTTATTATTGGACAGGCCAGCTCTAATCAACACATCCAATCTCATCACATTGATTGGACCCCAGGTTGGCTGACTCCTGGCTCCAATTAGCTCTTGGAGAAGTCATTAGCCTTGGGTTTCACATACTTTTTCCACCCTGCACTATGAATGTTTACATGTTGTGTTCAATAAAAACATGAAAACATATAATGTTTGTGCGGTATTAGTTTAAGCAGACTGTGTTTCTCTATTGTTGTGCCTTAGATGAAGATCAGAACACATTTTATGACCAATTTATGAAGAAATCCAAGTAAGCCCAAAGGGTTCACATACTTTTTCTTTCAACTGTATAAGAATTTTTATAGATATCCGTTTATTTAGCCCATGTAAACGCACACAATGTGTCTTTTATCAGAGTGAAGAGTTAATAAAACATTCATAAGGTCAGTATGATGTGTATGAGACCAACTCATGAATAATGTGTCAAACAAGTGAAAGTGACTTGTGGTTATTCATTTGACAGTCTGGTTTAAAAATTTGCTTCATCTGCAGGTGTTTTCATGGTTCATTGAGTGATGTATATTTATAAAAAAGAGCTGATGTTCTGATCTGTCACTAAAGACAAAATGAGTCATGAAGATTCAATATGATTTTATTTGATGAATTTTAACGAAACACAATAAGCAGTGAATTAATAAAGCACACATGCACTGGTTTGTGGTGTTGTTTGTGAAAAGCAGAGCAGATGTCAGATGAGAGAGAGAATGAATGTAGAAACACATGTGAGACATGAGTGAGACTCAGATGAGAACATGAGTCAGAGGAGAGAGAGAGAGAGAGAGAGAGAGAGAGAGAGAGAGAGTCTAGTGTGAACACTGATCATCTCTCCTGAATTCTCCAGTGACTGTATGACTGGGATCTTTGTGTTTGGCCTCACAGCTCACTGAGAGCACTGAGCTCCACTCCTGCTCAGAGAGAGTCAGACTGCTGCTCCAGCTGTACAGACCGTTCTTCTCCAGGAGCCCAACACTGCTGTCCTGAGATCTGCTGCTCCCGTCCACCTTCCACATCACACTCCAGTCTGAGGGGAAACCCTTGTTGAGCACACACATCAGTGTTGCTGTTTTCTTTGTGGAAATCTCTTCACTGGAGGGCGGCAGGACGCTCACTTTAGGACGAGTGAAGCCTGACAAACACACAATAGTCATAAATAAGTGATAAATATGTTCACAATATATTCTTATGTCATTTTTCTCTTTCGTTCATATTAATCTGAATGTTTGTACAGAATTGACAACTTTTACAACTACTTTTACAATCAAAATCAAACTAATGTTATATCAATGTAAAAAACATATTACCTTACATATACTCATTTAATCAAGTATTAAAATATACATACTAAACATAACATACCTGTAACATCAACTGTTTAAAAAAAATCATAACATAAAATAATCGTTTATCAAATTTATAACTTACTATTTTTTAAATATACTAAATAAATACAAGTTTAAACCATTTTGTACATACATTACTTTTCATTTGATGTTTAGTTTTCCCAGTGCAAGTTTTATACATTTTTATTGCAGACTAAACTAATTGATTTAAAAAAAAGGATTGTGAGCCTTACAGCGATAGTTAACCCAAAAATAAATATTTTGTCTGTATTTACTCAACCTCAGGTTTTTCCAAACCTGTAAACATTTCTTAGTTCTGATGAACAAAAAGGAATATACTTAAAAAATGTCCGTAACTAAACAAGTCTCATCCCCCTTTACTGCTACATTAGGGAAAATAAATACTATGGGAGTCAATGGGGGATGAAATCGGTTTGGTTACTTACATTCTGTCATGAATCTCACACAGAGACATGGCGTGGGAACCCAAGTGCAGGCAGACACAGACGGTATAGATGTAACAAAGATATTTATTTAAACAAATAAACAATGAACAAGACTAAAACAAACAGCAAAACAAAAACCCACGAGGGGGAAAACAGGACAGGATACCTTTAACAGAAAACACTGACTAACTAAACTATAAAACAAACACTAGGAACAAACACTAAACTAAGACTTACTAGAAAACGGGAACAAGGCATGAACACTGAACAGTAACATTGAAACAGGAACACTGGTACAAAACTGGTACAAAACTGGTACAAAACTGGTACAAAACTGGTACAAAACTGGTACAAAACTGGTACAAAACTGGTACAAAACTGGTACAAAACTGGTACAAAACTGGTACAATGCACGGGCAACGAGACAAAGAAACGTGAGGACTCTTTATAGGGGAAACAACAGAGGATCATAACGAGCAACAGGTGCTGGGGATTAGCACTAAGGAGAGGCTGACGAGGAACGAGATGTAGGGAACAATGACGAGACACGAGAAAGAACTATTCAATCTCACACAAAACCATAGGTTATGCCATGATTCCACTTGAGACAGGAATAAAACATGACATGGTAGTGGAACCATGACATAAGCCCCCCCTCAAATGAACACCTCCAGGTGTTCATCAAGGGGCAACTAACAAGACAAGACTAACTTGGACAAGGACAAAAACCAGACAGACAAGGCAAACATGACAAGGGGCATACATGACAAGACAATAAACGGGTTGGGGTGGGACAGCAAAAACAACAAACATGGGAGGGGGGGTGGGGGCAAACAAGACAAGACTGGGGGATGTCCAGAAGGGGCAGGGCTTGGTGCCGGTCGGAAGGCCGGCTGGACAGGGCTTGTCGCCGGTCGGAAGGCCGGCTGGACAGGGCTTGGCGCCGGTCGGAAGGCCGGCTGGACAGGGCTTGGCGCCGGCTGGAATGCCGGACTTGACGGCGACTGGGCAGCGCTCTCTGGCGACTGGGCAGCGCTCTCTGGCGACTGGGCAGCGCTCTCTGGCGACTGGGCAGCGCTCTCTGGCGACTGGGCAGCGCTCTCTGGCGACTGGGCAGCGCTCTCTGGCGACTGGGCAGCGCTCTCTGGCGACTGGGCAGCGCTCTCTGGCGACTGGGCAGCGCTCTCTGGCGACTGGGCAGCGCTCTCTGGCGACTGGGCAGCGCTCTCTGGCGACTGGGCAGCGCTCTCTGGCGACTGGGCAGCGCTCTCTGGCGACTGGGCAGCGCTCTCTGGCGACTGGGCAGCGCTCTCTGGCGACTGGGCAGCGCTCTCTGGCGACTGGGCAGCGCTCTCTGGCGACTGGGCAGCGCTCTCTGGCGACTGGGCAGCGCTCTCTGGCGGCTGGGCAGCGCTCTCTGGCGGCTGGGCAGCGCTCTCTGGCGGCTGGGCAGCGCTCTCTGGCGGCTGGGCAGCGCTCTCTGGCGGCTGGGCAGCGCTCTCTGGCGGCTGGGCAGCGCTCTCTGGCGGCTGGGCAGCGCTCTCTGGCGGCTGGGCAGCGCTCTCTGGCGGCTGGGCAGCGCTCTCTGGCGGCTGGGCAGCGCTCTCTGGCGGCTGGGCAGCGCTCTCTGGCGGCTGGGCAGCGCTCTCTGGCGGCTGGGCAGCGCTCTCTGGCGGCTGGGCAGCGCTCTCTGGCGGCTGGGCAGCGCTCTCTGGCGGCTGGGCAGCGCTCTCTGGCGGCTGGGCAGCGCTCTCTGGCGGCTGGGCAGCGCTCTCTGGCGGCTGGGCAGCGCTCTCTGGCGGCTGGGCAGCGCTCTCTGGCGGCTGGGCAGCGCTCTCTGGCGGCTGGGCAGCGCTCTCTGGCGGCTGGGCAGCGCTCTCTGGCGGCTGGGCAGCGCTCTCTGGCGGCTGGGCAGCGCTCTCTGGCGGCTGGGCAGCGCTCTCTGGCGGCTGGGCAGCGCTCTCTGGCGGCTGGGCAGCGCTCTCTGGCGGCTGGGCAGCGCTCTCTGGCGGCTGGGCAGCGCTCTCTGGCGGCTGGGCAGCGCTCTCTGGCGGCTGGGCAGCGCTCTCTGGCGGCTGGGCAGCGCTCTCTGGCGGCTGGGCAGCGCTCTCTGGCGGCTGGGCAGCGCTCTCTGGCGGCTGGGCAGCGCTCTCTGGCGGCTGGGCAGCGCTCTCTGGCGGCTGGGCAGCGCTCTCTGGCGGCTGGGCAGCGCTCTCTGGCGGCTGGGCAGCGCTCTCTGGCGGCTGGGCAGCGCTCTCTGGCGGCTGGGCAGCGCTCTCTGGCGGCTGGGCAGCGCTCTCTGGCGGCTGGGCAGCGCTCTCTGGCGGCTGGGCAGCGCTCTCTGGCGGCTGGGCAGCGCTCTCTGGCGGCTGGGCAGCGCTCTCTGGCGGCTGGGCAGCGCTCTCTGGCGGCTGGGCAGCGCTCTCTGGCGGCTGGGCAGCGCTCTCTGGCGGCTGGGCAGCGCTCTCTGGCGGCTGGGCAGCGCTCTCTGGCGGCTGGGCAGCGCTCTCTGGCGGCTGGGCAGCGCTCTCTGGCGGCTGGGCAGCGCTCTCTGGCGGCTGGGCAGCGCTCTCTGGCGGCTGGGCAGCGCTCTCTGGCGGCTGGGCAGCGCTCTCTGGCGGCTGGGCAGCATTCACAGACGGCTGGGCAGCATTCACAGACGGCTGGGCAGCGTTCGGTGCCGGTTGCTGGACGAGGGGGAAAACAGGACAGGATACCTTTAACAGAAAACACTGACTAACTAAACTATAAAACAAACACTAGGAACAAACACTAAACTAAGACTTACTAGAAAACGGGAACAAGGCATGAACACTGAACAGTAACATTGAAACAGGAACACTGGTACAACACTGGTACAAAACTGGTACAATGCACGGGCAACGAGACAAAGAAACGTGAGGACTCTTTATAGGGGAAACAACAGAGGATCATAACGAGCAACAGGTGCTGGGGATTAGCACTAAGGAGAGGCTGACGAGGAACGAGATGTAGGGAACAATGACGAGACACGAGAAAGAACTATTCAATCTCACACAAAACCATAGGTTATGCCATGATTCCACTTGAGACAGGAATAAAACGTGACATGGTAGTGGAACCATGACACATTCTTCCAAATACCTTCCTTTGTGTTTAGTAGAACAAAGAAATGTATACAGGTTTGAAACAACATGAGGGTGAGCAAATGATGAGAGAATGTTCATTTATTGGTGAACTATCCCTTTAACAAAATCTATTATGTAGAAAAAAAAACTCAAGAGTTTATGTGTCAAAAGTTGAAAGTGCACTAGTACACAAAGTTATTTATTAAACCACATAAATATGCTAAAACAGTCATTTCATTTTATATTTAATAGTTTATATTTATATGTGAATGCAGAAATCTATTGTATTAATATTATTATTGTATTAATTTACTTACTGCCAACATCCAGTCTGGTGCCGCTGCCGAAAGTCCACCACAGTGATACAAATTAATAGAGCGACTGTACAAAAACCTCTGAACGCTTCAGTAACTGAACTATAAACACATCACAAACACATCTTTACACTTTATCACACATTCACACATCATACACATTACATTTTATTTCATTTTGTTTATTTATGTATTCTTTGCATTTTGGGTGAACTATCCCTTTAACTATAATATAAACTAATTTACAAGTTTGTTTGAATTTTAACCCTTAAAATTGACTCTCATATTCTAAAACCTGAAAGTGTGAACAATTTATTAATATACAAAGATGAAAACATCCAAAGATAAACAAAGTAACCTTATTGTCACTCTTTCATAAAGCTGCTGTCCTGTGTATCTCCATATTTTGTGTTTTTTATTTTACACCAACATTACTGTGATGAATCTTCCATGAGCATTAGCAGATCACCAAAATAGTCCAAAGCCAGTAACAGGGCACAGTGGTTTTCAGTTGTGACAGTCTTTATTGTATTTTGCTAAGGCAAGATAAAATGTGATCAAGCCTCATCAGAGGTATAAAAATGATGAAGTCGATTTCCAGTCAGATTACATTACAGGCAATAGAAAGAATTCAAATGTATAATCGTGCTAGAGCCTCTCAACTAACAGAGGACCAAACAACAGCACCACCGTTCCAGGATACTTTACATAACTCCCCCTAGATAAGGCATACACTGAATTTATAAGAGGTGGCCGGCACCACTTAAACAAAAGAGAATAAACAAAACCGAACAATTTCTGAAAACATTAAAATGTATACATGCATTTACATTGTTTTATCCTATACATTTATACATAGGTATTTGCAATCTCCTGGGATAAAACCCACAACCTTGCTTTGTTAACACAATGCTCTCACCACTCAGCAACAGGAAATATGACAGTACAGTAACAACACAAACCTTAGAATGAACATGATACCTTTAACTAAATTAAGAGCCATGGATAAACTTTAGTTGATGCAAAACAATTCTATTAACAAAATCACATTAATCTGGACATCCCATTTTCTCTTATACATTGAAGATGGTACATTCTCACTTCCTTTAGAATTCCCATAAAACAGTTAAACTTCCTGCCTGAACCTCTTTGTCACTATGCTGGTCTGTTCCCACAACACAGGTACCAAACATTTCTCAGTAAAATATAAGAATTATTATAAGTTCAATCATTGATTATGTTTTTAACATTACTGTTTTAGCTGATTTTAATGTTTTTAACTTTAAGCCAAACAACTTAGCCTGTGCACTGACTCAGTGTAATGACAAATAAAGATATTAAAACAAACCAATATATACAAACCAATTACACACAAATAATGAATAACTATTCTCCATTACAAATCATTACACACTTGTTCAATAATCACTACACATAATCACAGAAAACAAAATCCAATGTGCAGAAATGAACATTAAATGATAAAACAGTGTTTGAGTGTGTTGATGTAAATGTAGAGAGTGAGTTTGCATTGTGATCACGTGCTTCAGTGCTCTGAGAGTGTTTATAGTGCTGTGAGTTTAACACTTCATGACTGACAACACAACACATCAACACACAAACCAACAAGAACAACAATGACTTTCAGCATCATCTTCATCTGGACACTCACAGTGTTTGCTCAAGGTTTGTGTAGTAACATTTTTATCAGGATTGTTCATTCATTGAAGAGTGAAATCTTCATTTGTTTCAGTGTTGTCTTATATTTCATTCTTGTTGTTTCTTTCAGAGTGTAGAGGACAGTACACTGTTACTCAGAGTCCATCAATAACAGCAGTTCAACCAGGACAAAGTGTTCAAATAAACTGTAAAGTCAGCAGTAAAGTGTATAATGGAAATTACTTACACTGGTACTTACAGAAACCTGGAGAAGCTCCTAAACTCCTCATATATTACACCAATAGCCTCCAGTCTGGAGTATCATCTAGATTCAGTGGCAGTGGATCAAACACAGATTTCACTCTGAGCATCAGTGGAGTTCAGACTGAAGATTCAGGAGATTATTACTGTCAGAGTTATCATTATATCAACAGTAAATGGGTGTTGACACAGTGATAAAGAGTCGAACAAAAACTTCCGTCAGTCAGACTGAACAGTGACTGCACTGATACACCTGACACATACTGCAGCTGAACATACAACAAAAAAACACAGAACAGTGATCACAAATATAGATTTTTTTTGTAGTTATGAAGATAATCAAAAATGACTTTAAAATCCATACTGATTGTTGAAGTATCAGTTTATTTTAGCATGGTTATAGTTTATTTGTGTTAAATTCCACTAATTAATAATGAACATATTATCAGCAAAACATACAGTGACTCATTTATATAAGATGTTTTTCTCTGTTTGTGTGTGTTCTTGTAATCAACATATCTAATGATCTTTATGAGATCAATGTTATGATCAGATGCACAAACAGCCGCTGTTCATCATCACAACATTTGTCCAGAGAGTTCAGTGTTCACACCAGTCAAGAGAAAAAATACATTTACATTTTGATCAGAATATTCTTTTAGTTAAATTCATGATTTATGTCAATCATATATGTGCACACACAACTTTATAACAAAGCAATACATATATTGTCTTTTGGTTCACAGTATGAATATAGGCTGAGAAGTGCATGTAGAGCACACAGTATAATTTTAAACATAATATTCATCTTTGAACTTTGATGACATAATAAAACCACTAACAATAAAGAAGTGAAACTTGTGTGTTTCAGTTCCGATGATTGAACCAATCAAAAAGTGACACTGAGAGTGTTGAGCTGAAAATCACATTTGCATTGACAGGATGAAGAGACTCTGATGTTCTCAGAATAGATCAGCTCTGTCTCCAGAGATCATGTTCACAACACAACACCTGCATTTCACATTTACTGCTACATGAACCTTTACACAACTATTAAAACTCTTAAGAATCATGATACAGGACATTCCTGCACAAACACACATGTGATTTTCTCTGTTGTCTGAATGAAGCTGTTAGACACAAATGTAACATGTTCAGAAGCTTTATTGAATGTTTCAGTAAACACAGCACATTGAAAGATGTCACAGTGGTTTGACACACGAGCTCTCTTTCAGTATTGATCTGCTGCACTAGACTCATGAATGATGTCTGACACTCAGATACGACTCATCAACACTCACAGCCGCTATTGTGAATCTTGTTTATTGTGTTTGACTCTACAAACATACACCCCTCTCTCTTCCCAGCGTGCTTTGCTGAGGGTCAGGATGCTACTGCGGCTGTATCGGCCGTCCTGCTCACTCTCTTCACTGGTGTGAACCCCTTCAGTGACCTCTGACCCCTCAAGTGTCCAGTGCCGCTGCTGATTGTGAACCACAATGTTAAAAACTAAAGAGCGACTGTACAAAAACCTCTGAACGCTTCAGTAACTGCACTATAAACACATCACAAACACATCTTTACAGTTTATCACACATTCACACATCATACACATTACATTTTATTTCATTTTGTTTATTTATGTACTTTTTTTATTTTGGGTGAACCATCCCTTTAACTACAGTTGTGTTCAAAATTATTCAACCCCCACTGAAATTGATTGTTTTGGTCGGTTTGACATCGATTATGATCATTCAGTCATCCTGCTTACAATTAAATCAAAGAGGCACGTGTAGGTCAGACAAATATAACATAACATTTATAATGAAATAACCACAAATGTCTTTTCTGAGCTCACATCATAATCAGTTTTATTCAAGCCCCAAGTGACATTCAATCTTAGTACTTAGTACAACATCCTTTTACAGTTATAACAGCTTTTAAACGTGAAGCATAGCTTGACACAAGTGTCTTGCAGCGATCTACGGGTATCTTCGCCCATTCATCATGGGCAAAAACCTCCAGTTCAGTCACATTCTTAAGCTTGCGCACTGCAACTGCTTTCTTTAAGTCCCATCAGAGGTTCTCAATCGGATTTAAGTCTGGTGACTGCGATGGCCACTTCAAAATGTTCCAGCCTTTAATCTGCAACCATGCTCTAGTGGACTTGGATGTATGCTTGGGATCATTGTCCTGTTGAAAGGTCCAACGTCTTCCAAGCCTCAGGTTTGTGACGGACTGCATCACATAGTCATCCAATATCTCCTGGTACTGAAGAGAATTCATGGTACCTTGCACACGCTGAAGCTTCCCAGTACCTGCAGAGGCAAAACAGCCCCAAAGCATGATTGACCCCCCGCCATGCTTCACAGTAGGCAAGGTGTTCTTTTCTTCATAGGCCTTGTTCTTCCTCCTCCAAACATAGCGTTGATCCATGGGCCCAAACATTCTAATTTTGTTTCATCAGTCCACAGAACACTATCCCAAAACTTCTGTGGTTTGTCCACATGACTTTTGGCATACTGCAGTCGACTCTTCGTATTCTTTGGGGACGGCAAGGGGGTGCGCCTGGGAGTTCTGGCATGGAGGCCTTCATTACGCAGGGTGCGCCGTATTGTCTGAGCAGAAACTTCAGTACCCACATCTGACAAATCTTTTCTCAGTTCCTCAGCAGTCACACGGGGACTTTTCTCCACTCTACGCTTCAGGTAGCGCACAGCAGTCGAAGTCAGCATCTTCTTTCTGCCACGACCAGGTAGCGTTACAACAGTGCCCTTTGCCTTGAATTTACGAATGATGCTTCCTATGGTGTCTCTTGGTATGTTTAACATATTTGCAATCTTCTTATAGCCATTGCCCTTCCTGTGAAGAGTAATCACCTGTTCTCTCATGACCTCACCATGTTTGCAACCACACCAGTAAATGTCTAGAAGGAGCTGAGTATCACAGTCATTTTAAAGCTGCCTAATTGGTGCTTATTAGGCTTTATTGCTGCTCCCTGATATCCACAGGTGTTTTCAATACCTGATTGAAAACACTTCATTGAACCTCTGTTCTTCAGAGTGGTAGTCTTTAAGGGGTTGAAAAATTATGTCAATGAAGAATTCACAAAAGAAACATTTACTACTGTATTACAAAACTAATTGATGTCATTTTAGTTGCATATGGTTCTTTAAGAAGTCCTTGTAGGTTTTCATTCTGAATACAATTACAAATGTACACTAAATTCCCTAAAACCATTTACAGCATTGGGGGTTGAATAATTTTGAACACAACTGTATAATATAAACTAATTTAAAAGTTTGTTTGTATTTTAACCCTTAAAATTGACTTTCATATTCTCAAACCTAAAAGTGTGAACAATTTATTAATATACAAAGATGAAAACATCCAAAGATTTACAAAGTAACTTCATTGTCACTCTTTCATAAAGCTGCTGTCCTGTGTATCTCCATATTCTGTGTTTTTATTTTACACCAACATTATACACAAAAAATTGAATTACTATTCTCCATTACAAATCATTACACACTTGTTCAATAATCACTACACATAATCTAAGAAAACATAATACAACCAATGTGCAGAAATGAACATTAAATGATCAAACAGTGTTTAAGTGTGTTGATGTAAATGTAGAGAGTGAGTTTGCATTGTGATCACGTGCTTCAGTGCTCTGAGAGTGTTTATAGTGCTGTGAGTTTAACACTTCATGACTGACAACACAACACAACACAATCCTCATCAACACACAAATCAACAAGAACAACAATGACTTTCAGCATCATCTTCATCTGGACACTCACAGTGTTTGCTCAAGGTTTGTGTAGTAACATTTTTATCACGATTGTTCATTCATTGAAGAGAGAAATCTTCATTTGTTTCAGTGTTGTCTTATATTTCATTCTTGTTGTTTCTTTCAGAGTGTAGAGGACAGTACACTGTTACTCAGAGTCCATCAATAACAGCAGTTCAACCAGGACAAAGTGTTCAAATAAACTGTAAAGTCAGCAGTGCAGTGTATAGTTCTTACTTACACTGGTACTTACAGAAACCTGGAGAAGCTCCTAAACTCCTCATATATAACATCAATAACCTCCAGTCTGGAGTATCATCTAGATTCAGTGGCAGTGGATCAAACACAGATTTCACTCTGAGCATCAGTGGAGTTCAGACTGAAGATTCAGGAGATTATTACTGTCAGAGTTATCACAGTGGTGGTGTGTTGACACAGTGATAAAGAGTCGTACAAAAACCTCCGTCAGTCAGACTGAACAGTGACTGCACTGATACACCTGACACATACTGCAGCTGATCATACAACACAAGCATACACACAACATTGATAACAAATACTGAATTTTATGAAGATAATCAAAAAATCAAAAAAAGTTATCATCCATACTGACTGCTGAAGTAGCAGATTATTTTAGCATGGTGATTGTTCATTTTATTTGAATCAAATTCCCATAATTAATAATGAACATTTAAGCAACTTACATTGCATTATCCTATACAATTGTTTTCTAAGTATGTGAAATCACCTGGGATTGAATCCACAACCTTGGCGTTAATGACGCCATACTCTTACCACTGTGCTACAGGAAAGTTGAATTTTAACATAAAAAACATAGTATCAGCGAAACATACACTGACTCCTTTATATAAGATGTTTTTTCTCTGTTTGTGTGTGTTCTTGTAACCAACATATCTAATGATCTTTATGAGATAAACATTATGATCAGATGCACAAACAGCCGCTGTTCATCATCACAACATTTGTCCAGAGAGTTCAGTGTTCACACCAGTCAAGAGAAAAAATACATTTACATTTTGATCAGAATATTCTTTTATTTAAATTCATGATTTATGTCAATCATATATGTGCACACACAACTTTACAACATAGCAATAAATATATTGTCTTTTTGGTTTACAGTGTAAATATAGGCTGAGAATTGCATGTACAGTATAATTTTATACATGATATTCATCTTTGAACTTCGATGACATAATAAAACCACTAACAATAAAGAAGTGAAACTTGTGTGTTTCAGTTCAGATGATGGAACCAATCAAACAGTGACACTGAGAGTGTTGACCTGAAAATCACATTTGCATTGACAGGATGAAGAGACTCTGATGTTCTCAGAATAGATCAGCTCTGTCTCCAGAGATCATGTTCACAACACAACACCTGCATTTCACATTTACTGCTACATGAACCTTTACCATCCATCCATCCATCCATCCATCCATCCATCCATCCATCCATCTTCTTCCGCTTATTTGGGGCCGGGTCGCGGGGGCAGCAGTCTAAGCAGGGATGCCCAGACTTCCCTCTCCCTAGACACTTCCTCCAGCTCTTCCGGGGGGACACCGAGGCATTCCCAGGCCAGCCGGGAGACATAGTCCCTCCAGCGTGTCCTAGGTCTTCCCCGGGGTCTCCTCCCGATGGAACATGCCCGGAACACCTTCCCATGAATGCGTCCAGGGGGCATCCGGAAAAGATGCCCGAGCCACCTCAGCTGGCCCCTCTCGATGTGGAGGAGCAGGGGATCTACTCTGAGCTCCTCCCGAGTGACCGATTTTCTCACCCTATCTCTAAGGGATCGCCCAGCCACCCTGCGGAGAAAGCTCAATTCGGCCGCCTGTATCCGGGATCTTGTCCTTTCGGTCATGACCCACAGCTCATGACCATAGGTGAGAGTAGGAACGTAGATTGACCGGTAAATCGAGAGCTTCGCCTTGCGGCTCAGATCCTTCTTCACCACGACAGACCGGTACAGCGACTGCATTACTGCAGAAGCTGCACCGATCCGTCTGTCAATCTCCCGTTCCATCCTTCCCTCACTCGTGAACAGGACCCCCAAATACTTGAACTCCTCAACTTGAGGCAGGAACTCTCCACCTACCTGAAGTGTGCATGCCACCCTTTTCCGACTTAGGACCATGGCCTCAGATTTGGAGGTGCTGATTCTCATCCCAGCCGCTTCACACTCGGCTGCAAACCATCACAGTGCATGCTGGAGGTCCTGGTCTGATGGGGCCAGCATGACGACATCATCCGCAAAGAGCAGAGATGAAATCATGTGGTCCCCAAACCCGACACCCTCCGGCCCCTGGCTGCGCCTAGAAATTCTGTCCATAAAGATTATGAACAGAACCGGTGACAAAGGGCAGCCCTGCCGGAGTCCAACATGCACCGGAAACAAGTCTGACTTACTGCCGGCAATGCGAACCAAACTCCTGCTCCGGTTGTACAGGGACCGGATAGCCCTTACCAAAGGGTCCCGAATCCCATACTCCCGGAGCACCCTCCACAAGATGCCTCGAGGGACACAGTCGAATGCCTTCTCCAAATCCACAAAACACATGTGGATTGGTTGGGCAAACTCCCATGAACCCTCAAAGCACCCTGGAGAGGGTATAGAGCTGGTCCAGTGTTCCACGACCGGGACGAAAACCACACTGTTCCTCCTGAATCCGAGGTTCTACCATCGGCCGGATTCTCCTCTCCAGTACCCTGGCATAGACTTTCCCGGGGAGGCTGAGAAGTGTGATCCCCCGATAGTTGGAGCACACCCTCCGGTCCCCCTTCTTAAAAAGAGGGACCACCACCCCGGTCTGCCAGTCCAGGGCACTGTCCCCAACCGCCACGCGATGCTACAGAGGCGTGTCAGCCAAGACAGCCCAACAACATCCACAGACTTGAGGTACTCAGGGCGGATCTCGTCCACCCCCGGTGCCCTGCCACCGAGGAGTTTTTTAACTACCTCGGTGACTTCAGCCCGGGTGATGGGCGAGTCCGCCTCCGAGCCCTCAGCCTCTGCTTCCTCAATGGAAGACGTGACGGCGGGATTGAGGAGATCCTCGAAGTATTCCTTCCACCGCCCGACAATATCCCCGGTCGAGGTCAACAGCTGCCCCCCTCCACTGTAAACAGCATTGGTAGGGCACTGATTACCCCTCCTGAGGCGCCGGACGGTTTGGCAGAATCTCTTCGAGGCCGACCGATAGTCCTTCTCCATGGCCTCACCGAACTCCTCCCAGGCCCGAGTTTTTGCCTCCCCAACCACCCGGGCTGCAGTCCGCTTGGCCTGTCGGTACCTTTCAGCTGCCTCGGGAGCCCCACAAGCCACCCAGGCCCGATAGGACTCCTTCTTCAGCTTAACGGCATCCCTTACTTCCAGTCTCCACCACCAGGTTCGGGGATTGCCGCCTCGACAGGCACCAGAGACCTTACGGCCACAGCTCCGAGTCGCCGCGTTGACAATGGAGGTGGAGAACATGGTCCACTCGAACTCAAGGTCTCCAGACTCCCTCGGGATCTGGTCGAAGCTCTGCCGGAGGTGGGAGTTGAACCCTTATGCTTGAACATGGTGTTCGTTATGGCCAAACTGTAACTAGCACAGAAGTCCAATAACAGAACACCACTCGGGTTCAGATCAGGGGGGCCGTTCCTCCCAATCACGCCCCTCCAGGCGTCACTGTCGTTGCCCACATGGGCGTTGAAATCCCCCAGCAGAACGACGGAGTCCCCAGCCGGGGCGCTTTCCAGCACCCCTCCCAGAGTCTCCAAGAAGGCCGGGTACTCTACACTGCCTTTTGGCCCATAGGCGCACACGACAGTGAGAGACCTATCCCCGACCCGATGGTGCAGGGAAGCGACCCTCTCGTTCACCGAGGTAAACTCCAACACATGGCGTCTGAGCTGGGGAGCTATAAGCAAACCCACACCAGCCTGCCGCCTCTCGCCATGGGCAACTCCAGAGTGGTGAAGAGTCCATCCTCCCTCGAGGAGAGTGGTTCCAGAGCCCAAGCTGCGCGTAGAGGTGATCCCGACCATTTCTAGTCGAAATCTCTGAACCTCACACACAATCTCAGGCTCCTCCCCCGTCAGAGAGGTGACGTTCCATGTCCCTAAGGCTAGATTCCGCGTCCAGGGATCAGGTTGTCGAGGCCCCCGCCTTCGACTGCCGCCCGATCCACTTTGCACCAGCCCCTTACGGTCCCTCGTGCAGGTGGTGGGTCCACGGGAGGGTGGCCCCACGTCGCTCCTTCGGGCTGAGCCCGGCCGGACCCCATGGGGGGAGGCCCGACCACCAGGCGCTCGCATACGAGCCCCAACCCCGGGCCTGGCTCCAGGGTGGGGCCCCGGCTGCGCCATACCGGGCGACGTCACGGTCCTCCAACTTCTTGTTGGACCTTTAAACAACTATTAAAACTATTAAGAATCATCATACAGGACATTCCTGCACAAACACACATGTGATTTTCTCTGTTGTCTGAATGAAGCTGTTAGACACAAATGTAACATGTTCAGAAGCTTTATTGAGTGTTTCAGTAAACACAGCACATTGAAAGATGTCACAGTGGTTTGACACACAAGCTCTCTTTCATCTGCTGCACTAGACTCATGAATAATAACTGACACTCAGATACGACTCATCAACACCACTGATGGTCAGTAACGCGTTACTGTAATCCGATTACTTTTTTAAAGTAACGAGTAAAGTAAGGGATTAAAATTGCAAAAACAGTAATTAGATTACTGTTACTTTCCCGCAAGCAGGCTGCATTACTGCGTTACTTAACCGTGATTTTGTTTTGTGAGACTGTCTCGTGAGTTGTGACTTGTGAGTGACAATGACGTATGAACGCCGTGTCGTCAGTGGTAAACACCGACATGTGTAGTTTTGAACAAGAGACAGAATAGAGCGCGAGAGAGCAGGGCCATGCAGGGTTTAATGCTTGGAAGTACCGACATTACTTTGAGTTTGACTCTGTAGAAGGTGACAAAAACATCATCCTCCGCTGTACACTCTGCGTCGGAAGAAAACTTTTATCTACAGCAAAAAATTCCACCTCAAATCTAAGCAAGCATCTAGCAAGCCGGCACAGGAATGTGAAACTCACTGAAAAACTGAAAGGACCGCTGCGGCTACCACATCCAATTCCACCGGGCGAACCTCAGATGGGCCCTCTCCTGCTAAACAGGTGAAATTAGAATTAAATGCGACCGGACTTAGTGCCGCTGAGCTGAAGTAGCTCGTCGCTGGCTATATTGTCGAAGACATGCTGCCAATTTCCACTGTTGACTCTGAATCGTTCCGACGCATCGTAGAAAAATACCGACCAAACACGATCTCAAGCTGCCGCAGAGAAATTCACGAGTTCGTCCGTCGCACATAAACAGCTCCGTTATAGGGAAAGGTTGGTAAGCATGGATTTGCAGGTTATTGGCGTGTTATGCAGGGAGTGGGCTCCGAGCTCACCGGATCTATGCGAACCCGGAGCACTCTACCTTGGTCAGGGCAAGTGCGCCGGGTTCGGAACCGGCTCGAGCCCAGAACACACCCCCCCGAGGGTCCTGCTGGACTGAAGAAAGTGAGAGGAGCCGGGGTGGAGGAGGGAAGTTTATCTGGCGAGAAGCATCAGGTAAGATTGTTTGTCTATTTATAATGGAGCTTGCTTGAGCTGATAGGTTAGATGCTGTGATTGCTAGTGATGTACCAGCCGAGATGATTATGCTGAGATTGCGTGCTCGGCTGATAGGTATTTGCCGGTGATGGTACGGCGTGCTGATTTATATGCTTGGGTTCCTCCTGAAGTTTGTTAATAAAACATCATGTCATTTGCAGGATACCTTGAGAGAGAATACAACATAATGGACATACGGCCTCCCTAGCATGTAAGAGAATTAAAGGCAGGCACACTTATGATGTAATTGGAGCAGAGATTGAAGAAATCCATTCATCATATGGACTGCATGGCAAAGTTGTTGCCATTGTAAGTGACAATGCATCTAATTTTGCCAAAGCATTCAGAGTGTGTCAGCCCTGTAATTTGGAGTCTGAATCTGAAAATGAAGAAGAAGGTGATGATGAGGAACCGACTGTTTCAGATGTCATAGAAGCTCTTTCAACCGCATCTAGTGATGGACAGTTTAGCCTCCCTCCATACTACATGTGTGCATGACACACAATTAACCTCATTTCAACAAGCGATGTTGACAAACATCTAAATTCCTGTGCAGACACCAAGGCTGTATATGGGAGTAATATTGCAAAATGCTCTGCTATTTGGACTAAAGCAAGTCGATCAACATTAGCCTCTGAACAGGTGGAGGAAATCAGCCGCAGGAAACTAATGGTACCTACATCCACAAGGTGGAATTCCCTGTACGAGGCCATTTCCAGAATCATCACAATTTGAGCTGAATCCCCTGTGTGTAAAACTGGCAATCAAGTGCCTTAATGAAAGGGAGTACCTATTCTTACAAGAGTACTGTAGCGTGATGAAGCCGCTGACCGTAGCACTTGACATCTTACAAGGGGATGAGTGCACCTATGGGCCTTTACCACCAACACTCACAAGCCTGATGTCAAAGACACATGCCCTGAAAGATGACCTCTCTAGAATGACAGCCAGCCTTCCAGGTGTCATTGTAAAGGTAAGATTATTATTTGATAATAGATTTGGGTGGATTGTTGAATATATTATACCATTCATGGTGGGCAGATCTTACACTTTGTTTGTTTTAAGCAGTGAGTACAATTATCAAAATGATAGAATATAATGAAAGATCAATTATTCATCCCCCGTTCAATATCAGGAATATTGATCATCATTAATCATGAATATTAATCTTAACATCAATAGAAGATGAAATAAAGAGGTCAAAACAGCCTCAACCA
This sequence comes from Triplophysa bombifrons, assembly GCA_029783895.1. Classification (NCBI taxonomy): domain Eukaryota; kingdom Metazoa; phylum Chordata; class Actinopteri; order Cypriniformes; family Nemacheilidae; genus Triplophysa; species Triplophysa bombifrons. Next base: position 3,231,062 of record CM056465.1, read on the forward strand.
AAATTAAATCTCATACAGTATTAACAGCACATGATATGGTTTAGGTCAGTAGGGTCCACAAAATAGTTAAAATACCCAATTTATATAGTAAAATAAATATAATCTTAGTTATATTATATTGTATTTTACAGGCCATCAAGATTCGTTTGGATGCTGTACTGATTAGCCAAGAAGGACTTCTTGCAGCGGCCACTTGTCCCAAGTTCAAACTTCGATGGCTGAGAGATGAGTGTAGGAGAGAGCATTTGAAGGAGCTTCTGACAACAGAGTGTCGTAAAGCTGCTCCTGTAGCTGACAATGCTAATATGTCCCAACAGGCAGCCAGCCCAGCTGACATTGACTTTTTTGATTTTGAGAACCAGCCCACAGAAAGCTTCTCAGCAGAAAAGGAAGTAACTGACTATTTAAGGTCAGGGTATGAGCTTGAGATTCTGAATCAGTTTCCAAACCTCAAAATGATGTACATGAAATACAACACTCCAACTCCATCCGGTGCACCAGTGGAACGGCTGTTCAGTTTAGGTGGATTGGTGCCTTCCCCGAAAACTGTGTGATAGGAGGTTTGAGAAGCTTCTGCTGATGCGATATAACCACTATTTCACTCCGAAAGAAAACAAAAAGACAAAGGGCCTTGTCAGGATAGCCATAAAATGAGACTGTCTAACAGCCTTAAAGTGGGATGCAACAGCATTTTCTGTTTTGGTAAAAAGAACAATGGGGGGCACGGTGGCTTAGTGGTTAGCACGTTCGCCTCACACCTCCAGGGTTGGGGGTTCGATTCCCGCTTCTGACCTGTGTGTGTGGAGTTTGCATGTTCTCCCCGTGCCTCGGGGGTTTCCTCCGGGTACTCCGGTTTCCTCCCCCTTGTCCAAAGACAGAGTGTGTGAGTGAATGAGTGAGTGTGTGTGCCCTGCGATGGGTTGGCACTCCATCCAGGGTGTATCTTGCCTTGATGCCCGATGACTCCTGAGATAGGCGCAGGCTCCCCGTGACCCGAGGTAGTTCGGATAAGCGGTAGAAATGGAAATGGTAAAAAGAACAGGTTTAAATGTTCAACAATTTTCTTCAAGGCAGTTTAATTTTTGTTTGTAAAGTTAAAAGATTGAAACTAATAAAACAAGTTTTAAAAAAGAGAATGTTTAATTTAATTCAATTTTAGATGATGGAATATGTAGAAAGAATAGAGTTAGGCTGAAAGGTCGCTTTATATCATATTCAGGTCGTGCATCATGTTTTCAAAAAGTAACTTAGTAATGTAACTAATTACTTTCTTGGAGAAATAATCAGTAACTAATTACTATTTCCAAGTAACTTGACCATCACTGATCAAGAGTCACAGCCGCTATTGTGAATCTTGTTTATGGTGTTTGACTCTACAAACATACACCCCTCTCTCTTCCCAGCGTGCTTTGCTGAGGATCAGGATGCTACTGCGGCTGAATCGGCCGTCCTGCTCCCTCTCTTCACTGGTGTGAACCCCTTCAGTGACCTCTGACCAGTCAAGTGTCCAGCTCACCAGCGCCCCCTGTGGAGAGTAAGAGCTGAGTAGACAGAGCAGCGCTGTTGAGTTTTCAGAGATCTGCAGAGAAGAGGACGACAGCAGAGACACTGAGGAAACTGAATCTTGTTTATTGTTTTTTACTCTAGGGCTGTAGTCACGTCCACCGTTGTTAAGTCCAAGACCAGGACTAGCCAAGACCAAGTAAAGACCAAGTCCAAAGAGGTTCGAGTCCAAGTCAAGATAGAGTCCAATTGAGAAAGTCAAGACAGAGACAAAAAAATCATGGCCATATACTTAACTATTGAATTTTTGTGATGCAAGATACATCATATCTTCTATTATAAGATAATAATTCTCAGTATTGTTTGTAATGATCAAAAAGACAAATTTTATTTGATTTTACCTTGAAATAAGGTAATTTTATTTACATTAGGTAAAGCACTAAAGTCACAAAGCTTAAGTGTAACTTACATTTTTTTTTATTGAAGTGCAACTATCCTATTCTGCCAAAAGAAAATGTAACAAATAACCAGCAAAGACTTGAATATGATCCCATTCTTGAACTTATGAACCCCCGCTTTTTTAAGGAACTTTTTAACACTTGTGTGTGTCTATGTTTGTGTTTGTGTGTGTGCGCCTGCCCGTGCTTGTGCATGTAAGTTAGAGGAGCTGCCAAAAAGAGGCCCCACGTCTCGTTTTAAAGCACGTTTCGTGCCCGGATAAGGATAAATATCATCTTCATATTGCAATGGCAATAAAAATACGATCAATCTTATCTTTAAGTCCTACTTTCTAAAGTTATAATAATACTCAAATGCAATGCTAACTCTGAAACATGGCATTAAAGGCTGAGTAGGCAATCCTGTCCAGAAAATGTTTTTGTCATGCTGGGTGGAAGTCTCTTAACATCCTGATAGCAATCAATAAGTAAAGTGAAACATAATTATATATTATAAATATATCGTCTGTCAAAGGCATGGGGTCAAAAAACGTTGGACCCAATTACTGTCCTCGGTCCGAGGTTGTGTGTACATTTTCAGTCAGCGTCTTTTGCATCCCACTGAGCACCCTGTTCACGCAGACATCATACGTCATCAGCACGCTCATGTGCAGGCAGCGGGACAAGCAGAATGCAGGAGAGCAGATCCTGGAGATGTGTAATTTACTTTGTACTGTAGTGTTTTCGCACCAGTGGCGATCCTTGACTCCTCTTCAGGGGAAGCAGTAATGTGAAGCTCGGCAAAACATGTAACGTATTTCCCCGTCATGTCAAAACACAAACCTGCTGCAGACGCCTTGAAATGGTTTTTAATAAAAGAGACGCTCACATTTGGTAGATACTCGGTTAGTCTCATGTGTAATGAGAGTTAAGTGTTAACGCAGTGTCTTCTGAACGCAAGCGTCTCTTTTATCTATCAATTATCATAAACCCTTTCAACACATCTGATGCAGGCATGTATTTTACATGATGCGTGATGCACAAAGGTTCAGGTGAAGCGCTGAGAACGTATTTTGAATTCCTGCTTCCCCTGAAGAAGAGGCACCGATCGCATCTGTTTGTCACTGGCGAATGTGACATGACTTCACTGGAACCGTTCCAACAGCTTCTTGGCTTTGTATGCGCTCATGTGTTTTGGAGGAGGCGTGGCTTTGGATGATGATTCGCGAGAGATCCGAGAGATCATATGATTGCACTGCTAGCAGGCAAACGTTAGCAGAACGTAACCAAATGTTATTATGCCACTGCTCGCTGACATCGTGCATGTTGAATGATTAATGCTGTTCAGTTCGCGCTTTGGAGGAATCATTCATTTGAGCCGGTTTCTGCTTTTAAAGTGCATATTGCAAGTTGGAGACCACAAAGAGTAAATGTATGAAAAAATAGCATAGGAATTATATTTTCTTTAAAATATACTCATAAATACGCTAATTAGGCTTCTGGGGACATTTTTTGAGAGAATTTTATTTTCCGCATCGGAAAAGCTACAAACCAGAAGTGACGTAACGAGAGGGAGTGCGGTCGATGTAGACAATAGGAAAACAATGGATCGCATTGACAATGAGAGTTTGGAGAATATTATAAATGTTTATTCACATTCGTATGATGGACCACTGCCTTACAATTATGAGCCTGCTCTGCGTACAAGAGAGCAGGGACAAAATGAGTAAAACATGTGGACACGATTTCCTGACAGGAAGGAGTTTGTGCAACCTCTACAAATACAATCATATACCATGAGGATGAAAAATTTTAATGAAGAACTAGTTAAAACATACTCAATCACGCTCCTACTGAATACAAAGATACTCTGCAGTGATCAAAGGCAAAGCGCCGCACTCTTCTCCCTCTCGTGACATCAAATGATGCAATGTTGAAAAAAAGAAATGGTCACTTCTTGTACTAAATTTGCACCCTTAAACTTTTAAAAACATTTTAAATCCGGCATTAACTTTTCATATGGTATTTTTTATACAAGGTTATATATTCATTTAAAAATATCTACTTGCAATATGCACTTTAAGAGAAACGGTCGAACCAGTTCACCTGAATTGTTCGCATTAAGCGTCTCCCATAAACACTTAATATTACCCAAAACTGTATTCAGTTCGTCAGTTTCTGGCGTGCATGTCAGTCCAGAGGACTTGAACCAATACTGGAGTTATGAACACAAGAGGATCTCGTTCTTGAGTTGAGAGTCGGTAATGCGTTGAGAGAAGCATGCTTTATGAAAGTTTTATTTTGAAGGAGAAAAGAAAACATATTTCACGAGTTCGCCTTAGCAAATAATTAGAGGGGGGGCAGCGTGGTTACGCTGAGAATTTAGTATGCGTATTTGGCGTACTGTCCGGGGAGAGGGCTCCGGGGTCGGCATTCTCTCCCGACCCTGGAGCGTTCCCCCTTTGTTCGGGGCGAGGGCTCTGGTCTCTGTGTTTGCCCGTGCTCCGAGCGCTTTCCCCCCCTTTTTTGGGTAGAAAAGAGTTTTAATGGTGAGGAGTCGGGGTGGAGGTGGAATGCTGCGAACATCTATGAGTGGAGGAGGTGGTTTCACATTTTATAGAGCTCCTTCTGGATTGGAAGGATAGGTGATGTGACTGCTAATGCCGGGCAGCTGCGTGGTTTCTAATGCCGTGAAGCTGCTTAATTATTTGCACGTGCTCCTCCCAAACTTTGTTAATAAAACATCATATTGCTGGACTCGGTCGAGACCGACTAGAACATTTGGCGAGACCAATGATTAAGTCCGAGTGCAAATACCAACGAATATAAGACAAGTCCGACATCATAAAATCGTCTGAGTCTGGACTTGAGCACTGTTTGACTCTACAAACATACACCCCTCTCTCTTCCCAGCGTCCTTTGCTGAGGGTCTGGATAATACTGCGGCTGTATCGGCCGTCCTGCTCACTCTCTTCACTGGTGTGAACACCTTCAGTGTCCTCTGATCCCTTTAAGTGTCCAGCTGTTATAGATTAGTGTCTATGTACATTCAATAATTATAGTGCACTAGACTGAAGCAGAAGAATCCTGCCCACTTCTTTGCATTGTGATCACGTGCTTCAGTGCTCTGAGAGTGTTTATAGTGCTGTGAGTTTAACACTTCATGACTGACAACACAACACAATCTTCATCATCACACAAACCAACAAGAACAACAATGACTTTCAGCATCATCTTCATCTGGACACTCACAGTGTTTGCTCAAGGTTTGTGTAGTAACATTTTTATCACGATTGTTCATTCATTGAAGAGTGAAATCTTCATTTGTTTCAGTGTTGTCTTATATTTCATTCTTGTTGTTTCTTTCAGAGTGTAGAGGACAGTACACTGTTACTCAGAGTCCATCAATAACAGCAGTTCAACCAGGACAAAGTGTTCAAATAAACTGTAAAGTCAGCAGTGCAGTGTATAATGGTAATTACTTACACTGGTACTTACAGAAACCTGGAGAAGCTCCTAAACTCATCATATATTATACAACAAACCTCCAGTCTGGAGTATCATCTAGATTCAGTGGCAGTGGATCAAACACAGATTTCACTCTGAGCATCAGTGGAGTTCAGACTGAAGATTCAGGAGATTATTACTGTCAGAGTTATCACAGTGGCTATGTGTTGACACAGTGATAAAGAGTCGTACAAAAACCTCCGTCAATCAGACCGAACAGTGACTGCACTGATACACCTGACACATACTGCAGCTGCTGAGAGACGAGAGTTTCTTTAAATTAGAGCAATTGTATTTTGTATTAAATTAGTTTTAAACCTTTAAATAGTTCTATTTTTACAAGCAAGTTACAAAACACAACACAACAGATAATCAAAAATACACTTTTTCAAACATTTCAGCATGTTTACAAACAGTAACTGCCTTGCAAAATATTATCAAGATCGATCTTTTGATTTGTATCTGTTATTATTCAGTTTCATATATTTGTCTCATTCAATCCAACTAATCTTAATGTTGAACTAATGAATCATTTTTTATGTTCATAGATTTTTAACTGGTCTGATTGTTCTGAGATAATTTGTAAGTTACAGTTGTATGATCACCATCAACATGAGCATGTCACTCTTCTTCAACACATGGATGAAGCTTGTAATGATATAACCGCAGAGCAACATCAAGCCTGGATTCTTCATACCAGAAGGTTTTTCCCACAGTGTGTGAACATTAAGAACAAAATATTCCCTGTTATTTGATGAAACTTTATGTCTAAATGTTGAAGACTGTTTTGATGTTAATGAATATTTTGTGGTTTCAGATCTCCATTACAGTTTTTTCCCTTTTTTCACAATGCACCCACTGTATTGTACAAACTGTAAAATAAACTATAAAATACTTTCTGCTTACGAGTGTAAAAGACTAGTGTTCTTTGATCCATGTTTTTCATGTTGTAGCAGCCCATATTTTTTTAATATGGATTTTGCAAGTTTGTTTGGGCGTAAGTGTAACATTCATTGTGTTTGCTGTGTCATTTGAAACCTGTACCTTGTGTTGTTTGCTGCTGAATGAACTGACTGTTAGTTTTTAATTCGTGGTACGATTTTTTTAAATATACAGAAAATTGCACAAAAACAATAAAAAACATATTATTATAATATTATGATTTATTATAATTAAGATATTGTTATCCATGCAATAGTGTAATACTGTGACGGCCCCTGCTTTATCGTTGCTCTAAGTAACGGATTGTTCCCAGATGGGTTTATTGAGGACACCTGCTGCTGATTTGCGGTCATGCCTTTAAAAAGGGCAATTTGCCATTGACCGGGAACGCGGCCCTTTGGGACATGGTTTCCTTTGTTTTGATATCGGTTACTTTATACTTTTAACATTTACATCATTACACTTTCATTCATACACCTACTTCACACCTCTGATTCCTCACTATTTCATGCGCCATTGATTTTTCCTATGTATAGTTCTATTTCGTTAATAAATAATTTACATTGTTTGCTTTTCTTGTGTGTCCCCGTTTTTGTTGGGTCCTTTTCGAGCCATGGGGCGTAACAAATACTAAACCAACACTGCAAAAACACAAAATAACAAATCACACTCACACAAATATAAGTTCAAAATGTGAGGTTTGGAGGCTCCGCCTTTTTACCTGCCTGGCGGGACATTGAAACGCACTGTCGGTTTGAGAGTGGTGACAGCTGTCGTATGTGTACAACCTCACACCTCGCCAGGCTGTGAGGTCGGTTCGCCGAGCACTGTCCAGTGGAGTGTGCGATCGGCTGCAAGTGCACCCAAGGCGAACTGAAAAACTCTGCGAGTAAATGGGCGCCAGGCCCTGAAAAGGTCGACGGTGTTACCAACGACTCACCCTGCAAGATGGGTGTATCAAGAAAGCGGACTTCCTTGGTGTCATTCTTCTGCACAAGGTATAGCCGGAAGTGTCTCTCCTGGACCACTACCATGGACATCGTCCGACCCAGGGTCCGTGCCGCCGCCTTGGTCGCCCGTAGAGCGCTGTCAGCAGCGGCAAAGAGATCCTGCATTATACCCGGGTCGGCCTTACCCTCGTGGAGCTCTCTCAACGCCTTGGCCTGGCGGACCTGCAGCATGGCCATGGCGTAGAGAAAGGAGGCAGCCTGGCCCGCGGCATCGCAAGGCTTTCGACACCAGTGATGCCGAAGTCTTACGCGCTTTGTGCAGTATGCGTTGCCGATTCCCCCCAGGTGGTAGCCGTCCGTGGCATAGGTGCACCGCGGGCGGACGTTCCAGGAAACACGTATCCCCGGGTTAGCACGGATGACATCACTTCTGCTTCCTCCTGAACTCGACCGCAGGGGGTGGAGCTCGGATTCGTCAGAGTCAGATGTAAGTCTCCCTCCGATGCTGCGAGCGACATCTCATCTACATCACACATCGTTTCCGAGTGTGTGCGTGAGGATCCGGACGGTATACCACCGCAGGTTGGGGAACGTTTAGAAGACCGAATCGGGGTGCGATCGACCCGTGAGCACTTGGCTGGCGGGTTTATGTTAGCAGAGTTCCCCATATCACTAACGCTGCTAACGTGGGTGGTCATCGGGGCCGTAGCCACAGATGTCACAGCCCAGGTAGCAGACGTAATGGTGGCTGGTACCCGTAAGAAGACAGCCACCCGTGACCACAACTTCTGAATGTTAATCTGCCCGCAGTGCTGGACGCCCAGACACCTAGTGCAGCGATCGTATCCATCCCCCTCCTCGATGAGGGTGCCGCACTCAAGAGAACAGCTTGACATGCCGCGCTGGAGAATGCTCAGTCAGTCCTGAAAAGGACTTTTTAGAAAAAATCTCTAACACCTCCGAAACTGCCGAGACGCCCAGGGGAAGGTCGCTGCAGGTAGGGACGATCAGTTGCTCTACGTCGTAGATCTGGCAATGTAGAAGAAGATTTCATTGAATTCGTTCTGTTCGTAGTCATGAGCGAAGGCTCTGAAGAACAAAAGGTAAATGAGTGCTGCACGCCGGCTTCCTTTTATACCGGACATCCTGGGGCGGAGACCGGCATGCAAATTTCATTCGCCAAATTTCATTCGCCAAATTTCATTGGCCTTTTCTATAGTAGTCAAAGTTGATTGGTTCTCAAGGGCGAACCCCCATCTGTCGTTCTCGACACAACGTCTAGAGACCGACAGAAAGGGAACACAGATTTCACTCTGAGCATCAGTGGAGTTCAGACTAAAGATTCAGGAGATTATTTCTGTTTGAGTTTTCACTATCCTGGGAGCACTCGAGTGTTAACACAGTGATAAAGAGTCGTACAAAAACCTCCGTCTGTCAGGAAATGGAAGTGATAGAACCCAAATGCAGGCAGCGGTACGGGGTAGGAAAAAGATTTTAATAAACACAAAACAAAAACCCACAATGGGGTAAAATACAGGGGATAAACAAAGACAGCCAAACAGGAGCGTAAAACTCACGGACAGTAACAAACTGTAACAAAACTCTCAGGAACAGAGTGAGGCTGAGCAGAAACGCTGGGACACAGCGTATGGATAAATCCAAGGTACAGCAGATAAGACGAGCAAGCAGATACAAAGTTACAAGTATGTACAAGAACAAACGAGCACAAGACAGAGAATACCAGGGCATTAAATGGGGAGACTAACAAAGGATCATTACAATATGCAGTTGTGGGTAAAAAAACACTCAAGGGAAGCTAACGAGGAGACGAGAGGGGCGGGGCCATAGACGAGACACGAGAAGGCGCATGACAGCCAATATCTAAGCCATGCCATGTCCTTCTCACACAAAACCCTAGACTTAGTCATGACTCCGCTGCAAGAATAAGAATAAACATGACATGATAGCGGAATCATGATACCGTCGGTCAGACTGAACAGTGACTGCACTGATACACCTGATACATACTGCCGCTGCTGAGGGACGAGAGTTTCTTTAAATTAGAACAATTGTATTTTGTATTCAATTAGTTTGAAACCTTTTAGTAGTTCTTACTATATTTTCTTGTTTTTCTTGTTTTGAGCAATTTTTACAAGCAAGTTACAAAACACTACTCAACACATAATCAAATATACACTTTTTCAAACATTTTAGCTTACTTAAGTGATCTAAAATATTATTTTTTAACAGAAAAAAGTAACTTTGAGGTATTTTAATTTGACTAGACTAACGTTTGATGTACATTCGTACCGAAACGATCCGAAATACAATAAGTTAGGATAAGTTCTTGAAATGGTAGGGGAACGTGAATAGTTTTTGGTTACCAAATTTTAGTTTCCAGAATGTTTTCAGTTTTTGATTCCCAGGGTGTTCTATTTATGTCCATACCATTCTGGAAACATTCTGGGAACTACAATTGTTTGCCTTTATGTAGTTAACCTTTTTCAATAAAGTTACCAGAAAAAAGTGTATAATTTTGTTTGCAAATCTCAGTAGTAAGTTCAATAGTTTTAGAATTTTTTTTTTGAGGAAATATTCACTGCCTTGGTCCAGACGCTATTATGTTATTTTAAATGTCACAGTCATTATTGTTGGTGGTGTGAGGTAGCTTGCATGCATGTGCAACAGTGTCTACTATTTGTATGTGGCATAAATCATTGTTGCCCTTCCAGGGCTCCAGACTAACTTTCTTTACTAGGAGCCCTGTAGCTCCTGAATTAAATTTTTAGGAGCGAAAGCAAAAAATTAGGGGCACACCTTAAATCAGTCAGCAATGCATTTATTCACATTTTCCCAAAATGATTACTGTATTACTGTTGCTGAAAAATAAGTTGATGACAGCAGATTTGGTTCTGCTTATTTAAAAAGAGGCAATGTCTACAGTGCAGCTTCATCATTGATTTGTGCTAAATGGAGAGACTGTAATCTGAATTCATTCAAACCAACAGAAATTGTGCTTCTCCAAAATAATGGTATTTAATTGTTTATGGTGTTACATATTAAAGCAAAATGGAAGGCTTCGTGTTGACGTGGGGTCGTCAATGAGGATCTTTGGCCTCTTGTACAACGACTTGCGTTGAATTCATACTAAAACCTTGCGTTCCGCCAAAGCCGTAAATGTGCGTACGCACAAAAAAACTCAGATGTATTAATCTCTGCGTATGCAGGATCCCACGCATATACTTTAAGTACATCACAATTAACGTGAAATTGAGTGCACATGCACAGCACTCTGTCTCCTCCCTCAATTAAATACATTTGAGTGTGGTTATGAATCGAATTTGGAAAATGGTAATAACAAGCAGCCAGAAACGAAAATTTACTGAATGTGAATTGGAGGTTCCCCTTCAGTCGGTCTCTCAACGTTGTGTTGAGAGACAGACTGGGGTATGATTCTCAGAACCTATCATCTCCGAGATAAAACTAAAACGCCAATGGGGATTGGCCAATGGGCGGCCCTCGCCAGTCTCCGCCCTGTACATACTGGTATAAAAGGAAGATTGCGGCGGTCATTCATCATCATTTGTTCTTCGGAACCTTCTCGGCGTATGATGTCGAGTTTATCTCTTCGGGTTCCTGCTGGACTTATGACGTAGAGCAGCGGACTTCTCCCTTCGGACAGCAGATGCCCCTGGGCGAGCGAACTCTTTCCTGTCGGCAGCGGATTTCTCCTTTGGAGCACAGACTTCCCCTGGGCATCTCGACAGCGAGCTGCAGATCTAAAAGAGCAGGTCCTTTTCAGGACCAATATATCTCACAGTTTCCCCTCTCATCCAGGAGGGAGGACGGACATATCGGCTACCCCGGGTGTTGGGCTTCCAGCATGCTGGAGCGGCCGTTGTGGATCAGTTCTAACCGCACTGCGGGCGGTGTATGATTCAGACGTTGCGTCACGGGCGGCTGTGTTCCCACCGGACTCAGCCGGCAATTCACTGCTTCCCATTTCGTGACGGGAGTGGTTACGGCCCTGCCGTCCGCTGCGGTCTGACCGTTCCCCAAGAGACAAAAACATCAGCGAACAGCGGGGGTGATCGGGGGTTCCGATGTTTGTTACTCCGCCAGCTTCGGCAGCTTAAGAGGCAACGCAAAAGTGATGGCCGTGCTTCCCCACACTGCCGCGGGCGTCGGGTTGTAGTGCCCCCGCCCTCCCGGAAGGCTCGCGGCTGACCCGGAGATCCACGCCTCGAGCGACGAAGGTCAGGGCGAATCCCCTGGGTCTGACGATGTCCACGATAGTGGTCCAAGGATCTGTAGCTCAACCTTGCGTGATGAAGCTCAGAAGGTCCGCCTTCTAGAGCACCGTGCAAACAGGGCTGTATGGTGACACTGTGGAGATATGGTGAAGAAGCAGACTGTTCCGTGACCCGACCATCTATGGATTGCTGAGGTCCTGAGCACAGCCTGCCCTCCATCAGCCCCGCCTCCCCGCGGTGTTCCCTCTGATACTGGGCCCTCCAAGGATGGCCCGTCAGAGATGCAGAGCCTCGCAGGAGGAGGCCTCTACCCTGTTGGGTAACCGCCTCAGAGCGGCCCTGACATGAGAGCCGTGGGGAAGGAGAGTACACTCTCTGTCCAGGCTTCCCCCCCAGTGATATCGCTGCCTTCCGCAATCTCCACGTGACGTTGCGTCAGCCGGCGGTAACACTAAGCAGGTAAGTAGGCAGAGCAGTCAACCTCTCCGGGGTCCCACCCTGTGTAATGTGACCACTCTGTCAGCCACTAACCAGCCTCCCACGGCACGGTGAAGCAGATGCACTTAGGTTTCAAAACCACGGTTCTTGGGCACTAGATGCACCAGCCCGTTACGCAAGCTAGAGGACGATCCATCTCAGTTATGAGTTCCATTTTCGCCAGGCACCCGCCAAGTTCGTGGCATTCTCTTCTAAGGGGGAATCTCCAGTGCTCAGGTAGAGGTTGCTACCTCTGGCGGAAAATGCGGTCGAACCTGTCCCTCTAACCGAGATGTCTTCAGGGCCGGACTTCATAGTGCCTTTGAGGGGGGGGAGGCTGCGCCCCTCTCTGTATCGAGCTGATACAGAAGCGCATCTTGGCGACATGATTGGTTGTGGCAATCGACCCGTAGAACCCTTACTCTTACGTCTCCTTCCTTCTGCGACAAGTCGTGTTGAAGGAAGAACGTATCAGTACTAAGTCAGTCCCTGTCTCAGCTTACGGTCACGGGGACCTTGTGCTTCGGCACCTAGAGCTTCTGGCCTACGGGTTAACTGGGAAAGAGCAAGCTCTCCCCAAAAGAGCGGGAGCTCCTCTTATCTCGGTGTGGAACTAGACTCTGCCCTTATACAGTTTGATGAAAACGAACCCACCAGCTCGTCTTCGGGAGGAATTGTGAATCCAAAAAGATGAAAAAATGATGGCACACTCGCTTAAACACTTCTTTGCAAGGTGATGTTTATTTATAGTGTCCCGTTTTCCAAAAGCCACAAAAGTATCAAACGAAATAATAAAATAGAAAAGAAAAAATAACCCAAAGAAACAGATTAATCCTTCACCCTCTAATATCCAAAAAAAACAGCTATTCACTATAACCAGATTTAGAGTTTGCGTGAGGCACCACAGTTGCACTCTTGCATCGACTTGCTGGACCAGAACAAGCCCTGATTTGGGGTTTTTCCCCTGCTTATAAAGGCCAAACCCCGCCCCTTTTCGGAGCCATACCATTACCCAGGTAAGTTTGCATTTCTCTGATACTAGTACCGCAGTTACTAGTATCTCCCACCTTAACAAACAATAACACCATATACACTCAATATGTATAACAAATAACAAACATGACATTCTTCACCTAATACATTAAATCTATGATCTTCAAACACAAATATCTACAAAAACCCCCAGACACTTAACACAATGGTACCGCCCACTCCCGGCCACGCTGGATCGGCGCGACCCGGAAGTGCCGTCATTTGTTGACGGCGGTTTGTTCGAGTCGGCCGATCCTACTGGACGACAATTGACACACTTGAACCAACAAACATAAGACGAAACAAAGACAAAGTGCAGATATGTATGAAAATGTATGGAACCAGTTATGGAATGTGGGAAAGTGGAGAGATGAAGAAATGTGTCCATGTGCCATCGGTGTTGCGTGTGCACCCACTCCCCCGACAGCGCTAATGGAAAAAGGAGGGTAGCGGTTAATAAATACGGTATGTAGGTGTATGTGTAAATGTAGGTGTGTTAGTGCTGCTTCCCCAGCGGTGATAGTCAAAGTGAGTTTATCACATCACTTTCCCCCTCTCCAAGCCGCATACTGGCCGGGAACCTGGACAGGTAGTCGGCTACCACGTTGAGCCTCCCCGGACGATGCTTAATCTGGAATCTGTATGGCTGGAGGGCAAGGTACCACCGCGTGACTCTGGCATTGTGGTCCCTCATGGACTGAATCCAGGTCAGGGCTCGATGGTCTGTCTCCAAGTCAAACTCCCTTCCTAGTAGGTAATACCTCAAACTGTCCAATGACCACTTGATGGCCAGTCCTTCCTTCTCAATTGCTGAATATCTTGTCTCCCTAGGCAACAGCTTTCGACTGAGATAGACAACCGGTCTCTCCTCTCCTGGGTTTCCTTGAGCCAGAACCGCACCTATTCCTAATGCGGATGCGTCCACCTGCACCAGGAATCTAGCCGCGAAGTCTGGACTCTGTAAGACCGGACTGGAACACATCCTTTCCTTCAGTGTTGTGAAGGCTGTCTCGCAGTCATTGGTCCAGGGAATCGGGTTTGTTACAGTCTTGGACAAGAGGTTTGTCAGGGGAGCTGCGATGGAGGCAAAGTTTGGTACGAACCTCCGGTACCAACCCACCAGTCCCAAGAACGATCTCATCTCCTTCTTGGTCTTTGGCTGTGGGCTCCTTCTTATTGCCTCCACCTTATCAATCTGCGGCCTCAACTGTCCATTGCCCAGATGATACCCCAGATAATTGGTCTCTTGTTTTCCCACTCGCATTTAGAAACGTTAAGTGTTAATCCTGCCTTTTCTATCCTCTTTAGGATCTCTTGGAGGTGTTGTAGATGCTCTGGCCAAGAGTTGCTGTATATCACTACATCATCCAGGTAAGCCGCAGACCAGTCTTCACAGCCTTGGAGGACACGGTCCATCAGTCTCTGAAAGGTGGCCGGTGCTCCATGAAGACCAAACGGAAGGACTGTGAATTGGTACAAACCTAATGGTGTTCGGAATGCTGTGTATGGTCTGGACTCAGGGTTGAGGGGTACCTGCCAGTATCCCTTACACAGGTCTAGTGTAGTGATAAACTGGGCTGTTCCAATATTTTCCAGCAGATCATCTATCCTCGGCATCGGATACGCATCAAATTTTGACTGGGCGTTGAGCTTGCGGAAGTCGATGCAGACACGTAGGGATCCGTCTTTCTTGGGGACGATTACCATCGGACTGCTCCATTCACTCATTGAAGGTTCGATCACTCCCAGCTCCTTCATAACTTTTATTTCTTCCCTTAAGGGTTCTACCAGCCTCTCGGGCACTCGGTAGGGACGTTGACGTGATGGTGTTGGGTCAGAGAGGTGGATAGTATGGTGGATCAGCTCAGTCTGTCCAGGTCTCTGACAGAATAGAGTGGGAAACTGATTCAAGAGGTGCTGCAGCCCTTCCCTCTTGGGGCTCTCTAGGTGTGTTAGGTTCACTACCGACGGCTGTCTCTTCACATCCTCTGAATCCTCGTCCTCTTCCACCTTCCTCACCAAGAGTGATGTCTCTGGTCCCATACCGGGCGGTTCCTTCCATTCCTTCAGCAAGTTTTCTGTGCTTGTTGCTTCTCCATTAAATTCTCTTTAGCCTGTTCTCTGTACTGCTCCAGCCGATCTCTCATCTCCAGTACGTACTGTACTATCCCCTTCTCCTTCTTTGGATCGGGTTTCTCCCAGCTTTCCTTTAACAGGTCCAAGGGTCCTTGAACCTGCCATCCATACAGGAGTTCAAAGGGTGAGAAGCCTGTCGATGCTTGAGGTACCTCTCTATAGGCGAACAACACAAACGGCAGCAACTTGTCCCAGTCTTTTCCCGTGTCTGCAACGAACTTCCGCAGCATGTTCTTAAGCGTTTGATTGAACCTCTCCACCAGTCCATCTGTCTGTGGATGATATGGAGTTGTCCGTACCGCTTTGATTCCTAGTTGGGTGTTCAGCTGCCCCATCAGCCGTGATGTGAAGTTCGTTCCTTGGTCTGTTAGGATTTCCCCAGGTATTCCAAATCGAGAGAAGAGTTGGATCAGTGCCTGGATGATCTTGGGTGTGGTAATTAATCGCAGTGGAATTGCCTCAGGATACCTTGTGGCGTAGTCGCTGATCACCAGGATAAAACGATGTCCAGCACTACTTCTCTCCAGGGGTCCCACAATATCCGTAGCGATCCGCCTAAAAGGGGTTGAGATCACAGGGAGAGGTTGTAGGGGGGCTCTACCCCGCTGGGACACAGCACTCGTCTTTTGACAGATGGCACATGTGTTACAATGTGTTTTAACATCAGTGTATAGTGTGGGCCAATAAAACCTTGAACTAATGCGTGTGTATGTTTTCTGCTGACCCAGGTGGCCAGCCCATGGAACCGTGTGTGCCAGGTGCAAGACAAGAGGACGACAACATAAGGGTACAATTAAACGTGTCACATCCTTGCTTTGCATATATAACACACCATTCAACATTACACAGTGTTCTTTGCCTCCCTCTGTCCGATCGTCACACTCAGCTTTAGCAATTAGGTTCTTTAAGGTTTCATCCTCTTTTTGTAATTGGGCTATGTTCCCTGGGACTTTCCAGCCATCCACTTCCAATCCCTTCACCGAGGTTTCAGAGGCTGGGGTACCCAGGTACTTCTCTAGCCGTCGTTGTCTACGTGATTTCCTAGGGCCTTTAGTCCCGCCCTGCAGCAGACTATCGCTTAAGTCCGGCAGTGGCTGCAGACCTGCCCTGGCTTGAGCTCTGGTAAATGCAGGACAGGCCACATCGACATTGCTATTCATGATAGAATTTTTAGAATTTCGACTGGCGGGTTGCAAAAGTTCATATAATACCGGAAAATCTCTTCCCAGAATCATATCAGCCGGTAAATTGTCCACTATGGCAACATTTAACAAAAACATTTGTTCAGCTACCTCTACCATCACTTCAGCTAG
This sequence comes from Triplophysa bombifrons, assembly GCA_029783895.1. Taxonomy (NCBI): domain Eukaryota; kingdom Metazoa; phylum Chordata; class Actinopteri; order Cypriniformes; family Nemacheilidae; genus Triplophysa; species Triplophysa bombifrons. The sequence goes on from CM056465.1 coordinate 3,247,612, forward strand.
GGGATATCTCTTTACATCCCCATGCACACACTGCACAGAGGTAGTGTTCACATAGTTCACATTATTTACCCAGCATGATTTCATCATTGACAGAGAACTGCCAGTGTCCAACAATGCCCTCAGAGCATGTCCGTTCACAGTCACATCATATGTGTTGACCCCTTCCCCTACAGAGTCAAAATCACAGTCCTCCTCTCTTGGCACATAACAAAATCCAGTGAGCTTTGCTTTGCGAACAGGACACACAGCTGCCTTGTGTCCTGGCTGCTGGCAGTAAAAGCAGAGCCAATCCTTGGGCGTTGACCTAGGATTTGGTACATTGTCGGACCGTTCCACTCGCCCTTTGTCAAATCCAGAGTTATGGGAACCACCGCGTACAGTACCTTTATATGGTTGAGTACGGAGATCTCCATGGTGAACATTCAGATACTGCTGTGCCAACTTCGCTGCAGCCAGTCCTGACATCGGCTCGTGCTCTCTTACCCAGGTACGTGCGTCGAAGGGTATCACCCGTAGAAACTGTTCCAGGACAATGGTCTCACCAATCTCCTCTTTAGAACGTTCCTCTGGTCGTACCCATCGTTTGTAGAGATTCGTCAGCCGATGATAAGTCTCCGTTGGCGATTCTCCAGCTGGAACGGTTGATATCCTGAAGCGCTGCCGATATGTTTCGGGAGAGATGTTGAATTTCTCCAGCAGTGTTGTCTTCAGGTGCGTGTAGCTATCTGCCTGCTGTTCATCCATAGCCAGATACGCCTCCAGTGCTTGCCCGGTTAACAACGGCACCAAACGATAGCTCCATTCTTCCTCCGGCCACTTCCAGGTCTTTGCCAGACGCTCGAACCGCCGGAGATAGTTCTCGATATCTTCCGCTGATTGGAAGCTCGGTAACTTTGGTCCAGCCCACTGCGTTGTCTCTCTCGCTGGTGTGACACTCGGGGAGTCTACTATGGAGCTTGGTCTGCGTCGAGTGGATACCCCTGGTGCTGGTGTCGGTAATTCCATGCGGATACTTCCACCATCCGGCGAGGTCTCAGCAGGACGAGCCGACTGCACAATAGACTCTCGAAGCCCTCGAAGCTCCAGCATATATCGCTCCTCTCTCTGCTCTTGAGAGTCAAGAAATCGACGCATCAGGGAAATCATTTCCCCCTTACCTGACTCCTCAGGCTTAGACACTGGAATTGGCTTGTGCGAGACTCCTACAGCTTCCTCCTCACCCTCTGAAGTCTCCACCGAATTCCAGGCCTCCTCTTCAGCTGACACCACCTTCATCTGGGACCGTAACCCTGTTCGGGGTTTCCGACCCTTTGGTGCTGTTCTGCGAGTTGCCATCCCACCGCTGCCACCAAATGTGATGAAAACGAACCCACCAGCTCGTCTTCGGGAGGAATTGTGAATCCAAAAAGATGAAAAAATGATGGCACACTCGCTTAAACACTTCTTTGCAAGGTGATGTTTATTTATAGTGTCCCGTTTTCCAAAAGCCACAAAAGTATCAAACGAAATAATAAAATAGAAAAGAAAAAATAACCCAAAGAAACAGATTAATCCTTCACCCTCTAATATCCAAAAAAACAGCTATTCACTATAACCAGTTTTAGAGTTTGCGTGAGGCACCACAGTTGCACTCTTGCATCGACTTGCTGGACCAGAACAAGCCCTGATTTGGGGTTTTTCCCCTGCTTATAAAGGCCAAACCCCGCCCCTTTTCGGAGCCATACCATTACCCAGGTAAGTTTGCATTTCTCTGATACAAGTACCGCAGTTACTAGTATCTCCCACCTTAACAAACAATAACACCATATACACTCAATATGTATAACAAATAACAAACATGACATTCTTCACCTAATACATTAAATCTATGATCTTCAAACACAAATATCTACAAAAACCCCCAGACACTTAACACAATTGTACCGCCCACTCCCGGCCACGCTGGATCGGCGCGACCCGGAAGTGCCGTCATTTGTTGACGGCGGTTTGTTCGAGTCGGCCGATCCTACTGGACGACAATTGACACACTTGAACCAACAAACATAAGACGAAACAAAGACAAAGTGCAGATATGTATGAAAATGTATGGAACCAGTTATGGAATGTGGGAAAGTGGAGAGATGAAGAAATGTGTCCATGTGCCATCGGTGTTGCGTGTGCACCCACTCCCCCGACAGCGCTAACGGGAAAAGGAGGGTAGCGGTTAATAAATACCGTATGTAGGTGTATGTGTAAATGTAGGTGTGTTAGTGCTGCTTCCCCAGCGGTGATAGTCAAAGTGAGTTTATCACATACAGAATGCTCACCTACGAGTTTCTGCAGTCGGTGCTGAACTGGATGAATCTGGTCAGCCGGACTCCGGGTCCCGCTGATCACTTTCAGAGGCTCCTGGGCACGTGCCGTCATCGACGGGTAATCCGCTTGAGTTGATGCATGTGCAGCCACTTCAGCACTGGCCTCAGAGTCAGGTTCCTGGCATGGCGGCATGGCGGCACACCGGCACCAGGCGGATTAGATACGCCTCAGTGTCTACGCACCCCAGACCCTGGTCAGATCAAATGCCACAACTCGCCTGATGCCTCCTCTTACGGAGTTAGCAGGGTGATCAATCCCTGCGGGCCAGGTTATCCCTGGCAAACTGAACCAGACAGCCGTTACGCTCTCTCGTCAGTGAATGCCTCGGAGAGTGGCGACTCCATCCTCGCACAGTCCAGCTCTTAGGGGACCGTTGTGGCCAGGATCAGATCCTGTTGCCCCCCAGAATCCCCTTTTTTCCGCTTTGGTATCCCCTGACGTGTACCTTAGCACACAGCTGGCCGCAGGACTAGTGGAAGTACGACTTTCCCCAGGAGCCTCCTTGCACAGGGCTTGTGCAAAGTCAGAGAAGAGTGGCTTCAGGTACTGTTGTTGCGCCTTACTGGCCCAACCAGACTTGACTCTCAGACTTCTCAGTTCTGATGACAGCCCCCTCTGGCCGATTCCCCTGACGAAGCCTTCTCAAGGGGAAGGGCACAGTTGGCACCTCAGGCCAGACCTCTGGAATCTCCATGCCTGACCTCCGGATGGGACGAGGAGGCCTTGAGTGGCTTGCAGTGATCGTCCTGCCAGAGCCCCACCACTAGGCGTGTGCACACTTATAAGTGGCGCCTCTTCTCGCCCTAGTGTTCTCCCCACGCGAGAACCCACGGAGTTGGTCCCACTAGTTCCCAGTGTTGTGTCATGTTTACTTGTGTGTAGAGTTTTGGCAACATGAGCGAAGTTTTGCAAAATGTATTCAAACAACGGGCAAAAACTGTAAAGTTTGATAAATGTTCGCCGGTTCCCGCCTCCTTCCTTTCCTACTTTGAACTGTGTTACAGACAGCTTAGTGTTTATTAGAACATACATCATAAAATAGTGCACATAGAGCAAAAAGCAAGAATGAGCTTTAGGGAAAAAATTTAAATAAAATATTACACTACTTTGAAGTAGATGAAAATGATCTTACAATACAAGAAAAGTTCAAAAACCAAAGAACAATATAAACTGGTCATGCAGCACAATACAGTGCCCAACTGTACAAATATCATATACATTCAGGCATTCAGGCAACTTACAGAGAAGATAAAGGAAACAATTCAGTGAAGCGATTTGTCAATAGGAGGCAATGTAAAATGATATGGCATCCTCTGCACCTTTAGCCCAATTTCGTGAAAGTATTCCAGATTTTCTGCAAGAATACAGAACAGGTAAAATAAAAGGTGTACACGTGCTACAGTTTACTGGAAACAGAATAGTGAGATTATACTGTATGTTTATATAAAGTGTGAACTGAGATTATACTGTATGTTTATATAAAGTGTGAACTGAGATTATACTGTATGTTCATATAAAGTGTGAACTGAGATTATACTGTATGTTTATATAAAGTGTGAACTGAGATTATACTGTATGTTTATATAAAGTGTGAAGTGAGATTATACTGTATGTTTATATAAAGTGTGAACTGAGATTATACTGTATGTTCATATAAAGTGTGAACTGAGATTATACTGTATGTTCATATAAAGTGTGAACTGAGATTATACTGTATGTTTATATAAAGTGTGAACTGAGATTATACTGTATGTTTATATAAAGTGCGAACTGAGATTATACTGTATGTTTATATAAAGTGTGAACTGAGATTATACTGTATGTTTATATAAAGTGTGAACTGAGATTATACTGTATGTTTATATAAAGTGTGTACTGAGATTATACTGTATCTTTATATAAAGTGCGAACTGAGATTATACTGTATGTTTATATAAAGTGTGAACTGAGATTATACTGTATCTTTATATAAAGAGTGAACTGAGGTTATACTGTATGTTTATATAAAGTGTGAACTGAGATTATACTGTATCTTTATATAAAGTGCGAACTGAGATTATACTGTATGTTTATATAAAGTGTGTACTGAGATTATACTGTATGTTTATATAAAGTGTGAACTGAGATTATACTGTATGTTTATATAAAGTGTGAACTGAGATTATACTGTATGTTTATATAAAGTGTGAACTGAGATTATACTGTATGTTTATATAAAGTGTGAACTGAGATTATACTGTATGTTTATATAAAGTGTGAACTGAGGTTATACTGTATGTTTATATAAAGTGTGAACTGAGATTATACTGTATCTTTATATAAAGTGCGAACTGAGATTATACTGTATGTTTATATAAAGTGTGTACTGAGATTATACTGTATGTTTATATAAAGTGTGAACTGAGATTATACTGTATGTTTATATAAAGTGTGAACTGAGATTATACTGTATGTTTATATAAAGTGTGAACTGAGATTATACTGTATGTTTATATAAAGTGTGTACTGAGATTATACTGTATGTTTATATAAAGTGTGAACTGAGGTTATACTGTATGTTCATATAAAGTGTGAAGTGAGATTATACTGTATGTTAATATAAAGTGTGAACTGAGATTATACTGTATGTTTATATAAAGTGTGAAGTGAGATTATACTGTATGTTTATATAAAGTGTGAAGTGAGATTATACTGTATGTTTATATAAAGTGTGAACTGAGATTATACTGTATGTTTATATAAAGTGTGAAGTGAGATTATACTGTATGTTTATATAAAGTGTGAACTGAGATTATACTGTATCTTTATATAAAGTGCGAACTGAGATTATACTGTATGTTTATATAAAGTGTGTACTGAGATTATACTGTATGTTTATATAAAGTGTGAACTGAGATTATACTGTATGTTTATATAAAGTGGGAACTGAGATTATACTGTATGTTTATATAAAGTGTGAACTGAGATTATACTGTATGTTTATATAAAGTGTGAACTGAGATTATACTGTATGTTTATATAAAGTGTGAACTGAGGTTATACTGTATGTTTATATAAAGTGTGAACTGAGATTATACTGTATCTTTATATAAAGTGCGAACTGAGATTATACTGTATGTTTATATAAAGTGTGAAGTGAGATTATACTGTATGTTTATATAAAGTGTGAAGTGAGATTATACTGTATGTTTATATAAAGTGTGAACTGAGATTATACTGTATGTTTATATAAAGTGTGAACTGAGATTATACTGTATGTTTATATAAAGTGTGAACTGAGATTATACTGTATGTTTATATAAAGTGTGAACTGAGATTATACTGTATGTTTATATAAAGTGTGTACTGAGATTATTCTGTATGTTTATATAATGTGTGAACTGAGGTTATACTGTATGTTAATATAAAGTGTGAACTGAGATTATACTGTATGTACAGTCAGTAGTATAAAGTCCAGAAGATGATTTTAGGATGAACAATGACCTGTGCTTCTATTGATAATATCCTGAGATTCTGAATTGTGTGTCATCAGTTTTGCCACTGAATGTTTACTGATGGATAAATGTGTGCTATTTGAGTTTACATCTGGATACTTCAGTTCATTATATTGTGAGTTTGTGTTTTCTCAATGAGAACATGGTCAAACCTTTGCTAAATGAATCTGTTTGTGTGTTGGGTTTGTACAAGTTTGTGTATTGTTCAGAGAATGTGTTTATCGTTGTCAGAAAATGGTGAATTCTTTCATGAATTGTGTGTTAGCAATCAAGAAAAATTATAATGATATGCATGTAAACACATGAAAGCAGATTTCTGTTATAAATATAAATTGATTTTTGAATAGATTCCCATTTGTTTTGTCCATGGAAACACACTAAATGTGTCTTATATCAGAGTAAAGAGTTGATAAAACATTCATAAGGTCAGTTACAAAAGCCAACCCAACACAAATGAGGAAACACAAAAGGCTTATTTACCTAAAGGAAGGTTTATTTAAATACATAAAACACAATATTTTTGTTAACAAAGTTAATAAACGAGAAGCGATTTCAGTCACACATGCTGGTTTAGTCGCCGTCAAAGCCCCGGCATTTGAAGTGCAGCAGCATCTGTTATATCAGGAGTCCAAAACGCAAAGCAGGTTTACACAATTCTACCTTATGAAAGAAAGAAAACAATAAACAAAAATAGCCACCAGATGACTCACAGTTAACTTTATAACTAATATAATTGAATTAACATTACTGTTGTATCTCAAATACAATAGAATAACTCCCAGAGAACGAAACTTCGTGATAATCTCTCTTTATTTAGGATCCATCAGGACAGCAAACATGCCACTCACAAGCGCCCCCATTACGAGTTCTTCTGCTCTTTTAACAGTGCTTACAATCCACCATCCCAATGCATCATCTCCCCCTATTGGACAAACTCCGCACTCACTTTAATATACAACATTCCCTCCCACTACCCTCAGAGGAAACTCTTTCCCCCAAGCACCACTTCAAGAATAATATATACTAAACAATATTCTAAGTTTGTGTCACAAAGTCTTTAAGGTATGCTGGTGGTTTCCTCTCTCTGACTGAACGACGTAGACCTCCAGAAGGTGCCCTTTCAGGTTCAGTTCTTTCAACCATGGGACTCATTTCAGGCACCCTGGGCAAATCTGTCTGTTGATTTCTTTGATCTTGTTGATTCTCAGTCTCTCTACTATTTACCATGGGGCTTCCTTCACATGTTGTTGAACTACTGAGAGCTTCTGGTACTTTCATCTCAGTATCCACTGACACTACCATAGTATCATAAGGTTCAGCAGCCTGAGCCTCTTGGAATTGTTTGGTCATCATTTTCCTTTTTTGCTACTTTATATGATACTGGTCCGGTTATGTCCTGAATCACTCCTGGCACCCATTTTGGTCCATACCCAAAATTCCGAGTGTACACAATATCTCCTACTTCAAAATAGCGAGAGCTCACATGTTGATCATGATGTTCTTTTTGGACTTGTTGTTTTCCTTCCATTTTGCTAGTGAAGTCTGGATGGATTTTATCTAATGTGCATCGCAATTTCCTCCCCATCATCATTTCTGCAGGTGAAAGCCCTGTTGTAGTCTGAGGAGTAATACGATAACTAAACAATGCTCTGGAAAACTTTGTCTCAATAGAATTTCCTGAACTTTTCTTCATAAGTTCTTTAAAAGTTTGTACCGCCCGCTCAGCTAGCCCATTCGATGAGGGATGATATGGTGCAGAGGTTACATGCGTTATTCCATTCCTAGACATAAAGTCTTTACTTGCTTCACTCACAAAACACTGTGCATTATCCGACACCATCATTTCGGGAATGCCATGTGTACTGAAACTATTCCTGAGGCACTCAAGAGTCATAACTGTGGTTGCTGAAGGTACCGGATATGCCTCAATCCACTTAGAATGGGCATCCACTAAGATAAGAAACATTTTTCCAAAAACTGGACCAGCATAATCCATATGCATTCTTCTCCAAGGCTGTCGTGGCCATTCCCACGGATGAAGTGGTGCACCAACAGGAGCTTTTCTTTGTTCTAGACACACAGTACAGTCTTTTACTCTGCCCTCAATGTCAGCATCTAAATTTGGCCACCACAGATAACTCCTGGCCAGTCCTTTCATCCTGGACATCCCTGGGTGAGACTGATGTAACTGTTCCATCAATCCCGAACGTCCTTGCTCTGGAATTACGATACGAGCTCCCCACAGCACACATCCGTCTTGAACACTGAGTTCCTGCTGTCTCTGTTTATAAGGTGCAAATTCCTTTGAATTACTGTGATCAGGCCAGCCTTTAAGAACATACTCCCGCACTCTAGAGAGAACCGGATCTCTGGTAGTCCAGTGTTTGATTTGTTCTGATGTGGTTAAAGGATTTACAAGGCTGTCCAACATCAAGACCTGCTCCTCTTTCATTTCTTTCTCCAAAATCACTGGAACAGGGAAACGACTAAGAGCGTCAGCATTTCCATTGTCCTTGCCTGCTCTGTAAGAAATTACATATTCATATGCCCCCAACATCACTGCCCATCGTATGATTCTTGGAGAGGCCATCTGGGGCACCACTTTCAATTCATTCAATAGACTGAGTAATGGCTTATGGTCAGTACAGATCACAAATTTACGTCCATAAAGATATTTGTGGAATTTTTTTACTCCGAACACTACAGCTAACCCTTCTTTTTCTAGCTGAGAGTAGTTCTTTTCTGCCATTGAAAGTGTGCGTGATACAAACCCAATGGGCCTCTCAGTTCCGTCGGGCATCCGATGTGCCAACACAGCTCCCACACCGTAGGCTGACGCATCACAGGAAAGTATGAGGTCTTTCTTTTCATCATAGTGTACTAACACTTTGTTAGACTGAAGTAACTCTTTGGATTTCTTAAAGGCTTGTTCTTGTTCCTCTTTCCAGGACCATTTGACCTCCTTTTTCAAAAGTCTGTGCAAGGGAGCAAGCAATGTTGAAAGATTTGGCAGGAACCGGTTATAAAAATTCAACAATCCCAGATATGCTTTCAGTTCTGATACTGAGGTCGGTGCCATGGCATCTTGTACTGCTCTGACTTTTTCTGGCACTGGATGAATACCAGTGGCATCCACTTTATGTCCCAGGAAATTAACTTCCTTTTCCAAGAATTTACATTTTCCCCTTTTTAATCGCAGACCACACTCCTCCAACCGTTCCAAAACTTGCTCCAATATGCTTAAATGCTCCTGATCATCTCGTCCTGTCAACAAGATATCATCCAGATAGACAGTCACCTTTGAGATACCTTTCAGGACCCCTTCCATTGTCCTCTGAAAGATTGCTGGGCTGGAACTAACTCCAAAAGGTAAACGAGTATACGTAAACAATCCTTTATGGGTATTCACGGTTACATACTGCTTGGAGTTTTCCTCTAAGGTAATCTGTTGATATGCATGACTAATTTCTAATTTACTGTATTTTTGTCCTCCAGCCAACACAGCAAACATATCCTCCAACCGGGGAATGGGGTACTGCTCCAGGGTTGATTCTTGATTAATTGTTACTCTGTAGTCTCCACATAGTCTCACTGTTCCATCTGGTTTTACTACTGGTACCACAGGTGCTGCCCAGTCTGCAAATTTCACAGGCTCTAAGATATGATCCTTAAGCAACCGATCCAGTTCTGCTTCAACCTTTTCTCTCATCGCGAACGGCAAGGACCTTGCTTTAAAGAAACGAGGCTTTGCATCCCTTGGTACATAAATCTAAGCCTTGGCTCCTCTTAAAGTTCCCAATTCCTCCTTGAAAACGGTTTCATGTTTCCGTAATATATCCTGTAACCACTCAGAGCTGTCTCTAATCTTACTAAACTTTTCCCAGCTGAGTTCCAGTTCTGAGAGCCACGACCGTCCTAATAAGTTGGGCCCCGCTCCAGCCACTAGCACTGCTGTGAGTTCTTTAGTCAGTCCTTTATGTTTCACTTGAACTTTTGTAGTCCCTAGAACATTTACTGACTGTCCTGTATATGTTTTTAAACTTAAGAAACTTTTTTTTAGTTCAGCCACCTTCTTTTTAGCATCCATTTTGGCATATTCCACCTGTGATAATACCGTCACGCTATGTAAAAGACCACCCAAAGGCCCAACGACGGAATCCAATGTCGTGGTTTAAGGGATCTCGTGTTCTCCTTCTCCTCAGCGATTTCTACATGAAGTTATTCAAGAACTGTTACAATTTAGTTCAATTTAAATGACTCTGTGGTAAAGACCGATCTGACTCCAATTTCAATATAATATAAAATAACTTGTATGACATTTCAATTGTATCTATTGATCTAAGTTAACTTATCTATAATTCTCCGTACTTTAATATTTATTATGAATAGTTATTCTTTCGATTGGGACCTGCAGTCGCTCAGAGTCTCACGCCGGCCGGGCTCATGGATCTCACGGACACAAAACGGTCAGTTCCGATCTCTAGTCAGAGGTTGCCGGGTAAACTAATATCATTAAGTTTGGCCGCGATATGCTTGCTCAGAAACATAACAATAGTTATTTTAGTCACGATCATGCAACTTGCTAGGCCAGATGATAGGTGGAAATCTTGTGAGCTTTAGCAATGCTCCTTTTATAATAAAAATCTAGTATAAACTAGCCCTACCTATCCTGACACATCGATTTTGCGGTAACAGAACAGGTTCCTTTCAATCTACTTGTAATAACAAACTTTGAAGAATTCAGATAATATCAACAATAACAATTTATTATACCAGGCAGGCACAACATTAATTAATATCATAGAGTACATATACAAAGAAATTCCTAATTTGTTAAACAAAGATTATCAACATATTAGAAGAATAAAATAAAACCACAAAGTTTATCATACCTGGAAATGTCGAGACACAAAGTTGCCGTGTGGGAAGTTCTGGTTACAGATGCTTCCAAATCGAGATGCACAGCTGCAATGTGGGAAGTTCTGGTTACAGAAGCCTTCCTCGAGTCTTTTGCCAATTCACCTTATATACCCAGATGTAACAAAGCCAATGGTCAGCGAGAAACTTGATTTGTTTGTTTTCTCGTCACTGAAGAGAACATCAAATGAGATCTCAATCTACATATAAACAGGATTCCCTGAGAAAGTCACACCTCTTTGAGGAGTGCAGGTGATGGATTAGAGTTAAACAGTTATGATATACTCTCCGTTAGATTTGAAACAACTAGACCTTTTTACCCATCGCACCAAGACCTTTAAAACAATACCAAACATGATGTTCAAATCTTCATAACATGACAAAACATTATAAACACAATATGGAATGTGTAAGCACTTTTCCAGTGATCAAGGCCTGAAGAGATGAAGGGGAGAGGTGTGATAAGAAGAAGGGGTTCAATTCCTGGGCATCAACAACCCCTCAGGGGAGGGCAGAATATCATTCCTCAGGATCTAGCAACAAATGGGGTTTGATTGTTTTGTGTCTTCGCATCACAAACAACCTTAGTTCTTAGGACTTTTCCAGCTGCCTTACAGTTACATCCAGTATCAATCTCAAATTTCACAGGGCCTTCATTTACCAACAACACCTGTGTAATAGGCGGCACCTGGGGTTGTGGTGTCTCTATACTATACATAGTGAAAGCTTCTTCAGGCTGCTCTTCCTCGTCCTCCTCTTGAAGGTATTTTGCCCTCCTTGATTGTTTTCCTCGGCCCCATTTGCCTGCATCCCGACTTCTATCATGCCCAGTTTCTTGAGGTTTCATTCTACACACTCTTTTCACATGTCCGATCTTTCCACACTTGTAACACTTTTCTTTAGAAAATCTACAGTCTTTTGGTCCATGGTTATTCCCACCACATCGATAACACATCACTATAACACTCGACTTACTTTGTTCTCCAATATCCACTTTAAAAACAGTGTTGGTAAGTCGACTTCCTTTATCTTTGTGCATATCCGCCATATCCTTATTAGCAGCTTCAATAGCCTGAGCTTTTCTTAGCGCCGTCTCAAATGTCAGTCCATCCTCAGCCAATAATCTCCGTTGTATGCCATCATCATTAACACCACAAACTAATCTGTCTCTCAGCATCACTGTGAGTGTGTCTCCAAAATTACAATCTTGTGCCAGCTTTCTCAGTTCTGCCACATATTCCACTATGCTTTCATCATGGTGTCTATTACGTGAATTAAATTTCCACCTTTGCACTATTTCACTGGGCTTCGGATTAAAGTGATTTTTCAGCAAACTCACCAGCTCCTCATAAGTCTTTGCTCCGGGTTTTTCAGGACTCAATAAATTCCTCATCAGTGTATATGTTTGCGAGTGTATGAGTTTCCTCTGAGGGTAGTGGGAGGGAATGTTGTATATTAAAGTGAGTGCGGAGTTTGTCCAATAGGGGGAGATGATGCATTGGGATGGTGGATTGTAAGCACTGTTAAAAGAGCAGAAGAACTCGTAATGGGGGCGCTTGTGAGTGGCATGTTTGCTCTCCCACACTGCTTAATAATATGGCTCGTTTTTTCTCTGGTTCTTCCACATCATTTGCCAAAAAGAAATGGTTCAATATTTCACAATACTCTTCCCATGATTGCAACTTATTATCAAATGGTGTTACGGATCCCACCATACCAGCCATTGTTCTGCTCAATCAATCAGTAAGTCAGGTGGTAGCTTTTAACTTTCTTTAGCTCACCCCAATCGGCGTCCTGCTTTTTACTTGTCTTCAGAAAAATAAATGATCCAGCATTTCGACTTTCATCCTCGTCGCCATATGTTGTATCTCAAATACAATAGAATAACTCCCAGAGAACGAAACTTTGTGATAATCTCTCTTTATTTAGGATCCATCAGGACAGCAAACATGCCACTCACAAGCGCCCCCATTACGAGTTCTTCTGCTCTTTTAACAGTGCTTACAATCCACCATCCCAATGCATCATCTCCCCCTATTGGACAAACTCCGCACTCACTTTAATATACAACAATTACATACATATGTAACCAGGTCAGTATGATGTGTATGAGTCCAACTCATGAATATCGTGTCAAACAAGTGAAAGTGACTTGTGGTTATTCATTTGACAGTTTGGTTCAGAAATTGACTTCATCTGCAGGTGTTTTCATGGTTCATTGAGTGATGTTTATTTATAAAAAAGAGCTGATGTTCTGATCTGTCACTAAAGACAAAATGAGTCATGAAGATTCAATATGATTTAATTTGATGAATTTTGATGAAACACAATCAGCAGTGAATGAATAAAGCACACATGGACTGGTTTATGGTGTTGTTTGTGAAAAGCAGAGCAGATGTCAGATGAGAGAGAGAATGAATGAAGAAACACATGTGAGACATGAGTGAGACTCAGATGAGAACAGAAGTCAGAGGAGAGAGAGAGAGAGAGAGAGAGAGAGAGAGAGAGAGAGAGAGAGAGAGAGAGAGAGAGTCTAGTGTGAACACTGATCATCTCTCCTGAATTCTCCAGTGACTGTATGACTGGGATCTTTGTGTTTGGCCTCACAGCTCACTGAGAGCACTGAGCTCCACTCCTGCTCAGAGAGAGTCAGACTGCTGCTCCAGCTGTACAGACCGTTCTTCTCCAGGAGCCCAACACTGCTGTCCTGAGATCTGCTGCTCCCGTCCACCTTCCACATCACACTCCAGTCTGAGGGGAAACCCTTGTTGAGCACACACATCAGTGTTGCTGTTTTCTTTGTGGAAATCTCTTCACTGGAGGGCGGCAGGACGCTCACTTTAGGACGAGTGTAGCCTGACAAACACACAATAGTCATAAATAAGTGATAAATATGTTCACAATATATTCTTATGTCATTTTTCTCTTTCGTTCATATTAATCTGAATGTTTGTACAGAATTGACAACTTTTACAACTACTTTTACAATCAAAATCAAACTAATGTTATATCAATGTAAAAAACATATTACCTTACATATACTCATTTAATCAAGTATTAAAATATACATACTAAACATAACATACCTGTAACATCAACTGTTTAAAAAAAATCATAACATAAATTAATCGTTTATCAAATTTATAACTTACTATTTTTTTAATATACTAAATAAATACAAGTTTAAACCATTTTGTACATACATTACTTTTCATTTGATGATTAGTTTTCCCAGTGCAAGTTTTATACATTTTTATTGCAGACTAAACTAATTGATTTAAAAAAAAGATTGTGAGCCTTATAGCGATAGTTAACCCCAAAATAAATATTTTGTCTGTATTTACTCACCCTCAGGTTTTTCCAAACCTGTTAACATTTCTTAGTTCTGATGAACAAAAAGGAATATACTTAAAAAATGTCCGTAACCAAACAAGTCTCATCCCCCTTTACTGCTACAGTAAGAAAAATAAATACTATGGGAGTCAATAGGGGATGAAATCGGTTTGGTTACTGACATTCTTCCAAATACCTTCCTTTGTGTTGAGCAGAACAAAGAAATGTATACAGGTTTGGAAAAACATGAGGGTGAGCAAATGATGAGAGAATTTTCATTTTTGACTGAACTATCCCTTTAACAAAATCTATTATGTAGAAAATAAAACTCCAGAGTTTATGTTTCAAAAGTTGAAAGTGCACTAGTACACAAAGTTATTTATTAAACCACATAAATATGCTAAACAGTCATTTCATTATATATTTTATAGTTTATCTTTATATGTGAATGCAGAAATCATTTGTATTAATATTATTATTGTATTAATTTACTTACTGCCAACATCCAGTCTGGTGCCGCTGCCGAAAGTCCACCACAGTGATACAAACTAATAGAACGACTGTACAAAAACCTCTGAACGCTTCAGTAACTGCACTATAAACACATCACAAACACATCTTTACACTTTATCACACATTCACACATCATACACATAACATTTCATTTAATTTTGTTTATTTATGTATTCTTTGCATTTTGGGTGAACTATCCCTTTAACTATAATATAAACTAATTTACAAGTTTGTTTTAATTTTAACCCTTAAAATTGACTCTCATATTCTAAAACCTTAAAGTGTGAACAATTTATTAATATACAAAGATGAAAACATCCAAAGATAAACAAAGCAACTTCATTGTCACTCTTTCATAAAGCTGCTGTCCTGTGTATCTCCATATTCTGTGTTTTTTATTTTACACCAACATTACTGTGATGAATCTGCCATGAGCATTAGCAGATCACCAAAATAGTCCATAGCCAGAAACAGGGCACAGTGGTTTTCAGTTGTGAGAGTCTTTATTGTATTTTGCTAAAGCAAGATAAAATGTGATCAAGCCTCATCAGAGGTACAAAAATGATGAAGTCGATTTCCAGTCAGATTACATCACAGGCAATAGAAAGAATTCAAATGTATAATCGTGCTAGAGCCTCTCAACTAACAGAGGACCAAACAACAGCACCACCGTTCCAGGATACTTTACATAACTCTCCATAGATAAGGCATACACTGAATTTATAAGAGGTGGCCGGCACCACTTAAACAAAAGAGAATAAACAAAACCAAACCAATTCTAAAAACATTAAAATGTATACATGCATTTACATTGCATTATCCTATACATTTATACATAGGTATTTGCAATCTCCTGGGATAAAACCCACAACCTTGCGTTGTTAACACAATGCTCTCACCACTCAGCAACAGGAAATATGGTCGTAGAGTAACAACAAAAAACTTAGAATGAACATGATACCTTTAACTAAATTAAGAGCCATGGATAAACTTTAGTTAATGCAAAACAATTCTATTAACAAAACCACATTAATCTGGACATCCCATTTTTTCTTATACATTGAAGATGGTACATTCTCACTTCCTTTAGAATTCCCATAAAACAGTTAAACTTCCTGCCTGAACCTCTTTGTCACTATGCTGGTCTGTTCCCACAACACAGGTACCAAACATTTCTCAGTAAAATATAAGAATTATTATAAGTTCAATCATTGATTATGTTTTTAACATTACTGTTTTAGCTGATTTTAATGTTTTTAACTTTAAGCCAAACAACTAAGCCCGTGCACTGACTCAGTGTAATGACAAATAAAGATATTAAAACAAACCAATATATACAAACCAATATATACAAACCAATTACACACAAATAATGAATAACTATTAACCATTACACACTTGTTCAATAATCACTACACATAATCACAGAAAACAAAATACAACCAATGTGAAGAAATTAACATTAAATGATAAAACAGTGTTTGAGTGTGTTGAAGTAAATGTAGAGAGTGAGTTTGCATTGTGATCACGTGCTTCAGTGCTCTGAGAGTGTTTATAGTGCTGTGAGTTTAACACTTCATGACTGATAACACAACACAATCTTCAGCATCACACAAACCAAAAAGAACAACAATGACTTTCATCATCATCTTCATCTGGACACTCACAGTGTTTATTACAGGTGAGACATGAAGACTTAATCTGACTTGTTTTTATTTCTGCTGTATTTGTTGTGCTTGTTTTAGTATATGATGTTAATACAGTTTAATACACAAATTGTGTATATTTTGTGTTTTCAGAATCCAGAGGAGTTACTCTGACTCAACCTAGAGTGAAAAGTGTTCAACAGGGACAAACAGCTACAATAGAGTGTCATATAGATGTAGGAATACTTAGCAACTACTTAGCCTGGTATCAGCAGAAACCTGGAGAAGCTCCTAAACTCCTCATAAATCACATCAATAACCTTCAGTCTGGAGTATCATCTAGATTCAGTGGCAGTGGAACAATAAATACTGGAAAAGATTTTACTCTGAGCATCAGTGGAGTTCAGACTGAAGATTCAGGAGATTATTACTGTCAGAGTTATCACAATGGTCCAGTGTAGACACAGTGATAAAGAGTCGTACAAAAACCTCCGTCAGTCAGACTGAACAGTGACTGCACTGATACACCTGACACATACTGCAGCTGATCATACAACACACACACACACACAACAAGACTGAACTATTTATGAAGAATTAAATAAAATACTTTAACATCCATAATGAGTTCTGATTAATATTATTGGCGTCAAATTCTCCTAATTAATAATGAAAATATTATCAGCAAAACATTCACTGACTCCTTTATATAAGATGTTTTTTCTATGTTTGTGTGTGTTCTTGTAACCAACATATCTAATGATCTTTATGAGATAAACATTATGATCAGATGCACAAACAGCTGCTGTTCATCATCACAACATTTGTCCAGAGAGTTCAGTGTTCACACCAGTCAAGAGAAAAAATACATTTAGATAATGATAAGAATATTGTTTCAGTTAAATTCATGATTTATGTCAATCATATATGTGCACCAACTACTTTATAACATAGTAATACATATATTGTGTTTTTGGTTTAAAGTATCAATATAGGCTGAGAAGTGCATGTACAGCACACAGTATACTTTTATACGTAATATTCATGTTTGAACTGTGATGACATAATAAAACCACTAACAATAAAGAAGTGAAACTAGTGTGTTTCAGTTCCGATGATTGAACCAATCAAACAGTGACACTGAGAGTGTTGAGCTGAAAATCACATTTGCATTGACAGGATGAAGAGACTCTGATGTTCTCAGAATAGATCAGCTCTGTCTCCAGAGATCATGTTCACAACACAACACCTGCATTTCACATTTACTGCTACATGAACCTTTACACAACTATTAAAACTCTTAAGAATCATGATACAGGACATTCCTGCACAAACACACATGTGATTTTCTCTGTTGTCTGAATGAAGCTGTTAGACACAAATGTAACATGTTCAGAAGCTTTATTGAATGTTTCAGTAAACACAGCACATTGAAAGATGTCACAGTGGTTTGACACACGAGCTCTCTTTCAGTATTGATCTGCTGCACTAGACTCATGAATGATGTCTGACACTCAGATACGACTCATCAACACTCACAGCCGCTATTGTGAATCTTGTTTATGGTGTTTGACTCTACAAACATACACCCCTCTCTCTTCCCAGCGTGCTTTGCTGAGGGTCAGGATGCTACTGCGGCTGTATCGGCCGTCCTGCTCACTCTCTTCACTGGTGTGAACCCCTTCAGTGACCTCTGACCCCTCAAGTGTCCAGCTCACCAGCGCCCCCTGTGGAGAGTAAGAGCTGAGCAGACAGAGCAGCGCTGTTGAGTTTTAAGAGATCTGCAGAGAAGAGGACGACATCAGAGACACTGAGGCCTTCTGAGGACCAGCCGCTGGACACAAACACATTCACAAACACAATGAAAACAACAACAGTGCACATGTATCACATTTACTCATTTTCTGTACGTCAAATCATTTTTCGGACAGTTTTGTACTTTAGAAATTTACACCAGTCAAATATAATCTACTGAAGCTACTGTACAAAAACCTCCATTACACCTGACTGAATACAAACTAAAACAGAATATACAGCAATTACATCAGAAAACACAACCAACAGTTCAGTTCTTCATACGTTGTTTACTACACTCAAGATCAAATGAAACATCTGAGATGATCTACTCCCGCAAATCATGAAAAATACAGTTCTTCTAACGGACCTGTTGTGTACGATTAGTATATCTGGATTAAATTGTCTGGGATCCTTCACGCTCACACACTGTTTGTAAAGGCCGCATATATCGATAGAAGAACTAGTGATCAGCAGCGCTGCTATTGACTGGTTGTTATGTCAAAAGATGTTGTTACGTCCATAGTTTTTTTTTCGGCTGCTTGAAGAATAAGAAATTTTAAAACCTTATAAAAATGTCAGGAACACTTCAAACTATGCACAGACAACTTTCAGAGATATTTATAACATTTTAAAGCAGTTGTAAACTGAAGTTGTATATATTGATAAATTAAATTTTAGTTTTTAGTGTTTAATTGCAATGAGATGGTGTTTCCACCAAAAAATAATGTGGTTTATATCCATCAGTGTTCACTGTGTACGATACTGAGGAAAGTGTCTGAAGACTGTCCATTTCTATAACATTTCTTAAATTGGATAAACTCAGTAGCAGTTGCAGGAGTCCACATCATCTGAAAGGCTTTTACATCTGCTGAGTCTGCACAGAACCTGTACAGAGATGATGAAAGTATTTTAATGCTTTTAATGTTTTGTGAATTATTGATTTCTCTCCACAAGAGGCACATCCCTGTTTACACTTTAAAGTCTTTAAAGGTTGAATATACACAAATTCAACAGCAAAAACTTCAGTACATTGACTTTGACAATATAAAGAACACAAACCTAGAACTGGAAGATTTTTTTTTTTTTAAGAAGATTGCAGATTTAGAAACTATTTCTATATTGTTTGCTTAACATTTATTGTTTACTTGTCACACACCATCTAAGACATTTCATCAGTCAGCTTCCTTATTGATTCAATTGCTTTTTGCTTAATACTATAAATACTATTAAAGTGAATATAACCTGCAAATATATCATTTACGCATTTGTCAGACACTTTTATCCAAAGCGACAACATTGCATTGTACTATACATTTTGTTTTCTCACTTCCGCAAATCCCCTGAGATCAAACCCATGACCTTGGCGTTGCAACCGCTATAATCTAACCACTGAGCCACCGGTAATATTATCATTTATTATTATTATATTATTATTATATAATTTATTAAACTAAAACACCACAAATTTGCAAATGGCACACTGCATTTCTCATAAATACCCTCCATCATATGCAGTGTCTGTGTTTTTATATACTGTATATTTGATTTGAAGGTCCAATAAATGAATATGGCTTGACTGCGTCATGGCTGTGATCTAATCCTGTTTATATGAAATAATCTTGCTCAAGAGCAGGTTTAATCTAACGGATCTGTTGCTAAAACAAAAAATCCACGATGAACGCCTAAAAACCGAACAATCAAAGATAATACAAAATCGTCAACAATCAAATCCAGCAAAATAAATTAGCATGATACGAAGAACAGCCCCAGAAGATCTCTGAAGGATTCCATTTATTATTATTGTTGTTGTTATAGTTTAGTGTCTGTTTACATTCAATAATTATAGTGCACTAGACTGAAGCAGAAGAATCCTGCCCACTTCTTTGCATTGTGATCACGTGCTTCAGTGCTCTGAGAGTGTTTATAGTGCTGTGAGTTTAACACTTCATGACTGACAACACAACATAACACAATCTTCAGCATCACACAAACCAACAAGAACAACAATGACTTTCAGCATCATCTTCATCTGGACACTCACAGTGTTTGCTCAAGGTTTGTGTAGTAACATTTTTATCACGATTGTTCATTCATTGAAGAGTGAAATCTTCATTTGTTTCAGTGTTGTCTTATATTTCATTCTTGTTGTTTCTTTCAGAGTCTAGAGGACAGTACACTGTTACTCAGAGTCCATCAATAACAGCAGTTCAACCAGGACAAAGTGTTCAAATAAACTGTAAAGTCAGCAGTAGAGTGTATGGTGGAACTTACTTACACTGGTACTTACAGAAACCTGGAGAAGCTCCTAAACTCCTCATATATTATGCAACAACCCTCCAGTCTGGAGTATCATCTAGATTCAGTGGCAGTGGATCAAACACAGATTTCACTCTGAGCATCAGTGGAGTTCAGACTGAAGATTCAGGAGATTATTACTGTCAGAGTTATCACAATGATCCAGTGTTGACACAGTGATAAAGAGTCGTACAAAAACCTCCGTCAGTCAGACTGAACAGTGACTGCACTGATACACCTGACACATACTGCAGCTGCTGAGGGGAAAAGTTATATTATAATGATTGTGTTTTATTTTGGATTATATTTAGACAAATATTTACATAATCACACTATTGGTCGAAAGTTTTTGAACAATTCAGTGAAATGTTTCTCATTATTAAAAAGAAAACATTTGATCTGAAGGTGCATGCTAAAATGTAAGAAAGAGCTTTTATAGACAAAAACGTAATTTTGCAAATATATATATTTTTTTATATATACATTTATGACATTGACTGAATTATGAAGAAAGAATAGCCGATAGCTCAGAGTAAATGGAAACTACTTTAATATTGTTTGAAAAGCTTCTCAGGGTGAGACCTGATGAAATTTCTTGATACGAGGCAAAATGTAACTACACTAAAGGTCCTAAAATATAAAAGTTGTGTTTTTTAGTTGCAACATAACTCCTGTATAGTTACAATACTCGTCCCTTTGTTTTAGTTCATAATTCTGATGAGTTTAGTTTATACTAAATTTTGTAAAATATGAATAAGTAAATTAGTTTGTGTTCAAAACATTTTGACCGGTAGTGTTTACATTTGCAGTTTTAAGCAATATTTATTGCCCATACACATATAGAGATGGTGTGGGATGGTGGTCTAGTTGGTTAAACCACTGAACTGGTAAATCGAAGGTTGCTGGTTCGATCCCAGGAGCCACCAGCAGTTTGTCCTTGAGCAAGACACTTTACTCCATGTTGCTCCAGGGGGATTGTCCCTGTAATAATTGCACTGTAAGTCGCTTTGGATAAAAGCGTCTGCCAAATGACTAAATGTAAATGTTAAGTACACATCAGCAACACCTCCAAAAACCACACTGAACTCTCTTTGTCCAGGCCCTTGTAATCTCTAGGCTGGACTACTGCAATGCTCTTCTTTCTGGTCTTTCTTGGAAATTCAATCAAACACTTCCAGCTGGTTCAGAACGCAGCAGCGTGACTCATCTGCCAGGAGCCCAAAGAGCCAATGTGACCAACTTTTTTCAGATTGGCTTAAAAGGACTAGTTGTTATAATCCCACGATTCAGCTCAGTTGAATTGCCCAATAGGACATTTCCCACTCCTCATGCAGGGGGGAAGGAGTCAAGAATATGAATCGAGGTAAGGAGGTCTGAGGTTCCACTGGTTTGTCGGGTAGGCATCTTCTATGTGTGGGGATAAATTATTATAGAAATACATAGCAGACTTACCTTTCCTGCCATTATCAGAGAGACGTCTTATGAGATGTGTGTCCCAATTTCACCACATTATCCTAAGTGAAACAAGCCTTTTGGTGAGTTGCTTTTGATAATGCCCTTTGTATGGTTCCCATCAATGCAACACATCGTCAGTTGTGCACATCAGCTTCATTGGGTGTTTCCGCCCTTTATCACAAGACACCCTTAGCTAAGGGAGGCCCATCGCAGGTTGATCAGACCTAGGTGTGTTGCATTGTTACTAGATCATCTGGCAGAAGCAGTGGGCAGCTATCACTGCAGCTCAAAGGCACCACAGTTGTTAACCGCCGGCCTTGAGAATCAATACGACAACCGTCTAGGCACCAATCCGACTCTCTAGCCCTTAGACCACGACTACCCAAACCATTAATGTGCACTCAATGCCCCGGTCCCGTGTAGCACCATTTAAGCACATTACCAAAATCAACACAACCATACTTGCCAACCCGTTGGCTAAGTATGTTATAGCCCCACTGGCTCTGTTAATGCCAGCTCAGTTACCCCGGTCCCGTATGGCAGTGGTTCCCAACCATTTTTCCTTGGACACCTCCGCGTACATATATGACAATCGGAGCCCCCCCAACTCTCATATATGTTTGTGTGTGTGTATACATAATTTCCACTCACTCACACACACATATATAAATAGTAAATATAAATAAATTATATGAAATAATTTAATCATAAATTAAATTAAACGGTTAAGATGAGTAATTTTAATGACATTTTTACTTGAATACGCAAACAAATGTTCAGGTTATTTTTCAGGCTACAGTCAATTACATGCATATTTTACAAGGTGTCTTTTCATTTTGCTTGGTTTCATGCTGTCATTTTCAAAATTTTCACCACAAATACACATTCTGGCAGAGACTTGTCTTGTCCTTCAATAAAACCTCAATTTAAGTAGGTTTTGTCAGTGCATCTAACGAAGAATTATCGTATTAACGTTTGTAAAGAGCAAGGCGGGACGAGAGCCGTGTAAGCTGCGCATAGCATCGATCTCGCATCTCTCATGGAGGAGATCGGAAGAATAAAGGACAAGCGACAGGAGTCTACGACAAGAGAGGACCAGGCCTGTTTTTTTTGTTATGTTTTATTATGTCTATGTTAAATGTTGTTAACAAAAGTTGTTGAATGTTTGCAGGATCCCCCCTCCTTCCTTTCTTACTTGGAACTGTGTTACAACCTTTCACTGCTATTTTTCCCTTTTGATTTTTATGTTGACACGATCGTTGACGTCTGACAGAGGACAATTCTCACGTGAGTCCCATAGCAAGAACAGCCAATGTCAGTGCTTCCGGCTACCGCAAAGCCCTATGTGAATGTCTGCCGATGGAGCCGGAAATTGAAATAATTATTTTATAACTATTATATATTATATATATTATATATATATATATATAACTATTTTTGAATGTTTTATCTTGGCTTTGCAAGCACATGATTTTTATATTAAATGATAAGTGAAATTTTTTTGCAACTTTATTCAACTTCACTGCATGTCAGCTCCCGCACCCCCCCAAATGTGAACTCTGGTGACCCCCTAAGGGGGTCGTGGATCCCAGGTTGGGAACCACTGTAGTATGGCATAACATTACCAAAACTTCAAAGCCACCATACGCGCCAACCGTTGGCTAAGGCTGATATAGCCCCACTGGCTCTCATAATGCAAACTATGTGCCCCCGGTCCCATACGGCATAATAATACAAGACCATTTTTTACATGTTCACTTGGCAGCTCATATTGCGTCCTTCCGTTTCAACCACAGTTAGTGGCTGCTTCTCTCAATGAGAGTGGCAAGTTATTTCACTACCGTCTGTTGGGCCTGTCCTATGCTCCCCACTTTCTTAGGCAGGCTTTTAGTGGAATTGGAAACAAAACCCCTGCAGCCCACTTCCACAGGGAACTCTTTCGCTGTTTGTTTCCATACTCCACAGCTTACTCCAAGTGATTTTGCGCCATTCAATGCCTCCTCACCTCATCCAATTGCTATGCTGGGCTTGCCGGAAATTGCGACCATAATTGGTTAATAATACTTTTGGGAAAAGCACCACAGAATGGTTCAGTGAACAGTTGTAATGTGAATACTGAAGAAGTCACACAAGAATGAAGCATCAATGAGTGCGTTTACATGCACATTCTTACTCTGATTAAGATTAATAAACTGAGAACAAGTAAATCCTGTTGAAACAACAGCATATGCAGGGTTAGGTATGTTTTCATGCTGTTTTGTTGTATTGTGCTGGTTTAAACTGGTCATGTGCTAGTCCAGTACTGGTCCTTAGCTGGTTTAAGCCGGTGAGATACAAGCTCAAATCAACAAAGCACCAGCACATGACCATCTTAAACCATCACATGCCAAGCTTAAATCAGCACAAACCAGCAATCCAGCATAAAATCATACTGTAGCAAAGTTCAAAGTAGGGAAGGAAGGAGGCGGGAACCGGGAACATTAAAACAAACTTTTAATCAAAATAAACAATAAATCAAAATCAAATAAACACAGAAGTAAAAGGCCGGCAGCCACCTCACAGTTGACTACTGGCTCCGAGAACATAAACACTAACTGAACACATGTCTCGTAAGTAGTCCTGTTGCTCGTCTTCTTATGCTCCCGATCTCCTCCATGAGATATGCGGGAACATGTGCGCACAACTGATTCCAACTATCACTCACGCCACTAGCAGCCCCCCCTCACGGCTCTCGTCCCGCCTTCATCGTTACACATACCTAACCAAACCTCCTGGGCTCCTGGAAGTTTTTTTCAACAGGGAGTTCATGTAAAAGTTTAAAATGGTTTTCTTTTATCAGGGAAAGGTCATAATCATGTAAGCAAAAACCAGTTCGGCAGAGGTAGTTTTTTGCACATTATTTTTGCGTTGCATGTTAATGCCTTTATCTGTTTTCTCCCAGTTTTGTAATGTGCTCATGTCTGACAGCCTAAGATTAGTAAAAGCCTCAAACAGAAGTAACAATAAAGTAACACATTAAAGTCCTCCCTTGAATCATGCAGTTACTTTAGAAACAGCAAAATGACAAAAAAACTATTATTACATATTCAGGTACTGCGGAACTTAATATAGATATTAAAATACAGGTTGTCAAGGATTTGTACATGAGACTGTCATGACCCTGTCCAGAAGAAACTGGAAAACAACTTGACTAGAAGGACAGGATCATGACACTTGCCAAGTCTCAAACTTCCCTGTAAAACTGGTTTTCTGTGAAGCCGGTTTGATGATATGTATGTAAACATGTGAAAACAGATATAAGATGATTTTTTTATAGGTATCCATTTATTTTGCACATGTAATCAAACTCAATGTCTTATATCAGAGGGAGGAGTTGATAAAACATTCATAAGGTCAGTATGATGTGTATGAGACCAACTCATGAATAATGTGTCAAACAAGTGAAAGTGACTTGTGGTTATTCATTTGACAGTTTGGTTTAAAAATTTGCTTCATCTGCAGGTGTTTTCATGGTTCATTGAGTGATGTTTATTTATAAAAAAGAGCTGATGTTCTGATCTGTCACTAAAGACAAAATGAGTCATGAAGATTCAATATGATTTTATTTGATGAATTTCTGATGTAACACAATCAGCAGTGAATCTAATGAGAGAGAGAATGAATGTAGAAACACATGTGAGACATGAGTGAGACTCAGATGAGAACAGAAGTCAGAGGAGAGCGAGAGAAAGAGAGAGAGAGAGAGAGAGAGAGAGAGAGAGAGAGAGTCTAGTGTGAACACTGATCATCTCTCCTGAATTCTCCAGTGACTGTATGACTGGGATCTTTGTGTTTGGCCTCACAGCTCACTGAGAGCACTGAGCTCCACTCCTGCTCAGAGAGAGTCAGACTGCTGCTCCAGCTGTACAGACCGTTCTTCTCCAGGAGCCCAACACTGCTGTCCTGAGATCTGCTGCTCCCGTCCACCTTCCACATCACACTCCAGTCTGAGGGGAAACCCTTGTTGAGCACACACATCAGTGTTGCTGTTTTCTTTGTGGAAATCTCTTCACTGGAGGGCGGCAGAACGCTCACTTTAGGACGAGTGAAGCCTGACAAACACACAATAGTCATAAATAAGTGATAAATATGTTCACAATATATTCTTATGTCATTTTTCTCTTTTGTTCATATTAATCTGAATGTTTGTACAGAATTGACAACTTTTACAACTACTTTTACAATCAAAATCAAACTAATGTTATATCAATGTAAAAAACATATTACCTTACATATACTCATTTAATCAAGTATTAAAATATACACACTAAACATAACATACCTGTAACATCAACTGTTTAAAAAAAATCATAACATAAAATAATCGTTTATCAAATTTATAACTTACTATTTTTTAAATATACTAAATAAATACAGGTTTAAACCATTTTGTACATACATTACTTTTCATTTGATGTTTTGTTTTCCCAGTGCAAGTTTTATACATTTTTATTGCAGACTAAACTAATTGATTTAAAAAAAAGATTGTGAGCCTTACAGCGATAGTTAACCCAAAAATAAATATTCTGTCAATATTTACTCACCCTCAGGTTTTTCCAAACCTGTAAACATTTCTTAGTTCTGATGAACAAAAAGGAATAAACTTAAAAAATGTCCCTAACCAAAGAAGTCTCATCCCCCTTTACTGCTACATTAGGGAAAATAAATACTATGGGAGTCAATGGGGGATGAAATCGGTTTGGTTACTGACATTCTTCCAAATACCTTCCTTTGTGTTTAGTAGAACAAAGAAATGTATACAGGTTTGAAACAACACGAGGGTGAGCAAATGATGAGAGAATTTTCATTTATTGCTGAACTATCCCTTTAACAAAATCTATTATGTAGAAAATAAAACTCAAGAGTTTATGTTTCAAAAGTTGAAAGTGCACTAGTACACAAAGTTATTTATTAAACCACATAAATATGCTAAAACAGTCATTTCATTTTATATTTAATAGTTTATCTTTATATTTAAATGCAGAAATCAATTGTATTAATATTATTGTTGAATGTTTTTACTTACTGCCAACATCCAGTCTGGTGCCGCTGCCGAAAGTCACCCACAGTGATACAAACTAATAGAGCGACTGTACAAAAACCTCTGAACGCTTCAGTAACTGCACTATAAACACATCACAAACACATCTTTACACTTTATCACACATTCACACATCATACACATAACATTTTATTTAATTTTGTTTATTTATGTATTCTTTGCATTTTGGGTGAACTATCCCTTTAACTATAATATAAACTAATTTACAAGTTTGTTTGAATTTTAACCCTGAAAATTGACTCTCATATTCTAAAACCTTAAAGTGTGAACAATTTATTATATTCAAAGACGAAAACATCCAAAGATTTACTAAGTAACCTTATTGTCACTCTTTCATAAAGCTGCTGTCCTGTGTATCTCCATATTCTGTGTTTTTTATTTTACACCAACATTACTGTGATGAATCTGCCATGAGCATTAGCAGATCACCAAAATAGTCCATAGCCAGAAACACTGCACAGTGGTTTTCAGTTGTGAGAGTCTTTATTGTATTTTGCTAAAGCAAGATAAAATGTGATCAAGCCTCATCAGAGGTACAAAAATGATGAAGTCGATTTCCAGTCAGATTACATCACAGGCAATAGAAAGAATTCAAATGTATAATCGTGCTGAGCCTCTAAACTAACAGAGGACCAAACAACAGCACCACCGTTCCAGGATACTTTACATAACTCCCCCTAGATAAGGCATACACTGAATTTATAAGAGGTGGCCGGCACCACTTAAACAAAAGAGAATAAACAAAACCGAACAAGTTCTAAAAACATTAAAATGTATACATGCATTTACATTGTTTTATCCTATACATTTGTACATAGGTATTTGTAATCCCCTGGGATAAAACCCACAACCTTGCTTTGTTAACACAATGCTCTCAACACTGAGCTACAGGAAATATGGCAGTACAGTAACAACACGAACTTTAGAATGAACATGATACCTTTAACTAAATTAAGAGCCATGGATAAACTTTAGTTAATGCAAAATAATTCTATTAACAAAACCACATTAATCTGGACATCCCATTTTCCTATGTCCCCTCTTATACATTGAAGATGGTACATTCTCACTTCCTTTAGAATTCCCATAAAACAGTTAAACTTCCTGCCTGAAACTCTTTGTCACTATGTTGGTCTGTTCCCACAACACAGGTACCAAACATTTCTCAGTAAAATATAAGAATTATTATAAGTTCAATCATTGATTATGTTTTTAACATTACTGTTTTAGCTGATTTTAATGTTTTTAACTTTAAGCCAAACAACTAAGCCTGTGAACTGACTCAGTGTAATGACAAATAAAGATATTAAAACAAACCAATATATACAAACCAATTACACACAAATAATGAATAACTATTCACCATTACAAATCATTACACAATTGTTCAATAATCACTACACAAAATCACAGAAAACAAAATACAACCAATGTGCAGAAATGAACATTAAATGATAAAACAGTGTTTGAGTGTGTTGATGTAAATGTAGCGAATGAGTTTGCATTGTGATCACGTGCTTCAGTGCTCTGAGAGTGTTTATAGTGCTGTGAGTTTAACACTTCATGACTGACAACACAACACAATCTTCATCAACACACAAACCAACAAGAACAACAATGACTTTCGGCATCATCTTCATCTGGACACTCACAGTGTTTGCTCAAGGTTTGTGTAGTAACATTTTTATCACGATTGTTCATTCATTGAAGAGTGAAATCTTCATTTGTTTCAGTGTTGTCTTATATTTCATTCTTGTTGTTTCTTTCAGAGTGTAGAGGACAGTACACTGTTACTCAGAGTCCATCAATAACAGCAGTTCAACCAGGACAAAATGTTCAAATAAACTGTAAAGTCAGCAGTGCAGTGTATGGTGGAACTTACTTACACTGGTACTTACAGAAACCTGGAGAAGCTCCTAACTCCTCATATATATCACCAATAGCCTCTATTCTGGAGTATCATCTAGATTCAGTGGCAGTGGATCAAACACAGATTTCACTCTGAGCATCAGTGGAGTTCAGACTGAAGATTCAGGAGATTATTACTGTCAGAGTTATCACAGTGGTGGTGTGTTGACACAGTGATAAAGAGTCGTACAAAAACCTCCGTCAGTCAGACTGAACAGTGACTGCACTGATACACCTGACACATACTGCAGCTGATCATACAACAAAAAAACACAGAACAGTGATCACGAATATAGATTTTTTTGTAGTTATGAAGATAATCAAAAATGACTTTAAAATCCATACTGATTGTTGAAGTATCAGTTTATTTTAGCATGGTTATAGTTTATTTGTGTTAAATTCCACTAATTAATAATGAACATATTATCAATAAAACATACACTGACTCATTTATATAAGATGTTTTTATCTGTTTGTGTGTGTTCTTGTAATCAACATATCTAATGATCTTTATGAGATAAACGTTATGATCAGATGCACAAACAGCCGCTGTTCATCATCACAACATTTGTCCGGAGAGTTCAGTGTTCACACCAGTCAAGAGAAAAAATACATTTACATTTTGATCAGAATATTCTTTTATTTAAATTCATGATTTATGTCAATCATATATGTGCACACACAACTTTATAACAAAGCAATAAATATATTGTCTTTTGGTTTACTCTATCAATATAGGCTGAGAAGTGCATGTACAGCACACTGTATAATTTTATACACAATATTTTTATCTTTGAACTTTGATGACATAATAAAACCACTAACAATAAAGAAGTGAGACTTGTGTGTTTCAGTTCAGATGATTGAACCAATCAAACAGTGACACTGAGAGTGTTGAGCTGAAAATCACATTTGCATTGACAGGATGAAGAGACTCTGATGTTCTCAGAATAGATCAGCTCTGTCTCCAGAGACCATGTTCACAACACAACACCTGCATTTCACATTTACTGCTAAATGAACCTTTACACAACTATTAAAACTCTTAAGAATCATGATACAGGACATTCCTGCACAAACACACATGTGATTTTCTCTGTTGTCTGAATGAAGCTGTTAGACACAAATGTAACATGTTCAGAAGCTTTATTGAATGTTTCAGTAAACACAGCACATTGAAAGATGTCACAGTGGTTTGACACACGAGCTCTCTTTCAGTATTGATCTGCTGCACTAGACTCATGAATGATGTCTGACACTCAGATACGACTCATCAACACTCACAGCCGCTATTGTGAATCTTGTTTATGGTGTTTGACTCTACAAACATACACCCCTCTCTCTTCCCAGCGTGCTTTGCTGAGGGTCAGGATGCTACTGCGGCTGTATCGGCCGTCCTGCTCACTCTCTTCAATGGCGTTAACCCCTTCAGTGACCTCTGACCCCTCAAGTGTCCAGTGCCGCTGCTGATTGTGAACCACAATGTTAAAAACTAAAGAGCGACTGTACAAAAACCTCTGAACGCTTCAGTAACTGCACTATAAACACATCACAAACACATTTTTACAGTTTATCACACATTCACACATCATACACTTTACATTTTATTTCATTTTGTTTATTTATGTACTTTTTTATTTTGGGTGAACCATCCCTTTAAATACAGTTGTGTTCAAAATTATTCAACCCCCACTGAAATTGATTGTTTTGGTCGGTTTGACATTGATTATGATCATTCAGTCATCCTGCTTACAATTAAATCAAAGAGGCACGTATAGGTCAGACAAATATAACATAACATTTATAATGAAATAACCACAAATGTCTTTTCTGAGCTCACATCATTATCAGTTTTATTCAAGTCCCAAGTGACATTCAATCTTAGTACTTAGTACAACATCATTTTACAGTTATAACAGCTTTTAAACGTGAAGCATAGCTTGACACAAGTGTCTTGCAGCGATCTACGGGTATCTTCGCCCATTCATCATGGGCAAAAACCTCCAGTTCAGTCACATTCTTAGGCTTGCGCACTGCAACTGCTTTCTTTAAGTCCCATCAGGGGTTCTCAATCGGATTTAAGTCTGGTGACTGCGATGGCCACTTCAAAATGTTTCAGCCTTTAATCTGCAACCATGCTCTAGTGGACTTGGATGTATGCTTGGGATCATTGTCCTGTTGAAAGGTCCAACGTCTTCCAAGCCTCAGGTTTGTGACGGACTGCATCACATTGTCATCCAATATCTCCTGGTACTGAAGAGAATTCATGGTACCTTGCACACGCTGAAGCTTCCCAGTACCTGCAGAAGCAAAACAGCCCCAAAGCATGATTGACCCCCCGCCATGCTTCACAGTAGGCAAGGTGTTCTTTTCTTCATAGGCCTTGTTCTTCCTCCTCCAAACATAGCGTTGATCCATGGGCCCAAACATTCTAATTTTGTTTCATCAGTCCACAGAACACTATCCCAAAACTTCTGTGGTTTGTCCACATGACTCTTGGCATACTGCAGTCGACTCTTCGTATTCTTTGGGGACGGCAAGGGGGTGCGCCTGGGAGTTCTGGCATGGAGGCCTTCATTACGCAGGGTGCGCCATATTGTCTGAACAGAAACTTCAGCACCCACATCTGACAAATCTTTTCTCAGTTCCTCAGCAGTCACACGGGGACTTTTCTCCACTCTACGCTTCAGGTAGCGCACAGCAGTCGAAGTCAGCATCTTCTTTCTGCCACGACCAGGTAGCGTTTCAACAGTGCCCTTTGCCTTGAATTTACGAATGATGCTTCCTATGGTGTCTCTTGGTATGTTTAACATCTTTGCAATCTTCTTATAGCCTGTGCCCTTCCTGTGAAGAGTAATCACCTGTTCTCTCATGACCTCACCATGTTTGTAACCACACCAGTAAATGTCTAGAAGGAGCTGAGTATCACAATCATTTTAAAGCTGCCTAATTGGTGCTTATTAGGCTTTATTGCTGCTATACCTTATTAATACCTGATTGAAAACACTTCATTGAACCTCTGTTCTTCAGAGTGGTAGTCTTTAAGGGGTTGAATAATTATGTCAATGAAGAATTCACAAAAGAAACATTTACTACTGTATTACAAAACTAATTGATGTCATTTTAGTTGCATATGGTTCTTTAAGAAGTCCTTGTAGGATTTCATTCTGAATGCAATTACAAATGTACACTAAATTCCCTAAAACCATTTACAGCATTGGGGGTTGAATAATTTTGAACACAACTGTATAACTGGGGCCACGATATGTCTTCTTAATACTGTTCTGGTATTTCTCAGGGACATAATAACTGTGGTGTGCTGAAGACCAGTGCCCATTGCATGTAAAATATATCTAAATATGTCTTGTTTGTGCCCAAAATGACTCAGAAATTAATAATAAACCCTGTTATGATTTTGCTAGACTTTAATACAGTTAATCATCAGATCCTGATAGCAACCCTATTATCTCTCAGGATCACAGGGACTCCTCCATTCTGGTTCAAATCCTTCCGCTCCGGTAGATCCTTCAGGGTGTCATGTAGTGTTGTTTTTGGCGGCCTGTTTTACTTTTAGTTTTAGTCACGTTCATACTCTTTTTAGGCTAGTCAAGTTTCAGTCGACTAAAAGTCTGAGCATTTTAGTCTTATTTTAGTCAGAATTATCCATGACTATTTTGTCTAGTTTTAGTCAACGAAAACTGATGACATTTTTCACTAAACATTAAACACACTAGTATACATCAGACACAGAAGTATATCATGATGTCACTTCTTTGCAATACCAAAGCACTGACTGTAAAATTACCACACCTATGAGCCAATCTATTCAACACAGCCATCAGGTGCGCAAACACATGATTGCTAAATTGTAGACACACCAATCAGGTTTAAGCACTTTACAAATGCAGCAGGTAGGTTCACATGCCTTCAACCAAAATGGAAGGAGTAAAAATAAGAGTGAGGGAGAGAGGAGGAGTACACAGAGGAAGAGAAGGAGGTAGAGGTAGAGGAAGAGGCAGAGGCGAGGTAGACCTGAAGCAGGAGGAGAACGTGCACAAAGAAGGAGATGACCAAACTTATCAAATGACATGCGTGCAACACTAGTGGACCATGTTGTGAACACTTGGCAGTGATGTGCACAGGAATTTTGAGTTGCAGTTGCTCTGACCTGAAAAAAGGGCACCCCCCCAAAAAACCTCACAGGCTATATGAAGGACTGAGAAAAATAGGGTCTTTATTAAAATATGTATACACAAAGTAAAACACTGAAATACAACAGTCAATCACATTAACAACTACTAATATAAAACATGACTTGAGTCATGAAAATCCCTACATCAATGTGTCACAGGTCGGGGCGGGCCAAGCCAGACTGCACCCACCCCTGAAAAACTCCGGGAACCACCTCGAGGAACGTGTCAAGGACCAGACAGACAAGGGAATAAAATAATACAGTTTATTTATTATTTTAAAAGATTGGTGAATTGGATAAGTCCTAATTAAAATCTTCTTGCCGCCAGGTAAGTATGCAGATGTCACTGGTGTTACTCCGGAGGGAGGTACTCGGATGTGGGGGCAAGCGAGCCACTAGAACGAGACAGCAAGGTTTAACTGTCCAACAGTATATGGAACATTCAACTGATATACCTCTCTCTTCTTCTGAACAGGGTAAAGGCTTCCAACAGGGACGTGTGGAGACCACCAGGCGGGAAGGACGCTTTGGACGGAACGCTCCACTTCCGCTGAGCACTGGAACAGTACAGCAAGGTCTCAACGGTTCAACAGTACGTGAAGCTTTTCAACTGATATTCCTTCTCTCTTCTTCTGAACAAGGTAAAGGTTTCCAATAGGGGCGTGTGGAGACCACCAGGCGGGGAGGGCGCTTTGAGCGGGACGCTCACTTCAGCTGAGCACTGGAACAGACACAGCACAGTTTCAACAGTTCGATAATATATGAAGCACTCAGCATTAACGGGGCCAGGTCTTCTCAAAGCAGGAAGTTGGGCGTTTGCTTTATCAAAACCCTTCTTTAGAGACAGTGGGTAGAAGACCGCAGGAGGAGAATGCACGGCAGACTTCTATTACTTCTCCCCACACCAATTTCACTTCACAGCACAAACCGTGTGATTCGTCACTTCAGGCACTGCAATTCCACTCGCACACCGTGCATTCGGGCCAGCACTCACCCACCGGTCTTTTCTCCCACCAGATCGGATCTCGTCCTCGATCACGGCTTGACTTCACTCCGGGAAAGTAGAAGAACGGTACAACGATCATCACATTCGGCAAGGAGAGGACAGAAGTTGGAGACAGATCATCAATTCACTCGGTGTAATAGTTCACTCGTGCCACACATTTTCCAAACTCTCCACACCACTTCAGTGTTAGTGTATATAAACAACGGATCCAATACTCATCCCTTGCGTCTTTCTCACTGCTGCCGATATTCCTCACGTCTTCGCTGACAAATCCTTCACTCCTTCCTTTCTCTTCCACAGCTTCAATCTTCACCACTCCACAGCCCAGCCTCAATAAAAAAAGAACAGCCCGCTGACAAACACAGCATCACACGGGAGGAGATCCACACCACAGTCTGTTTTCTCTCTGTTTTTAAAGCCCCATCTGAATGTGTGTCCCTCTCACAGCGTTCTCTGTAATTGCCCCACACCTGCTGTCACTCAGGCAATCAGCCCCGCTGCCATGGCAACAGATTCACAGTGCATTCACCAGGATCTTAGTCCCGTTCTGGTCTTTGTCACCCCGGGACAAATGTCCTTATCAATATCTTATCAAGTCACTTTAAAGGAGAAGCCGCCTATTAGGGGCCATTTCAACAAAAATCTTCAGATCTTCTTTCTTATCGATTCCTATGTTCTTCACTATGGCCAGCAGGATGAGGTCAGACAGCCGCTCTTGACCACACTGATTTCTGAGCCTTGATTTGACCAGCTTCAGCTTTGAAAAGGATCGTTCTACCGTTGCAGTGGACACTGGTAGAGTGGCATATATTTTGATTTGTTTGAATAGTGTGGGGAATATGATGTTAGCATTGTTTTCCTTGAATACTATGAGCATAGACTTGACTGTCCTCTTGGGACACTTGTAAGACGCATGGAAGACTCTCGGCTCTGTTTGAAGGTTGGTCTCTTCTCCTTGAAGTCCATAAAATGCACATAGTGAATGTGCTGCATCAACACCTTGGCCAATATCCTTCCACTGCTCTGGGTCAGTGAGTCTCTCCAGTGACATCACAATGTCCCTTCCCCGTAAAGTCTTCTCTCAAGCTCCTGTCTCAATCTGAGGTCTGGACTGCATCATCTTCTCTTGCTGATTTGGAAGTGTATTTCTGCTTTGCAGGGACTTTTCTTTGTCTACCTGGAATATTTGTGGGAATGCTTATGTCATTTTCCTCTGCAATTGTTGTGGCAGTGTTGTATATTTGTGAGAATTGGCTGTCTCTCCTCAGTTCCACTACTCGCTTCAAGACACCATCTAACACAGAGTATGCAGCAGCCAAGTCCAGGTCATCCTGCTGGAGTACTTTTTAGGCAACTGATGTCTCCATGAACACTGGCGTTGCTATTTCAAGACACAGCAACAATTCAAAATCTATGCTGCTGAACAGCATTAAAGCTTCTCCTGCAGCCAGATCAGGGGGGTCACGCTCTCTCAGATCTCTCAAGTACTTTAGGGCAGCAGGGAGGACCTTCCTAATTGTCTTTAAAACATCTTCCCTGCAGCTCCACCAGGTGTCTGAAAGCCTCTGTAGTTCAAGGACACATTGGTCTGGATACATGGCTTTTTAAGAATCCACAAATGGAGCATGGCGCTTTGTAGAGTTGGCAATAAATGTGTACAACCACAAAGTGCTTGTCGGATTTTGCACTCTCAACTTAAACGAGATTTAAACAATGTGCATGGCAGTGCACCTATAATGCTCTCAAATTTTGTCTCTGAATCCGGGACTGCAGCCCATTGTAGCGTCCACTCATATTGGCAGCTCCATCATATCCCTGTCCATAGACATCTTGAATGTTGAAGTTGTTCTGCTCAAGTAGCTTCATCACTTCATTCTCCAGTGCCTCTCCTGTTGTTGATGCCACATCACATAGTTGGACAAAGCATTTCTTTAAAGTCATGTTGTGGACATATCGTACAACAAAGGACACCTGCTCAATATGTGACACATCAGTGGTCTCGTCCAGCAAAATAGAATGTTGTGATGCTTATGTCACTTCCTTCTGTATGATTGATGAGGTGATTGATGATGAAGTGCTTTTATGAGGTCGTTGTGTGTCCTATTGGACAGGAGAGACACCTGGCACCTTTGGTTTGATGCTTGTTTTTCCTTGACTGCATCAAGATGAAGCCCGAGTACGCTGTCATATTGGCCAAGCAAATCCACCAGGTTCAAAACATTTCCTCTATTTGAACTTGACAAGCCTTCTTCATTTCCCCTAAAGGCCAAAGCTTGTTTTGCCAGATATAATGTGGTGTCTATTAAACGGAACATAATCTCTCTGTTTTTCTGCCTCTCTCTTTCTTTTGCTGCTTCCAACTGAGAATCAGCTAGTGCAAAAGCCCTCTGCAGTGTATCTTTTGTAAAGGCATTCCACCTAATCATGCTTAGTATATGCAATTCACTGCTGCGCTGCTCCTTAATCTTCATTTTGGCCTGCCTCCACAAGTTTATCCCTACAGACTTCCATCCTGTCCTGCTCTGAATTTTTTCCTCATTCATAAAATTCCTGCAGTTAAAGCAATGCATGGCATCATTCAGTGCAGAATATTCCAGCCAGGGGTCATCGTTATACCATTGGGTTTGAAAAGAGCGCTTATCTGGATTTTTAGGGAACTTTACCATAGGACGGCAAGGCCCGACTGAATTGGAAAATGTGGTGAAGGTCTGATCGTATTTAAGATTGCTGCTTTGTACATGAGCTGGACATGGGGGATTAACCAACCTCAGCAAAAAATCTAAATCTGTTGACTCTGCCCCACTCGTCATCAAAATATCTTCCCTTGCTGATGCTCTCGTCTCCCTCATCTAATCCTCTTGCTCATCTATCATTTCACTATTTTGCCGGTCTGTCCTGATCTCATCTGGGATTGGCTCTGGCTCTGGCTCTCTGAATGCAGCTGATGCACTGCGCTCATCATCTTTCCAATTACATATTATTGTTATTGCCATTATCATTATTATTTTAATGCCCACTAGTGGTATTTATGTTATGCTCAGGCAAGATCTTTGACATGAAGTCTAAAATAGCCTATGTTTTTTTAGATTACAATTATTAAACATGCAGCTCTTTAACCCTGTACGTTCTAGCATGGTCCTCTCATCTCATATTTGGTGATCATCACTTAGGCCTGAAAAATAGTAGCCTATATCTGTCTTATGATTTAGGTTAAACGTGGCAAACTCAGCCTGGATTAATGAAGATTTTAATTAATTTCACAAAACTTGATGATGATGATCGTTCGTTTGTTATAAATCACAAACTCACCTTTTCTGAAAACGTTGAGTCGTCTCACCCGACAACCGCAACAATCTCCTTCTAGGACCGCTCATGCAGGCTCAGCTCAGGTGCCGGTCGCGAGCAGCGCTGCAGCCATGTAAACAGAGTTTGCCCTTCCCCTACTGACTTTCATTTTCGGTGCCCGATTATGGAAGTGAATGAGGCTTTTCGTTGTTTTTTATCTAGGCCTACGTGAAATTCTGCATACATTGTACGATATTTTTTTTCACCTCCGAAGGGCAACGTGAGTCGAGAAGGGTATATGGGCAGTTGCCCGGGCAACCTGAGCAACCCCCCAGTGCACGTCCCTGACTGCTTGCTACAGCTGAGAACTTCCCGCCGGTCTGCATTAAAGCTGTACGATTGCAGTGCACAGTGTACACATTTTATTAATACAGAAAAGGTTCTTAAAAAATGCTAATGACAGCAGGGAACACTGTAGAAAACAACCAAATAAACAAATTTGAATGTATAACACAAGAAAACAAAAGCAAATAACCGCAGGGCTGGGGAACCCAAAGGGAGAAACTTTGATGGATTTG
This sequence comes from Triplophysa bombifrons, assembly GCA_029783895.1. Taxonomy (NCBI): domain Eukaryota; kingdom Metazoa; phylum Chordata; class Actinopteri; order Cypriniformes; family Nemacheilidae; genus Triplophysa; species Triplophysa bombifrons. Next base: position 3,285,487 of record CM056465.1, read on the forward strand.
AGTTGTATCAAGAAGAAAACTCCACACAAACTCACACCAATGTGCACTTTACTTACACTATTAAACACTGCGTTACACCATCCACCCGTGGGACCCCAGCCTCTGTAAGAAATCAAAAAGTAATTAATACTATACCAAATCAACTTCAGACACACAATAAACCAAAAATAACTAATAACAAAACTCCTTAACAATAAAATAATCATCGGGTTCATGTACCAGTTACCTATATGCAATCCACAGATAGCTCTAGATTGCAGGTACTTGGTCCCATGAGGCACGCATGCAACTCACAGTAAATGAAACAAACACAACCGAAAATAATCGTACATAATAATAATTTCACAATAATAATTTCAGAAAGACGAAACAGAAAAGAAAAGAAAGAAAGGCTCATGAAGCTTAACGTCTGGGTTCTTTGCAGACGTACACAAAGCAGCACTATGAATGCGTACGGTAACCTAACGAGTGCTGTTCTCTATAAGCAGCGGTGATAACGGCGTCTAAGCAGCCATGCATTGGAACGCGACCGCAGTCAGCGGTGCGAAGAAACGGTCCATTGGAACAAGGAGAATCCTAAACAAACACAAAAGGGAGAAATTAACACTAATAGTAATCCTCCTCAATGTAAAGGCTCTGTGTGAAGCACTTACCAGAAGGGGTTATACCTCATGTGCGTCACTTTTCAGGTGCCGGTTCAGTCAGTTCACCCGCTTGTGTGAAGGGATGAAAGGAACCATGCCTTTAGCATGTTGGTCAACGTTAAACGCCACTTCGAGTGAATAAATGCAATGTGAAAAAGCTCAGTATACACATAGCTGAACGATGGGCGGTCATATAACCCACAACTGCAGCACGGAAAGACCACCAGAGCAACACCAGTGCAAAGGAAAAGACACGCTACAAGTCAAAAGAACGCTAAGAGTAGGCCTATACTGACACTATAAAACAACTAAAAACATAAGCGAATGCTAGCAGCTATCAGCTTACCAGCCACCACCAACGACAGCAGAGCAGAAGGGGGAAAGTATGACGGATCGGACGTGACCCATAGTAGGCTACAACCATTTACCCCTTTAAATACAGTACGCCGCCACACTCACTGATAGGCTTACCTAGCTTTCACTCACCACATCCCATTACACATGGTTGATAAATGATCAGTACATGACACATGACACTGGCTTCAAAATATAGACTTCATGGATGCAAAATAAATTTTCAGAGATCCACATGAAAACTGTGCATTTTGTGATATTGTAAAGTTTCAACTCACTTAGTATGTAACTCAACATTTTTTCTGTTTAAGATGCTGCATGAAATGACAATGAGGTTGGGAACATACATGGCAAAGAACATGGAATCATCTCTAAATGAAATGGCCCCACACATCATCAGGAGTGCAAAAGAAGGAAGTCAAAGGAAACTCTTCGCCAATCTCATTGGACCAGCAGAGGAAACCACAGAAGGGTACTGCATCATATATTTGTTCCTTGCCCAGTGTAAAGTTGCATTATCTGCACTGTCAATGTAAACATTGTAGCACCTAAAAATTGTATTAGTGAAAACATGAAATAATTTTAGTATTATTAAAGTTTACCCAAAAATGTAAATTCTGCCATCATTTAGTCACTCTCTTGTCATTTCAAACCTGTACGACTCTCTTCACCAGAACACAACAGAAGATATTTTGAAAAAGGCTGGTCACTGAACAACAATTGAGCTGCTGGTTTTGTTTCCAATAGAAGTGAACGGCTACAAGCGTTGTTCAGTTAGCAACGTTCTTAAATATATATATGTTTTGTGTTCTGCTGAAGAAAGACATATCGGTATGAAATGACGAGAGAGTGAGTGAATGAACTTTCATTTATATCCCTATAATTGATATCTGTACCTTATGTACAATAATTTGTATCTGTTTATAGGTCTTGTTAGGAATGCTGCTTTTTATTGCCATCATTATTTAAAGAACATGCCAGCTTCCTCTACTGTGTTAACATTGTAAGTATAGTCTTCTGTAGTTTTATCAACATTCGAGGCACTTGACTTAAAAGAAAGGAACGGTTGATGTATGTTTTACAACCCAAAGGTCCTAACCCAACCATAGTGCTTAATGTCTCTCCTGATCCCCTCAAAGATGAAAGTGTCAGCATTATGATGGACAATGTGAACATCATAAGAGATCAGACACTGACATGACACAGGCAATTGATGCTTGTTTGCGATCTATTTTCCTTTCAGTGTTTAATACCCAGTTGACATTAAGCACACAGTTGCTTTTATTCCAAATAATATATAAACTAAATTGTCGTCATGACACAAGAATTTTATTTTGCATAATAAAATGAATAAATATAAACTTTTTGAGTGGCCTGGATTGGCTATAATTTCTTATCAATAATAAATAACGCATAATGATAAAGAACCCTTTCGTGGTTCTTTAAAGAACCATTTAACTTGGAATCAAAGAACCATTTTGGAGTTCCAAAAGAAGATGGTGAAAGAGCCATTTCTAGTTCTAAATAAAACCATTTCTTTTTAGGTGTAAGATGATTTTTTGAAGATATCCGTTTATTTTGTGCATGTAATCATACTCAATGTGTCTTATATCAGAGTGAAGAGTTAATAAAACATTCATAAGATAAGTATGATGTGTATGAGACCATCTCATGAATAATGTGTCAAACAAGTGAAAGTGACTTGTGGTTATTCATTTGACAGTTTGCTTTAGAAATTTACTTCATCTGCAGGTGTTTTCATGGTTCATTGAGTGATGTTTATTTATAATAAAGAGCTGATGTTCTGATCTGTCACAAAAGACAAAATGAGTCATGAAGATTCAATATGATTTTATTTGATGAATTTCTGATGTAACACAATCAGCAGTGAATGAATAAAGCACACATGCACTGGTGTGTAATGTTGTTTAAGAGAGAATGAATGTAGAAACACATGTCAGACATGAGTGAGACTCAGATGAGAACAGAAGTCAGAGGAGAGAGAGCGAGAGAGAGAGAGAGAGAGAGAGAGAGAGAGAGAGTCTAGTGTGAACACTGATCATCTCTCCTGAATTGTCCAGTGACTGTATGACTGGGATCTTTGTGTTTGGCCTCACAGCTCACTGAGAGCACTGAGCTCCACTCCTGCTCAGAGAGAGTCAGACTGCTGCTCCAGCTGTACAGACCGTTCTTCTCCAGGAGCCCAACACTGCTGTCCTGAGATCTGCTGCTCCCGTCCACCTTCCACATCACACTCCAGTCTGAGGGGAAACCCTTGTTGAGCACACACATCAGTGTTGCTGTTTTCTTTGTGGAAATCTCTTCACTGGAGGGCGGCAGAACGCTCACTTTAGGACGAGTGAAGCCTGACAAACACACAGTAGTCACAAACTCACAGAGAGAAACAAACAACTTCATAATAAGATCCCAATAATAAATAAATAAAGATGAGATCTGTCATTCATGTTGATCTAAATGTTCAGACAGTATTCACAAATGTTTACAAGTTATCTGAATCACAAACATAATGTTTGTAAATGATTTTTGATTTAAGAAATGATCAGTGTGGAAAAACATTTTACCTTTGTGACATTTATTTATTTTGATTAAAGATTAAAAAGGAAATTAGAAAGTACCTGTAACATCAACTACAGTGACAAAGTCTTTAGAGCATTTCAAATAATCATAAAGTCAAATAACCTAACAGTATATTAAATAAAATACATAAATAAATGCAATTTTAAATAGTTTTTGTAACACAGAATACATTTAATTTGATTTTCTACTTTCACCATTCAAGTTTTATACATTTTATAGCACCAAACTTTTTTTATAGTATTACAAAAGTGAGCAAAAACTTATTCAGAATAGGAACCTGTGCAAATAGTATTAATTCAGATGAACCCTTTTTTCATTTTTCAACATTAACAACATAATTATGTATAAATCATTAAACACATCTAAATCTTTAATCACAATATTATGCAGAAAAAAATATCCCAGTGTCTCCATCTTAGATTTGTAAGTTTAATATTACAAAGTCATGAATATGATAAAATCATATGTATATATTTCATAATTGATCTTTATATGTGAAAGCAGAAATGTATTATAATATTATTAAATGTTTTTACTTACTGCCAACATCCAGTCTGGTGCCGCTGCCGAAAGTCCACCACAGTGATACAAACTAATAGAGCGACTGTACAAAAACCTCTGAACGCTTCAGTAACTGCACTATAAACACATCACAAACACATCTTTACACTTTATCACACATTCACACATCATACACATTACATTTCATTTCATTTTGTTTCATTTATCTATTTTTACATTTTGGGGTGAACTATCCCTTTAACTATAATATAAACTAATTTACAAGTTTGTTTGAATTTTAACCCTTAAAAATGAATCTCATATTCTCAAACCTGAAAGTGTGAACAATTGATTAATATACAAAGATGAAAACATCAAAGATTTACTAAGCAACTTTATTGTCACTCTTTCATAAAGCTGCTGTCCTGTGTATCTCCATATTCTGTGTTTTTTTATTTTAAACCAACATTATACACAAAATGATGAATAAATATTCACCATTACAAATCATTACACACTTGTTCAATAATCACTGCACATAATCTAAGAAAACAAAATACAACCAATGTGCAGAAATGAACATTAAATGATAAAACAGTGTTTGAGTGTGTTGATGTAAATGTAGAGAGTGAGTTTGCATTGTGATCACGTGCTTCAGTGCTCTGAGAGTGTTTATAGTGCTGTGAGTTTAACACTTCAGGACTGACAACACAACACAATCTTCATCAACACACAAACCAACAAGAACAACAATGACTTTCAGCATCATCTTCATCTGGACACTCACAGTGTTTGCTCAAGGTTTGTGTCGTAACATTTTTATCACGATTGTTCATTCATTGAAGAGTGAAATCTTCATTTGTTTCAGTGTTGTCTTATATTTCATTCTTGTTGTTTCTTTCAGAGTGTAGAGGACAGTACACTGTTACTCAGAGTCCATCAATAACAGCAGTTCAACCAGGACAAAGTGTTCAAATAAACTGTAAAGTCAGCAGTAAAGTGCATGGTGGAACTTACTTACACTGGTACTTACAGAAACCTGGAGAAGCTCCTAAACTCCTCATATATATCACTAATAGCCTCTATTCTGGAGTATCATCTAGATTCAGTGGCAGTGGATCAAACACAGATTTCACTCTGAGCATCAGTGGAGTTCAGACTGAAGATTCAGGAGATTATTACTGTCAGAGTGCACATTATATCAACAGTAAATGGGTGTTGACACAGTGATAAAGAGTCGTACAAAAACCTCCGTCAGTCAGACTGAACAGTGACTGCACTGATACACCTGACACATACTGCAGCTGCTGAGGGGAAAAGTTATATTATAATGATTGTGTTTTATATTGGATTATATTTAGACAAATATTTACATCATTACACTTCAGTCAAAAGATATTGAACAATTCAATGAAATTGTTTTCATTATTAAAAAGAAAACATTTGAAATGTAAGAAAGAGAAAAACTTAGTTTTGCAAATATATATATATTTTTCAGTTACAAAACATTTTTTTAAATCTATGACAAGACTGGTTGCAATTTTACTTTTTCAAGTACAGAAAATCTTTTCAATATCAGTCACAAAATGACTACAAATAACTTGTTAGACCTAAAAGCAAGATTCTGGGTTCAATTAAAGTTAAAGGGACAGTTCATCCAAAAATGAAAATTCTGTCATCATTCTGTTTACTCACCCTCAAATTTGTTCCAAACCTGTATGATGTCTTTCTTCTGTTGAACACAAAGATGATATTTTAAAGAATTTTGGTAACTAGACAATTGAAAGTAAATGGCTACCATCAACTGTTTGATTACCAACATTTTTCAAAATATCATCTTTTGTGTTCAACAGAAGAAAGAAACTCATTCATGTTTGGAACAAATTGAAGGTTAGTAAACAGAATGATGACGGAATTTCAATTTTGGGGTGAACTAAAAGCTCAATCAACAGAGTGGCATTATGGTTAAGTCACATCTCCTATTAAAACTCACATTTCTGCTTATTTTTTATTTTTTTTGTTTAAATATTTGTGAAAAACAACACAAATGATTACAGTCTGATTGACAACATTCCCTATAAAAACATTTTAACTGTTTTAATCTAATGTACTTTTTACATTTTGTGCAAGTTGAACACTTTTGGCAGGAGAACAAGATCTTACTGAACAAGATTATATAAATAATTAAGTGTCATTTTATAGACATCTCCTCATGTAAAAATGTTTTCATATATATACACATTTGACAACTCACATGTTTAACCACTCAAAGTCCATTAGCCTTCTGAGAAGAGTAGACACATGAGAATTGACTGTGTTGTTCCTCTTCTCTGAGCTCTTTCCACTTTTTTTGACTGTCTTGGTACCAGCGGATGGGTTGATTCCAACAAAACATCTGCACAAAAATCTGTCAGAAAAACACAAGCAGAAGCTTTAGGATCATGTGCAGACTAATGAAAACATACCACTTTACAATAAGCATATATTATAAAGGGTTAGTTCACCCCAAAATTACATTTCCGTAATTAATCACTCATTAATCTGTAATTAATTATCTACTGACCACAATGCTTGGAATGTCGAAGGTATGTCATGGTCATCTTCCTCATCATTACTGCAAAATAAGTTGACATGAAAGATTAAAAGGAAGACTTCACTGGGCCAGATCATGAATTCCTTGTACTTCCTCAATGATGGTCTGAATTACAGATGAAGGTAAAATGTGACCCTGGATGACAAAACCAGTCTTATGTGTACATTTTTCAAAATTGAGATTTATACACCACACGAAAGCTGACTAAAAGCACTTTCTATTGATATATAGTTTGTTATGATAGGACACTATTTGGCCGAGATATAACCATTTAAAATTCTGGAATCTGAGAGTGGGAAAAATCTAAATATTGAGAAAATCGCCTTTAAAGTTTTCCAGAAGTAGTCCTTAGCAATGCATATTACTAATGATGGGAAATAAATGAAACTTACACCATTGATTAACCACAGCTTAAACTTTATACACACAAAATTTCATAAAATTAATTTTCCAGGAACATATACAATTTTACACCTGAATTTTACACTTGAGCTGGCAACGAATCATCAATAACAGAGGCAGACCAACATGCTAAGATGATGTTTTGTTTACATTTTGTCAGAGCAAAATTGGCATAACTTTGACAAACAACTCATGAAAACCACTACTTTGTAAAGAAGGCATTTAAGAACGTATGTGACTGACTGACCTGAACTTTGAAGAATTTTCCCACTCAAGCGGGTCGAATTCTGAGTCTGCAGTGAACACTTTGTATTCCTTCATGGCACGGAGTCGAAGCGATCTAAACATTAATTGAATTCGTCGTCTTCCGGGGCATCCTCTTATGTCAAGCCGGTCTCTGGACATTCTGTATTATCTTCCCAATGATTTGCGAAACAATCATTTACTAGGTTCGTTAAATTATTGCTGTCATTAGCGTTTAGATTGAGCAAACGCGCTTCCATCAGAATCCATGTTTTGAAGCGCGATCATGACGGATTGTGTACGCTGCGCACGTGAGACGCTATAGCAGGCCGTTGCTAAGAGGAAACAGGTTTGTTTTAACACTCTCTATTGGCTTACCCTTGTAATGACATAGAAGAGAGTAGATTAACTTGAAAGCGGAATCTCTTAACTTTACATAGATACCAAACTTGAATGGGTAGTTATCATAGAGCGGACAGCAGCGAGTTAAGTTTGTAAGCATGTTTCTGACCATTTTTTGTTCGCGATATTAAGGGATCGACTCACATAAATAAAGTTTTGATATATTTACGGTAGGAAATTTACAAAATATCTTCATGGAACATGATCTTTACTTAATATACTAACGATTTTTGGCATAAAATAAAAATTGATCATTTTGACCCTAACAATGTATTTTCGGCTTTTGTCAGAAATATACCCGTGCGACTTACGACTGGTTTTGTTGGCCAGGGTCACAAATAAGCTTTGCTTGCAGTTTCAAATAAAACAAAGTCAAATTTTTCAGAAAATAATCTTCATCTACACTTGCAATGACCTCACATGGCTCAGGCCCCTCACTCTCATCTTGAGATGTACAGGGCTGACACACATGTTGTGGCGGGTTTGCAAAAACGGCTTAATTTAAAAGCTCAGGAAGGCTGTTTTTGTGTTTTCTTGAGATATGAGATGCAAAAGTGAATTTTATAATAAATGTCCTCTCACAACTCTTAAAGGGGCATTTTATTTCCCTGCCCTCATCTATATGGCCTTTTAAATGCCTTATTAAGTCATTCAGAGTTGTACATGTGAAATGACAATATCCAATCTGGCAAATCAGTGTTGTGTCTATTTGGTCAAATCTGGCACCTTTACGAGACTTCAGATAACCTGTATGGTCTCTATATAGATGTGACTTAAAAGCTGCAAATTTGGTAAATGCACGAGAACAGTCAGGTACACCTCAGGTAAAACAGCAGTTTGGAACATTACTGTGACCTAACATATGCTTAGTAAAACCTACAATGGTATTGCTCTCATGTTGACACCATTTACAGTGATAAATTTCTCATTTAGATTTAGGTTCAAGTTATATTAAGAAGACGACAGCTATGGGAACTTTGAACAGAAAATAAAATGATTTTGAATTTAGTTATGACGCAGGGATTTGTTAAACAATGGTTCCCTTTCTGTCGGTCTCTCGACGTTGTGTCGAGAACGACAGATGGGGTTCGTCCTTGAGAACCTATCAACTCTGACTACTAAGAAAAGGCCAATGAAATTTGGCGAATGAAATTTGCATGCCGGGCTCCGCCCCCGGATATCCGGTATAAAAGGGAGCCGGCGTGCAGCATTCATTTACCTTTTGTTCTTCAGAGCCATCGACTCATGAACAAGCATAAAGCAAAAAGCTTAAAACTACAACAACTGCCGGATCTACGACCTGTCCCAGCGGATCGTCCCTCCTGCGTCGACCTTCCCCTGGGTGTCTTGGCGGTTCCAGTGGTGTCAGAGCAATTTCTACAACAGTCCTTTTCAGGACTCACTCTACAGTGTGGCATGTCCCGCTGTTCTCTTGGGTGCGGTACCCTCATCGAGGAGGGGGACAAACACGAGCGCTGTGTTAGGTGTCTGGGCGTCCAGCACGCCGAAGCAGCGTTCGTTGACACATCTTGCCCGCACTGCGGGCAGATTGTCTTACAGAAGTTGCGGTCACGGTTGGCTGTCTTCCTACGGGAACCAGCTAACATCTCGTCTGCTACCCGGGCTGTGACATCTATGGCTACGGCCCAGATCTCCGGTCCGGTTAGTGGCGTTAGTGATTTGGGGAATTCTGCGACTGTTCACCCGCCAGCCAAGCGCTCACGGGCCAGTCACACCCCAGCACGCTCTTCTGGTTGTTCCCCAACCGGCGGTGGCACACCGTCCGGATCCTCCTCTGCACGTTCGGAAACGGACCGCAGAGCCGATGAGATGTCTATCGCAGCATCGGAGGGAGAGTTACCGGCATCCGACGATGACGAATCCGAGCTCCCCCCCCCGGGGGGTAGAGCTCAGGAGGAAGCAGAAGTTGAGATGTCGGCCATGCTAACCCGGGCTGCCGCGAGCATTGGGCTGCAGTGTACGCCATTGCCCCTTCCCCAACGCTCGCGGTTGGACACTTGGTTCCTCGGGTCGGAGCGCGGTGCCAAACCGCGCCCACCCCCGGTTCCATTTTTCCCGGAAGTGCATGAGGAGCTGTGTCGGACTTGGAGCGCCCCTCTCACGGCTCTTTCCACTCAGACCAGCTCCGCCTCCCTCACCACCCTCGATGGTGGGGCAGCCAGGGGATACGTCGATGTCCCCCAGGTGGAGCGTGCCATCGCGGTGCACCTATGCCCGCAGACGGCTGCCACCTGGAGGACCCGACCTCGTCTCCCGTCCAAAGCCTGTAAGACTTCTGCTTCCCTGGTGGCGAAGGCTTACAGTGCTGCGGGCCAGGCTGCCTCGTCTCTCCACGCCATGGCCATCCTGCAGGTCCATCAGGCGAAGGCGTTGAGAGAACTCCACGAGGGTAGGGCCGACCCGGGTGTTATGCAGGAACTCCGCGCCGCCACTGACCTCGCTCTAAGGGCGACTAAAGTGACGGCGCGGGCCCTGGGTCGGACGATGTCCACTCTGGTGGTCCAGGAGAGACACCTCTGGCTCAACCTTGCGAGCATGAGTGACGCCGACAAAGTACGCTTTCTCGACGCACCCATCTCGCAGGGTGGGCTGTTCGGCGACACCGTCGAGAGCTTCACACAGCAGTTCTCGACGGTGAAGGAGCAGACGGAGGCGATAAGCCACATTCTTCCGCGCCGTGAATCGACGGCTCCCCGGCCTTCGACTTCCCGCGCACTTCCTGCTCCCCGACAGCCCAGGGCCTCTTCGAATCCGAATCCGGGTAAGGTGCACCCTCAGGCTACACCCCGGAAGAGGACTCCGAAGGGAAGGCCCCCTCCTCGTCAGCAGCCTTCCAGGAAGCGACCCTGACGAGACGACACCGGGAGAAACAACATCTGGCCTGACCGTCACATCTCCATCTCTGACTGGTCAGTATGGAACGAAGCCTGCCTCGTTTCCAAAGCCGGGCCCTTTTCAGGGCCTGGCGCCCACTTCCTCACAAAGAGAGTTGTTTCCCCCGGGCGTTCCATCCAGCCGTTCGCACACTCCCCCGGACTGTGCACGGCAAACCGACCTCACACCCTGGCGAGGTGTGAGGCCGTACATATTCGACAACTGTCACCACTCTCGTTCCGACAGTGCGTGCCGTTGTCCCGCCAGGCAGGCAAAAACGTGGAGCCAACCATCCCTCCGGGGAAGCCCCGGCGACATCCGGTTGACTCCACCCGCCTACGAACCACCCTCCGTGGGAATGGTGAAGCAGGCCGTCCCCTTGGTCCCCCTGTCACAGTCCCTGGGAGCTTGGCAAAAGTTGCCCACACTGTCTCGGTGGCTGATGCGGACGGTCCATCTCGGCTATTCGATCCAGTTCGCCAGGGCCCCTCCCAAGTTTCGGGGCATCATCTCCCCCTCTCTCAGAGGCAGAGACGCTTCCGGCAATCGGCAATCCCTGAACCCGGTGGTGGACACCGGAAGTAAGGGATGCCGTCAAGCTGAAGAAGGAGTCCTATCGGGCCTGGCTGGCTTGTGGGACTCCCGAGGCAGCTGACAGGTACCAACAGGCCAAGCGGACGCGGCCCGGATGGTTGGGGAGGCGAAAACTCGGGCCTTGGAGGAGTTCGGTGAGGCCATGGAGAAGGACTATGGGTCGGCCTCGAAGAGATTCTGGCAAACCGTCCGGCGCCTCAGGAGGGGTAAGCAGTGCCCTACCAACGCTGTTTACAGTGGAGGGGGGCAGCTGTTGACCTCGACCGGGGATGTCATCGGGCGGTGGAAGGAATACTTCGAGGATCTCCTCAATCCCGCCGTCACGTCTTCCATTGAGGAAGCTGAGGCTGAGGGCTTGGAGGCGGACTCGCCCATCACCCGGGCCGAAGTCACAGAGGTAGTCAAGAAACTGTTCGGTGGCAAGGCACCGGGGGTGGACGAGATCCGCCCTGAGTACCTCAAGTCTTTGGATGTTGTGGGGCTGTCTTGGCTGACACGCCTCTGCAGCATCGCATGGGGGTCGGGGACAGTGCACTTGGACTGGCAGACCGGGGTGGTGGTCCCTCTTTTTAAGAAGGGGAACCGGAGGGTGTGCTCCAACTATCGGGGGATCACACTTCTCAGCCTCCCCAGGAAAGTCTATGCCAGGGTACTGGAGAGGAGAATCCAGCCGATGGTAGAACCTCAGATTCAGAAGGAGCAGTGTGGTTTCCGTCCCGGTCGTGGAACACTGGACCAGCTCTATACCCTCTCCAGGGTAGTGGAGGGTTCATGTGAGTGACATGTGTTTTGTGGATTTGGAGAAGGCATTCGACTGTGTCCCTCGCGGGATCTTGTGGAGGGTGCTCCGGGAGTATGGGATTCGGGACCCTTTGCTAAGGGCTATCCGGTCCCTGTACGACCGGAGCAGGAGCTTGGTTCGCATTACCGGCAGTAAGTCAGACTTGTTTCCGGTGCATGTTGGACTACGGCAGGGCTGCCCTTTGTCGCCGGTTCTGTTCATAATTTTTATGGACCCCGGGGAAGACCTAGGACACGCTGGAGGGACTATGTCTCCCGGCTGGCCTGGGAATGCCTCGGTGTCCCCCTGGAAGAGCTGGAGGAAGTGTCTAGGGAGAGGGAAGTCTGGGCATCCCTGCTTAGACTGCTGCCCCCGCGACCCGGCCCCGGATAAGCGGTAGAAAATGGATGGATGGATGGACATGCCGTTATGAATTCTGTTCAAAATATGAATCGCTTAAACAGCATTTAGTAATACATTAGATAGTAATATTTATGGACGTAAATTTAAGTTAACTAACCAAAAATTTAGTAAATATAGTGCCTTTTATCTTCAAGTCTTTGAAAAAAATGAGAAAATAGCAGCATCCAACGATGCTAATATCATATAGCCTATTCTAATGTTTTTCGTCAAGAAAGCTGACTGCAAGTGCGTCTAGTTTTGTCTCACCAACACTTCATCGGATTTGTCTGGTCTGCCAAATTGCAAATGCTCTAAAAATACTCTCTTGAGAGCAAAGGCGAATAAAACTGTAACAATATGCAGCATTCGTCCATATTTACGATGGTATATTTAAGTTAACTCACCAAAAATTGAGAAAATAGTGCCTTTTATCTTCAACTCTTCTTGCCCTGCTCCAGTCCAACAGTTTTCAAACTCTAAGCCCGCGCAATCCCATAATGCCACATCACAGTAAATTGTTGTAAAACCATATGAACTACAGTGAAAACAACTCTTAGCTGTAATCAGTTTACAGTTGACAGGGAAATAAACTGTTAACAACTGTAATACTCTTTTTGACACATAATGCATTGGTAATTACAGTAATAACTTGTTAAATGATAAAACAATAAATTTCAGTAGAATTTTGCTGTAGAATCTACAGCAATTTTTTACAGTGTACGTTTATGGATTTACTTAATGTTACGTCCCTACCGGCACAAATTCAGCTAGAAAACCATTCAACAATATTTTGTAAGTGTGTCCAGTCCACGTTGTCTCACTGCCGTGGAGGATTTGAAAGAAAATTGATACAAAGAATTCAACAAGATAAACCAACATAATGACATTAACACCATAATGCCAGAACATTTTCACAATACATCAGTTACGTGCTATGTTTATGTATCTGTGATACGTACGATATTGTATGTTTCCAGAGGACATTACATTTAGTTAATGTATTAAGTTACCCCAGAAAAAGCTTGTAAAAGCATAAACTGCATTGAAAAAACAAGTAACGTTAAACATTATCATCTGTTCAGCTTATCAGAATATTGGGGTCCATGTTAACTTACTGATTGAAAGGGAAAGTGTAATGATTACTGTAGCATTCTTCATGGCAAACACAGCTGAAATACCAAACTGGTCGCACCCAATTGCGTATAAATAACACGCTGTTGCATTATCGTCTAATACGTACGCCAAATTGCAATTTTACGTGCATATGATACGCCAATGTTTGCTTGTACCTGGGTGGAGAGCAGCCATTTTAAAACGTACATGAAGAGGAAATACTGAATTAATTAAAATAATAATGTTAGGTTTAGGGTTTGGGTTAGGGTAGCGGTTATAATATGCACGGACACTAACATTAGGTTTAGGGTGATGTCACGGGATGACAACAGGAGAACGGGCAAGCGGAACTATTTGTGTGAGGGCATTTTCCCGCCGGACCGATTTAAATGAAACACCCAGCCAGTTCGGATCATTCGGCCCGGGATTCAACGAGCAAACAAGCGTCAGGTGTGCCGGTTAAACGTGGCGATGGCTGATTGGGACTCAACAGAGAAGCATGGGCTATAAAAGGGATGTTGAAGGAAGGAAGAGGGTGGTCGTCATCGTCGTCGTTGCTATTGTGGAACTCTCATTCCCGTTCCGGTTGGAGGAAGAGGCAGCAGTTTGGCAAGTGGAAACAAGAAGAGTGAGTTCAAGAAGGGTAAAATGACCAGACCATTCAATTTGGTTGAAGAGGAATAAATGCTGTGAATAAGGATCTAGGAGAAAACGAAAACGCATGTGAACGGATGCCCCCACGAATGAGAATACTCCCTTCTGCCGTGTATTCCCTGGCGATGTGAAAGCGAGAGGCCGACAGGAGCATTGCCCTATTGTATCAGTGCTTCATCATGTCTCGGCTGTGTGAGCGAAGAGGAGCTAGCGTGGCCGGCGGGCAGATTTGCATGTGGAAGTGAAGTACTGTCTATGTGGTTTCTATCTCCTTACTACTATCAGACACTTCGACTCCAGGAGACGGGTCTTGGTCAAGGCGGCGGAGTATAAGCCCTACGTTGCTGTGAGTACTCGGATTTCAGTTTGTGTGTTGTGGATAATTACACGTGTGTATTGCTGCGGATTGGTTTGACTATTATTGGAGTATGTGGAGCACCCGTCTGGACGATGTCCGTGCCTGTGACCGTGAGTACCGTCTACTTGTAGAGCTGAAGTACCCCACTACAAGAAAGCCATGTCTGGATCTTCATTGTTGCTTATATAAGGAAGCCCATTGTGTCTACTGCTGTTTGCCCATGTTGGAAAACCTGTCTGCATACTTACCATTGCTACTTGCATTGGAACGTCTCTTCTGCTTCCATTACTGTGTGCTTATGAAGAAAGCCCTGTCTGAATGGCCATTGTTGCTTATATAAGGAAGCCCTTTGTGTCGACCGCTGTTTGCCCATGTAGGAGAACCTGTCTGTATATCTACCACTGTTTGTGTACACAGGAAAGCCTTTTGGTACCCATTGTTGCTTGCTGAAAAAGGAAAGTTTCATTCACATACCTATTGTTGGTCTCAAAGGAAGGCCCTTTCTGAGAAACCCCCCTCAAGCCTACCAGTTGCTACGTACCTGCCAAGGGAAGTCTGCACCGTTTACTTACTGCTGCTGACCTGTAAAGGAAGTTCCCTCAGCATATATGCTACTCTACACCTGCCAAGGGAAGTTGTTCTGTATACTCACCGTTGCTGATCTGTGGAAGAAGGTCTGCTTTGTATACTCACCGGTGCCGACCTGTAAGGAAAGTTCCCTCAGGATATCAGCCGCTATACATCTGCCAAGGAAAGTCTGTTTTGCATACTTACCGTTCCCAACCCGCAAGGAAAGTCCCGTCGCACATCAGCTGTTATACGCCTGCCGAGGAAAGTCTGCCCTGCATATTCAGCGTTGACGACCTGTAATAGGAAGCCCCCCCCCCCTTGTATACTTACCGTTGTGTTGGGCCGGCCTCAGGAGAAGTATGGGCAAGAGGCCTGTCGTCCACCTGCCCTGGCTGGGCTGGAAGAGAGAAGCCGGAAAGAAGATTAGTTTTTGGAGTGCTCAGTTTTAAACTAAATTAATAAAATTCAATTTGCTCATTTTTAACATTGTTGTCTGTCTGCTTTTTGGGAACTCCGGGGTCTCCTCGAGGTGGTACTGGTGTCCGGGCTAGAGTAGTGGTTGCCTGCCCCGACGTGTGACAGACTTGGCGTACTCTGCAGAATTTACCACCTCGAGTGGAGCGAACAGAGATTTCCAATGGCAGACGAAGCCTCGCCAGCGGCCCCACCCCGACTCATGCCAGTCTTCATGGGAGCCCCTTGGGCCCAGAAATATGAATGGCCGGGATCTGAATTGAGTTTGTCGGATTGGAAGGCCCAAGTCGAATACCTGGCGGGGGTCCAGGGGCTGAGCGCCCCACAGAGGTTGCAGTTCGTATTGAATTCCCTAGAGGTGGAGGCCCGGAGAGAGGTACAAGCCGCCCCTGAAGCTGTTCGAGCTACGGCACAGGCTGTGTTCGATTTTCTACATGGACAGTATGGCGATGCGACACCAGTGGCCACGCTGCGAACGCAGTTCTTTAACTGTAAATACGGACCCCGACAAACGGTACGAGCCTATACGTTATGACTACGAGAACAATTCACTAGGTTGAAGGGGAGACGCGATCATGGTCTAGGAGGAGGAGAGACCTTGCTGCGATACCAATTTCTGCTGTGGCTCCGGCCTGGTCCGTCAGAACTTGCGTACACAGCTCTGCCGGGACCCCGAGCTGACCTTTGAGGACCTATGGACGGAGGCCTTGGCCCTGGAGTCGGATTATATTGAGACAGCTGACTCTCCCGTTTGTATGGCTGCTGGTGGGTCGACAGTTCCAACCGCCTCCGACTTAGCCGAGTGGAAACAGACCCTACGGGCTGAATTCATGAAGGATGTCCGTGAACAGATGACTGAGTTGTCCAAAACCCTGTTGGAAGAGCTCCGTCGAGGGCAGTCATATCCACCACCTCCATTTCGATAACGCTCCTACTCTGATGGAGATCGAGGTGGAGGAAGGCGCCCGCCTCGATCTCCCGGGGCCAGATTCCAGTGGGACGAACCAGGACGCCCCATTTGTAATAACTGCGGGGAGCCGGGGCACTACAGTCGTCAGTCAATTTGTTCATTTTTAACATTGTTGTCTGTCTGCTTTTTGGGAACTCCGGGGTCTCCTCGAGGTGGTACTGGTGTCCGGGGCTAGAGTAGTGGTGGTCTGCCCCGACGTGTGACAGTTAGGGTTAGGGGACAGGGTAATAAGACAAATTGCTGTTTAATATGTAAACATGCTAATAGGCGTATCATATGCACGCAGAAAAAGGCGTGTTTATGCACGCAAAATCGCAATTTGGCGTCTGTATTATACGATAATGCGTTTGATTTATACGCAATTGGTGCGAATGGGCTGGAAATACAAACCAGAAATCACCTAATTTCATGATATATATATATATATAATCCAATAGAGTTTGCAATTTATATCATTACTACTAGAACCTTGATCTTAAAATGATGTTTTATTCCTTTCTAGAAATGGTTTGCAACCACATGAAGATGAAAACTAAAACATTTTGACAGAATTTGTGAGATTAACATCCTTTAAATTATGTTTTATATTATTATATTTTCTAGTTGCTGTAATAGTGTTGTTTCAGTTGCACCAGTAAAAACAGTATTAATCATTCACAATGTTATTGTTTGATCAATTGTTGAATTGAAATGATGTGTTGTGTCAACCACATTGCTGTAATCATATGAACAAAATTAAAAGCAAATTTCAAAATATTTGTATTTGAATTTTTATAACTATCTATTAAAATGCAACTATGAAATATCATTGATTTGAGGTGAACTAGAGAGAAAATTAACAATGAAAATCATATATAATGATAATGTGGGTTTATAACAAAGTAATACTGTCATGGAAAAGGATGAAATAGAAACCAAATGCAGGCAGCTTTAGGGTAAACAAAAATACTTTTATTAATAAAGCAAACACCCTCGATGGGAAAAACACGATAATTAATATAAAACTTCAAACCAATAACGTCCCACAAGGGGGATAAAACAAACACGAAGATCCAAACAAATAAATCCAACACGAAAAGAGAAATTCCACGTCAAACTGTAATCCAACTATCTTAATTGAGTGATTGTACAAAAAAATGTAAAAGAATTACAGAGTTTAATTGTACAAAATTGTTCACACAGTGATATTGAATCATCAGGAAAATGTTGACGTGAGCACAGAATCAATAGAGAAAATGGTCTCTGGTCTATGTAAATTGTCATCAATAAAAAGAGAAGAAAAAAGTACCAGTCTGTAGTCAGAATGTCTGATATTTGAAATCCATATGAAAGGACCAAGTCAAGTGTGTGACCATGAGCATGAGTAAGCTCTCGCACCCACTGCACAAATACTCAAACTCCCACTCAAACAAACTTTTCTGAAAACTGTCAGTGGAGATCTTGCCAGTCTATTAAAAATAAGGAAAATCGCAGGCCAGTAGTCAGTTCGTTTAGGTCGACCACTCCAGCAGCACAAGTGGCTTGGCATTCCTCACAATTCAACTCAGGCATGCTTAGATCATATTTTCTTCGAAAAATGAAAAACACATCCACTTTAACGTAAACCTTATGTGAGTTATCAAAGTTTAGATTCTTTAAACAATTGTTATATTACTTTGTATACTTTTTAAACATTACTCAGAAGTCATTTGTAGATTTTCCATTCAGACCCGTACAAAACTTATAGGAGTAGAGCATCTATAGATTTTTATCTTCACACCCTTACCATTCATTGTCATCACAGCAACAGTCTTCCCTGGGCTGCCCTCAGTGACTCTGATGGACAACCACACATTTTGTCAGGAATCTCCACAGGTACAAGCCGCACTGAAAAAGATCAAATATCTGAATTTAGATCATTTTTATTGACTGAGTAACATAACAGGGTAATGGTTCAATTGTGATGAAGTACATTGACGAAAAAGTATAGAAAAGATGCTCAAAAAGCTTAAATTCAATATCAAACAATAAGAGACAAAAAGGCATTATTTAAATAGACAATTTTATGAGGCCTAACAATTCTCAGAATTTTTTGTATGTTGTACAATCACAAACCAGAACTTACCACAATGAGACAGAGCCTTATCTAAAATAGAAGTTGTTGGAGTGTGCATGCTGACATCACGTTCAGCACAAAAGAAGGGGCGTGGTCAACAGTCAGCACACCGGACAACAGCTAGATTGCTCCTGCACTGTTGGCAGATCCGTGTTGCCACATTTTCTTGTGCTGCAGCAGTGTTCACCAGACGGGGTCTCTCTGTCCTCCACATCTCTGAAAAGAGACGTTGTCCTGTACTCCAGTTCAAGGAAGCTAGGAGAGGATCTCTTGAGGTTCCAAGAGGTGATGTCTCATCATCTGAGGTATTGCTCAGTGAGTCCTTGAGAACTTGCAGAAAACATTCTGTTAAAATAGTCTGGAATATTTAAAAAATAAGTCTTTAATATATACATTAAAGTGTATTGCATGGAGTGCCTTTGACTAGTATTCTGGCTAATTTTATTAATGTAAATAAACACAATGAAGTTCACACCAACAGTCTCTAGATCAAAGGTCACCTCACAGATAGTGTCAGGAGCATTGATGGGAGAATCAGTTTTACGAATGTAATCAGCTGCACCAGATTAAAAAAAACATTGTCAACTTGTCCCAAGTCTTGTGGCACATATTTACCTCCCTTATTACCAGCCTGAAATGGCCAAAGCTCACTGTTTAATGTTTAGCTAGAGAGATGGACTAGCATACTTTTTATTTTCCAACCCAAATGTGGACAGTAGAGTTACTTACAGTAATGTATAAGGTGTCATAATCAAATATGAATGCTTGCTGTAGAAGCTGATCACTTAAACAAGAAACATGCTGGTTGGCTACTGACAACACACTCAGAACAAACACAGACTTACCAAGACCAATGTTTTAGTGTAGTTTATACTGCTTTACACAAATACTGAACGTAATCCAATTGATTTTCATGTCAAAAATGTTATGAGTGGTTCTGGTTTGATTGTTTCGCTGACACTAACTGATATTAAATGAAAAACTTTTCTGACCCTTATTTGACTGATTCCTGCTTGATCTTGGCCTTTTGCATAGACAATGTTTCCATTACTGTCTCTCTTTCTCCAATGCACCCTTGGTTCAGGGGTCTTTACTGGTGCTGCTTCCTCCTCTTCCTGCAGCTCATCAAGCAAGTCATCAAGACTTTGGAGTTCATCAGTAAGTTCTTGATGATCAACCAGGTTATGCAGCTTCATAAACTGTTCTTGGAGTTCTGAAAATCACTCATGGTGATGGACAGAAACACAAACAGACAGAAAAACTCACAACAAAGAAGGACAGATACACTAACAGAGATGTAAACAGAGAGAGACAGTGGCTACAAAGACAAGTAGAGGTTAACAAGACGGACGTGGATCAAGTGCCTTTGGTTTTAGTGTATGTGTGTGTGTGTGCGTGCATGTGTCAGTGTGGAGTGAGAATGTTGGGAGCTAGCAAATTTGAAGGACCTGAGAGAGAAATAAAATGTTGAACTCCTTACATGTTTACCAGTATATTCTTCATCAGTGTTGGCAGATCGGGCAGGTTTGAGTTGCACTACATGAAATAAAATGGGTTTTGCCAGGTGGCATTTTGATATTTCTGTTGTACACTTTTGTTTCTTTAAGGAAAATGACAGACAAGAAAATGTATTTACAACGTAGCCTTCTTTACGGAACACTTAATTTGCTTTATTATGCCATATGATGAACCACAAGTTTGTTGTAGTTATGAATTAATTAATTTAGTTTGTTATTGGTAGGATTTTTGTGTTTACAATATTATTTTGTGTTGATTTTGATCAATTACTGAACAACACACTCTTGTGTTCTTATGTGCATGTTGACCTGTAGTGGCAGTAGAGGTTGCTTCTCTGTGTATGTGGAGATAGGAGACGGAGAGTGAGAAGTGTAACGCCTGCGACTACATGCTTTATTTGATTCTGCTACTTGCTTTATTTTTAATAAAGTATTTTTTATGTCCGTATGCCTCCTCATTGTTTATTACTAAGGACATAACAAATTGGCGACGAGGATTCTTTTGTGATGAGGATGGCTTCTGTTTCTTCGTTTCCCACGCCGTTTTTGCCATGTCCCGGAGATCCAGTTATCCCTTTCGACACGTGGCTCCGGATGTTCCAGAATTATTTGCTGTTTGTTGATGCTTCTGGAGATGGTTGGCCGGCTGCACGCAGACGAGCATTGCTTCTACATTGTTTTGGGACTGAAGGCCAGCGATTGTTTTATACTTTGCCGAATCAAGGGGATTCTATGGAAGATGCGATTGCGGCCTTGAAACTGCACTTTACTCCGCGACGGAACATCGTGGCTGAGCGCCATGCTTTCAGGAAATGAGTTCATGCACCGGGAGAATCCATTATTCATTACGTAGCAGCTTTACGGGATTTAGCGGTTACTTGTGACTTCTCAGCTACGCTGGATGACATGTTGCGTGATCAGTTGGTGGAGAGCGTGTACAGTCATCGGTAGCGGTTGCTATTGGAAACGGACTTGACTCTTGAAACAGCCATTACAATTGCTTCTCAAACAGAAGCTGCTGGTGAACAAGCCAAATTATTATCAAGTCATCGTTCAGTACCTGTGCAAGTGATACATGCCAAGTCTCCGTCTCCAGCTGTGCGTCATCGCCGTAGACTGCCTCCAAAACCGCCGTCTACAGCGCGTCCTTCAAAGTCTTCATCTTCTGCACAAATATCGTTAACACGTGAGTGTTATCGATGTGGGTCTAAAAAACACCTTGCGAACGACCGAAACTCACTTCAAGAAAGACGCCCTTCTGCCTCCATCATTGAAACTGGTGACGTATTCTTGTGATCCGATTCCTGTACTTGGATGTTTACCTGTCACTGTTTCTAGGGGTGACATCACCTGCTCTACATCGTTCTTTGTGGTTGAATCGGGTACGGCTTTGCTGGGTATGGATCTTATTAATGGCTTAAATCTCTGTTTCGAAGGCAATTCTGTGCTGCCCTCGCATACTTCTACTGTATTCTACTGTACTATATTGCGACTGTCTGCTCTGACTCCTTCAGCAGATGTCGGTTGTGCAAAAGGCTTTGTGCACAGAGTTAAGATTCCTTCAGCTGTCACACCTGTTCGCCAGAAACTCCGACGCTTAGCTTTTTCTGTTAGAGATGCCGTCACTGAGGAAATCCATCGCCTTCTTGAGTCAGGGGTTATCGAGAGTGTGGATGCTTCGCCGTGGGTCTCCCCTATAGTAGTGGTACAGAAAAAATCGGGTGCCATTCGTATGTGTGTGGATTTGCGAGAACCCAATAAGGCTGTGGTTACTGATAGTTACCCTCTACCTCACATTGATGAACTGTTGTCTTTGTTACGGGGAGCGAATGTATTTTCCACTATCGATTTGGAGAGTGCTTATTTTCAGTTGCCATTGCATGACGACAGCCGAGATCTGACCGCCTTTATTGCTCACGAAGGACTTTTCAGATTTTGCCGTGTACCATATGGCCTTGCTTCAGCAAGGACTTCTGAATGTTGCCAATTACCTAGACGATATCATTGTCTGGGGACGTACACAAAATGAATATGACCACACACTCAAGGCTGTTGTTCAACGCTTGCAGGAAGCCGGACTGAAATTGAATCAATCGAAGTGTCAGTTCAACAAATCCAGTCTGCGTTTCCTTGGTCATACGGTGAATGCGCAAGGAATTCAACCTGATGAGGATCATCTTTCTGCCATTCTTCATGCACCTGCACCAACAGATGCAACACAACTCCGTTCTTTCCTCGGTCTACTATCCTGGTATAATAAGTTCATTCCTAATTTTGCTACGTTCGTGGAGCCTCTGCGGGCTTGCATCAGACAGGGCTCCGATTTCGCCTGGTCGGAGGAGGCGCAGAAATGCTTTGAAGCTGTAAAAAAATTGCTTGTTCACAGCCCTGGTCTCGCATTATTTGACCCAGATTTGCCTACGGTATTATCTACGGATGTATCTGCCTATGGCCTG
This sequence comes from Triplophysa bombifrons, assembly GCA_029783895.1. Taxonomy (NCBI): domain Eukaryota; kingdom Metazoa; phylum Chordata; class Actinopteri; order Cypriniformes; family Nemacheilidae; genus Triplophysa; species Triplophysa bombifrons. Next base: position 3,308,103 of record CM056465.1, read on the forward strand.
GGAGCTGTTCTCGCTCAGGTCCACAAGGATAAAACAGAGCGCATTGTTGCTTTTGCGTCCCGGACATTGTCATCTACTGAACGCAAGTATTCAACCATTGAAAGTGAAGCACTTGGGCCGTTGTTAAGTGGCGAACTTACTTGTGGGGTCGTAAATTCCTCCTGCGCACAGATCACCAGGCTTTAACTGTGCTTTTCTCATCCAAAGGAACTGATCGCGCCGGAATGCGTATTGGGCGCTGGGCAGCGCGGTTAATGTGCTTCAACTATGATGTTGTTTTTCGGCCTGGAGCTCAAAACAATACGGCGGACTGTCTTTCTGGTCTGCCTTTGCCTGCATCAGCTGACGACAACTTTGATACTGAACCGGAGTTTGTGGCGTTTCTGTCTTCGGAGATGTCGGCTTTGTCCCCTGCTGAGGTTGCTTCTGCCTCCGCAGCATGCTCGGAACTGAGTGAATTACGTGCTCAAATAGCTTGCGGATGGCCTTCTTCTTCAACTTCTGTGGATATTCTTCTACGTCCAAACTTTTCATCTACGCAACGAACTAACTGTGCAGCAGTATTATGTGTTCAGGGGACAGCGCCTTATTGTTCCTGTCGCGCTACGGCACACATTGGTTAAGTTGTCTCACGCAGGTCATCAAGGAATTGTGCGTACCAAACAACGGCTTCGTGAACTGTACTGGTGGCCGGGCATTGATTGCCTAGTTAAAGAGCACATCCAGACCTGTCAACTGTGTGTGTCCTCTGACAAAACTGCCAACACCTCAGCTGCGCCATTGCAGCCAGTACCTTTTCCGTCTGTTCCGTGGGACAAGATCGCTATTGATGTGGTAGGCCCGTTTGAAACCGCTGTGGGAGACTGTCGTTATGCTCTCACATTGATTGACTATCACAGTAAGTGGCCTGAATTTGCTTTCACCGCTTCCGTTACTACCCGGAATGTTATCGCCTTCTTGTCATCTGTGTTTTAGCAGATATGGCAATCCACGTACTGTCGTATCAGATAACGGGACTCAGTTCACCTCTGCTGATTTTTCTAAATTTCTGAAAGAGAGAGATATTCACCACGTACGTACTTCATTGTACCACCCAGCTGCGAATGGACCTGTGGAACGGTTTCATCGCGTGTTGAAAAGCTGCATTCAGTCTGCTGTTCTAGAAACAAAGCCGTGGAAACCTACAGTCATGGAATTTCTCCAAGTGTATCGTGCTACACCTCATTCTGCTACGGGGCTATCCCCATTTGAGTTGCTTCATGGTCGAAAGATGAGAACGCGTCTTAATGTTCTTCCTCCTCCCCTGCCGAAGACGGATGCTCCTGTGCTTTTTCAGCGAGTTTCTTTGAAACAACAGTGTAACAGATCTCAATTAAAGGGAAGGAAGGAGGCGAGAACCGGAAGACAATAAAATAAACATTTAATAAAGTAATATAATAGCCGGCTGCCCTTGACGGACAACCGCCGGCGAAATAACATAAACATAAATACAAATACAAACACAAGTTCGGGCCCGGTCCTCTCTCTTCGACGGTCCGGTCGCTCGTTCCTTTTATGCTCCCAATCTCCTACGGGATTCGAGCCCGGTGTGCGCACGGCTGGCGCCCCTTAACAATTACTCACCGGACTCGAACCACGGTCTCGCCCCGCCTACTCTACTACAAACAGAAAATGAAAGCATACACTGATCCTAAACGTGCAGCTCGCGCTCCTGATTTTAAAGTGGGGGATTGGGTGCGTGTGCGCATTCCGACTCATGTTCCGAAAGCACATCCGAAATTTGGTAATCCTCTCCAAATTGTGCGTAAACTGGGGGTGTGTACTTACCTGTTATCCGACGGGAAGAAATGGCATGCTTCTCATCTGGCTCGTACTGTTACACCTGTTTTGGAGGCTACTGACACAGATGCTGTTGACTTGTCCTTTCAGTTGCTTCCACCTCCAGAGCCTCAAGCTCCTGAAGTTTTTCAAAGGGTTTCTAACCCTGTAAGCCGACCTCCTCGTTGGATGGAGGGTTACGTTACATAATCATCTTGCATTACGTGTCTATAAAGTTGTATAATTCATAAGTCATCTTGTAATATGCATGCTACATTCTAATAATTCTTATATTGCTTATTTTCCTAGTCTAATTGTAAGCAATTGTGTTATAAAAAGTGTATACTTAGTACTTTAGTAACTTGGTATTGGATTTCCGTGTTGTTGTTGTTCATTAAAAACTGTGTAGACAGTTTGCTTTAAGTAATGAGGGAATATGTTGTGTTCTTATGTGCATGTTGACCTGTAGGTGGCAATAGAGGTTGCTTCTGTGTGTATGTGTAGATAGGAGACGGAGAGTGAGAAGTGTAACGCCTGCGACTACATGCTTTATTTGATTCTGCTACTTGCTTTATTTTTAATAAAGTATTTTTTATGTCCATATGCCTCCTCATTGTTTATTACTAAGGACAGAACACACACGAATCTGGCAACACTGTTCTTCATCTGAACATTTATAAATGTGATGTGATCGAGCTAACTTACTGTAATACGGGTAACTGAACACACATCATAATCAAAAATCACACAATCTCCTATGATATTATCTTGCATGATTAAATGTGGAAAAAAGAAACAACCTAGAATTTAATAAGCTAACTTAACTTCACTAGCCTTCACATGTGCTGCAGCACGTTATACTTTTATAATATCTGCTGTTATTTACTGCTTCACAAAATTGCTAATGTTACCTTACAATTCAAAAGGTTCTCAACACAACTTCTTGACCTAATAATACATATTTTGTTCCGTAAATTTAATGATTGTTACCATCTGTATTAGTCAACTCTTCTACTTACAGAGTGGGAAATCACAGTGGACCTTGCGCCTTACAATAACGTTAGCACAGCTGATATATTGAGTTTTTAATAAATAAATAAAAACAATAAATAAATAAATAATCAATCAAACAATAAACAAATAAATGCATAAATAAATAGTTGATTACATTGGCTGATTCATCACTGAATAACCAAACTAACTCATTGATTATAGCCTTTTCCTTTTTATTCCTTTTTATCACAGTCTCGACCCGTACACACTACGGTCTGCTTACCGACATATCAAATATCAATGCTGCGGCCTCAGGTCAAAAGTCTACAGGAATCCCTGCAAGTCAAAACATGACGCCAAAGGGATCTTGACAAAGCTTTGATATGTGACAAGTTGGGAGTGAGAATGTGTTGCATACTGCAAACAATAAAATAGATATAAAAAAACAGGTTTTCAAGGATTTGTACACGAGACTGTCATGACCCTGTCCATAAGAAACTGGAAAACAACTTGACTAGAAGGACTGGATCATGACACCAGGCAAGTCTCTAACTTCCATAGAAACCTGTTTTTCTGTGAAGCCGGTTTAATGATATGGATGTAAACATGTGAAAACATAATTCTATTATAAGCTGTTTTGTGTAGATATCCAATTTCTTTTTGCCCATGTAAACACTCAATGTGTCTTATATCAGAGTGAAGAGTTTATAAAACATTCATAAGGTCAGTATGATGTGTATGAGTCCAACTCTTGAATAATGTGTCAAACAAGTGAAAGTGACTTGTGGTTATTCATTTGACAGGTTGGTTTAGAAATTGACTTTATCTGCAGGTGTTTTCATGTTTCATTGAGTGATGTTTATTTATAAAAAAGAGCTGATGTTCTGATCTGTCACTAAAGACAAAATGAGTCATGAAGATTCAATATGATTTTATTTGATGAATTTTAATGAAACACAATCAGCAGTGAATGAATAAAGCACACATGCACTGGTTTGTGGTGTTGTTTGTGAAAAGCAGAGCAGATGTCTGATGAGAGAGAGAATGAATGTAGAAACACATGTGAGACACGAGTGAGACTCAGATGAGAACAGAAGTCAGAGGAGAGAGAGAGAGAGAGAGAGAGAGAGAGAGAGAGAGAGAGAGAGAGAGAGAGAGAGAGAGAGTCTAGTGTGAACACTGATCATCTCTCCTGAATTCTCCAGTGACTGTATGACTGGGATCTTTGTGTTTGGCCTCACAGCTCACTGAGAGCACTGAGCTCCACTCCTGCTCAGAGAGAGTCAGACTGCTGCTCCAGCTGTACAGACCGTTCTTCTCCAGGAGCCCAACACTGCTGTCCTGAGATCTGCTGCTCCCGTCCACCTTCCACATCACACTCCAGTCTGAGGGGAAACCCTTGTTGAGCACACACATCAGTGTTGCTGTTTTCTTTGTGGAAATCTCTTCACTGGAGGGCGGCAGGACGCTCACTTTAGGACGAGTGAAGCCTGACAAACACACAATAGTCACAAACTCACAGAGAGAAACAAACAACTTCATAATAAGATCCCAATAATAAATAAATAAAGATGAGATCTGTCATTCATTTTGATCTAAATGTTCATACAGTATTCACAAATGTTTACAAGTTATCTGAATCACAAAACATAATTTTTATAAATGATTTTTGATTTAAGAAATGATCAGTGTGGAAAAACATTTGACCTTTGTGACATTTATTTATTTATTTTGATTAAAGATTAAAAAGGAAATTAGAAAGTACCTGTAACATCAACTACAGTGACAAAGTCTTAACAGCATTTCAAATAATCATAAAGTCAAATAACCTAACAGTATATTAAATAAAATACATAAATAAATGCAAATTTAAATAGTTTTTGTAACACAGAATACATTTAATTTGATTTTCTACTTTCACCATGCAAGTTTTATACATTTTATGGTTTACAAAAATGAGTAAAAGTGCAAATAATTTTAATCCAGAGTAAAACACTTTTTTTCATTCTAACACATTAACTACATAATTATGTATAAATAATTAAATACGTCTAAATCTTTACTCAGAATATTATATAAAAACCCAGGGGCTCTGTTTTAGATTTGTTAGTGCAATATTACATTTTTTAGACCACATGAATATGATAAAATCATATTTATATATATTTTTAGATTTCATAGTTGATCTTTACATGCGAAAGCAGAAATCTGTTATAATATTATTAAAAGTTTTTACTTACTGCCAACATCCAGTCTGGTGCCGCTGCCGAAAGTCACCCACAGTGATACAAACTAATAGAGCGACTGTACAAAAACCTCTGAACGCTTCAGTAACTGCACTATAAACACATCACAAACACATCTTTACACTTTATCACACATTCACACATCATACACATTACATTTAATCTCTTGATTATTTATTACAAAAATATGAACATATTTTACAAACGCTTGTGTAATTTTTTCAAGAAAATCCTGAGATACCCACAATTCTCATTTCTGAAATTTCATGACCTCAAAGCATTGCAGTCAAATTGATGTTAAGATATGATGATATAAATACAACATCATAATCAATAACATAAGAAAACGTATGCACATGACATATACAAGTATCTTTATTAAAACATACACATTATTTATATTACACATAACACACAATATTCACATGATCTAAAAGATACAGAACACATCACAAGTCCAGTGTTTGTCTGTGTTGAGGTAAATGATACATGTAGAGAGTGAGTTTGCATTGTGATCACGTGCTTCAGTGCTCTGAGAGTGTTTATAGTGCTGTGAGTTTAACACTTCATGACTGACAACACAACACAAGACAATCTTCATCAACACACAAACCAACAAGAACAACAATGACTTTCAGCATCATCTTCATCTGGACACTCACAGTGTTTATTACAGGTGAGACATGAAGACTTAATCTGACTTGTTTTTATTTCTGCTGTATTTGTTGTGCTTGTTTTAGTATATGATGTTAATACAGTTTAATACACAAATTGTTTATATTTTGTGTTTTCAGAATCCAGAGGAATTACTCTGACTCAACCTAGAGTGAAAAGTGTTCAACAGGGACAAACAGCTACAATAGAGTGTCATATAGATGTAGGAATATATAGCAGCTACTTACACTGGTATCAGCAGAAACCTGGAGAAGCTCCTAAACTCCTCATATATAACATCAATAACCTCTATTCTGGAGTATCATCTAGATTCAGTGGCAGTGGATCAAACACAGATTTCACTCTGAGCATCAGTGGAGTTCAGACTGAAGATTCAGGAGATTATTACTGTCAGAGTGAACATTATATCAACAGTAAATATGTGTTGACACAGTGATAAAGAGTCGTACAAAAACCTCCGTCAGTCAGACTGAACAGTGACTGCACTGATACACCTGACACATACTGCAGCTGATCATACAATCACACACAAAACACTGATCACTAATGACAAAGCACTGTTTTTTGTAATTATGAAGATAATCAAAAAATATCTTTAACATTCATACTGACTACTGAAGTATCAGATTATTTTTAATTTCCATAATTCATATTACTGACTCCTTTATATAAGATGTTTTTTCTCTGTTTGTGTTCTTGTAACCAACATATCTAATGATCTTTATGAGATAAACGTTATGATCAGATGCACAAACAGCTGCTGTTCATCATCACAACATTTGTTCAGAGAGTTCAGTGTTCACACCAGTCAAGAGAAAAAATACATTTACATTTTGATCAGAATATTCTTTTAGTTAAATTCATGATTTATGTCAATCATATATGTGCACACACAACTTTATAACAGAGAATTTATTTATTTTGTGTTTTTGGTTTACTCTATCAATATAGGCTGAGAAGTGCATGTACAGCACACAGTATAATTTTATACATAATATTCATGTGTGAACTTTAATAACAATAAAACCACTAACAATAAAGAAGTGAAACTTGTGTGTTTAAGTTCAGATGATTGAACCAATCAAACAGTGACACTGAGAGTGTTGAGCTGAAAATCACATTTGCATTGACAGGATGAAGAGACTCTGATGTTCTCAGAATAGATCAGCTCTGTCTCCAGAGATCATGTTCACAACACAACACCTGCATTTCACATTTACTGCTACATGAACCTTTACACAACTATTAAAACTCTTAAGAATCATGATACAGGACATTCCTGCACAAACACACATGTGATTTTCTCTGTTGTCTGAATGAAGCTGTTAGACACAAATGTAACATGTTCAGAAGCTTTATTGAATGTTTCAGTAAACACAGCACATTGAAAGATGTCACAGTGGTTTGACATACGAGCTCTCTTTCAGTATTGATCTGCTGCACTAGACTCATGAATGATGTCTGACACTCAGATACGACTCATCAACACTCACAGCCGCTATTGTGAATCTTGTTTATGGTGTTTGACTCTACAAACATACACCCCTCTCTCTTCCCAGCGTGCTTTGCTGAGGGTCAGGATGCTACTGCGGCTGTATCGGCCGTCCTGCTCACTCTCTTCACTGGTGTGAACCCCTTCAGTGACCTCTGACCCCTCAAGTGTCCAGCTGTTATAGTTTAGTGTCTGTACATTCAATAATTATAGTGCACTAGACTGAAGCAGAAGAATCCTGCCCACTTCTTTGCATTGTGATCACGTGCTTCAGTGCTCTGAGAGTGTTTATAGTGCTGTGAGTTTAACACTTCATGACTGACAACACAACACAACACAATCTTCATCATCACACAAACCAACAAGAGCAACAATGAATTTCAGCATCATCTTCATCTGGACACTCACAGTGTTTGCTCAAGGTTTGTGAAGTAACATTTTTATCACGATTATTAAATCATTGAAGAGTGAAATCTTCATTTGTTTCAGTGTTGTCTTATATTTCATTCTTGTTGTTTCTTTCAGAGTGTAGAGGACAGTACACTGTTACTCAGAGTCCATCAATAACAGCAGTTCAACCAGGACAAAGTGTTCAAATAAACTGTAAAATCAGCAGTAGAGTGCATGGTGGAACTTACTTACACTGGTACTTACAGAAACCTGGAGAAGCTCCTAAACTCCTCATATATCTAATATATATATCTAACAAGGCTCCAGTCTGGAGTATCATCTAGATTCAGTGGCAGTGGATCAAACACAGATTTCACTCTGAGCATCAGTGGAGTTCAGAATGAAGATTCAGGAGATTATTACTGTCAGAGTTATCACAGTGGTGGTGTGTTGACACAGTGATAAAGAGTCGTACAAAAACCTCCGTCAGTCAGACTGAACAGTGACTGCACTGATACACCTGACACATACTGCAGCTGCTGAGGGACGAGAGTTTCTTTAAATTAGAACAATTGTATTTTGTATTAAATTAGTTTTAAACCTTTTAGCAGTTGTTTATTTAGTTACTTTTTATATTATTGGATTTATTTATTGGTTTAGTGCCATTTTTACAACCAAGTGGTACATTTACAAAACACAACACAACAGATAATCAAAAATACCCTTTTTAAAAAAATTCAGCATGTTTACGAACATTAACTGCCTTGCAAATTATTATCAAGATCAAACTTTTGATTTGTATCTGTTATTATTCAGTTTCATATATTTGTCTCATTTAATCCAACTAATCTTAATGTTGAACTAATGAATCATTTTTTATGTTCATAGATTTTTAACTGGTCTGATTGTTCTGTGATAATTTGTAAGTTACAGTTGTATGATCACCATCAACATGAGCATGTCACTCTTCTTCAACACATGGATGAAGCTTGTAATGATATAACCGCAGAGCAACATCAAGCCTGGATTCTTCATACCAGAAGGTTTTTCCCACAGTGTGTGAACATTAAGAACAAAATATTCCCTGTGATTTGATGAAACTTTATGTCTAAATGTTGAAGACTGGCTTGATGTTAATGAACATTTTGTGGTTTCAGATCTCCATTACAGTTTTTTCCCTTTTTTCACAATGCACCCACAGTATTGTACAAACTGTAAAATAAACTATATAATACTTTCTCCTTACGGGTGTAAAGGACTAGTGTTCTTTGATCCATGTTTTTCATGTTGTAGCAGCCTATATTTTTTTAATATGGATTTTGCAAGTTTGTTTGGGCGTAAGTGTAACATTCATTGTGTTTGCTGTGTCATTTGAAACCTGTACCTTTTGTTGTTTGCTGCTGAATTAACTGATTGTTAGTTTTTAATTCGTGGTACGATTTTTTTAAATATACAGAAAATTGCACAAAAACAATAAAAAACATATTATTATAATATTATGATTTATTATAATTAAGATATTGTTATCCATGCAATAGTGTAATACTGTGACGGCCCCTGCTTTATCGTTGCTCTAAGTAACGGATTGTTCCCAGATGGGTTTATTGAGGACACCTGCTGCTGATTTGCGGTCATGCCTTTAAAAAGGGCAATTTGCCATTGACCGGGAGCGCGGCCCTGTGGGACATGGTTTCCTTTGTTTTGATATCGGTTACTTTATACTTTTAACATTTACATCATTACACTTTCATTCATACACCTACTTCACACCACTGATTCCTCACAATTTCATGCGCCATTGATTTTTCCTATGTATAGTTCTAATTCGTTAATAAATAATTTACATTGTTTGCTTTTCTTGAGTGTCCCCGTTTTTGTTGGGTCCTTTTCGAGCCATGGGGCGTAACAAATACTAAACCAACACTGCAAAAACACAAAATAACAAATCACACTCACACAAATATAAGTTCAAAATGTGAGGTTTGGAGGCTCCGCCTTTTTACCTGCCTGGCGGGACATTGAAACGCACTGTCGGTTTGAGAGTGGTGACAGCTGTCTTATGTGTACAACCTCACACCTCGCCAGGCTGTGAGGTCGGTTCGCCGAGCACTGTCCAGTGGAGTGTGCGATCGGCTGCAAGTACACCCGAGGCGAACTGAAAAACTCTGCGAGTAAATGGGCGCCAGGCCCTGAAAAGGCTTTGGTGACTAGCCAGGAGTTATCCCGTACCGACCGATCAGAGCCATGGCTGTGAAGGTTCGGGCCCGATGTTGTTCTCCCTGGGGTCTTCCCGTCAGTGTCCCTTCTCGAGAGAAGGTTGCTGACAGGGTGGAGGTTTCCCCCTTGACCTCTGCTACTGGGATGCCGCCTGTGGGGGTCCTGGGTTGCAGGGAAGCAGACGTCACGTGGGATCTTGGAGGCCTCTAGGCGGCTGAGCCACGGCGTGAAAAAAATGTGGCTAATTGCCACTGTCTCCTTCAACGTCAAAAACTGCTGAGCGCAGTCCTCGACGGTGTTACCAACGACCCACCCTGCAAGATGGGTGCATCAAGAAAGCGGACTTCCTTGGTGTCATTCTTCTGCACAAGGTATAGCCGGAGGTCACTCTCCTGGACCACTACAATGGACATCGTCCGACCCAGGGTCCGTGCCGCCACCTTGGTCGCCCGTAGAGCGCTGTCAGCAGCGGCAAAGAGATCCTGCATTATACCCGGGTCGGCCTTACCCTCGTGGAGCTCTCTCAACGCCTTGGCCTGGCGGAACTGCAGCATGGCCATGGCGTAGAGAAAGGAGGCAGCCTGGCCCGCGGTATCGCAAGGCTTTCGACACCAGTGATGCCGAAGTCTTACGCGCTTTGTGCAGTATGCGTTGCCGATTCCCCCCAGGTGGTAGCCGTCCGCGGCATAGGTGCACCGCGGGCGGACTTTCCAGGAAACACGTATCCCCGGGTTAGCACGGATGACATCACTTCTGCTTCCTCCTGAACTCGACCGCAGGGGGTGGAGCTCGGATTCGTCAGAGTCAGATGTAAGTCTCCCTCCGATGCTGCGAGCGACATCTCATCTACGTCACACATCGTTTCCAAGTGTGTGCGTGAGGATCCGGACGGTATACCACCGCAGGTTGGGGAATGTTTAGAAGACCGAATCGGGGTGCGATCGGCCCGTGAGCACTTGGCTGGCGGGTTTATGTTAGCAGAGTTCCCCATATCACTAACGCTGCTAACGTGGGTGGTCATCGGGGCCGTAGCCACAGATGTCACAGCCCAGGTAGCAGACGTAAAGGTGGCTGGTACCCGTTAGAAGACAGCCACCCGTGACCGCAACTTCTGAATGTTAATCTGCCCGCAGTGCTGGACGCCCAGACACCTAACGCAGCGATCGTGTCCATCCCCCTCCTCGATGAGGGTGCCGCACCCAAGAGAACAGCGGTACATGCCGCGCTGGAGAATGCTCAGTCAGTCCGGAAAAGGACTTTTAAGAAAAAATCTCTAACACCTCCGGAACTGCCGAGACGCCCAGGGGAAGGTCGCTGCAGGTAGGGACGATCAGCTGCTCTACGTCGTAGATCCGGCAATGTAGAAGAAGATTTCATTGAATTCGTTCTGTTCGTAGTCATGAGCGAAGGCTCTGAAGAACAAAAGGTAAATGAGTGCTGCACGGCGGCTTCGTTTTATACCGGACATCCTGGGGCGGAGACCGGCATGCAAATTTCATTCGGCAAATTTCATTGGCCTTTTCTATAGTAGTCAGAGTTGCTTGGTTCTCAAGGGCGAACCCCCATCCGTCGTTCTCGACACAACGTCTAGAGACCGACAGAAAGGGAACACAGATTTCACTCTGAGCATCAGTGGAGTTCAGACTGAAGATTCAGGAGATTATTTCTGTTTGAGTTTTCACTATCCTGGGAGCACTCGAGTGTTAACACAGTGATAAAGAGTCGTACAAAAACCTCCGTCTGTCACGAAATGGAAGTGATAGAACCCAAATGCAGGCAGCGGTACGGGGTAGGAAAAAGATTTTAATAAACACAAAACAAAAACCCTCAATGGGGTAAAATACAGGGGATAAACAAAGACAGCCAAACAGGAACGTAAAACTCACGGACAGTAACAAACTGTAACAAAACTCTCAGGAACAGAGTGAGGCTGAGCAGAAACGCTGGGACACAGCGTATGGATAAATCCAAGGTACAGCAGATAAGACGAGCAAGCAGATTCAAAGTTACAAGTATGTACAAGAAACAACGAGCACAAGACAGAGAATACCAGGGCATTAAATGGGGAGACGAACAAAGGATCATTACAATAGGCAGGTGTGGGTAATAAAACACTCAAGGGAAGCTAACAAGGAGATGAGAGGGGCGGGGCAATAGACGAGACACGAGAAGGCGCATGACAGCCAATATCTAAGCCATGCCATGTCCTTCTCACACAAAACCCTAGACTTAGTCATGACTCCGCTGCAAGAATAAGAATAAACATGACATGATAGCGGAATCATGACATAAGCCCCCCCTCAAAAGAACACCTCCAGGTGTTCACCAAGGGGTAACTAACAAGACAAGACATACTGGGTAACAGACAAAAACCAACAGAACATTGAAAACATGATTAGGGGCATACAAGAAATAATCACAAACGGGTTGGGGTGACACAATAAAATTAACAAACAAGGGAGGGGGGGTGGGGGCAAACAAGAGTTCCTAGGGGGCAGTCCAAAAGGGTATGGATCTGGTGGGACAGTCTTAGGGGGAATCATAGTCCGGGGTGGCGCTCTGGAGCGCGAAGCCCCAGGGGGATTGACTGGGGAAGTCCAGTTGGGAACAGGGGCAGACTTGACTTCCGGGTGTAAGGCAGGCTGGTTCCGACTGGAGGCAGGCTGGTTCCGACTGGAGGCAGGCTGCACCGGAATGGACGCCGGCTGCAAGGAAACGGACGCCGACTGCAAGGGAACGGACGCCGACTGCAAGGGAACGGACGCCGACTGCAAGGGAACGGACGCCGACTGCAAGGGAACGGACGCCGACTGCAAGGGAACGGACGCCGGCTGCAAGGGAACGGACGCCGGCTGCAAGGGAACGGACGCCGGCTGCAAGGGAACGGACGCCGGCTGCAACGGAACGGACGCCGGCTGCAACGGAACGGATGCCGGCTGCAACGGAATGGACACCGGCTGGACCTGGATCGTGGACTGGACCGGAGCCGAGGCTGGTGCTGGCGGTGGAGGAAGTATCCCCCTCCTATGCTTCCTTGATCGGACCACAGGGCGTGTGAACGGCTGCAGAGAAGCGATAGGGGGACTAGAGAGCCTCACCATCCCAGTGGTCAGAACCTGGTCCTCCGGGATAGAATCCAGGTGGGAATGGGAGGAGTCCTGCGGGTTGCTGCAAGTGAGATCCTCTACCAGATCCTGGAAAGACCCCCGGATCATCCTCTCCCGTTCCTCCGGCAGAGGAGGACTGACGAGGCCAGCAAGGAAATAAGAGTTCAGTAGGACCTCTGGGAGAAAGCCCTGCCTAGCCACCGATCCCCGTGCATTTTCATCCAGTGTCCGATTACCCTGGGGAGGAAAAGGGCCGTTGCCTTTCTGGAACTCATTGTAGGTTGACTGCCACCAAGTCTGGGAGGAGTTACTGGCTGCTGGGTTCATTAGTGGCTCGTTTGTTCTGTCACGAAATGGAAGTGAAAGAACCCAAATGCAGGCAGCGGTACGGGGTAGGAAAAAGATTTTAATAAACACAAAACAAAAACCCACAATGGGGTAAAATACAAGGGATAAACAAAGACAGCCAAACAGGAACGTAAAACTCACGGACAGTAACAAACTGTAACAAAACTCTCAGGAACAGAGTGAGGCTGAGCAGAAACGCTGGGACACAGCATATGGATAAATCCAAGTTACAGCAGATAAGACGAGCAAGCAGATACAAAGTTACAAGTATGTACAAGAACAAACGAGCACAAGACAGAGAATACCAGGGCATTAAATGGGGAGACGAACAAAGGATCATTACAATAGGCAGGTGTGGGTAATAAAACACTCAAGGGAAGCTAACGAGGAGACGAGAGGGGCGGGGCCATAGACGAGACACGAGAAGGCGCATGACAGCCAATATCTAAGCCATGCCATGTCCTTCTCACACAAAACCCTAGACTTAGTCATGACTCCGCTGCAAGAATAAGAATAAACATGACATGATAGCGGAATCATGACACCGTCAGTCAGACTGAACAGTCACTGCACTGATACACCTGATACATACTTCAGCTGCTGAGGGACGAGAGTTTCTTTAAATTAGAACAATTGTATTTTGTATTTGTAGTAGAGTAGGCGGGGCGAGACCGTGGTACGAGTCCGGTGAGTAATTGTTAAAGGGCGCCAGCCGTGCGCACACCGGGCTCGAATCCCGTAGGAGATTGGAAGCATAAAAGAAACGAGCGACCGGACCGTCGAAGAAGAGAGGTACGGGCCCGAACATGTGTTAAGTTTGTTTTATATATTTGTATTTATGTTTTGTTCGCCGGCGGTCGTCCGTGAGGCGCCGTCGGCTGTTATTATTTATTAAAACTTTAATTTATTTACTTTATTGATTTATTGTTCTCGCCTCCTTCCTTCCGTATCTTGAATCTTGTTACAGTATTACATTAGTTTGAAACCTTTTAGTACTTCTTACTATATTTTCTTGTTTTTCTTGTTTTGAGCAATTTTTACAAGCAAGTTACAAAACACTACTCAACACATAATCAAAAATACACTTTTTCTAACATTTAAGCTTACTTAAGTGATCTAAAATATTAATTTTTAACAGAAAAAAGTAACTTTGAGGTATTTTAATTTGATTAGACTAACGTTTGATGTACATTGGTACCGAAACGATCCAAAATAGAATAAGTTAGGATAAGTTCTTGAAATGGTAGGGGAACGTAAACAGTTTTTTGGTTAGCAAATTTTGGTTTCCAGAATGTTTTCAGTTTTTGATTCCCAGGGCGTTCTATTTACGTCCATACCATTCTGGAAACATTCTGGGAACTACAATTGTTTGCCTTTATGTAGTTAACCTTTTTCAATAAAGTTACCAGAAAGAAGTGTATAATTTTGTTTGCAAATCTCAGTAGTAATTTCAATAGTTTTAGAAACATTTTTTTTTGAGGAAATAATCACTGCCTTGGTCCAGACGCTATTATGTTATTTTAAATGTCACAGTCATTATTGTGGTTGGTGTGAGGTAGCTTGCATGCATGTGCAACAGTGTCTACTATTTGTATGTGGCATAAATCATTGTTGCCCTACCAGGGCTCCAGACTAACTTTCTTTACTAGGAGCCCTGTAGCTCCTGAATGAAATTTTTAGGAGCGAAAGCAAAAAATTAGGGGCACACCTTAAATCAGTCAGCAATGCATTTATTCACATTTTCCCAAAATGACTACTGTATTACTGTTGCTGAAAAATAAGGTGATGACAGCAGATTTAGTTCTGCTTATTTAAAAAGAGGCAATGTCTACAGTGCAGCTTCATCATTGATTTGTGCTAAATGGAGAGACTGTAATCTGAATTCATTCGAACCAACAGAAATTGTGCTTCTCCAAAAGAACGGTATTTAATTGTTTATGGTGTTACATATTAAAGCAAAATGGAAGGCTTCGTGTTGACGTGGGGTCGTCAATGAGGATCTTTGGCCTCATGTACAACGACTTGCGTTGAATTCATACTAAAACCTTGCGTACCACCAAAGGCGTAAATGTGCGTACGCACAAAAAAACTCAGATGTATTAATCTCTGCGTATGCAGGATCCCACGCATATACTCTAAGTACATCACAATTAATGTGAAATTGAGCGCACATGCACAGCACTCTCTGTCCTCCCTCAATTAAATACATTTGAATGTGGTTATGAATCGAATTTGGAAAATGGTAATAACAAGCAGCCAGAAACGAAAATTTACTGAATGTAAATTGGAGGTTCCCCTTCAGTCGGTCTCTCGACGTTGTGTTGAGAGACAGACTGGGGTATGATTCTCAGAACCTATCATCTCCGAGATAAAACTAAAACGCCAATGGGGATTGGCCAATGGCCGGCCCTCGCCAGTCTCCGCCCTGTACATACGGGTATAAAAGGAAGATTGCGGCGGTCATTCATCATCATTTGTTCTTCGGAACCTTCTCGGCGTATGATGTTGAGTTTATCTCTTCGAGTTCCTGCTGGACTTATGACGCAGAGCAGCGGACTTCTCCCTTCGGACAGCGGATGCCTCTGGGCGAGCGAACTCTTTCCTGTCGGCAGCGGATTTCTCCTTTGGAGCACAGACTTCCCCTGGGCATCTCGACAGCGAGCTGCAGATCTAAAAGAGCAGGTCCTTTTCAGAACCAATATATCTCACAGTTTCCCCTCTCATCCAGGAGGGAGGACGGACATAGCAGCTACCCCGGGTGTTGGGCTTTCAGCATGCTGGAGGGGCCGTTGTGGATCAGTTCTAACCACACTGCGGGCGGTGTATGATTCAGACGTTCCGTCACGGGCGGCTGTGTTCCCACCGGACTCAGCCGCCAATTCACTGCTTCCCATTTCGTGGCGGGAGTGGCTACGGACCTGCCGTCCGCTGCGGTCTGACCTTTCCCCAAGTGACAAAGACATCAGCGAACAGCGCGGGTGATCGGGGGTTCCGATGTTTGTTACTCCGCCAGCTTCGGCAGCTTAAGATGCAACGCAAAAGTGATGGCCATGCTTCCCCACACTGGGTTGTAGTGCCCCCGCCCTCCCGGAAGGCTCGCGGCTGACCCGGAGATCCACGCCTCGAGCGACAAAGGTCAGGGCGAATACCCTGGGTCTGACGATGTCCACGATAGTGGTCCAAGGATCTGTAGCTCAACCTTGCGTGATGAAGCTCAGAAGGTCCGCCTTCTAGAGCACCGCGCAAGCATGGCTGTATGGTGACACTGTGGAGATATTCTATGATGAAGAAGCAGACTGTTCCGTGACCCGACCATCTATGGATTGCTGAGGTCCTGAGCACAGCCTGCCCTCCATCAGCCCCGCCTCCACGCGGTGGCTCCTCTGATACTGCGCCCTCCAAGGATGGCCCGTCAGAGATGCAGAGCCTTGCAGGAGGAGGCCTCTACCCTGTTGGGTAACCGCCTCAGAGCGGCCCTGACATGAGAGCCGTGGGGAAGGAGAGTACACTCTCTGTCCAGGCTTCCCCCCAGTGATATCGCTGCCTTCCGCAATCTCCACGTGACGTTGCATCAGCCGGCGGTAACACTAAGCAGGTAAGTAGGCAGAGCAGTCAACCTCTCCGGGGTCCCACCCTGTGTAATGTGACCACTCTGTCAGCCACTAACCAGCCTCCCACGGCACGGTGAAGCAGATGCACTTCGGCTTCAAAACCATGGTTCTTGGGCACTAGATGCACCAGCCCGTTACGCAAGCTAGAGGACGAATCATCTCGGTTATGCGTTCCATTTTCGCCAGGCACCCGCCAAGTTCGTGGCTTTCTCTTCTAAGGGGGAAGCTCCAGTGCTCAGGTAGAGGTTGCTACCTCTGGCGGAAAATGCGGTCGAACCTGTCCCTCTAACCGAGATGTCTTCAGGGCCGGACTTCATAGTGCCTTTAAGGGGGGGGGAGGCTGCGCCCCTCTCTGTATCGAGCTGATACAGAAGCGCATCTTGGCGACATGATTGGTTGTGGCAATCGACCCGTAGAACCCTTACTCTTACGTCTCCTTCCTTCTGCGACAAGTCGTGTTGAAGGAAGAACGTATCAGTACTAAGTCGGTCCCTGTCTCAGCTTACGGTCACGGGGACCTTGTGCTTCGGCACCTAGAGCTTCTGGTCTACAGGTTAACTGGGAAAGAGCAAGCTCTCCCCAAAAGAGCGGGAGCTCCTCTTATCTTGGTGTGGAACTAGACTCTGCCCTTATACAGCATGCTCACCTACGAGTTTCTGCAGTTGGTGCTGAACTGGATGAATCTGGTCAGCCGGACTCCGGGTCCCGCTGATCACTTTCAGAGGCTCCTGGGCACGTGCCGTCATCGACGGGTAATCCGCTTGAGTTGATGCATGTACAGCCACTTCAGCACTGGCCTCAGAGTCAGGTTCCAGGCATGGCGGCATGGCGGCACACCGGCACCAGGCGGATTGGATACGCCTCAGTGTCTACGCACCCCAGACCCTGGTCAGATCAAATGCCACAACTCGCCTGATGCCTCCTCTTACGGAGTTAGCAGGGTGATCAATCCCTGCGGGCCAGGTTATCCCTGGCAAACTGAACCAGACAGCCGTTACGCTCTCTCGTCAGTGAATGCCTCGGAGAGTGGCGACTCCATCCTCGCACAGTCAAGCTCTTAGGGGACCGGTGTGGCCAGGATCAGATCCTGTGCCCCCCAGAATCCCCTTTTTTCCGCTTTGGTACCCCCTGACGTGTATCTTAGCGCACAGCTGGCCGCAGGACTAGTGGAAGTACGACTTTCCCCTGGAGCCTCCTTGCACAGGGCTTGTGCAAAGTCGGAGAAGAGTGGCTTCAGGTACTGTTGTTGCGCCTTACTGGCCCAACCAGACTTGACCTTCAGACTTCTCAGTTCTGATGACAGCCCTCTCTGGCCGATTCCCCTGACGAAGCCTTCTCACAGGGGAAGGGCACAGTTGGCACCTCAGGCCAGGCCTCTGGAATCTCCATGCCTGACCTCCGGATGGGACGAGGAGGCCTTGAGTGGCTTGCAGTGATCGTCCTGCCAGAGCCCCACCACTAGGCGTGTGCACACTTATAAGTGGCGCCTCTTCTCGCCCTAGTGTTCTCCCCATGCGAGAACCCACGGAGTTGCTTGATCCGGTCAGTGTTGACCTTTCAGAGACCAGAGAGTAATCTCTCCCCATCCACGTTGAGAGTGTATGCAGCCGCTATTGCCTCTCATCACGATCGCCTGGAGGGTAAATTTCTTGGTTAAAATAGCCTGGTCACCAGGTTCCCCAGGAGCGCAACTCCGGCCGCGCTCCGTACCCTCTTAGGACCATTAGGGTCCTACATGGCCTTTGGGCCTGTGAGCCCCTCGGAGACGCATCTCGTCCTTATTACGATGAAGGCCGCTCTGGATGGCGCTTGCCTCTACAAGAGGGTAGGGACCTCCAGCATTCTTCATGTCCCATGGTGGCCTGGAAATTGGGCAGTGAGTCTCTCTGAGACACCGGCCCGGTTACGTGCCCAAGGTTCCCACACTCCCTTCCGGGTTCAGGTGGTGAACCTGCAGGCGCTCCCCTCGGGGGAGAAAGACCCAACCTCCTACGTGTTGTGTCCAGCGCACTGCGCCTCTACTTTGACCGCACACAGAGCCTTAGCTCTGAGCAGCTCTTGTCTGTTCAGAAGACAGCACCAGGGGAGGGTGTAAGGGGGATACTTGCCCCCTTACTCGCCATTTTTAAACCATATAGAGGAATTATTTTTGGCTTGGAGATGGCGTGTATATGACCGCCAACCACATGCCCGCATGCCTCTTCTGCAGGCAATGGAACAGGCCTGCGGCGACATTCAGGTGACAGCAATCCATGGATGGTTTCGAAATGCAAGGGGATATTTTCCCCCGGGACTAGCGCAAGAAGACATTGCTTGCGATGTCGATGAGATCCTGTGGCCAGACCCCAACAGATGGCGGGATTCATGATCCCACGTATGCACATCATTTTCTGTGTTTACAGTATTGTGTTTTTTCTATTTTTATTTTTTTGCTTTATCACAATTCATGTTACTGCAATGTACAATATTGAGTAGTATTTCCTTTTTTGGTTGTTTGAAAATGTGCCTCCTGAAAATATGCCTTCTGAATAAACAGTGAAAATAAAAGACTGCTGTGTTTTATATAAAGTAGACTAGTGTGTTCCCCCTGATCTGAAAGTGTATGCATATGATGCAAGTATGGGTCAATTTGTCATCAGAGTTACATTTTGACAAAGGAATGTTAGGTTTTGATAGTAGAGTTTCAATTTGACACAGATATGAATGGTATATTTCCCAGTGTTGTGTCATGTTTACTTGTGTGTAGAGTTTTGGCAACATGAGCGAAGTTTTGCAAAATGTATTCAAACAACGGGCAAAAACTGTAAAGTTTGATAAATGTTCGCCGGTTCCCGCCTCCTTCCTTCCCTGACTGTGTTACAGACAGCTTAGTGTTTATTAGAACATACATCATAAAAGAGTGCACATAGAGCAAAAAGCAAGAAAGAGCTTTAGGGAAAAAAATTAAATAAAAGATTACACTACTTTGAAGTAGATGAAAATGATCTTACAAGACAAGAAAAGTTCAAAAACCAAAGAACAATATAAACTGGTCTTGCAGCACAATACAGTGCCCAACTCTACACATATCATATACATTCAGGCATTCAGGCAATTTACAGAGAAGATAAAGGAAACAATTCAGTGAAGCGATTTGTCAATAGGAGGCAATGTAAAATGATATGGCATCCTCTGCACCTTTGGCCCAATTTCGTGAAAGTATTCCAGATTTTCTGCAAGAATACAGAACAGGTAAAAAAAGGGTGTACACGTGCTACAGTTTACTGGACAGAGAATAGTGAAATGTCTCTTACATACAGTGCGAACTGAGATTATACTGTATGTTTATATAAAGTGTGAACTGAGATTATACTGTATGTTCATATAAAGTGTGAACTGAGATTATACTGTATGTTTATATAAAGTGTGAACTGAGATTATACTGTATGTTTATATAAAGTGTGTACTGAGATTATACTGTATGTTTATATAAAGTGTGAACTGAGATTATACTGTATGTTTATATAAAGTGTGAACTGAGATTATACTGTATGTTTATATAAAGTGTGAAGTGAGATTATACTGTTTGTTTATATAAAGTGTGAAGTGAGATTATACTGTATGTTTATATAAAGTGTGAACTGAGATTATACTGTATGTTTATATAAAGTGTGAACTGAGATTATACTGTATGTTTATATAAAGTGCGAACTGAGATTATACTGTATGTTTATATAAAGTGTGATCTGAGATTATACTGTATGTTTATATAAAGTGTGAACTGAGATTATACTGTATGTTTATATAAAGTGTGAACTGAGATTATACTGTATGTTTATATAAAGTGTGAACTGAGATTATACTGTATGTTTATATAAAGTGTGAAGTGAGATTATACTGTATGTTTATATAAAGTGTGAAGTGAGATTATACTGTTTGTTTATATAAAGTGTGAAGTGAGATTATACTGTATGTTTATATAAAGTGTGAAGTGAGATTATACTGTATGTTTATATAAAGTGTGAACTGAGATTATACTGTATGTTTATATAAAGTGTGAACTGAGATTATACTGTATGTTTATATAAAGTGTGAACTGAGATTATACTGTATGTTTATATAAAGTGTGAAGTGAGATTATACTGTATGTTTATATAAAGTGTGAACTGAGATTATACTGTATGTTTATATAAAGTGTGAACTGAGATTATTCTGTATGTTTATATAAAGTGTGAACTGAGATTATTCTGTATGTTTATATAAAGTGTGAAGTGAGATTATACTGTATGTTTATATAAAGTGTGAACTGAGATTATACTGTATGTACAGTCAGTAGTATAAAGTCCAGAAGATGATTTTAGGATGAACAATGACCTGTGCTTCTATTGATATGATCCTGAGATTCTGAATTGTGTGTCATTAGTTTTGACACTGGATGTTTACTGATGGATAAATGTGTGCTATTTGAGTTTACATCTGGATAATTCAGTTCATTATATTGTGAGTTTGTGTTTTCTGAATGAGAACATGGTTAAACCTTTGCTAAATGAATCTGTTTGTGTGTTGGGTTTGTACAAGTTTGTGTATTGTTCAATGTGTTTATAGTTGTCAGAAAATGGTAAATTGTTTCATGAATTGTGTGTTAGCAATCCAGAAAAATTATAATGATATGCATGTAAACACATGAAAACAGATTTCTGTTATAAATATAAATTGATTTTTGAATAGATTTCCGTTTGTTTTGTCCATGGAAACACACTAAATGTGTCTTATATCAGAGTGAAGAGTTGATGAAAACATTCATAAGGTCAGTTACAAACGCAAACCCAACACAATTGAGGAAACACAAAAAGGCTTTTTTACCTTGAGGAAGGTTTATTTAAATACATAAAAAACAATATTTTTGTTAACAAAGTTAATAAACGAGAAGCGATTTCAGCCACACATGCTGGTTTAGTCGCCGTCAAAGCCCCGGCATTTGAAGTGCAGCAGCAGCTGTTATATCAGGAGTCCAAAACGCAAAGCAGGTTTACACAATTCTACCCAATGAAAGAAAGAAAACACCAAACAAAAATAGCCACCAGATGACAGTTTACTTATTATAACTAATATGAATGAATTAACATTACATACATATGTAACCAGGTCAGTATGATGTGTATGAGTCCAACTCATGAATAATGTGTCAAACAAGTGAAAGTGACTTGTGGTTATTCATTTGACAGTTTGGTTTAGATATTGACTTCATCTGCAGGTGTTTTCATGGTTCATTGAGTGATGTTTATTTATAAAAAAGAGCTGATGTTCTGATCTGTCACTAAAGACAAAATGAGTCATGAAGATTCAATATGATTTTATTTGATGAATTTTGATGAAACACAATCAGCAGTGAATGAATAAAGCACACATGAACTGGTGTGTAATGTTGTTCAAGAGAGAATGAAAGTAGAAACACATGTGAGACATGAGTGAGACTCAGATGAGAACAGAAGTCAGAGGAGAGAGAGAGAGAGAGAGAGAGAGAGAGAGTCTAGTGTGAACACTGATCATCTCTCCTGAATTCTCCAGTGACTGTATGACTGGGATCTTTGTGTTTGGCCTCACAGCTCACTGAGAGCACTGAGCTCCACTCCTGCTCAGAGAGAGTCAGACTGCTGCTCCAGCTGTACAGACCGTTCTTCTCCAGGAGCCCAACACTGCTGTCCTGAGATCTGCTGCTCCCGTCCACCTTCCACATCACACTCCAGTCTGAGGGGAAACCCTTGTTGAGCACACACATCAGTGTTGCTGTTTTCTTTGTGGAAATCTCTTCACTGGAGGGCGGCAGGACGCTCACTTTAGGACGAGTGAAGCCTGACAAACACACAATAGTCACAAACTCACAGAGAGAAACAAACAACTTCACTCTCTATATGATAAACATAAAAGAGCAGAATGATAAATAAGTTCACGTTATAGTCTTATGTAAATTTTCTCTTTCGTTCATGTTGATCTGAATGTTTATACAGAATTGACAATTTTTACAACCACTTTTTCAATCGAAATGAAACTAATGTTAAATCAATATAGAAAACATATTATCTTACATATACTCATTTAATGAAGTATTAAAATATACACACTAAACATAACATACCTCTAACAAATAAAATTTATAACTTACAATATGTTTAATATAATAAAAAAATACAAGTGTAAACCATTTTTGTAACACATATTACTTTTCATTTGATGTTTTGTTTAGTTTTATACATTTTTACTGCAGACTAAACTAATTGATTTAAAAAAAAGATTGTGAGCCTTAAAGGGATAGTTCACCAAAAAATAAATATTCTGTCAGTATTTACTCACCCTGAGGTTTTCCAAACCTGTAAACATTTCTTAGTTCTGTTGAACAAAGAGGAATCTACTTAAATAATGTCCGTAACCAAACAAGTCTCATCCCCCTTTACTGCTACATTGGGGAAAATAAATACTATGGGAGTCAATGGGGGATGAAATCGGTTTGGTTACTGACATTCTTCCAAATACGTTCCTTTGTGTTTAGCAGAACAAAGAAATGTATACAGGTTTAGAACAACATGAGGGTGAACAAATGATGAGAGAATTTTCATTTTTTGGTGAACTATCCCTTTAACAAAATCTATTATGTAGAAAATAAAACTCAAGAGTTTGTGCTTCAAAAGTTGAAAGTGCACTAGTACACAAAGTTATTTATTAAACCACATAAATATGCTAAAGCAGTCATTTCATTTAATATTTAATAGTTTATATTTTTGTTTAAATACAGAAATCTATTGTATTAATATTATTATTGAATGTTTTTACTTACTGCCAACATCCAGTCTGGTGCCGCTGCCGAATGTCCACCACAGTGATACAAACTAATAGAGCGACTGTACAAAAACCTCTGAACGCTTCAGTAACTGCACTATAAACACATCACAAACACATCTTTACACTTTATCACACATTCACACATCATACACATTACATTTCATTTAATTTAGTTTATTTTTGTATATTTTTTATTTTGGGGTGAACTATCCCTTTAACTAAAGGGATAGTTCCCTTTAACCACAAGTTTTTTTTTTAACCCTTACAATTGACTCTCATATTCTCAAACCTGAAAGTGTGAACAATGTATTAATATTCAAAGATGAAAACATCCAAAGATAAACAAAGTAACTTTATTGCCATTCTTTCATAAAGCTGCTGTCCTGTGAATCTCCATATTCTGTGTTTTTTATTTTACACCAACATTATACACAAAATAATGAATAACTGTTCTCCATTACAAATCATTACACACTTGTTCAATAATCACAACACATAATATAAGAAAACAAAATACAACCAATGTGCTAAGATGAACATTAAATGATAAAACAGTGTTTGAGTGTGTTGATGTAAATGTAGAGAGTGAGTTTGCATTGTGATCACGTGCTTCAGTGCTCTGAGAGTGTTTATAGTGCTGTGAGTTTAACACTTCATGACTGACAACACAACACAATATTCATCAACACACAAACCAACAAGAACAAAAATGACTTTCGGCATCATCTTCATCTGGACACTCACAGTGTTTGCTCAAGGTTTGTGTAGTAACATTTTTATCAGGATTGTTCATTCATTGAAGAGTGAAATCTTCTTTTGTTTCAGTGTTGTCTTATATTTCATTCTTGTTGTTTCTTTCAGAGTGTAGAGGACAGTACACTGTTACTCAGAGTCCATCAATAACAGCAGTTCAACCAGGACAAAGTGTTCAAATAAACTGTAAAGTCAGCAGTGCAGTGTATGGTGGAACTTACTTACACTGGTACTTACAGAAACCTGGAGAAGCTCCTAAACTCCTCATATATAACACAAATAGCCTCCAGTCTGGAGTATCATCTAGATTCAGTGGCAGTGGATCAAACACAGATTTCACTCTGAGCATCAGTGGAGTTCAGACTGAAGATTCAGGAGATTATTACTGTCAGATTTATCATTATATCAACAGTAAATATGTGTTGACACAGTGATAAAGAGTCGTACAAAAACCTCCGTCAGTCAGACTGAACAGTGACTGCACTGATACACCTGACACATACTGCAGCTGCTGAGGGGAAAAGTTATATTATAATGATTGTGTTTTATATTGGATTATATTTAGACAAATATTTACATAATCACACTATCGGTCAAAAGTTTTTGAACAATTCAGTGAAATGTTTCTCATTATTAAAGGGAAAACATTTGATCTGAAGGTGTAATGCTAAAATGTAAAAAAGGGCTTTATAGACAAAGACTTATAATATATATATATTATGGCTGCAACAAACGATTACTTTGATTGTTGATTAATCTAACAATTTTTAGACCAATTTATCGACTAATCGTCTATTATTTCAATGACGGTACGTTTTTAATGATCATTCAGCTTTTGCAACTAGTTAAAACATTGAGTTATACATAATTTACGTAATGAATAAAATCAATTCAGCTTTTGAAATTGGTTTTAATTAACTTGAACCAACTGGTTACTCTCTTTAAGTTTGCAGATTCTGTCCAACTTGAATCACACAAATACTCTCTACAAACGATTAAATACAAATAAAAATAAATAAATAATTTAGGTACATTACAGACCAATTTTTTTTTTAATGTAAACAAATATCTTGACAGAAGCATTAAGCAGCATTTCTATGACAACAGTTCTTTCCCCTCCAGCCTTTAAAAAAAAAGTTGCCAGCGTACGCCAGCGTTTTTTAACATTTTAACCAAACTTTAATAGCTCACAGTACATTTTCTGTAAAGAATATGTGGACAAACAATATGTCCAATGAAAGTAAAGAGCTTTTAAACAAAGGAAACTGTATTCTTCAATCTTGATTAATGGTAGGTTTCTTCAAAAATGCATCACTTTGATTAAAAGAAAATAAGAAATAATTAACGTTTTTTGTGAAGATTTCCGCCCAGATTACACTCAGAACAATCATTAAAAACTAATAAGAAATATACGTTCTAGGTTCTGGGATTCTGTACTTTTCCCCAAAGGTGTGTAACAGCGCCACCTGCTGTATAACAGTATAAACACTGATTGCCGTAATAACGTCTTTGGCGGGGAACCGTTTTTTTATTAAATGACGAGATCTTTTTTTTTCAATTAGTAAATCTTTCCTACACTTTAGTTCGCATTCATTTGTATTCCGACATAATTCTCGCTGTGTGTCCTTCTACTGCGAAAGCATTCAGGAAGACTGCATTACACTCTAGCGCTACAGTGCCGTAGCGGTCACAAATTGTGATCTCAGGGTGAGTCCTGAAGAAGATGCTTGATATGAGGTAATATGTGACTTCACTAAAGGTACCAAAATATAAAAAGTTTTGTTTTTTATGTCCAACATAATTCCTTTATTGCTGCAATACACGTCCCGGTAGCTTAGTGCTAAGAGCATTGTGTCAACAACACAAGGTTGTGGGTTTGATGCCAGGGGATTTCAAATACCTATGTATAAATGTGTAGCATAAAGCAATGTAAGTCGCTTTGGATAAAAGTGTCTGCAAAATGTAAATGTTCCTTTGTTTTATTTCATATTTTTGATGGTAGTTTATACATTTCAAATGTTTATTTCTTTATTACTCACACACATCATCAAACCTCTACTAAAAATAAACAGGCTCATTGGTCATACATTTCTATTTCTGCATTCTCTGACATACGTTGATTCAGGTACAAATCGCTGCACTTTGCTCTTGAAATGTCCACTAGAGGCGATATCAGATTGTTTCTCATGTTGCTGATGCTGGTTTATAAAGGTTAAAAAGAAGAAAACACTGAACAGTATTGACAGATATTATTTAGTCCATATACAAGTTTAGTGGTTTATTTCTTCATTCTCACCATTGGAGTTGTCAAGATTCCTTGTCGGACTTTAGCAGATAAAAGTCTGACGTCGTTACGTTTCAGATGGATCATATTTGGTCGAGGTGAGTCAAGATCTTTGTGATAACTGAATATATATGCACGTGTTTTAGTCGACTATGTTTTTATTATGTTGTGCATTTATTGCGCACATATGTTTATGGATTTACTTAATGTTACGTACCTACCGGCACAAATTCAGCTAGAAAACCATTTAACAAAGACGAGTGGGGTTTTAATATTTCGTAATATTTAATACACGTTTTCACGTGCTTTGTTTATGTGTCTGTGACACGTACAGTATTGTATGTTTCCAGAGGACATCCATTTTAATAAACTTCTTTTCAGTTTACTTGCTTTTCTGCATTAAGCAGATCAAGTTATGTTAAAATGAACAATTAAAATAGAACATTATGGAGTTTTGGCAAAGAGTTTATGATCTTGGTCGGTTCAGTGAAATTGCTTTAATGTCTGCCCAAAAGAACTACCCAGAATTCTGTCACTTATTTTGCAGTGCATAAAGGTACCAGAGTCCATCCAGGAATCTCAGGCCATATAAAGAATAGATGGCCAGTCCATCGCATGGCACTTACTGACACACACCACACACTAACACGCCCTTTAAGGTGACTCTAATTCTTCTGATCTGCATGTCATGGACCGGTCGAGGAATGGGACTACCCGGGGAAAATACCAAATCACACTAACACAGGGAGAACGTGAAAACTCAACACATGAAAGTTTCCTGGCTCAGCAAGGACTCAGAGAAAGAACCTTCTTGATGCAAAACAACAGTGCTACCCACTGAACTCTGTTGTCACAAATCACACAATGAAAAGAAGTGAAAATCTACATAAAGAGATAGAATTTAAGTGTTATTTAGTTTCATTTCTTATTTGTAAAGTCAATTCTTAAAGTGATCTTTTTTTATAACATTATAACAATCCAAACAACAATATTTCTTAATAAATGTATACATTTAAAGCAGACTTCTCAAAGTGACGTTCTTATTAAATGGCTTATTATGGAAATGTGTGTTTATTCTCTACTGCATTGCTTGATACTTGATATATTTACATTTGGAACAATAAAGTATTTTATCCCATATATAAATTCAGACATAGTTTCTTTATTGAACAATTTGTCTCACTTCTCTAAAAAAATAATATTTTATATTTCTGCATTAAAATATATGAACAAGTGTTTTAATGATGGTACTTCTGTTCCAGAGAAAGACAACTGTCAAACCTTATACAATGCAAAATAAGTTTAATTTGTATATTTATTTGAAAATATGGGTAATGTTTCTTGATTCCTAACCTTTTAATTAAAGTTATGACAGATATTATATTTATGTACAATATTTATGACAGATTTGAAGCGTTCTACAAAGACAGATGTCCGTTGTCTTGCTGTTTGCTGTGTTTTGCCTGACATTACAGGGCAAACGTGTGAGGGCGTGTTCGTCTTCATACGGCGCTGCGCAGACTGACCGTTATATGACGTCAAAGTATCTCAAAGATATGTATAAGGTATCATATGACATAACTTCTGTGTAGTGCAGATTATTTATAATTTTTAATAATTTTTATTATTTATTATTCATCCTTACTGTAATTCAAGTTTGTATTTTGTTATTTTAAATTGTCATATATTTTATATGTCTATGGACGTTAGTATGTTGCGTCATCACATTCACATTACGTCTATTATTGTGCCTATTTTTAACTAGAGTAAAGGACCCATGTACATTTACATTTCAGTCACTTTATTTGTATTGAGTAGATCGTTCTCACAGAAGGTATGTAGGTATTTTTGTCAGTCTTGTAAAGGAAGGGCATGGATTAAAGATACGATTGATTAATTTAAAGATAAGATACATTTGAGATAAATTATTTTGGTTAATGCATTTAGTTTTCCCAGAAAAAGCTTGCCAAACATAAACTACATCAAAAAAACAAGTAATGTTAAACATAAGTGAAAGTGAAAGTGACCTGTTTTTGTCAGATATGGTGATCCATATCCGAAATTTATCTCTGCTTTTAACCCATCCAGAGAGTAGTGAACACACGCACAGCAAGTGGTGAACACACATACACCCAGAGCAGTGGGCAGCTATCGCTGCAGCGCCCGGGGAGCAAGTAGGGGTTAGGTGCCTTGCTCAAGGACACCTCAATCGTTACCCGCTGGACCTGAGGATCGAACCGGCAACCTTCTGGTTACAAGTCCAACCCTCTAACCATTAGGCCACGACTGCCCTATGACAGATAACCATCTGTTCAGCTTATCAGAATTTAAAGGGAAAGTGTAATGATGACTGTAGCATTCTTCATGGCAAAGACAGCTGAAATACAAACCAGAAATCACCTTATTTCCTGAAAAGGGATTTAATCCAACAGAGTTTGCAATTTGTATCATAACTACTAGAACCTTGATCGATAAGTAAAGATAAGTAACGATTTAAGTAGATACTGCAGTTTAATTCCTTGTTAGTTTATTCCACTGTGGGCTTACTCGTTTTTTTTCAGCTTGATAAGTTGACTGCTCTTGACCTACATCCAATACTGCCTCTTGGGAAGAAAACAAGCAATACTTTTGTTGCTGATGCTGTTTTTGGTGGTGACCATCTTTTAGATGATGATCTTCTCCAGAGCTTAAAGACTTTCTGTGAAGCTGTATTGAGAAGTTTGTCTTTTATTTTAATACATTAATGACTTTAAAAAACGTACAGCCATTATCATAGGTTGTGTGTTCGTAGATGTTTTTATGTTTTATTAGGCTGGGCAATATATCAGTTTAAAAAATTAACCATTTAACATTTTCAAGAATGTTCAGTCTAATTGAATATAATAAAAAAATACATTTCCTAAAGTTCATTTTCAGAGAGAGAAACAGAAGGGGACACCAGAGACCGCCACACCCGCTACACAACAGTTAAAGACCTCCACACCAGTGACACCACATCCAGATACCTCCACACCAGTGATACCACATCCAGATACCTCCACACCAGTGACACCACAGTCTGATACCTCCACACCAGTTACACCACCACAGTCAGATACTTCCACACCAATTACACCATCATAGTCAGACACTTCCACACCCGTTACACCACCACAGCCTGAGACCTCCACACCAGTTACACCACCACAGCCTGAGACCTCCACACCAGTTACACCACAACAGCCTGAGACCTCCACACCAGTTACACCACCACAGCCTGAGACCTCCACACCAGTTACACCACAACAGCCTGAGACCTCCACACCAGTTACACCACCACAGTCAGATACTTCCACACCAGTTACACCACCATAGTCAGATACTTCCACACCCGTTACACCACCACAGCCTGAGACCTCCACACCAGTTACACCACCACAGTCTGATACTTCCACACCAGTTACACCACCACAGTCTGATACCTCCACACCAGTTACACCACCACAGTCAGATACCTCCACACCAGTTACACCACCACAGTCAGATACTTCCACACCCGTTACACCACCACAGCCTGAGACCTCCACACCAATAATACCACCACAGTCAGATACCTCCACACCAGTAACACCATCACAGCCTGATACCTCCACACCAGTTATACCACCACAGCCAGATACCTCCACACCAGTTACACCGCCACAGTCAGAGACCTCCACACCAGTTACACCACCACAGCCTGAGACCTCCACACCAGTTACACCACCACAGCCAGATACCTCCACACCAGTTACACCACCACAGTCAGATACTTCCACACCAGTTAAACCATCACAGCCTGAGACCTCCACACCAGTTACACCACCACATTCAGATACCTCCACACCAGTTACACCACCACAGCCTGAGACCGCCACACCAGTTACACCACCACAGCCAGAGACCTCCACACCAGTTACACCACCACAGTCAGATACTTCCACACCAGTTAAACCACCACAGCCTGAGACCTCCACACCAGTTACACCACCACATTCAGATACCTCCACACCAGTTACACCACCACAGCCTGAGACCTCCACACCAGTTACACCACCACAGTCAGAGACCTCCACACAAGTTACACCACCACAGTCTGATACCTCCACACCAGTGGTGTAGTCCTAACAAAAAAAGTGGTGTACTATACTATACAACGATAACCCCAACCACACATGGCCAAAAGACAGGGGTCATTGTGTTTTTTTATTTGTTTTTCTAGTAATATATGACAATTATTTCAGTTAAATATTCATGCATTATTCTTCACTGATGCTTTGAATATGAAGTTATAGAATTGTTAAAAAAAGGTTGAATAAAACAGGTCTATGCCAGTACTGTCGACCTCAATACAATATTTTTTACAAAGCATCATATCTTTGTAACGCATCACATATACAAGAATGCGTAAAAACACATGCACGATTTTACAGAGATGTAACTTTGTCATCATTGCGATCTCTGTGTTAATACTTGTTAATAATTTAATGGGAAGATATTAATGTATGAAGTTAAGTTTGTGGTAAAAACAGACTACGTTATTTTAAATGTAGAATAAACGTAACTAGTAGGTTCACAATGACTTTAATGGAAACGAGGATACATAGAAAATGTAAGGATTCAGACTTTAAACAGTAGGGCTATGTAAGCGTATTGTTTCATTTCATCATCCTCGCAGGCGAGTTGCCAACACTGAAGATGATGCGCTTGCCGTGGTTGTCGGAAGCTGGGACGCAAGATTTTTTATGAATTTTCTTAAGAAATGCACCAATGCACCAAGGGAAAGTTCATGACAATTCATTTTTCATTCATCCTGACATCATTCCAAACATGTAACTTTATTTATTCTGCTGAAGATAACAAAAAACATTTTTCAAGAATGTTGGTAACCAAACAACATTGGACCGTATTGATTTATATTTTACAGACATTTAAACATTTCCCCAAATATCTTTTGTGTTCCGCAGAGGAAAGTCAAATACAGGTTTGCAACCATATGAAGATAAAAAAGGAAAACATTTTGACAGAATTAGTGAGATTAACATCCTTTAAGTTATGTTTTAAATTTTGTATTATATCGTCGCTGTCGGGCTGTATCCTTGCATCTCCAAAACCATTCTTTTTCAGGAAATAAAAAAAACGGAATATTTTTGGAATAATTAAACATTGTATCGTTAAAGTTGGTTTTATACCTTATATTGCTATAATATACTGTTGTTTACCAGCATTTGAAAACATTTCCCCAAAACCATGTTTAATCATGTTTTATTCTTCCGAGCTCAGAGTACTGCCCCCCTGTCCGGGGTGAGGGCTCCGAATCCGGCATTAGCCTGAACACGGAACTCCCCCCCTTTTGTGTCCTGCTGGAGACAAGGGGCTGCAGGTGAGGAGCCGGGGTGGTGGTGGGATCCTTGAGACTGAAGAGAGAGTCAAGGTGAGAAGTCTTGACTATTTATTAAGGCTCTCTCTCTCTTGAACTGATAGGTCAGGTGGTGTGATTGCTGATAGGGGACCATCCGAGTTAATTATCTGCTCCTTCTCCTCCCGAAGTTAGTTAATAAAACATAATTTCATAAGTTGCCTATAGAGATAATGGTGTAGGTTTAAGGGTAAGCATATTTGCCGTGCAGTCAGGGAGAGGGCTCCGAGCTTGTTCATTCTTCCGAGCTCAGAGCACTGCCCCCCTGTCCGGGGTGGGGACTCCGAATCCGGCATTAGCCTGAACACGGAACTCCCCCCCCTTTTGTGTCCTGCTGGAGACAAGGGGCTGCAGGTGAGGAGCCGGGGTGGTGGTGGGATCCTTGAGACTGAAGAGAGAGTCAAGGTGAGAAGTCTTGACTATTTATTAACGCTCTCTCTCTCTTGAACTGATAGGTCAGGTGGTGTGATTGCTGATCGGGGACCGTCCGAGTTAATTATCTGCTCCTTCTCCTCCCGAACTTAGTTAATAAAACATAATTTCATAAGTTCGCCTATAGAGATAATGGTGTAGGTTTAAGGGTAAGCATATTTGCCGTGCAGTCAGGGAAAGGGCTCCGAGCTTGTTCATTCTTCCGAGCTCAGAGCACTGCCCCCCTGTCCGGGGTGAGGGCTCCGAATCCGGCATTAGCCTGAACACGGAACACTCCTCCCAAGAGATGCAACTAGTGCAGGACAGCAGCCAGAGATATGTACAAACCCTCCCCCCCAAACAAGGCTGGTATGGGCTGCTGGTGACCCGGCATTGCTTTGAATGGAAGCCGTTGTTGTGGGGTCTGGAAGAGAGTCCAGTTGTTACTGAAGCGGACACTGCTGAGGTTTCTGGAGAAAAGGTGCCGGCTGAGCAGAGAGATGAAGGAAGCATGGGCCCATGTTGTCACTGAGGCGATACTGGCTTCTAGATGAGTTGAGATTGCTGTGGCAGAGTTTAGATGGAGGCACAGGCCCTTGTGCGGTGGTGGCTACTTCGATGCTGGCCTCTAAGTGAGTGATCCCAGCTGGCACACAACATCATAAGACGTCATTATTTGGTTGCATTTAGGTTGCGACGTCAGGTGACCAAAATCTAATGTCGGTTAAACGTCTAATACTAATGTTAATTTGACGTCCCATGCCGACGTCAGCCGACGTTTAAATTTGGTTGATTGTTGGTTGTGTTGTAAAATAACCTATATCCAACGTCAACATAACATCTCAACCCGACGTCAAGTTGACGTCAAATACTGACATTTAGTTAGTCGGAATAATAACCAAAATCCAACGTCTTGTTAACGTCATAAAAGAATGTCCACCTGACGTCAAGTTCTAACATCATTAGACGTTGGTATTTTGTTGATTGTTGGTTGTGTTGTAAAATAACTTAAATTCAACGTCAACCCAACATCTCAAGCCAACGTCAAGTTGACGTCAAATACTGACATTTAGTTAGTCGGAATAATAACCAAAATCCAACGTCTTGTTAACGTCATAAAAGAACGTCCACCTGACGTCAAGTTCTAACATCATTAGACGTTGGTATTTTGTTGATTGTTGGTTGTGTTGTAAAATAACTTAAATTCAACGTCAACCCAACATCTCAAGCCAACGTCAAGTTGACGTCAAATACTGACATTTAGTTAGTCGGAATAATAACCAAAATCCAACGTCTTGTTAACGTCATAAAAGAACGTCCACCTGACGTCAAGTTCTAACATCATTAGACGTTGGTATTTTGTTGATTGTTGGTTGTGTTGTAAAATAACCAAAAATGAACGTCAACCTAACATCTCAAGGCAACGTCAGATTGACGTCAAATACTGACATTTAGTAAGTTGGAATAATAACCAAAATCCAACGTCTTGTTAACGTCATAAAAGAACGTCCACCTGACGTCAAGTTCTAACATCATTAGACGTTGGTATTTTGTTGATTGTTGGTTGTGTTGTAAAATAACCTAAATCCAACGTCGACCCATCATCTCAAGCCAACATCAAGTTGACGTCAAATACTGACATTTAGTCAATTAGAATAATAACCAAAATTCAAAGTCTTGCTGATGTCAAAATAAGAACGTCCACCCGACGTCAAGTTCTAACATCATTAGACGTTGGTATTTTGTTGATTGTTGGTTGTGTTGTTAAATAACTTAAATTCAACGTCAACCCAACATCTCAAGCCAACGTCAAGTTGACGTCAAATACTGACATTTAGTTAGTCGGAATAATAACCAAAATCCAACGACTTGTTAACGTCAAAATAAGATCGTCCACCCGACGTCAAGTTATAACATCATTAGACGTTGGTATTTTGTTGATTGTTGGTTGGGTTGTAAAATAACCTAAATCCAACGTCAACCTAACATCTCAAGCCAACGTCAAATTGACGTCAAATACTGACATTTAGTCAGGTAGAATAATAACCAAAATTCAACGTCTTGCTGATGTCAAAATAAGAACGTCCACCCGACGTCAAGTTCTAACATCATTAGACGTTGGTATTTTGTTGATTGTTGGTTGTGTTGTAAAATAACACAAAAATGAACGTCAACCTAACATCTCAAGCCAACGTCAGATTGACGTCAAATACTGACATTTAGTAAGTTCGAATAATAACCAAAATCCAACGTCTTGTTAACGTCATAAAAGAACGTCCACCTGACGTCAAGTTCTAATATCATTAGACGTTGGTATTTTGTTGATTGTTGGTTGTGTTGTAAAATAACCTAAATCCAACGTCGACCCAACATCTCAAGCCAACGTCAAGTTGACGTCAGATACTGACATTTAGTCAGGTAGAATAATAACCAAAATTCAACGTCTTGCTGATGTCAAAATAAGAACGTCCACCCGACGTCAAGTTCTAACATCATTAGACGTTGGTATTTTGTTGATTGTTGGTTGTGTTGTAAAATAACCAAAAATGAACGTCAACCTAACATCTCAAGCCAACGTCAGATTGACGTCAAATACTGACATTTAGTAAGTTGGAATAATAACCAAAATCCAACGTCTTGTTAACGTCATAAAAGAACGTCCACCTGACGTCAAGTTCTAATATCATTAGACGTTGGTATTTTGTTGATTGTTGGTTGTGTTGTAAAATAACCTAAATCCAACGTCGACCCAACATCTCAAGCCAACGTCAAGTTGACGTCAAATAATGACATTTAGTTAGTCGGAATAATAACCAAAATCCAACAACTTGTTAACGTCAAAATAAGAACGTCCACCCGACGTCAAGTTATAACATCATTAGACGTTGGTATTTTGTTGATTGTTGGTTGTGTTGTAAAATAACCTAAATCCAACGTCGACCCAACATCTCAAGCCAACGTCAAGTTGACGTCAAATAATGACATTTAGTTAGTCGGAATAATAACCAAAATCCAACAACTTGTTAACGTCAAAATAAGAACGTCCACCCGACGTCAAGTTATAACATCATTAGACGTTGGTATTTTGTTGATTGTTGGTTGTGTTGAAAAATAACCTAAATCCAACGTCAACCTAACATCTCAAGCCAACGTCAAATTGACGTCAAATACTGACATTTAGGTAGAATAATAACCAAAATTCAATGTACTCTTAACCTCATAAGAAGAACGGCCACACAACATCAAATTCTAACTTCATTAGACGATGATATTTTGTTGATTTTAGGTTTTGTTCTAAATTAACCAAGATACAACATCAAGCCAACGTGTCAAACCTAAGTGACCATCATATATTGACATATCAAGCCACTCTCTCAAACCAATGCCAATTTACAGAGTAATTGTTCATAAGTTTTTATGGAAGTTTTTGTTTATTGACGAACGGTGTTTGTTCATAAAAGAAAAGAAAATAGAACAAAATCTCCTCAGATTTATAGCAAGGTTGTGGTATAAAAATATGATTGTGGACAACCTCACTTTCCTATGATGACTTAGGAGGCAACATTTGTGCACAAGAACTTCACAAAAAAAGATTGCAGACCAAATTCTGGGTCAGCGTAAAGGTTAGATAATCTAAACAGAGGCTGCTTTGATGACAAGTGAATATTCAATGAATACTATTTACATTTTTGACAAGAAATGACATCAGAGTGAAATATTGTCACAAATGACCACTGTCAATGGCTAGAGCTGACCACAGCTTTCGGATGCCATGTTTAGTTTTTGATGTCACAAGAATATTTGAGGGCATAAAAGAATTTCCACCTGCATTGGTGTGACGTCTGGCCGAGTATGGCGTCCTATATTTGGAATTTGTGCTTTGTATTTCACACATCCAAGTACACACACACACCTTAAATAAACACCCAGAGCAGTTGGCAGCTTTTTTTGCAGCAGTGCCCAGAAGGTAGTAGTTGGGGTTCAGTACCTTGCTCAAGGGTCTTAGGTACCTCATTGAAGGTGGAAGAGAGCGCCAGTCACTCACCCCCACCTACAATCCCTGCTATTACTCAGACTTAAACCTGCAACCTTTGAGTCCGTCTCTCTAACCATTTGGCCATACACTTTGCCTTACAATGTGTTTTTAATCTTCCATTTTAAAGTGCAACATATAGAGCTCCAACAGTCATGTGAAGTTTTCTGTTTACACCACCATGCTGGGAAGCAAGAACATTATGAGTTTCAAGGCAGCAGAGTTCACTGGCCACTTTATACTTAAATACATGGACATGTACATAGCAACCCTAATGGATTAAACATAGAAGATCCCTATAATGCCCTGGGCGCTTTTAACATGTATCAAAAAAGAAACGGATAGCATTCCTGACCTGCAGGATTCAAAAATCTACAACAACCTCATCAACTTTACATCATCCTACTCTGGAGACTCTTTAAAAGCCTGAAGTGGTAAAAATTGACATGAATTTTGTAATGTATATTCTACTTTGGCGTATGACAGGTTTTAACCTGCTTTTTAAGTGCAACGTTACTTGATGTCAAAATAATGTTCAACAGGTACTGTCAAAATTACCCATGATAACTATTAATTTCCAATCTTGTCTAAAATATAATGCAATTCAAAGACTGCTCCCAAACCTGTTAGGACACATTCAATTTGATCAAAAAAGTTATTGATTTGTCAATTCTGGGATTGAAACATTGCTTTCTTTAAACAAGTAGAATTTTTCTTATGCTTGATCTTTCTGTTGCTCATGTAGAAAGCATTGTGTCAAAATGTTGCGGGTTTGATTCCCAACATACACTGATAAAAATATAACAACCTGCTGACAAGTAAGATTATGAAAACAGTTAGTAGGCTATTGATTGATTAATCAATACTAACTGTTTTGATAATCTTATATGTCAACAGGTTGCTATATTTTTATCAGTTCAACTTGTTCTATACTTGTGTTATAACGCAAACAATACAAATTTCTACAGTTTTTCTTTTACAGTCTTTATTGCAATTTTAGCTCGTGCGCTCTTTAATTTGATGTTCTTTCTCTATTTTCATTTCTTAAAAAATGTAGCTGATGAGATTAATAGCTGCTTCTTGGCATATTAAAGTACATCTTAATTAAAAATGATAAATTATAAATAATTTTCTGATTCTGTTTCACTTCTGCTGTGTATGGATTTTGTGGAGAATCACATGTAATAATCTAATCTAATTAAATGTTATCATTTGACATTAATGTATTCATTTGTTTTGATATCAGTTGGTTTTTGTCAGAAGCACTGGTGAATAGAAAAAGTTTATTTAAAAGTATAATATTGTTGCCACGCGGTCCAACATCTAGCTTTTATACATATAAAAAACATTTGTCTTATACATGTTTGTAAGCTTGTAAGGCTTTTATTTTGTACAGCGTATTTAGCTCGCTAAGCTAACACTTAAAAGCTAAACATAGCTTTGGTTAGCCATACACTAAGATTTTGCGATAACAAGTTTGTGATGGTATACTGAACTAACACGCGGTGACACACTTTACAAGGGTGGCAGAATTTCTCATGACACCTGTCTGGCAACCGCCGTTAACGTCAAAGAGAAGAAGAAGACGACGACGACCAATAAGAAGACGACAGTATTGCGGAAGTGACCACTTGGCGGTCTTTTTATTAATGATCGGGTTATCACGAGGCCCGCAGTGCACCGATTGCCCGCTTAAACTGAGGTGAGCACATCTGAAAATGTATAAGAATATATGTATTATAAATATCTAATTAAAAAGAATACATTTGCTAATTTAGCAGTAAGACAATGGGTCAAAAGATGTTAATTCGACAACGGGAAATTCCTGAAATGGAAATGCACATTGACCAGTCATCAATGCCATCTAGCGCTGAAAAACAGTTTAAATACATTTTAAACTTAAAACCTATGTTTGTCATTTGAATATCAGTTTATTTTAACAGTTAACAAATAAGCTTTATAAAACTCATTCTATTTTGTTCTCTCATGCGCAGATATGTTTATATTTTTGTAACGTTAAGATTCTGCTCTACAAGTCGTTTAGTTCAAGACATTCACTTATTTGGTGTAACGTTAACGTCAAGCTAAATTGGCTCCGTTATAGCGGTCAGATGTAAGGAGGCTTCTTTTTAATAATTGTAAGCAAAATAGCCTTTTCTACTACCAGCTCTACGTTACTTTCATATTTCAGACTAAAGTTTCTCACTGAGATATATATGATATTGTGTGATTTCAGATGTTGTAAAGCTGTGAGGTATGAGTTATAACACTTGTTTTGTTTTAGCTTTATTTATGTATCTCCTCGCCAGGGTCTGAAGAATCCAAATGGTTGCCAGGTATGTTTTTTTTGTTATTTTTTTAAGAAATCCATGTGTGCATCAAAGCCTTTGTTTGTGACGCTCCAGCTCAAACATTCTTAAAATGTATTAAAGGACAAACTGGATATGATTGTTGTGAAAGATGCATAATTAAGGGAGAGTATAAGAACAAATGAGTCGTACTCCTGGGAGACAACCCATTAAGAACGGACAGAGATTTCTCTAAATGACATTATGTTAAACATTATGTTAAGTTCTACATGGTAGAAGAGAGAATGATAATTGAAATAGAATGAAGCATGCTTACATCTATACTATATATCACCACAACTTTTCCTTCTTATCAGGAACCATGTCAGCGATCACAATCATTGAAAGGCCTTTTTTTTGCTAAAAAACAATTTCTGTTTATATCTGTCTCTGAAGTTAGGTGATAGTTGTGATGCTGATCCACAATTTGAAAAAGATGACCTTGGAAATTGTCAGCTTCCTAACAGAAAGGAAGGTAGTTATTTTCTGTTCTTGCATGTAATGAGGAAACTACTTGTCACTAGGGTATGGGGGGACACTTTCCAGAACTGAAACCATAAAATGTAAAAAAAAGTGCAGTATCCTTGCCTTAAAGGTTTATTACATTACATTAATTAAGTACTAAAATGTTTTGTTTATAGAGCAAGAACTTCCTGTTGCTCCAAGGAAGGTGTGCATCCCCTCCAAGCAAACCTTCTGTTTCATCATGTGCATCAAGCTCTGGCTCTTCATTGAAATCTATTAGGGGAAAGCAGGTTTTAAATGTACAGGGTTTGCATTACCCTTGCTCCCCATCTCAGTTTAACCACGGACCAAAAAGGGTTCATCAGGTAAGGCTTAGCTTAAGACTTTACCTTATTAAAATTAGGCTTCAATAAGGTGGTGTGCACCTTTAGACAAAATAATAGAAATGGCATATTTTAAGATCTGTCAGTGGAATTTATTTTCGGCTAAGACAGCTCAAACGTCCATTTAAGTCTCGGACTTGTCTGTAGTCTTGTCTGTGAAACTAGCTATTAATGGGTCAGACTTGGACTTAGTCAGAGTTTTAAGAAGCTTGCCCTATCCTCATTTGTATTAGATAAATAATTTATCCGAAACATCTACCTTAAAGTTAGCTGAAGCATTTGACTTAACATATAAACCTACTCTCTGATTGTTGTAGCCCATCTTTAAACGCAGGAGCCCATACCAAAAAACAGACCAGACCACATGTTGATCAACAGTCCAGCAGCTCCAAACAACATGGAAAATGTTACCCATACCCAATGCCAGTAGCAAGTAAGTATATTATAATTACTTAAGGATATGTTGTCCAAAGTGAAGGGTACAATGTAATTTTCATTAATAATATATTTTATCACAAATACTGTATTCAGTTACGCTTCTAAAAAAAATGTCCTTACTTGCATAACACAAGCGTATGATCAATTTAACATAATCAATTTTCTAATATTCTGTTTTATTGTTTTACTGCATAAAAACTAGGGACTCAATCAATTAATTAATTGATTGATAATCTTTAATTCAATAATTAGATAAGATTAGACATTGTCATTTTAACATGCATAATTTGAGACACATTGGGGTCAGTTGCGGTCTAGTGGTTAGAGAGTTGGACTTGTCCACCAGGAAATGACTGAAGTGCCCTTGATCAAGGCACCTTACCCCTATTTGCTCTGCAGTGATAGCTTCCCACTGCACCCTACTTGTAAGTCGCTTTGGATAAAAGCGTCTGCCAGATGAATAAATCTAAATGTGCAGTTTACGCCAAAAAACATAGCTGATGCAAGGAAGGAAGGAAGAGAGCATGCAAATGTTCTGTTTGGGAAAATTTGTGTTTTAAAATTCAATACAATGAGCACAATGATCAATCATTTGAAAAAGTTCATCAAGCGGTATCCGGTACAGGATTTAAACAATACAACAGATCACAAGTGGTAAGCGCTAAATACAATTGTGAATGAGGTCTCTCAGCTTGCATCATTCATTCACACAGAACATTTTTACTGCATAATACTTACAGATACTAGTCCATATCACATATTTAAGTGTACTGATCTACTTTTTATTAAATCATCCAACTTTTATAACTTGTAGAGTCACATAGTTTTTCAAAGTATTTTAATTTTTATGACTGAATTCTGCAATTTTGTCTGTGTTATCCACATCACAGAAATCATAGGGTCCTAGTAAATACCACTTAATCCACTGTTTTTATCATGGCTCCTGAGAAATGCAACTCTTAAAATATCCAAGCTAAAGTGGAAACTTTGTTTAGTTTTGG
Organism: Triplophysa bombifrons; assembly: GCA_029783895.1. Classification (NCBI taxonomy): domain Eukaryota; kingdom Metazoa; phylum Chordata; class Actinopteri; order Cypriniformes; family Nemacheilidae; genus Triplophysa; species Triplophysa bombifrons. Next base: position 3,349,369 of record CM056465.1, read on the forward strand.
TGTAAATCTCAATCACACCACTTCCCAATACACACACATGCCAGCTGTACCAAATCTATTGTCAGCAGGCTAATCTGACTGCTGAATGCTTAGATTTGTTCACAGGGAATGGAATAAAATTAACAGTAAACTAGCCTAATTTTACCACCTGGAACTATGACTTACTTTAACATTTGTTATTCTTTTTTATTTGAAAGATTTTTTATACTTGCCCCCATTAGATAGGCCAACAGGAATCTAAGCTGGATAAAGTAGGACATAAGCCATTGGTGCCGTAATTTATGTTATTATACAGTAGTAGTCAAACAATGATTGCATGTCAGACTTAAAGGAAACACCACCGTTTTTAGATATGTCACTATGTACTTCCCTCAACTTAGATGAGTTGATACATATCTGTCCCCGTCTCAGTGCATGCTCTTAATCGCTCTTCTCAAAGGCCGAAGTGCTGCGAAGGGCTCTTCCGCCATACATTATAGTTATCATCTTTTATCCGCTTAGAAAAGTTTTGTTTTGTGTCACCATACTTACTCGTGTAACTACTCATATAACCATCTTTAAATAGGAAAAACATTGAAGTGTTTGGTGACTTCTAAATTCATTCCTGTTCAGATTAGGGCTGTGCAAATAATCGCAATTGCTTGACTTTCTCCTTATCAGGTAACATAGTACCCATAACAGTTTCACACAACTTTTTCACATTTAATTTTTCCCTACTTGTTTTGTTAATCTTCATTTTTTTTAAATCAAATTTGTAACAAGTAAAGCTGATTCAAAAATTATTTTGATTGCTTACATACAGGAAGACTCTGTAGGAAGAATATTTGCTGATGTTTCCAACTTCTTATGCAGTTATTAAAGACTAGTAATAGCGCTGAATTCATTCTGTGAAATATCCCAAAACACATTTACACATTTATTTATTTGGCAGTCGGTTTATCCAAAGCGACTTACAAGTAGGGTGCAGTGGACAGCTATCCCCGCAGAGCAAACAGGGGTAAGGTGCCTTGCTGGCTACGCGTCTAACTCTCTAACCTCTAGTCCAGAGCTGACCCAAATTGCTTTTGGCACGATTTAATAGTCATAGATTGTTCACTCGATTGTTGTTTGTTTGTTTTTTGTTTTACTTCTCTTTTTGTGTAACCCAACTACAGTACCAATCCTTACTGACTTTTAGTATCAATTCTGGCCAAGTTGTTAAAATGGTACTGGTTTTACAATTTGAAATGGCGCAGTATCAGTTGTGCTGCAATAAGACTATAACCTGCCAATTTGGGTTAGTCTATGACCCTTAATCTAGCACCCACAGGAGGACCAATGTGATGTCTGCATTACACTTATGGTTGGGTATTGTAAGAAAATGTTCATTTCCAATTCTGGTTCCAGTCCTACCTAATGATTCCTGGTTCAGATTCCATTTAATTGCTATTCAACTAAATATTGATCATTTCAGTGTATGTAGTGAAATAGTAATGTTGAGTATTTCTTTTTGGTGATTTCACACTGTTCTAGATAAGAACTGGCATGTTCTAAGTTCCCAACCCTAATTAAAGTGATGAAGCTTAAACAAACTCAACTGGCTCAATGTGTCATGTATAATTAATTATTCCTCTTGTATTCACAGGTTGATGACAAATGAGGTCATGGGGAGTTTTAATATGAAGGGGGGAAGGGGAAACTTGCCTTCACCAAGCTCCACCTGTATGCTGTTGTCACAGGTAAAAATAAAGAATGAAAATATTAGTTCCGCATCACTGTGACATTGAGTGTTGTTTAGTTTAAATTCTGGTATTTCAGTGAAAACCACTTATTACGTGTCGTAGTCAAGCTGTGATCAACCTATCTGCTACATTCAAAAAATGTCACATTACATTTCAGAAACTGGTATCCCTCTGGTGTTGTCAAAACTTTTTTTCAGAGTTATGCAGTTGTCACACAGAAATAAAACAAACGTTCCTATATACACTTGTTGATTGGCAGGTCATTCATGTCGCCAGCATAACTTTATTCCATTTGAGATCTTTAATTGATCAGAAATCTAACAATTGTTTTAGCATTTATACTGACATGTCATATATATGTTAATTTACCTTAAGACATTTGCATTCATGTTTTCTTTCGTTTTTGCTAGATTGTCTGCTCAGTACTTCTGAAATGCATCAAAAGCTGAAACACAGTATCTAGTTGCAGCAATTACCTGCAGTAATGTTTAATGTTCACGGCTATTAAAGCTAGAGAAGATTTTTTTTGCAAGAAACTGTTTGAAAGTCTCTTACTATCCTGTTAGTAGTCAATAATTTAAGTGGTCTAAATATATTCTGTGGAATTCTCCTATTTCTTACAGAGAGTGTCCAGAAAACATTGAAGGAGATGGAGGCAAAGATTGGAGCGGCCATCGCCTTTTGTTTAAAATATGTACCAGATAGGGTTGGTGGAGGTGGCAACTATTCAGTTTTAGTTATTAAATGTTTATTTTACATTGTTCAGATTGTAGATGGTTAATTATCTAGTCTTATTTTAAAAACATGTGAAAAATTTGTAAAACTTGTTTAAAAAAATTAAAAGATTTTTTTCATAATCCAGTTCATCTCTTTTTTCATTTTTCTGATAAAACCACCCAAAATGTGTGGATTCATGTTTCAATTTAAGTTCAACTTTAATCTTTGCTAATTTTCTAAAATTAATCATTTGTCTGATTTTATTATTTTCTCAACATGCTTTCTCGGTATGTTAATTTTTTTTTACAACAAATAACAGCATCTGTTAAAAGTTTTATGTCATGCCAACAAAATCCGACAACTATCCTTGGTTTTTGACAGGTAGCGATTTTGATTCGGGACCAAAATCTTTTCAGAGGTCGAGCTTGATTTAAAGACTGTGTTTCCAGTTTTGAGATAAATCAACTGCAATGCAACTGGTCCAAAATGGGATTCTGATGTCGACCGAATTGACAATGTTGAAGATTGTTTTTTTTATTTAAAACCAAAATTTAACATTTGACCAACGTTGGAGATTGACGTCAGTTTGACGTTGGGTTGTGACCTCAACACGATTTTTATTTACAACCAAAATTTAACATTTGATCAACGTTGGAGATTGACGTCAGTTTGACGTTGGGTTCGGACGTCAGCCCGATTTTCATTTTCAACTAACATGCAACATTAGACCAATGTTGGAGATTGACCTCAGTTTGACGTTGGGTTCGGACGTCAACCCGATTTTCATTTTCAACTAAAATGCAACATTAAACCAACGTTGGAGATTGACGTCAGTTTGACGTTGGGTTCGGACGTCAACCCGATTTTCATTTTCAACTAAAATGCAACATTAAACCAACGTTGGAGATTGATGTCAGTTTGACGTTGGGTTCTGACGTCAACCCGATTTTCATTTTCAACTAAAATGCAACATTAAACCAACGTTGGAGATTGACGTCAGTTAGACGTTGGGTTCGGACGTCAACCCGATTTTCATTTTCAACTAAAATGCAACATTAGACCAACGTTGGAGATTGACGTCAGTTAGACGTTGGGTTCGGACGTCAACCCGATTTTCATTTTCAACTAAAATGCAACATTAGACCAACGTTGGAGATTGACGTCAGTTTGACGTTGGGTTCTGACGTCAACCCGATTTTCATTTTCAACTAAAATGCAACATTAGACCAACGTTGGAGATTGACGTCAGTTTGACGTTGGGTTGTGACGTCAACCCGATTTTCATTTTCAACTAACATGCAACGTCGATCCAACGTCGGAGTCCAACGTCATTCTGACGTTACATTGACGTCCGGTGCCTGCTGGGATATCTGCTGCTGCACAATGTAGATGGAGGCATGGGCCCTTGTGGGGCGGTCGCTGCGGCGATGCTGGCCTCGAAGTGAGTGATGTTTGCTGCTGCAGAACGTAGATGGGGGCACGGGCCATTGTGGGATGGTTGTAGCTGCGATGCTGGCCTCCAGGGAGTAATGTCTGCTGCTGCAGAACGTAGATGGAGATAGGGGCCCCTGTGGGGAGGTCGCTGCTGCGATGCTGGCCTCTAAATGAGTGGTCTGGAATGAAGGCCGGAGTTAACGGGATAAGGCGAGGTTGTTGCTATATCATCTGGGAGATTAGGGTCCGATGGGCTTCTTTGATGAGGGAGCGGTCCGACTGGATGTAGCTTTTGAAGGCCCCTGACGTCCAGCGGCCAAGTGCTTGGATCTGAGGCTGCGAGAGATCTTTTTTGGGCATTTGTGGAAGGTGCGCAGATGCGAAAGGAATGCCAAGAGAAATGTTCTGCGGGAATGCCAGATTGGAGCAAGACGGTTTTGGAACCAAAAACGGGGGTAACATGGGGATTTTGCCTGTGATCTTCTAAAATTTAAGTAGGCAAGGAGGCTTTGGTAAGAATGGATGGGTGATCGAAGGTTGAATATTTGGATGAAATGGCCTCTTTTGAATTGATCCGTCTTACTTTGCTTGATGTGGAAGGAGATTGTTTCTGCATCAAGCACTGCGAAGTCAGAGATGGTGGGATGGACTGAAGGGTTAAAGCTGGACCCAGCGGTCTTTTCAGGGCATCTGAGAAATCCGAAAAAGCCAGAGTGAACATGGTGTCAAGCTTGCAGGCGGTGTGCGTGGAGTGGGAGCCTCAGCGGAGGGTAGAAATCCATTTGGTCAATATATCCAAAGTTATAGGTTGTGTGTGTCCGGGTGGGCGGGCAGGTTGAGCTCTTTGGATTCATTTGATGAGCAGGAAGCTTGAGAACTGGCTATAGCTGGGTAGGTTGAGTTTAATATTTGTTTGTGGAAAAACTGGAATCCGCTTAGGTACCCTTTAATTGAGCTGGCTCGAAGGTTTTAATTGATTTTCAGGAAGGATAAGAATGAGGTTATGGATAGCAGAGAGAACTCGGGAAGGGGCATATTGTATGTACGGTGGAATGACTTAACTCTTTCACACGGTTAGGCAAGATTGAAGGGTCCTCGGGGAGACGGCTTGGATGATAGAATTGAGGGAAGATTCTAGGAGAGTTGGTGGGTTAATGAGTGATTTATGGGGAATATTAGTTCCGAATAAGGAGGTACTGGTGTTGGTAGGTGCGCCAGCAGCTTGAACATCTGCAGGAACTGTGATCTGCTGGTTGCTGAGATGGGAGGTGGTTTCATAACCGGTGCGTATGCATTGTTGATGGAAGAGAGAGAAGGGAGGGAATGGCACCCACTTGAGCAGCTAGCGGAGGCATGCTCGAGCTAGCAGCAGCTTCTTAAGTGGCTGTGTAAGGACTGGGGACCAGCGCCTGGGTCGTAAGTGGAGGCAGCCTAACGCCAGTGGGCGACGGAGGCACCGCTGGCCAAGAGCCTGGGGTGGGGAAGGGGTATGAATGAGCCCGGGCTCCAGGTGGTAGCAAGCTAGCCTTAGTTGGGTGGCTAGAAGTTTCAGCTGCTGGCAGGGCATTTATGGGAGGCGTGCTCTGGAATGCGACTGGAGGGATGATCTGCGGGAATCTCTTGACTGGGGGGTCCATGACATCCTGGGAATCCATGGCACTACCCATGCTGGCTTATGGCTTGCTTGGACTGCTGAGGTGGCTTGAGGCAGCCTGCTGCTGTAAGCTGACAAGCTTAGGCTCTTTCTCTTAAGGGCAGGGCTTCAATCTGGATATGTTGTTGTTAAGAGTGGTCTTGTGTTGCCGGAATCTGATACTAAAAAGTCTGGGGACTTGTTCGCTTCTGGCCGGGGACTGCCCGAGAGCCCATATGACTGGCAGGTATCCGATGTTTAGATTCGCATGCCGAGTTTGTGAGCGTATAAATGTTACTGACAATCTGAGGGAACGTACAATGTCTGAAAACAAGAGTTGCAGGTTTACATCGATTGTAATAAAGTCTTGAGTAGCTGATACCTGTGCTTGAAGATGGAGTTATTCCGGTGTGTGCATGATGCTTAGCTTTATGTGCGAGCAGGGAGACGCGGAGAGTGAGGATGTTACCATAACCCAAACGTCCTCAATATAATTTGCTGTTATGCTTGGGTTAATATTCTAAGATGCGGTTGTTTTCAGCTTGGCAGACGAGAGACGATGGTGATCTTGCGTTTAAGCAACCGTTAAATACACAACAGCGGCACGCATCAGAATAACTTTAAGGTAACGGATGCATTATTTGGGCAAGATGTAAATGAGAACGGCGCGGCGTAGAAACATATGCGTTTGACTGAGCTTCGCTGAACGGCACAGGCACCGAGGAAGTGCACCCGTGCTGGCCAGCGATATGCCATTCTTGAGTGCAGCAGTGGCGACAGCATGACAGTGGATAAGGCTAAATATATTTTCAAGTTAAAAGATTGTACTCACCAAGCTTCTTGCGTAACTGCGAGTTCGGCGGTTCAAACACTTGTAAAAATTTTTTTAACATGGTAGGTCAGTAGAGGTATCGGTAAATTTGGCATGGAATTTGGGGTTGATTAGAGTGACTGCATGGAATGACGGGATGAATAATTTAAACGTTATGTGTTTGCATGGGAGTATCGTTATTGGATTGGGATGAAATACGGCGATCTTGGGAGCCTGACTAGCATATGTTTATTGGTGCGGGCGTCTGAACACTCGTGTCCCGTTAGCAGTGACCTAACGCTAGCAGAGAGCCAGCTTTAGCATCGAGCTAGCGTTTGCAATGAGCCGGCATTTAGCAGCGAGCTAGCGTACCGGCAGCAAGTGCATCTGGGAACGAACGAGGTGACGGGCGCGACGTAAATCAGCGGGGATCACTTCACGAATCTGCGGGGAAAATGTAAGTGGAAAGTTTCTTTACGGATCGGGCCTGCTGCTTGGCTGCAGCGCTTTTGAGATTCTTAGGATCCCTTGAATTTCAAACATCCTTCCTGAGTTGATAAAATCCTTTTAGAGTTTGTTTTTTTTTTGCTACGATTTTTTTGCTGTTTTGCGTGTGTGTCTATGAGCAACGCTGTTATGAAACGACCGAGACGTGATTATTACTTGTAAAGACCCTTGGACATGGCATCGAACAAACGTATCGATGCTTGAGACTGAAGAGGGAGTGAAGATAAGATTTCTTGACTATTTATAGAGGATCTCTCTGTCTTGAACTGATAGGTCAGGTGCTGTGATTGCTGATAGCCTACCAGCTGAGTTAATTATCTGCTCCTCCCAAACTTAGTTATTAAAACATCATAAAAATCGTCGGTCGCGTTGAGACTCTTGACAAGAGAAAAGGCTTCAATAGTTAACCGAAGCTAACGACTGTGGTAACACAGATCTTCCTAAACTCTGTTTTAAAGGTTTAAGAACTATAAGTGATGCAGTGCTAAAAAAAGATGAGCTGACTAGGCTGTCTAATAGACTGAAATCAGCCTAATCTGCTCACAAATTTACCTTCGTGGCTCACAGACTTCCTTCTGCACCGAAGCATTACAGCTATCGATGTTTAACAAAACATGCCTACTTAAATGTATCTAACCTAACTATATTTTTTTCAACATTTAGATTTACATTTAGTCATTTAGCAGACGCTTTTATCCAACGTGACTTACAGTTGGGGTAGGCTATGGAAGTTATTGGGACAGCATAAGTACAACAAAAGCATAAGTGCAATCAAAAAAGAAGATTGGTCTCATATAACCTAACATAGTATACAGAACCATTCATTCATTCTTTTTAGATAAGAAAATAGAGTCAGAACAGATCAGTCAGATGTTGACGGAAGAGATGTATTTTCAGACGTTTCTTAAACATGGCTACAGAATCTGCAGTTCTTGTTGCAGCGGCCAGATCATTCCACATAGGTGGAACAGATCCAGAGAAGGTGCACGAGAGAGATTTTTTACCTTTTTGGGATGTCACCACAAGACGCCATTCGTTTGCAGAGTGTAGGGATCTGGCGGGAACATATGTCTGCATTAGCGTGTGAAGATAAGGTGGTGCCGAACCAGTGGTGGTGATGTAGGCCAGGAGCAGAGTCTTGAATTTAATGCGAGCGACTATAGGGAGCCAATGTAGCTTAATGAAGAGAGGAGTGACGTGTGCTCTCTTCGGTTCATTAAAGATAACTCTTGCCGCAGCATTCTGGATCATCTGTAGAGGTTTGGTTGTGCAAGCTGAAAGTCCACCCAGTAGCGCATTGCAGTAGTCCAGTCTGGACAGGACCAGAGCCTGTACTAGGACTTGCGTAGCATGCTCTGATAGGAAGGGTCTAATTTTCCTAATATTGTAGAGAATGAATCAACTGGACCGGGCGGTGCTGGCAACTTGATCTGTGAAGTTGAGCTGATCATCGATCACCACTCCCAGGTTTCTTGCCTTTCTGGAAGATGTGATGGTTGATGAGCCCAGTTGAATGGAGAGGTTGTGAGGTGTCTTTGTGTCGGCCGGGATTAAAAGCAGTTTTGTTTTTGAAAGGTTCAGCTGCAGGTGATGGTCATTCATCCAGAGCGAAATGTCGGCAAGGCAAGCTGAGATGCGTGCAGAGACAGTCGGATCGTCTGGGCCAAAAGAAAGTTAGAGTTATGTATCATCCGCATAGCAGTGATAGGAAAAGCCATGTTTCCGAATGACAGAGCCTAGGGATGACATGTATACAGAGAATAGCAACGGACCAAGCACTGAGCCCTGATTCACACCTGTGTCGAGATATTGGGACTTTAGATTGGATAATAATTTGTAAAAAATAACAGATCCACATGGGGACTGACCAATAGCATCGATTTGTGAAAAAATGTGAAAAATTGGAGGTTTCCGCCCGACAGCGAAAAATATTATATAGTGCTGCAATAGTGTTATTTCAGTTAGAACGGTAAAAACAATATTAATCATTCACAATGTTATTGTAGGATCAATTGTTGAATTGAAATGCTGTGTTGTGTCAACCACATTGCTGTAAATATATGAACAAAAATAAAAGCAAATTTCAAAATATTTGAATTTTTATAAGTATCTATTGTAATTCAACTTTGTCAATTATCATTGATTTGAGGTGAACTTGACACAAAATTAACAATGATTATATATGTATATAATGTGGGTTTACACCACAAAGTAATACCAGTGTTTTGTAACATTTCTTTAATTCAAAAATCTAGATGGAATGATATATTGAGAAGATGAAGTTGATCTCAGATGTTCAACAATGCTTTAACAGGATTAGAAAGAAACAGGTTGAAAATCGCTCATCAGATATGAACCACTTGAACTCTCAGGTTGAACTGAGTTCTCAAGCGCAGGTTAGATCTTAATTGAGTATTTGTACAAAAAAATGTAAAATAATTATAGAGTTTAATTGTAATTGTTCACACAGTGATATGGAAGCATCAGGAAAAATGATGACAAAGCAAAGAATCAATAACAGAGAAAATGGTCTTTGGTCTATGAAAATCGTCATCAATAAAAAGAGAAGAAAAAAGTCGTTTACAAGAGGTTTAGAGGGGCAACATAAATGAATATTAAAATCACCCAAAACTCAGATGTAATCAAACCGTGGAATCAGCTCTCCTAGTAGATCAGAGAATTCATTTAGAAAGGCATTGTTAATACAAAGTGGGTGATAGATATTAACACAATGAACTGGACGAGACAATTCTATTTGAAAAAGCTGTGCCATAAAACTCGAGTAGACACCACTATGAATGGTACGTGTAGTAAACTTTTGTTTATGAACGGCTGCAAGTCCTCCACGTCCAGTTTTCCTGGGGTAATTATTAAAGGTGCAATGCTGAGGAACAAGTTCAGAAAATGGACTAGAGTCTCTCTCTTTAACCCAGGTTTCCGTCAGAAATATAAATTCCAAATCCTTAGAAGGAGAAATGTCACGTAAGATGAAAGTTTTGTTGACCAGAGAGTAAACGTTATAGTAATGGGAAGTCCGGCTCTTTTCAACAATTCAGCTCTTTTGGTTTGGCTCCCTTAGAAGAGCCGGCGTTTATGGCTCCCAAATGGCTCTTTACTTAGTATCACCTTATATTTTAGCCCAATTATTAATTGTGAATGCTTTCAGGATTATTTAGCATTTTGTATAATGTTTTTCATAAAATACTTATTTTTTGGCATTTTTTGTTACAAAAACTTCACAATTCCTAATATTTAACATTTTTGATAAACTTTAATTGATTATTTGATCAATTGAAGAAAGAGCCACTGCAAACAAATCTAATAAATTCAAAAGTCTTAACATTTCAGTGATAGTTCACCCAAAAATGAAAAATGTTGTCATCATTTGCTCACCCTCATGTCATATACCTGTATAAATTAGAAAGATATTTGTAAGAATGTTAGCAATTTCAATTCTGTGACATCATTGACTGCCATAGTAGGAATAATTCAATGGTAGTCAAAGGTCCCCAGAAATGTTTGTGTTCCTAAATTTTCTTCCAAATATCGCACTTTGTGTTCAACAGAACCAAAAAACATACAAAATCTACTATAGAAGTAGATCATGTCACAAATCTGAAAATTGCTAACATTCTTACAAATATATTTATTTTGAAACAACCTGAGGGTGAGTATATTATAACCGACTTTTCATTTTTGGGTGAACTTTCACTTTAAGACACTTCTTTAGTGCAGGTTGGCATTTAGAAATATTATATGCCTCAGCTTGGATGGGCTGATATCTTCTTTTTCGTTTTTTGCTCTCCGTGGCTCTGTGTACCCGGCAGCCTTGCCTGTACCACTACACCCCATCTTCCTTCTTTAACATCCTAATTTGTCCTCCCATGTGATTGGACACATGGTGTGCCCATCCAAATAAAGTCCCGCCCCTACCTGCGGCTAAAGATTTGGATCTCCGCGATGGGAATCGGCTCTTAGAGAAAGTATGGCCTCGGTCCAGTTGACAGAGAACACCGTGATTAACTCCTCCACCGTGAATCAGAGGAGAGATGGGGCACGCGGGCACATCTAAGAAGCCTGGGACATTAGGATGAATCCACCGATAGGGCCTCTTCAGCGAGTGTCTTACCACATGACCAGAGACGGGCCAGGATGTCAGCGAGGGAAAGTCTGAAGGCCGATAAAATCCAGAGAGTAAACGTGCCTTGATCCTGAGAGCAACACCAGCCCGCTTCCCTCGTCTCCTGTGGTATCTTCTCTGCGGCGTGTCAAGGGGCCATTGACACAGAAAATTGGGTGTGTTTGAGGGGACACGCATAAGTGTCTAATGGGTGTGTTTGATTGGGTGGACACGCATAAGATCCATTCCACACTGTATTTGGCAAGTAAGAGATTTAATTTCCAAAATCTTAAAACGGTAATGCTTTCGGTTTCCATCTACTGAAACTGCCAGCATATCTGGGGTGTATGCAGGACAGATGAAGGGCTCTTCCTTGCAGATTTTGTCCCCATCATATCACACAGCCTCCCACTCAAACAAACTTTTCTGAAAACTTTCAGTGGAGATCTTGCCAGTCTATTAAAATTAAGGAAACCAATAGCTAATAATGTACAACAAATACATTAGCATCAAACAGTGTTTAATCCCACAATACAAAGCGATTAACAATACTGTAGGAGAAATCGATTCAAAACTCACCCGACAAAGCGGACACCCTTAAAGAGCGACCCTTAAAAAAAAAGAAAAAGATTAGGCGACCCACCTCTCTCTGTCTTTACATAATATATTATGTGTGTGCGCGTTTCAGTATATATATATATATATACATATATACACAGTGTACTGTGTGTACTCTTACTTAATGAGAAGGGTGAGCCTGCTTATTCTGCATATTCTGCTAGTGCAGCAGGCAGTATTAATCTTTTTAAAATTGTATGTGGTGCTCTTTCTTTGGCAAAACGATATGAAATTTGTGATTTTGTGTTATGCTTGTGTTGAGTACCTGAACAGATGACTAATTTTTGAGCCTTCCTCTGAAAAAAAAATGCATTTACAGTTAGAGAAAGTAAAAGTTAAGATGATAATGAATAGCCTAATAAAACCGTTCTGTCATGTTTCCACCATCATGTCATGTTTATTCTTGGTCTTGTAGCGGAGTCATGGCCTAGCCTTAGGGTTTTGTGTGAGAAAGACATGGCTTTGTTTATATATTGGCTTGCCATGTGCTTTCTCGTGTCTCGTCGGTGTTTCCCTTCCCTTTGTCTCATTAGCCTTCCCTTAGTGTTTAATCCCCGTCACCTGTTCCTTGTTAATTATCCTTTGTCTGTCTCTCTATTTATACTACTCATTGTAACAAGGTTCAATAAAAGGAAGGAAGGAGGCGGGAACCGGCAAACATTTAAACATTTAACCAAATAATAACACAGAACATAAACAGCCAGCAGCCCCTCACGGACGACTGCCGGCGAAATAAAACAAACCACAACTAAAATCCCGTCGCTCGTCCTCTTATGCTCCCAATCTCCTCCATGAGATATGTGGGACCGGTGTACGCACAGCTGATTCCAACTATCAATCACTCCACCGGACCCGCTTCACGGCTCCAGTCACGTCTTCCTGACCACACTCATGTTTCATCGTCCTGTGCCGTTCATTGTACTTTGTACCTTGTGCCATGTGCTCTGTATTTCGTGGTTAGTGCCATGCACTTTGTATCTTGTCCTCGTATGCCTGTTCGTGTATTTTGCAACCTTGCCTTATTACCTTACCTTACCTTACCTCACATTGCCTTACCTCACCTCACCTTACCTTACCTTACCTCACATTACCTTACCTCACCACACCTTACCTTACCTTACCTTACCTTACCTTACCTTACCTTACCTCACCTTACCTTACCCTCGTGTCCCGGATTCCTTGTTCCTTGTTCCTGTTTGCTGTGGACTTATTATTTATTATTCAAAGGACCTTGTTTTGTTTTTCGTCTTTTCCCCATTGTGGGTTTTTGTCTCCATTTATTAAAGTATTTTGTGTTACCCCGTACTGCTGCCTGCAATTGGGTTCTTTCTGCCAATATCATGACACGTTCTCACTCTGCGTCAATTTCCTGCTCTAAAAATAATCTGTACAGGGTTTAAAGAGGTCTAGTATTAGCAACACAGCGAAGAATCAACTTTGGATCAAATTAAGGCGTATGAAACACGTCTTTTATAAACTGTCAAATAAACAAGTATTTAATGCATCACATAAAAAATAAAAAATATTTCTCTCTATAAAATGCTTCTGTGATACGTGTGTAAACATAAAATCATCAAGCAAAAGATTCATAAACACTTTTTAAATGTGCTTTAATTTACTAATTAAGTACATTTTTAATAAGTTACAAGTTTAAAAGACATAGAAACGACATATGTTGCCATAATTTGTTGAACATTTCAGGGGTATTCACAGAGGCCATATATAGGCTATGAGACCCATTTATTAGACATATTTTTGTAACAGTGTTAGCTGTTACCCAGGGAATAACTCTACACACGCCTAGGGGGTGCTGGAGTGCTAAAGCTCTTGTTATTTAAACTGGTGAGAGGGTAGAGGAAGAGAGGAAGCAAGGTGGTGTGCTAAGGACCTTGAGCAAACACGCATGGGGAGTCCAGATTGAGAAACTTAGTTTCCAGGTCAATCTTATGGAATATTTATAGGTGACCTTATATTATGGTGGGAGGAACTAGAACAATTTACAAAAGCTCCACCTTTTGGATATCAAGCCAAACCAGAAGAAGAAGGTTTATCATCCATTAATCCTTAAGGATTAATGAACGTCCTGAGTACAAGGATTTGAAGCGGTGGATCGTAACTTTGTGGACTATTTGCGTTTTTGGAGCTCAATGGGACTAGTCGTGGTGGAACTGGGACATCAGCATTAACATCATTGACAATTGACTTCCATAGTAGTGAGTCCAGACCATGTCCAAGTACATCCCTGAATTGATTATATGAGTTTCTTTGTTGTTATTGTTATTTCATGATTCTGTTGTTTAAAGAGTTAGTGTGCAGGATTGCTGTATTCTTTTTGTTACTTACTGTACTGATTTAATTCAAAGTACTTTTTCCTTTTTCTTTTTTTTATTCATGCTTTGTTCTGTTTATGATTTCTGATCTAACGAAGGCAAACATCTTATATAAAGATATAAACCTTTCATACTCGTTTTATGGTTTATGACAATACATTGGGAAATATATTTAGGAGTTAGCAGCGTTTAGTAAATAGTTGGTGGGCCCCTCCTGTATTTCAGATATATGTAGCTGGGTTTTTGTATGTGGACACGTGGTTATGTTTTCATTGTTGTTGGGTTCTCTGCAGGGCTGTACTGGGCCAAAAATTTGGCATTTTGACATTATCACTATGCCCATGCGCACACGCACACACACGCACAGACACTGTCAGAATAAAGCAAATTACTTTTTATCAGTCTAAATAACTTAAGGTTTTAATTTATTTGCTGTTTATTATTCTGATGGGAAAAATGAAAGCTTAGGTTACACAATTTTGTCTGTTTCTTTAAGAGGTGCATTACATACCAGGGTCGACAGAAAAAGCTTAGAAAACAATTCACTTTTCTCTGCAACGTTGTCAATAATCACATCAGAATCAAGAGAGAAGAGGAAGTCCCTCTCTGTTCCATCAACATAAAGCTTCCAAATGCTCCTGTGAGAGCTTGCGTCTGAATTTGGTTTTAATGAATCAAATTGTTCCTTAGTTTCATTACTTTCATCAACTGTGTGTGTTCTTACTTCTTCTTTACTGTCTCCTATTCTTCCTTGTACCCTATTCTTTCCACTATCATGTGTTTTATCTTCTCCTCTGTCTTGCTCCTGTCTACTCTACTCATATCATTTCCTCTCTCTTCTCCTCTTTCTTCTTCACATTCTTCTCCTATAACTAAAGCCCCATCTCCTCTCCACTCTCCTCTAATGTGGACCCACTAGGCCTAGCCTGGGAATCAACATTGAAGATGTCAGAAATGCACAAAAACAAAATATTATATATACTGCACCATAAAGAAAAAAGGTGATCCAGGGTGCAGACAAAAGGCTAAAATTCATATTTATAATTGCAAAGAATTGAAGAAGTATTATTTTGATTCTTAATATTTGACAAGTGAGCAGTAAAGAAAAAAGACGCATGAACCATTTGGAATAACTCATTTTAGGAACTGGAAAAGCTTGTTGTGGAACTGACTTAAATTTACATTTAGCAGACGCTTTTATCCAAAGCGACTTACAGTGCACTTATTACAGGGACAATCCCCCTGGAGCAACATGGAGTAAAGTGTCTTGCTCAAGGACACACTGGTGGTGGATGCTGGGATCGAACCAGCAACCTTTGCTTTACTAGTTCAGGGGTTTAACCCACTAGGCCACCATCTCCACCTTCACCTGGGGGATCTTGCATAGGTTTTTAAGCTCATCATTTTTTTTTTAATAAATAGATTGTTGTTGTCATTATTATTTTATAATAATTTACACGCTGACCACTGATTTACAGTGATTTAGATCATTGTGTGATTTATTCTTTCTTTTTAAACACTTACAAAGGCTTTTAACATCCTTCGAAATCAAATAGATTGCATATGCAAATGCAGTGTTCAAAGTTAAGGTTAAGATTTAAATAATACATAGACTACATAAAAAAGTTGTTGTTTTTTTAGAAAACTTTTTAGTACAGTTTTATAAGTGCTGAAAGTGAGTTTTGTGAAACAATGCAGAACGTACATCTCAGTCTTACCTCAACAGTCAGACCCTTCCTGACATCTTCACTGGAGTCTTTTTCTGCTCTTCACCTCTCAGAGCAAATAATACATTGATTTTTACAGACTTGGTGGCTTCTGCTTCGAGTGCTTGTCGTTTTTTCTCTCTTAACTTCTCGGCCCCTCCTATACATTTGGAGACTGTCCCTGGCCCCATTGGCCCGGTCAGTAATCCGTTCCTGGGTCTCACTCCCAAGCCCTCTATTTCTTGTGAAAAAATCATAAATGGTAATTTTTGGCTTTGGCATGCTCATGTTCAGCATAAAGACACGTGTCACGCTACTGAAGCCTTTGCATCATCTCACAGGGAGAAAGAAAAATGGCTGCAGCAACGACACTGTGGACAGAGTGATGGATTTATTTTGCGTGTATTCAAATAATTTTGAAGTGTGTTTCTATTCAAAATGATTGTTAGTGTTATTATTGTATAATAAAATTTAATTAATTATTTTACTATCCATCCATCCATCCATTTTCATCCGCTTATCCTGGGCCGGGTCGCGGGGGCAGCAGTCTAAGCAGGGATGCCCAGACTTCCCTCTCCCTAGACACTTCCTCCAGCTCTTCCGGGGGACACCGAGGCGATCTCACGCCAGCCGGGAGACATAGTCCCTCCAGTGGTCCTTGGTCTTCCCCGGGGTCTCCTCCCGGCGGGACATGCCCGGAACACCTTCCCGGGAAGACGTCCAGGGGGCATCCGGAAAAGATGCCCGAACCACCTCAGCTGGCCCCTCTCGATGTGGAGGAGCAGCGGCTCTACACTGAGCTCCTCCCGAGTGACTGAGCTTCTCACCCCATCTCTAAGGGATCTCCCAGCCACCCTGTGGAGAAAGCTCATTTCGGCCGCCTGTATCCGGGATCTTGTCCTTTCGGTCATTACCCACAGCTCATGACCATAGGTGAGAGTAGGAACGTAGATTGACCGGTAAATCGAGAGCTTCGCCTTGCGGCTCAGCTCCTTCTTCACCACAACAGACTGGTTCAGCGACCTCATTACTGCAGAAGCTGCACCGATCTGTCTGTCAATCTCCCGTTCCATCATTCCCTCACTCGGGAACAAGACCCCCAGATACTTGAACTCCTCCACCTGAGGCAGGAACTCTCCACCAACCTGAAGTGGGCAAGCCACCCATTTCCGACTGAGAAATTTTACTATCGTTTTTCTTAAATCATCATGGTGACCCATTTATTAATTAGCACGACCCACCCGAGGGTCGCCACCCAGGGTTTGAAGACCAATGCTCTAGAGCAAAGGTCAACACACAGATAGTGTCAGGAGCATTGATGGGAGCATCGGTTTTACGAATGTAATCAGCTGCACCAGATTAAAAAAAACATTGTCAACTTGTCCCAAGGCTTGTGGCACAATTTTACCTCCCTTTTTACCAGCCTGAAATGGCCAAAGCTCACTGTTTAATGTTTAGCTAGAGAGATGGACTAGCATACTTTTTATTTTTCAAACCCACATGTGGACAGTACAGTTACTTACTAAAGCAATAAGCCCCAAGAAGCCGTGGTCAAGCCGTGTCAAGTGTTAGTTGGTCCTAGTCTAGTTAGTCCTTGTTCTTGTTTCCATGCTTTATGTTACCTCCTCGTGGGTGTTTGTTTTGTATTTTATTATTTAGTACAGTCTTGTTAACAGATATTTATTATTACACAAGACTATACAAAAAGCAAGACAAAACCCACGAGGGGAAAAACAAGGCAGGACTAACTATAAATGACAACAAGGACACAGACTAACTAAACTAGGAAAACAAACACTTGAACATCCATTAAACTACACTTACTGGACACGACGGTTGACAGGACTGTTACGAGACGTGGCACAAAGCGAACGTGGTACGTGGCACAATGCGAACGTGGTACGTGGCACAACAAACAACGAACGTGGTACGTGGAACAACGAACGTGGTACGTGGCACAAAGCGAACGTGGTACGTGGCACAACGAACGTGGTACGCGGCACAACGAACAACGAACGTGGTACGCGGCACAACGAACGTGGTACGCGGCACAACGAACAACGAACGTGGTACGTGGCACAAAGCGAACGTGGTACGTGGCACAACAAACAACGAACGTGGTACGTGGCACAACGAACAACGAACGTGGTACGTGGCACAAAGCGAACGTGGTACGCGGCACAACGAACGTGGTACGCGGCACAACGAACAACGAACGTGGTACGCGGCACAACGAACGTGGTACGCGGCACAACGAACAACGAACGTGGTACGTGGCACAAAGCGAACGTGGTACGTGGCACAAAGCGAACGTGGTACGTGGCACAAAGCGAACGTGGTACGTGGCACAAAGCGAACGTGGTACGTGGCACAAAGCGAACGTGGTACGTGGCACAACAAACAACGAACGTGGTACGTGGCACAACGAACAACGAACGTGGTACGTGGCACAAAGCGAACGTGGTACGCGGCACAACGAACAACGAACGTGGTACGCGGCACAACGAAAAAGGAACGTGGTACGCGGTACAACAAACAAGGTACGTGGTACAACGAACAAGGTACGTGGTACAACGAACAATGAACAATGAACGAGCACAGGACAATGAACACGAGGATGTTTTAAACACAGGATAATTAGGGGCAGGTGTGGGTAATGAAACACTAATGGGAAGGCTAACGAGACAAAAGGGCGGGAAACATTGACGAGACACGAGAAAGCGCATGTGAGCCAATATATAAGCAAAGCAATGTCTTTCTCACACAAAACCCAAGGCTATGCCATGACTCTGCTGCTAGAACAAAAATAAACATGACATGGTGTCATGATTCCATCTCACCATGTCAGGTATTTCTTGGTCTTCAAGACAGGATCCCTTGTTTTATGTTGGAGAGAGACTATTTTGGCACCTATTATTTGCCATACTCTCTCTCCGGTCTTGTCATTGTTCCTGCCCTCCTGTTTCCTAGTTAGTGTTAATTAGTGTATCCCCTGCACCTGTCCCCTCTTGATTTGGTTCCCTTTATATTGACCTTGTGTCTCTTGTCTTGTGCTGGTTCATTATTTGTGTCATTGTGGTGAGTTGCTGTGTCTTGTGTAGTATAGTTTATTGTACTTTAAATGTCAAGTGTTGTTCTTAGTTTAGTCTTGTCAAGTTAGTCCATGTTCCTGCTGTTATGTTTTGTTCTGTTACCCCCTCCTGGGTGTTTGTTTTGTATTTATTATTTATTAAAGTCTGTTAACAGATATTTATTATTACACAAGACTATACAAAAAGCAAAACAAAACCAAAAAATAACACTGAAGATTTCTAAATAAATCAATAATAACAATTTATTTTACCAGGCAGCTACAACATCAATTAAAATCAAAGAATGCTCAAAGACAAGTCTAACTTAATAAGCAAAGATTATCAACATAGTATACGAATAAAATAAAACCGCAAAGTTCATCATACATGGCAAAATCGAGACACACAGTTGCAGTGTGGGAAGTTCTGGTTACAGAAGCTTCCTTGAGTCTTTTGACAAAGCACCTTATATACAGAAATCTAACAAAGCCAATTGTTTTCTTTTGACATCAAATGGGATCTCAATCTATCTGTATTCCAGATTCCCTGAGAAAGTCACACCTTTCAGGTTATGTCCTAAAGTTAAAAACCTGTAACATACTCTTTGTTAGGTTTGAAAGAACTAGACAATTTCACCCATCGCACCATGACCTTTCAAACAATACCAAACTTGATGATCAAAACTATGACAATTAATGATACACAGTATGAAAATGTGTTAGCATTTTCCCAGTGATCAGGTCCTGAAGAGATGATGGGGAGGAGAGAGGTGCTCTGAGAAGGGTTCAGTTCCTGGGCATCAACAACCTCTGAGGGGAGAACAGGATATCATTCCTCAGGATCTACAAACAAATGGAGTTTTATGGTTTTGTGTCTCAGCCTCACAAACTCAGTTCTTAGCACTTTTCCAGCTGCCAAACACCACTAACAATAAAGAAGTGAAACTTGTGTGTTTCAGTTCAGATGATTGAACCAATCAAACAGTGACACTGAGAGTGTTGAGCTGAAAATCACATTTGCATTGACAGGATGAAGAGACTCTGATGTTCTCAGAATAGATCAGCTCTGTCTCCAGAGATCATGTTCACAACACAACACCTGCATTTCACATTTACTGCTACATGAACCTTTACACAACTATTAAAACTCTTAAGAATCATGATACAGGACATTCCTGCACAAACACACATGTGATTTTCTCTGTTGTCTGAATGAAGCTGTTAGACACAAATGTAACATGTTCAGAAGCTTTATTGAATGTTTCAGTAAACACAGCACATTGAAAGATGTCACAGTGGTTTGACACACGAGCTCTCTTTCAGTATTGATCTGCTGCACTAGACTCATGAATGATGTCTCAGATACGACTCATCAACACTCACAGCCGCTATTGTGAATCTTTTTATGGTGTTTGACTCTACAAACATCCACCCCTCTCTCTTCCCCTTTGCTGAGGGTCAGGATGCTACTGCGACTGTATCGGCCGTCCTGCTCACTCTCTTCACTGGTGTGAACCCCTTCAGTGACCTTTGATCCGTCAAGTGTCCAGCTCACCAGCGCCCCCTGTGGAGAGTAAGAGCTGAGCAGACAGAGCAGCGCTGTTGAGTTTTCAGAGATCTCCAGAGAAGAGGACGACAGCAGAGACACTGAGGAGCCTGAATCTTGGTTATCGTTTTTTACTCTAGGGTTGAAGTCACGTCCACCGTTGTCAAGTCCAAGACCAGGACTAGCCAAGACCGAGTAAAGACCAAGTCCAAAGAAGTTCGAGTCCAAGTCAAGATAGAGTCCAATTGAGACAGTCAAGACAGAGACAAAATAAAATCATGACCACATACTAAACTATTTAATTTTTGTGATGCAAGATACATCATATCTTCTATTATAAGATAATAATTCTCGTTATTTTTTGTAATGTTTATTTTACCTTGAAATAAGGTAATTTTATTTACATTAGGTAAAGCACTAAAGTCACAAAGCTGAAGTGTAACTTCAAATTTTTTTATTGAAGTGCAACTATCCTATTCTGCCAAAAGAAAATGTAACAAATAACCAGCAAAGACTTGAATATGATCCCATTCTTGAACTTATGAACTCCCACTTTTTTAAGGAACTTTTTAACACTTGTGTGTGCGCCTGCCCGTGCTTGTGCATGTAAGTTAGAGGAGCTGCCAAATAGAGGCCCCACGTCTCGTTTTAAAGCACGTTTCGTGCCCGGATAAGGATAAATAACATCTTCATATTGCAATGGCAATAAAAATACGATCAATCTTATCTTTAAGTCCTACTTTCTTAAGTTATAAAAATACTCAAATGCAATGCTAACTCTGAAACATGGCATTAAAGGCTGAGTAGGCAATCCTGTCCAGAAAATGTTTTTCTCATGCTGGTTGGAAGTCAATCAAAATAGCAATCAGTAAGTAAAGCGAAACATGGGTATTTTTATAATTATATATCGTCTGTAAAAGGCATGGGATCAAAAAACGTTGGACCAATTACTGCCATCGGCCCGAGGTTGTGTGTACATTTTACGTGATGCGTGATGCACAAAGGTTCAGGTGAAGTGCTGAGAACGTATTTTGAATTCCTGCTTCCCATGAAGAAGAGGCACCGATCGCATCTGTTTGTCACTGGCGAATGTGACATGACTTCACTGGAACCGATCCAACAGCTTCTTGGCTTTGTATGCGCTCATGTGTTTTGGAGGAGCCGTGGCTTTGGATGATGATTCGCGAGAGATCCGAGAGATCATGTTATTATGTTATTATGCCACTGCTCGCTGACATCGTGCATGTTGAATGATTAATGCTGTTCAGTTCGCGCTTTGGAGGAATCATTCATTTGAGCCGGTTTCTGCTTTTAAAGTGCATATTGCAAGTTGGAGACCACAGAGAGTAAATGTATGAAAAAATAGCATAGGAAGTATATGTTCTTTAAAATATACTCATAAATACGCTAATTAGTCTTCTGGGGACATTTTTTGAGAGAATTTTATTTTCCGCATCGGAAAAGCTACAAACCAGAAGAGACGTAATGAGAGAGAGTGCGGTTGATGTAGTGTCATGGATTTGACAAGAGACAAGGCAGGAGAACCCAATTGCAGGCAGCAAAGAGACAAGGTGGTGAAGGGGTTAACAGATTTATTAAACAGGTAAAACAAAACCCACAATGGGGAAAAAACAAGACAGGAGAAAATATAAACTTTAACAGGAAACACTGACTAACTAAGACTATATACAAAAACAAGGACTTGATAAGACACTAGACTGACACTTACTAGGACAGGAACAGGGAACAACGAATAGCATTAGCTGACAACAAGAATCTAAACATTCAATGAATCAGCAGACATGAAGCAAGAACAAAAAGCACGCAATGAACAAGCACATGGTCATACAATGAACCGCACAAGACAATGAAACAAGAGGGTTCTTATAGGGAGACAAACACTGGATAATTAATTGGGGACAGGTGAAACAGATGAAACACTAAGGGGAGGCTAATGACACGAAATGGCGGGAAACACAGACGAGACTCGGGGAGAGTATGGAAGGCCACAAGGGTCAAAAATATCTCTCCCCACATAAAACAGGGAATTCTGTTCTGGTTCTGCCTCAAGACCAAGAATTAGCCAGACAAGATAGGCAGGACCATGACAGAACCCCCGCCTTAAGGAGCGACATCCTGACGCTCCTCAAGGAGACTCACAGGACAGGGCAGACTAAGAACAAGACAAGACCGACTGGGAAACAGACAAAAACCAAACAGACAAGGTGAACATTATCAGGGGCATACAAGACAAAATTACCCACGGGTTGGGGTGGGACAACAAAAACAACAGACAAGGGAGGGGGGGTGGGGGCAGACAAGACAAAGGAAGTCCAAAAGGGGCAGGGCTGGGAGGGGGAATCCTAGCCCTGGGGGACGCGCCGGAGCACGGAGCCCCAGGGGGCTTGACAAAGGCAGTCCTGTGGGGCAAAGTTCTTGTCCCCAACAGGACTGTTGGCTTGGGCCCCGGCTGGAATGCCGGGCAAGAGGCAGGGCGGGACACAGGCTGGACGGGCGGCTGGGCAGCCGGACTTGACGGCGGCTGGGCAGCCGGACTTGACGGCGGCTGGGCAGCCGGACTTGACGGCGGCTGGGCAGCCGGACTTGACGGCGGCTGGGCAGCCGGACTTGACGGCGGCTGGGCAGCCGGACTTGACGGCTGCTGGGCAGCCGAACTTGACGGCGGCTGGGCAGCCGGACCTGACGGCGGCTGGGCAGCCGGACCTGACGGCGGCTGGGCAGCCGGACTTGACGGCGGCTGGGCAGCCGGGCTTGACGGCGGCTGGGCAGCCGGACTTGACGGCGGCTGGGCAGCCGGGCTTGACGGCGGCTGGGCAGCCGGGCTTGACGGCGGCTGGGCAGCCGGGCTTGACGGCGGCTGGGCAGCCGGGCTTGACGGCGGCTGGGCAGCCGGGCTTGACGGCGGCTGGGCAGCCGGGCTTGACGGCGGCTGGGCAGCCGGGCTTGACGGCGGCTGGGCAGCCGGGCTTGACGGCGGC
This sequence comes from Triplophysa bombifrons, assembly GCA_029783895.1. Classification (NCBI taxonomy): domain Eukaryota; kingdom Metazoa; phylum Chordata; class Actinopteri; order Cypriniformes; family Nemacheilidae; genus Triplophysa; species Triplophysa bombifrons. The sequence continues at coordinate 3,372,581 of CM056465.1, forward strand.
TGGGCAGCCGGGCTTGACGGCGGCTGGGCAGCCGGGCTTGACGGCGGCTGGGCAGCCGGGCTTGACGGCGGCTGGGCAGCCGGGCTTGACGGCGGCTGGGCAGCCGGGCTTGACGGCGGCTGGGCAGCCGGGCTTGGTGCCGGTTGCTGGACCGGGCTTGGTGCCGGTTGCTGGACCGGGCTTGGTGCCGGTTGCTGGACCGGGCTTGGTGCCGGTTGCTGGACCGGGCTTGGTGCCGGTTGCTGGACCGGGCTTGGTGCCGGTTGCTGGACCGGGCTTGACAGGGGCTGGGCAGCGCTCTCTGGCGGCTGGGCAGCGCTCTGTGCCGGTCGCTGGACCGGGCTTGATGCCGGTTGCAGGGGTGAATCCGCGGCCGGGTTGGCCGCTTGGACCGTCACATCCCCACGGCGCCCCCCCAAAAAATTATTGGGTTTTGACACCACCGGACTAGGGACCACAGGATTCGGGACCTTGGCAGGACTCGGGACCACAGGACTCGGGACCTTGGCAGGACTCGGGACCACAGGACTCGGGACCTTGGCAGGACTCGGGACCACAGGACTCGGGACCTTGGCAGGACTCTGGACCACAGGACTCGGGACCTTGGCAGGACTCGGGACCACAGGACTCGGGACCTTGGCAGGACTCGGGACCAAAGGACTCAGCGGGACCACAGGACTCGGCGGGACCACAGGACTCGGCGGGACCACAGGACTCGGCGGGACAACAGGACTCCCCAGGGCTCGAGCCGCCCTCCGGATCTTCTTTTGGGCCCGCTTGCGACTAGACCTGGTGGATGCAGTGGCTACAGGAGGTGAGGAGGAGAACGGTGTGGCTCTCCCCAAGGTGAGGGCACCCACCACAAGGCCTTCCGGAATGGACCCCCACCCAGAACGAGAGGAGGTTGGCTGACAACTGGGAGAGCAGCCCTTATCGAGGCTGCAGCCGCTCTACCAACTGTGGGAACGGCTGATAAACCAACTCCTCTCGCTCAGAAAAAGATGGTGGGTTGTCCATCCCGGCCATGAGGTAGGCACTCACCAGCACCTCGGGGACAGATGCCCTGCTGGCCTCAACCTCCTGAGCATACACCCGCAGAGGTCTACTGCACTGGGCCGGAAAAGGACCTCCTCCAGCGTGTGACTGGGAGGCGATGGCCTCCCACCACACAGGGTTGGAGGTGCACGACCAACGGTCAGTGGTCATGACTGCTGCCTGCTGGGTTCTATTTTGGCGGTTCATTCTGTCATGGATTTGACAAGAGACAAGGCAGGAGAACCCAATTGCAGGCAGCAAAGAGACAAGGTGGTGAAGGGGTTAACAGATTTATTAAACAGGTAAAACAAAACCCACAATGGGGAAAAAACAAGACAGGAGAAAATATAAACTTTAACAGGAAACACTGACTAACTAAGACTATATACAAAAACAAGGACTTGATAAGACACTAGACTGACACTTACTAGGACAGGAACAGGGAACAACGAATAGCATTAGCTGACAACAAGAATCTAAACATTCAATGAATCAGCAGACATGAAGCAAGAACAAAAAGCACGCAATGAACAAGCACATGGTCATACAATGAACCGCACAAGACAATGAAACAAGAGGGTTCTTATAGGGAGACAAACACTGGATAATTAATTGGGGACAGGTGAAACAGATGAAACACTGGGAGGCTAATGACACGAAATGGCGGGAAACACAGACGAGACTCGGGGAGAGTATGGAAGGCCACAAGGGTCAAAAATATCTCTCCCCACATAAAACAGGGAATTCTGTTCTGGTTCTGCCTCAAGACCAAGAATTAGCCAGACAAGATAGGCAGGACCATGACATGTAGACAATAGGAAAACAATGGATTGCGATAACAATGAGAGTTTGGAGAATATTATAAATGTTTATTCACATTCGTATGGCGGACCACTGCCTTACAATTATGAGCCTGATATGAGGACAAGAGAGCAGGGACAAAACGAGTAAAACATGTGGACACGATTTCCTGACAGGAAGGAGTTTGTGCAACCTCTACAAATACAATCATTTACCATGACGATGAAAAATTTAAATGAAGAACTAGTTAAAACATACTCACACACGACCACTCCTACTGAATACAAAGATACTCTGCAGTGATCAAAGGCAAAGCGCCGCACTCTTCTCCCTCTCGTGACATCAAATGATGCAATGTTGAAAAAAAGAAACGGTCACTTCTTCTACTGAATTTGCACCCTTAAATTTTTTTAAACATTTTAAATCCGGAATTAACTTTTCATATGGTATTTTTTATACAAGGTTACATTTTCATTTAAAAATATCTACTTGCACTATGCACTTTAAGAGAAACGGTCGAACCAGTTCACCTGAATTGTTCACGTTTGCGTCTCCCATAAACACTTAATATTACCCAAAACTGTATTCAGTTCTTCAGTTTCTGGCGTGCATGTCAGTCCAGAGGACTTGAACCAATACCGGAGTTATGAACACACGAGGATCTCGGTAATGCGTTGAGAGAAGCATGCTTTATGAAAGTTTCATTTTGAAGGAGAAAAGAAAACATATTTCACGAGTTCGCCTTAGCAAATAATTAAAGGGGGGCAGCGTGGTTACGCTGAGAATTTAGTATGCGTATTTGGCTTGCTGTCTGAGAAGGCTCCCTTTGTTCGGGTCGAGGGCTTTGGCCTCTGTGTTTGCCCGTGCCCCGTGCGCTTTCCCCCAAAAAATGCGACTAGTGCAGGACAGCAGCCAAAGCTGGGCGTTATTGGCCCCCCAAAAATTTGCAAGGTTTACAGCGGTGAGTTGCTGGCCTTCGTTTTGAGTAGGGTCCCGGCTGGGGCCTCTGCGGGGTTGATTTCTGTGGGCTTCTGTGTGGTACGTATACTGGTGTGGTCATGGGAAATGGGGATGGAGGCCCCTGTACGGGAGGTGCTGCTGCTGCGGTTTAAACAACGTGTATGGGAACCCCTACTGGGACGACGCTACGTCTGAGGCGGTAGAAAGCTTCTGCTATAGATATAGATAAAGGGCCCCGGCTGGGGCATCACGGCTGTGCAGTGGGAAATATAGGTGAAGGCCCCTGCTGGGGCGGCACTGCTGCTGCAGTGTGAAATATAGATAAAGACTCCTGCTGGGTTGGCACTGCTGCTGTGGTGCGAAATACAGGTAAAGACCCCTGCTGGGGTGGCACTGCTGTTGCGGTGGGAAATGCAGGTGAAAGCCCCCCTGCTGGGGAAGCACTGCTACTGCATTGTGAGATATAGATAGAGACCCCTGCTGGGGTGGCACTGCTGCGGCAGTGTGGAAAATAGGAAAGATGGCCACTGCTGGGTCGACTCTGTGACTGTGTGCTGCTGATGTGTGTGGGGGATTGACGGCGGACTGGGATTAAAAGTTTTGGTTGGTGAGGGTTAGTTGTGCTCCTTATTGGGGTTTGTGTGCTTCTGAGGTGGCGGTAGGCTTGGGGTGTTTCGGAGTGGTTGGAGGCTTCTGACTTAGAAGGTGGTGTTGTTGGGGGAGGCATTGAGGAGGGGCTTCGGCGGGTGGTCTAGGGGAATATAAATTCCGAATAGGGAGGTACTGGGGTGGGGTGTTGGTCTGCTTCTGGTGCCAGCTGCCTGAATTTCTTAAAAGCGAAGCGAGAGAGTAAATCGGCTATTTGTTTTTTTGACCCGGGGATGTGTTTTGCGATTAATATGAATTGGTCGCACGCTGATATCCAAGTTAGTCTTCTTATCAAAGGCGTTAGTGTGGGGGAGTGGGAACGGCCTTTGTTGATGCATTGCACGGCTGCTTCATTGTCACAGTAAACTGAAATACTGCTGCTTGACCATTCTTTCCCCCACAGAAAGGCTGAGATGACTAATGGGTAGACCTCGAACAGCGCCGAGGACGAGGAAGACTGGGGGAGATTTTGTAGCTGGGGAGGCCATGTGGATGCGAACCAGCGACCTTGGTAATACCCTCAGAAGCCGACGGATGGGGCTGCGTCGGTAAATAATTGGATGTCGTCCGGGTCTAAAATCATGTCGTTGTAGAGAAAGGAGAGACCGTTCCATTGTTTTAGGAAGGTTATCCACAAACTCAGCTCGTTGCGGCAGACATTGGTCAGGGATAACTGGTCCTCGAGTGGTTGAACGGAGGACGCCAGTGAGAGGAGGTGAGAGATGAAAGGGCGACCTTGCGGGATGATGCGGATGGCGAAATTAAGGTGGCCGAGGATGGAAAGCAGTTCGGGTTTAGTGCAGTTAGGGTTATCTATGAGAGAGGTGGCGACCAGAATGATCCTGTCGATTTTCTAATTAGGTAGGGAAGCTTGAAATTTTGCTGAATCTAAATTGATGCCTAGAAACTCTATGGATGTGCATGGTCCTGCGGTTTTTTCTTGTGCAAGGGGGATCCCGAGCTTAGCGAAGAGCTTTTGGACCGTTAAGAGGTGTGCGGCTGGGATGGAGTTGTGTGGGGAAATTATTAGAAAATCGTCTAGTAGGTGGATGATGTGTGGAATTGCGTAGTTGTTAGACAGAATCCAACAGATTGCTTCTGACAGCATGTCGATATATTTTAGGGCTGCTTCGGCATCCGAAGGTCAGGCAGACGGAAAAATAGAACATTATGGTTCCAGTGAATTCCAAATAAGTGCCAGAAATCTGGGTGAATCGGCATTATTTAAAATGTGGGAGTGATATTGACTTTGGCTAGCCAGGCGCTGCGCTCTGCTTTTTTGATCAGGGTTATTGCTTGTTCGATGTCGTGGTAGTGGAGGGAGAATTCGTCGAGTGGTATGAGGCTGTTGATGCTTGGGATTGCGGAGTTATATGGTGATGAGAGGTCGATTATTAAGCGTTTTTTACCGGAAAATTTCCTGGTTGCTATGCCTATGGGGCTGATGCGGAAAACGCTGAAGGGGGGTTCGTTGAATGGGCCTATCATGAACTTTGCGTCAATTTCGCTTTTGATTAGGTTGTCGACTATTTTTGGTTCGGCGCTAGGTAAGCGCAGATGGTGCTCTCGGATGGGTGACTTTCGACAACGGGGTTGAAGCCGTGTTTGAGCCCGGACAGTAGAAACTCTGAGAAATTAGCGTCGGGGTGTTGTGACAATTCTAGAAAAAGGTAGTAAACGTTCACTGGAGTCAAAGGGTAGTTTCTATAATTTTCATTTGCAAAAGTCGCAAATATGCATAAAGTTACAACGGTGCCTGGTGCAGGTGCTGTGATTGAAATTCAGGCAGACTTGGTTCTTGGTCCGGTGGTGGTAGTTGGCTGGTGGTGCGGAACAGGTGCTCGTGCGAGGAACATAGCTGGTAGATTTTTTTGGTAGGGGTTGATTTGGTGGCATGCTGTGGTTCAGTGGGTTAATGGTCGGCAGAAGGCGCAGGAGTTGTTGTGGCATCCGAGGAAAATCCTGTTGTGGAGTTCGGTGTGTAGGGCTCCCCAGTAGGGGCATTGATTTCACTGGGCGACCCTGATCGCGCATTTTGCAGAAAAAAAGTTTATGGTAAGTGTAGAAGTGGGTTCCTCCGTATGACAGCTTGAGCTCAGCGACTATTGCGAGGTAGTCACTAAGCTCGCGACTCCTGTGTGGGAAAGTGGTGCATATTAGGTCTGTGAAACGTGTGAAAGCGATAGTGAACTCGGTGAATGACAATCAACGTGAGTGGTTATGTGCGGTGTTTTTAAGGATGACGGAGAAATCGCCGCAATTCATTTGGCGGTCAGTGGGGAGTGGAGGGATGGGAGACAGGAGGGTGAAGAGGTCTATGTCTGCTCCTGCAAGGATCTGATCCCTTATGCTGCTGGCTACTGGGGGAGGTTCCAAGGCTGGGCCTGTGCTGGAGGCAGCCTGGCGATATCTGATGGCAGTGGGGCTGCAGGCCAGAGACCGGAGAGAAAGTGGGAAGGAGGATAGTTGGATAGGGTAGGAAGGGTTGCCGCTGACGGGCGCGTGCTCGCGCTGCCGTGGCGGTGATGGACCGTCGTAGAGTCGTCAGAGGTGCTGGACTCAGGTGATTCTGCAGCCAGCTGGTTGCTGGTGTCTGCGTGGTCCGGGGCGTGGCCTAGGCTGGCCAAGGGCCGTCCTTGCTTGCTTGGTGAACGGCGCCTCTTCCTCGCCGCGGTTGGGGTGGTCGTTTCCTGGTGTTGGGGGATTGTGGTGCTGCGAGTCTTATCAGCGGCTTTTGGTTTTGTGGTGGGAGCGGTTGCTAGAACTCCGGGCTGGCTGGAGGTGTATAGGTTATACAACTTTTGTTGCCTTTCTGGAAAAAGGGATGTCTGCGTTTTCTAGAGCCAGTCTTAGGGTTACGACGGTCCATTTCCTCATCTCTGGAATCGAGCGTTGGGCCGAGGTGAAGAAGAAGCGGACGAAGCCCTGGATGGCGGAGGAGATGACGCCGCGTTGCTTCGTCGTTTTGGGGTGCGACGGACGGCTGGCAGCCTCTTGGTGTCCCTGTCGTCTTACCCGTGGCGGCTTCTTGTCCGGTGCTGGTGCTTTGTTGGGCGGCCGGGTTTTCTGAGGGACCCTAGGCGGCAAGGGATTCGTCGATATCCATTTCTGAAGTATCGTACTCTGACATGCTGCTGTATGCTGCGAAAATCTATGAGTGGAGGAGGTAAGGCGGTTTCACATTTTATAGAGCTCGTTCTGGTTTGGAAGGAAAGGTGATGTGATTGCTAATGCCGGGCAGCTGCGTGGTTTCTAATGCAGTGAAGCTGCTTAATTATTTGCATGTGCTCCTCCCGAACTTTGTTAATAAAACATCATATTGCTGGACTCGGTCGAGACCGACTAGAACATTTGGCGAGACCAATGATCAAGTCCGAGTGCAAATACCAACGAATATAAGACAAGTCCGACATCATAAAATCGTCTGAGTCTGGACTTGAGCACTGTTTGACTCTACAAACATAAACCCATCTCTCTTCCCAGCGTCCTTTGCTGAGGGTCTGGACAATACTGCGGCTGTATCGGCCGTCCTGCTCACTCTCTTCACTGGTGTGAACCCCTTCAGTGACCTTTGACCCCTCAAGAGTCCAGCTGTTATAGTTTAGTGTCTGTGTACATTCAATAATTATAGTGCACTAGACTGAAGCAGAAGAATCCTGCCCACTTCTTTGCATTGTGATCACGTGCTTCAGTGCTCTGAGAGTGTTTATAGTGCTGTGAGTTTAACAATTCATGACTGACAACACAACACAACACAATCTTCATCACCACACAAACCAAAAAGAACAACAATGACTTTCAGGATCATCTTCATCTGGACACTCACAGTGTTTGCTCAAGGTTTGTGTAGTAACATTTTTATCACGATTATTAATTCATTGAAGAGTTAAATCTTCATTTGTTTCAGTGTTGTCTTATATTTCATTCTTGTTGTTTCTTTCAGAGTGTAGAGGACAGTACACTGTTACTCAGAGTCCATCAATAACAGCAGTTCAACCAGGACAAAGTGTTCAAATATACTGTAAAGTCAGCAGTGCAGTGTATAAAGGTAATAGATTACACTGGTACTTACAGAAACCTGGAGAAGCTCCTAAACTCATCATTACATACGTTAAAAACCTCCAGTCTGGAGTATCATCTAGATTCAGTGGCAGTGGATCAAACACAGATTTCACTCTGAGCATCAGTGGAGTTCAGACAGAAGATTCAGGAGATTATTACTGTCAGAGTTATCACAGTGGTCCAGTGTTGACACAGTGATAAAGAGTCGTACAAAAACCTCCGTCAGTCAGACTGAACAGTGACTGCACTGATACACCTGACACATACTGCAGCTGCTGAGGGGAAAAGTTTAATTATAATGATTGTGTTTTATTTTGGATTATATTTAGACAAATATTTAAATAATCACACTATTGGTCAGAAGGTTTTGAACAATTCAGTGAAGTGTTTCTCATTATTAAAAAGAAAACATTTGATCTGAAGGTGTATGCAAAAATTTAAGAAAGAGCTTTATAGACAAAAACTTAGTTCTGCAAATATAAATGTTATTTTTTTCAGTTACAAAACAAATGTTTTTTTGCATAATGAAGAAAGAACAGTCAAGAGCTCAGAGTTAATGGAAACCTGAAGAAGTTACTTGTCATAATGTGACTACTCTAAAGGTACTAAAATATGAAAAGTTGTCGCAACTGAACAAAACGTGGCATCTGAACACTCTCTAATTTGGTTCTCTAGTGTTTCATTTCTTCCTGTTTCTTTCATTATCAGATTTCCCCCGGAGTCCCAGAGCATATGCACATGTACTTTTCAAAAACATCTCTTGACAAACGAAAAGACGTGAAATAGTATTTATATCTAGAATGCATATAGAATGTTTCTTTTGCTCAAGAGCATGTAAATGTACATGTCACACTGAAATGGAACCACACATCTAGATTGCTAACACTACAACTTTGCAATACTGTTTACAAATGTTTGTTAGAAAGATGGTTTTGGGAAACACTGAATTGTTGAACTATGCTGTCAATGACGGAACTTGCGACCATAATTGGTAACAACACTTTTGGGAAAAGCACCCCAGAATGGTTCAGTGAACAGTTGTAATGTGAATATTGAAGGAGTGAAACTAAATGAAGCATCAATGAGTGTGTTAACTTGCACAATAAACTGAGAACAAGTAAACCCTGTTGAAACAAACAGCATATGCAGGGTTAGGTATGTTTTGATGCTGGTTTAATCTGGTCATGTGCTGGGGCATCATTTATAAAACTGTGAAGAAACCTTCCTGAAAGTGAACTTACGCCATAATGCTGAAAAGGGCGTACGCAAACAGTAATTGAGATTTTAATTTGTGCGCACACCTGCATGCAATATTCCCTTTACAAATCACAGATTACCTGCGCATGTATGTACATGAATCAGCCTCATGTCTATCTTTAGTTATGAACATAGTAAGGACTGATAACGAAAACATAAAGAGAAATGATTGTGCAAGAGTTTAATGGCTGTATTTCCAGACTTTGACATTTGATGATTATAAACAGTATTTAACAACATTTATTTAGCTGTTTATTTACACTGTGTTCTGCAGATATCATATTTGATACTGTCCAATATTCTATGCAGTCGGATCATCTCCTCCCCATACGCTCATAGTGTGATGGTGACACAGCGCTGATTAAATATTTAGATTGAATTCTTATTTAAGATTTGAGTTGGATTTTACAAGAAGATCAATACAAGCGCAAATAACTCTCCAGGTTTAATCTTCATGATGATAAAATGTTCGTACGCATGGATCAGAGTTTGAGTGCATGTGCGCACAATTTTCAGTCAAGTTTGTTTTTATAAATCCCATCTTTTGCTTGGGAAGTGGCGTATGCCTCTTTCAGGGCATGCATACTAACGGTTATAAATGAGGTCCCTGGTCCTTAGCTGGTTTAAGTTGGTCCTGGGCTGGTTAAAACTGGTGAGGACCCAGCACATGACCAGCTTAAACCAGCACAAACCAGCATGAAAACATACCAAACCCAGCACATGATGTTTTTTTTCAACAGGGAGTTCATGTAAAAGTATAAAACGGTTTTCTTTTATAAGGGAAAGGTCATAAAGGGTGTAGGCAAAACCAGCTCAGCAGAGGTAGTTTTTTGCCCATAACTTTTGCGTTGTATGTTAATGTGCTCATATCTGACAGCCCATGATTATTAAATGCCTAAAACAAAAGAAGCAATAAACTAACACATAAACGTCCACCCTCGAATCATGCAGTTGATGTAGAAGCGACAAATTGAAAAATATATATACACATTATTGCATATGCAAGTTCTGTGGACATGAAAAACAAATACAGCTTCTGACTGATTTACACACTGCATTTTTAATTGCTAGACAGACTCTGTATGGTGATGTGAAAACTGGAAAACCACCTGACTAGAAGGACAGGATCATGACACCTGGCAAGACTCAAACTTCCATGTAAACCCAGTTTTCAGCATAGCCGGTTTACAGTATTTCTCGATTGTTAAACACATTTCTTGAAATTATGCCTCGTATTCTCAAAACAGTAGCACAAATCCATAACATCTCACCCAAATCCCCAAACATCCTATTCACAGGTCAAAATTAAGCTCTCTTCTCAAAACCATTCAAACTTGCTGAAAAAACAAACTTTTCCTGCAGACAAGCCCCCAAAAACGCTCACACTGCAAGATAGTCTTAGACACTGGTGAGATCAATTCAAAACACTGTTACTACAGTTTTTCTAGATTGTTTAAACACATTACTCTTATTCGGATTCAAGAATAATTTGACTGTGTAACGAGGAAGGCGGGACGAGAGCTGTGAGGTGGCGTGAGTGATAGTGGGAATCAGCTGTGCGCACACCGGTCTCGCAAATCTCACAGAGGAAATCTGGAGCATAAGAGGACGAGCGACAGGACTACGGACGAGAGAGGACATCTGTTATAAATTTGTATTTATGTTCTTGTGGCCGGGAGTCGACCGTGAGTTGGCTGCCGGTCTTTTACTTCCGTGTTATTGTTTGTTTATTTTGATTAGAGTTTGATAAATGTTCGCCGGTTCCCTCCTCCTTCCTTCCCTACTTTGAACTGTGTAACAGACAGCTTAGTGTTTATTAGAATATACATCATCATAAAAGAGTGCACATAGAGCAAAATGCAAGAATGAGCTTTAGCGAAAAATAAAAATAAAAGATTACACTACTTTGAAGTAGATGAAAATGATTTTACAAGACAAAGAACAATATACAGTTGAAAGAAAAAGTATGTGAACCCTTTGGGCTTACTTGGATTTCTTCATAAATTGGTCAAAAAATGTGTTCTGATCTTCATCTAAGTCACAACAATAGAGAAACACAATCTGCTGAAACTAATACCGCACAAACATTATATGTTTTAATGTTTTTACTGAACACAACATGTAAACATTCATAGTGCAGAGTGGAAAAAGTATGTGAAACCCTAGGCTAATGACTTCTCCAAGAGCTAATTGGAGCCAGGAGTCAGCCAACCTGGGGTCCAATCAATGTGATGAGATTGGATGTGTTGATTAAAGCTGGCCTGTCAAATAAAAAACACACCAGTTTTGAGTTTGCTGTTCTGAAGAAGCGTTTTCTGATGTGAACCATGCCTCGCACAAAAGAGCTCTCAGAAGACCTACGATCAAGAATTGTTGACTTACATAAAGCTGGAAAGGGCTACAAAAGTATATCTAAAAGCCATGATGTCCATGTGTCCACGGTAAGACAGATTGTCTACAAATGGAGAAAGTTCAACACTGTTGCTACACTCCCTAGTCATGGTCGTCCTGTAAAGATGACTGCAAGAGCACAGTGCAGAATGCTCAATGAGGTGAAGAAGAATCATAGAGTGTCAGCTAAACACCTACAGAAATCTCTGAAACATGCTAACATTTTTGTTGACAAATCTACAATAAGAAAAACATTAAACAAGAATGGACTTCATGGGAGGACACCACGGAGGAAGGCACTGCTGTCCAAAAAAAACATTGCAGCACGTTTGAAGTATGCAAAAGAACACCTGGATGTTCCACAGCACTGCTGGCAAAACATTCTGTGGACAGATGAAACCAAAATTGAGTTGTTTGGAAAGAACACACAACGCTATGTGTGGAGAACAAAAGGCACAGCACACCAACATCAAAACCTCATCCCAACTGTGAAATATGGTGGAGGGGGCATCATGGTTTGGGGCTGCTTTGCTGCCTCACGCCCTGGACGGATTACTGTCATCCATGGAAAAATGAATTTCAAAGTTTATCAAGACATTTTGCAGGAAAACTTAAGACCATCTGTCCGCCAACTGAAGTTTAACAAAGGATGGACGATGCAACAGGACAACAACCCAAAGCATAGAAGTAAATCAACAACAGAATGGCTTCAACAGAAGAAAATACGCCTTCTGGAGTGGCCCAGTCAAAGTCCTGACCTCAACCCGATTGAGATGCTCTGGCATGTCCTCAAGAGAGCGATTCACACCAGACATCCCAAGAATATTGCTGAACTGAAACACTTTTGTAAAGAGGAATGGTCCAAAATTTCTCCTGACCTTTGTGCAGGTCTGATCTGCAACTATAGGAAACCTTTGGTTGAGGTTATTGCTGCCAGGAGGGTCAACCAGTTATTAAACCCAAAGGTTCACATACTTTTTCCACCCTGCAGTATGATGGTTTACATGTTGTGTTCAATAAAAACATGAAAACATATAATGTTTGTGCGGTATTAGTTTAAGCAGATTGTGTTTCTCTATTGTTGTGACTTAGATGAAGATCAGAACAAATTTTATGACCAATTTATGAAGAAATCCAAGTAAGCCCAAAGGGTTCACATACTTTTTCTTTCAACTGTAAACTGGTCATGCAGCACAATACAGTGCCCAACTGTACACATCTCATATACATTCAGGCATTCAGGCAACTTACAGTAAAGATAAAGGAAACAATACAGTGAAGCGATTTGTCATAAGGAGGGAATGTAAAATGATATGGCATCCTCTGCACCTTTGGCCCAATTTTGTGAAAGTATTCCAGATTTTCTGCAAGAATACAAAACTGGTAAAAAATGGGTGTACACGTGCTACAATTTACTGGATACAGAATAGTGAGATTATACTGTATGTTTATATAAAGTGCCAACTGAGATTATACTGTATGTTCATATAAAGTGTGAACTGAGATTATACTGTATGTTTATATAAAGTGTGATCTGAGATTATACTGTATGTTTATATAAAGTGTGAACTGAGATTATACTGTATGTTTATATAAAGTGTGAACTGAGATTATACTGTATGTTTATATAAAGTGTGAACTAAGATTATACTGTATGTTTATATAAAGTGCCAACTGAGATTATACTGTATGTTCATATAAAGTGTGAACTGAGATTATACTGTATGTTTATATAAAGTGTGATCTGAGATTATACTGTATGTTTATATAAAGTGTGAACTGAGATTATACTGTATGTTTATATAAAGTGTGATCTTAGATTATACTGTATGTTTATATAAAGTGTGAACTGAGATTATACTGTATGTTTATATAAAGTGTGAACTGAGATTATACTGTATGTTTATATAAAGTGCGAACTGAGATTATACTGTATGTTTATATAAAGTCTGAACTGAGATTATACTGTATGTTTATATAAAGTCTGAACTGAGATTATACTGTATGTTTATATAAAGTGCGAACTGAGATTATACTGTATGTTTATATAAAGTGTGAACTGAGATTATACTGTATGTTTATATAAAGTGTGAACTGAGATTATACTGTATGTTTATATAAAGTGTGAAGTGAGATTATACTGTATGTTTATATAAAGTGTGAACTGAGATTATACTGTATGTTTATATAAAGTGTGAACTGAGATTATACTGTATGTTTATATAAAGTCTGAACTGAGATTATACTGTATGTTTATATAAAGTCTGAACTGAGATTATACTGTATGTTTATATAAAGTGTGAACTGAGATTATACTGTATGTTTATATAAAGTGTGAACTGAGATTATTCTGTATGTTTATATAAAGTGTGATCTGAGATTATACTGTATGTTTATATAAAGTGTGAACTGAGATTATTCTGTATGTTTATATAAAGTGTGAACTGAGATTATACTGTATGTTTATATAAAGTGTGAACTGAGATTATAATGTATGTTTATATAAAGTGTGAACTGAGATTATACTGTATGTTTATATAAAGTGTGAACTGAGATTATACTGTATGTTTATATAAAGTGTGAAGTGAGATTATACCGTTTGTTTATATAAAGTGTGAACTGAGATTATTCTGTATGCTTATATAAAGTGTGAACTGAGATTATACTGTATGTTTATATAAAGTGTGAACTGAGATTATACTGTATGTTTATATAAAGTGTGAACTGAGATTATACTGTATGTTTATATAAAGTGTAAACTGAGATTATACTGTATGTTTATATAAAGTGTGAACTGAGATTATACTGTATGTTTATATAAAGTGTGAACTGAGATTATACTGTATGTTTATCTAAAGTGTGAACTGAGATTATACTGTATGTTTATATAAAGTGTGAACTGAGATTATTCTGTATGCTTATATAAAGTGTGAACTGAGATTATACTGTATGTTTATATAAAGTGTGAAGTGAGATTATACTGTATGTTTATATAAAGTGTGAACTGAGATTATACTGTATGTTTATATAAAGTGTGAAGTGAGATTATACTGTATGTTTATATAAAGTGTGAAGTGAGATTATACTGTATGTTTATATAAAGTGTGAACTGAGATTATACTGTATGTTTATATAAAGTGTGAAGTGAGATTATACTGTATGTTTATATAAAGTGTGAAGTGAGATTATACTGTATGTTTATATAAAGTGCGAACTGAGATTATACTGTATGTTTATATAAAGTGTGAACTGAGATTATACTGTATGTTTATATAAAGTGCGAACTGAGATTATACTGTATGTTTATATAAAGTGTGAACTGAGATTATACTGTATGTTTATATAAAGTGTGAACTGAGATTATAATGTATGTTTATATAAAGTGTGAACTGAGATTATACTGTATGTTTATATAAAGTGTGAACTGAGATTATACTGTATGTTTACAGTCAGTAGTATAAAGTCCAGAAGATGATTTTAGGATGAACAATGACCTGTGCTTTTATTGATATGATCCTGATATTCTGAATTGTGTGTCATTAGTTTTGACACTGAATGTTTACTGATGGATAAATGTGTGCTATTTGAGTTTACATCTGGATACTTCAGTTCATTATATTGTGAGTTTGTGTTTTCTGAATGAGAACATGGTTAAACCTTTGCTAAATGAAGCTGTTTGTGTGTTGGGTTTGTACAAGTTTGTGTATTGTTCAGAGAATGTGTTTATCGTTGTCAGAGAATGGTGAATTGTTTCATAAATTGTGTGTTAGCAATCCGGAAAAATTATAATGATATGCATGTAAACACATGAAAACGGATTTCTGTTATAAATATAAATTGATTTTTGAACAGATTTCCGTTTGTTTTGTCCATGGAAACACACTAAATGTGTCTTATATCAGAGTGAAGAGTTGATGAAAACATTCATAAGGTCAGTTACAAACGCAAACCCAACACAAATGAGGAAACACAAAAAGGCTTATTTACCTAAAGGAAGGTTTATTTAAATACATAAAACACAATATTTTTGTTAACAAAGTTAATAAACGAGAAGCGATTTCAGCCACAAATGCTGGTTTAGTCGCCGTCACAGCCCCGGCATTTGAAGTGCAGCAGCAGCTGTTATATCAGGAGTCCAAAACGCAAAGCAGGTTTACACAATTCTACCCAATGAAAGAAAGAAAACACCAAACAAAAATAGCCACAGATGACAGTTAACTTATTATAACTAATATAAATAGATTAACATTACATACTTATGTAACCAGGTCAGTATGATGTGTAATTTTTAGATATCTGTTTATTTTGTGCATGTAAACACTCAATATGTATTATATCAGAGTGAAGAGTCGATTAAACATTCATAAGGTCAGTGTGACGTGTATGAGACCAACTCATGAATAATGTGTCAAACAAGTGAAAGTGACTTGTGGTTATTCATTTGACAGTTTGGTTTAGAAATTGACTTCATCTGCAGGTGTTTTCATGGTTCATTGAGTGATGTTTATTTATAATAAAGAGCTGATGTTCTGATCTGTCACAAAAGACAAAATGAGTCAAGAAGATTTAATATGATTTTATTTAATGAATTTTGATGAAACACAATCAGCAGTGAATGAATAAAGCACACATGCACTGGTTTGTGGTGTTGTTTGTAAAAAGCAGAGCAGATGTCAGATGAGAGAGAGAATGAATGTAGAAACACATGTGAGCATGAGTGAGACTCAGATGAGAACAGAAGTCAGAGAGAGAGAGAGAGAGAGAGAGAGAGAGAGAGAGAGAGAGAGAGAGAGAGAGAGAGAGAGAGTCTAGTGTGAACACTGATCATCTCTCCTGAATTCTCCAGTGACTGTATGACTGGGATCTTTGTGTTTGGCCTCACAGCTCACTGAGAGCACTGAGCTCCACTCCTGCTCAGAGAGAGTCAGACTGCTGCTCCAGCTGTACAGACCGTTCTTCTCCAGGAGCCCAACACTGCTGTCCTGAGATCTGCTGCTCCCGTCCACCTTCCACATCACACTCCAGTCTGAGGGGAAACCCTTGTTGAGCACACACATCAGTGTTGCTGTTTTCTTTGTGGAAATCTCTTCACTGGAGGGCGGCAGGACGCTCACTTTAGGACGAGTGAAGCCTGACAAACACACAGTAGTCACAAACTCACAGAGAGAAACAAACAACTTCACTCTTTACATGATAAACATAAAAGAGCAGAATGATAAATAAGTTCACGTTATAGTCTTATGTCATTTTTCTCTTTAGTTCATGTTGATCTGAATGTTTATACAGAATTGACAATTTTTACAATCACTTTTACAATCAAAATTAAACTAATCTTAAATCAATGTAGAAAACATATTACCTCACATATACTCATTTAATCAAATATGAAGATACACACACTAAACATAACATACCTTTAACATCAACTGTTTAAAAAAAATCATAACTACAAATAATTGGTTATCAAAATTATAACTTACTATATATTAAATATAATAAATAAATACAAGTGTAAACCATTCTTGTAAACACATTACTTTTCATTTTAAATTTTGTTTTCCCAGTGCAAGTTTTATACATTTATATTGCAGACTAAACTAATTGATTAAAAAAGGATTGTGAGCCTTAAAGGGATAGTTCACCAAAAACTAAATATTCTGTCAATATTTACTCACCCTGAGGTTTTTCCAAACCTGTAAACATTTCATAGTTCTGATGAACAAAAAGGAATATACTTAAATAATGTCCGTAACCAAAGAAGTCTCATCTCCCTTTACTGCAACGGTAAGGAAAATAAATACCATGGGAGTCAATGGGGGATGAAATCGGATTGGTTTCCGACATTCTTCCAAATACCTTCCTTTGTGTTTATTAGAACAAAGCAATGTATACAGGTTTGGAACAACATGAGGGTGAGCAAATGATGAGAGAATTTTCATTAATGGCTGAACTATCCCTTTAACAAAATCTATTATGTAGAAAATAAAACTCAAGAGTTTGTGCTTCAAAATTTGAACGTGTGCTAGTACACAAAGTCATTTTTTAAACCACATGAATATAGTAAAATCATATTAAATACTTTAAAATGTCATATTTGATCTTAAAATGTGAAAGCAGAAATATATTATAATATTATTGAATGTTTTTACTTACTGCCAACATCCAGTCTGGTGCCGCTGCCGAAAGTCACCCACAGTGATACAAACTAATAGAGCGACTGTACAAAAACCTCTGAACGCTTCAGTAACTGCACTATAAACACATCACAAACACATCTTTACACTTTATCACACATTCACACATCATACACATTACATTTCATTTCATTTTGTTTATTTTTGCATTTTTTACATTTTGGGTGAACTATCCCTTTAACTATAATATAAACTAATTTACAAGTTTGTTTGAATTTTAACCCTTAAAAATGAATCTCATATTCTAAAACCTTAAAGTGTGAACAATTGATTAATATACAAAGATGAAAACATCCAAATATTTACAAAGCAACTTTATTGTCACTCTTTCATAAAGCTGCTGTCCTGTGAATCTCCATATTCTGTGTTTTTTATTTTACACCGACATTATACACAAAAGAATGAATAACTATTCACCATTACAAATCATTACACACTTGTTCAATAATCACTGCACATACTCTAAGAAAACAAAATACAACCAATGTGCAGAAATGAACATTAAATGATAAAACAGTGTTTGAGTGTGTTGATGTAAATGTAGAGAGTGAGTTTGCATTGTGATCACGTGCTTCAGTGCTCTGAGAGTGTTTATAGTGCTGTGAGTTTAACACTTCATGACTGACAACACAACACAACACAATCTTCAGCATCACACAAACCAACAAGAACAACAATGACTTTCAGCATCATCTTCATCTGGACACTCACAGTGTTTGCTCAAGGTTTGTGTAGTAACATTTTTATCACAATTGTTCATTCATTGAAGAGTGAAATCTTCATTTGTTTCAGTGTTGTCTTATATTTCATTCTTGTTGTTTCTTTCAGAGTGTAGAGGACAGTACACTGTTACTCAGAGTCCATCAATAACAGCAGTTCAACCAGGACAAAGTGTTCAAATAAACTGTAAAGTCAGCAGTGCAGTGTATAGTTCTTACTTACACTGGTACTTACAGAAACCTGGAGAAGCTCCTAAACTCCTCATATACATCACCAATAGCCTCCAGTCTGGAGTATCATCTAGATTCAGTGGCAGTGGATCAAACACAGATTTCACTCTGAGCATCAGTGGAGTTACGACTGAAGATTCAGGAGATTATTACTGTCAGAGTTTACATTATATCAACAGTAAATGGGTGTTGACACAGTGATAAAGAGTCGTACAAAAACCTCCGTCAGTCAGACTGAACAGTGACTGCACTGATACACCTCACACATACTGCAGCTGCTGAGGGACGAGAGTTTCTTTAAATTAGAGCAATTGTATTTTGTATTAAATTAGTTTTAAACCTTTTAATAGTTCTATTTTTACAAGCACTACATACACTTTTTCAAACATTTCAGCATGTTTACAAACAGTAACTGCGTTGCATAATATTATCAAGATCAAATTTTGATTTGTATGTCTTATTATTCTGTTTTATATTTGTCTCATTTTTTCTAACTGATCTTAAAGTTAAACTAATGAATCATTTATTATGTTCATAGATTTTTAACTGGTCTGATTGTTCTGTGATAATTTGTAAGTTACAGTTGTATGATCACCATCAACATGAGCATGTCACTCTTCTTCAACACATGGATGAATCTTGTAATGATATAACCGCAGAGCAACATCAAGCCTGGATTCTTCATACCAGTTTATGGTTTAATATGGCTTTTGCCAGTTTGTTTGCTGTGTGAACAGTTTTACATTCATTCAGCACTGATGATGATTTGACACCTGTATCTTGTATTATTTGCTGCTGAATGAACTGACTGTTAATTGAAAGAAGATCTTACTGTTGTGTTTCGGTGATGAAACCAAATAATTTAATTACATATTGTTTTTAAATAATTATTATGTGGAATGTGGAATGAAAACATGAGATTGTGTTTTGAAAGAATGACAAGCGTGAAAGTGTTAAAAGTGTGATTTGTTATAATAATTTTGAGTTAATAAAAGAGTTTGATGTTAAACTAATACTGCAAAAACACTAATTAACAAATCACAATCATAACAATGATATGTATAGTTCAAAGTCTCAAAATAAATAGCATTTCCTACGATCACCATGTTAGAAGGGTTTTTATTTCACAGTAAAGTTTGGAAATTGAGTGACGTTTATGAATTGTTTTAAAAACACAAAATGAGTCAAAGTCATAACGATTCAATATGATTTTATTTGATGAATTTTGATGAAACACAATCAGCAGTGAATGAATAAAGCACACATGCAGGTCCGATCATAGAGAGAATGAATGTAGAAACACATGTGAGACTCAGATGAGAACAGAAGTCAGAGAGAGAGAGAGAGAGAGAGAGAGAGAGAGAGAGAGAGAGAGAGAGAGAGAGAGAGAGAGAGAGAGAGAGAGAGAGAGAGAGAGTCTAGTGTGAACACTGATCATCTCTCCTGAATTCTCCAGTGACTGTATGACTGGGATCTTTGTGTTTGGCCTCACAGCTCACTGAGAGCACTGAGCTCCACTCCTGCTCAGAGAGAGTCAGACTGCTGCTCCAGCTGTACAGACCGTTCTTCTCCAGGAGCCCAACACTGCTGTCCTGAGATCTGCTGCTCCCGTCCACCTTCCACATCACACTCCAGTCTGAGGGGAAACCCTTGTTGAGCACACACATCAGTGTTGCTGTTTTCTTTGTGGAAATCTCTTCACTGGAGGGCGGCAGGACGCTCACTTTAGGACGAGTGAAGCCTGACAAACACACAATAGTCACAAACTCACAGAGAGAAACAAACAATTTCATAATAAGATCCTAATAATAAATAAATAAAGATGAGATCTTTCATTCATGTTGATCTAAATGTTTATACAGTATTAACAAGTGCTCTGAATCACCGCAATAATGTGTATAAATTAATTTTTATTTTAGAAAAGATCAGTGTGGTAAACACATTACCTTTGTGACATTTATTTAATTTGAATAAAGATTAAAACAGAAATTAGAAAGTAACTGTAACATCAACTACAGTGACAAAGTCTTAACAGCATTTCAAATAATCATAAGAGTCAAATAACTGGTTTTGAAAATTATATCCTAACAATATATTAAATACAATAAATAAATACAAATATAAATAGTTTTTTGTAACACAGAATACTTTTAATTTGATGTTCTATTTTCACGATGCAAGTTTTATACATTTTATAGCACACAATTGTTTTATAGTTTTACAAATATGAGCCAAAACTTAATCAGAATATGAATCTGTGCAAATAATTTTAAACACTTGTTTTCATTCTTCCACATTAACTACATAATTATATATAAATCATTAAACACTTCTAAAGCTTTACTCACCATAATTTGCCAAAAAAAAAATTCTCTAGGTTCTACGTTTCAGATTTGTAGGTGCAATTTTACACAGTCATGAATATGATAAAATCATATTTATATATTTTTATATTTCATAGTTTATCTTTACATGTGAAAGCAGAAATATTTAATAACATTATTAAATGTTTTTACTTACTGCCAACATCCAGTCTGGTGCCGCTGCCGAAAGTGTACCACAGTGATACAAACTAATAGAGCGACTGTACAAAAACCTCTGAACGCTTCAGTAACTATACTATAAACACATCACAAACACATCTTTACACTTTATCACACATTCACACATCATACACATTACATTTCATATAATCTCCTGTTTATTTATGACAAAAATATGACCTTATTTTACAAAAGCTTTTACAAAACCTGAGAATTCTCACTGAAAAAAAGTTTTAATTCTCATATCTGACTCTCATGACCTCAATCCTCAAAGTATGAATAAGGATACAATATTCAAAATTAAAGCATTGAGGTCAAATTGATGATGTAAAGATATGATGATATAAATACAACATCATAATCTATAATATAAGAAACATATGCACATTACATATACAAGTATCTTTATTAAAACATACACATTATTTATATTACACATAATACACAATATTCACATGATCTAAAAGATAGAGAACACATCACAAGTCCAGTGTTTGTCTGTGTTGAGGTAAATGATAAATGTAGAGAGTGAGTTTGCATTGTGATCACGTGCTTCAGTGCTCTGAGAGTGTTTATAGTGCTGTGAGTTTAACACTTCATGACTGACAACACAACACAATCTTCATCACCACACAAACCAACAAGAACAACAATGACTTTCAGCATCATCTTCATCTGGACACTCACAGTGTTTATTACAGGTGAGACATGAAGACTTAATCTGACTTGTTTTTATTTCTGCTGTATTTGTCGTGCTTGTTTTAGTATATGATGTTAATACAGTTTAATACACAAATTGTTTATATTTTGTGTTTTCAGAATCCAGAGGAGTTACTCTGACTCAACCTAGAGTGAAAAGTGTTCAACAGGGACAAACAGCTACAATAGAGTGTCATATAGATGTAGGAATTAATAGCAATGACTTACACTGGTATCAGCAGAAACCTGGAGAAGCTCCTAAACTCCTCATAAATCACATCAATAACCTTCGGTCTGGAGTATCATCTAGATTCAGTGGCAGTGGAACAGCAAGTACTGGAAAAGATTTCACTCTGAGCATCAGTGGAGTTCAGACTGAAGATTCAGGAGATTATTACTGTCAGAGTTATCACAGTGGCAGTAGCTGGGTGTTGACACAGTGATAAAGAGTCGTACAAAAACCTCCTTCAGTCAGACTGAACAGTGACTGCACTGATACACCTGACACATACTGCAGCTGATCATACAACACACATACACACACAAACACACACACACACACACTGTCACGGAGAGACAAGGTTGAACCCAACTGCAGGCAGACAGGACAAGGCAGATGCAGGGGTTTAACAGATTTATTTTAACAGAGAACACGAACAGTACAAAGGGTCAAAACAAAACCCACGAGGGGGAAAACAGGACAGGATAAATAATAACTTTCACAAGTAACACTGACTAACTAAGACTACAAGGTAAACATTGGAAACAAAACACTAAACTGAGAGTTACTATTAAACAACAGGAAACAGGAACAGGACTTAGCATATAGTGTTGACATCAAACAGGTAAGGACAAGGTAAGGTTTACAATGAACGCGCACAAGACAATGAACACGAGGATGTTTTAAGGGAGAGATAACAAGACGGAGCAGGTGCAAGAGATAAACAATCAAGGAAAGATAATTTACACAAACTAGGAAACAGGAGGGTAGGAATGATGACGTAGACTTGAGAGAGAAGAAATCGTCTCTCTCCCACATGAAACAGAGGATCCTGTATGATTCCACCTCTAAACCAAGAAATACCTGACAAGGAGAGGTGGAACCATGACAGAACCCCCGCCTTAAGCTCCTCAAAGGCACGAACAAGACAAGGCAGACTTAGACAAAGACAAGATCAAACAAAACATGGAAAACAAGACTAGGGGCAGACAAGACAAGATAATCAACGGGTTAGGATGGGACAGTAAAAATAACAAACAAGGGAGGGGAGGTGGGGGCAATCAAGAGTACATGAGGGGAAGTCCAGAAGGGGCAAGGGTGGGAGGGGAAGTCTCAGCCCTGGGGAACGCGCAAGAGCGCGGAGCCCCATGGGGCTTGACAGGGCTAGACGCCGGTCGGAAGGCCGGCTGGACAGGGCTTGACGCCGGTCGGAAGGCCGGCTGGACAGGGCTTGACGCCGGTCGGAAGGCCGGCTGGACAGGGCTTGACGCCGGTCGGAAGGCCGGCTGGACAGGGCTTGATGCGGTCGGAAGGCCGGCTGGACAGGGCTTGACACCGGTCGGAAGGCCGGCTGGACAGGGCTTGATGCGGTCGGAAGGCCGGCTGGACAGGGCTTGACACCGGTCGGAAGGCCGGCTGGACAGGGCTTGACGCCGGTCGGAAGGCCGGCTGGACAGGGCTTGACGCCGGTCGGAAGGCCGGCTGGACAGGGCTTGACACCGGTCGGAAGGCCGGCTGGACAGGGCTTGACGCCGGTCGGAAGACCGGCTGGACAGGGCTTGACGCCGGTCGGAAGGCCGGCTGGACAGTGCTTTACGGCGGTCGGAAGGCCGGCTGGACAGGGCTTGACGCCGGTCGGAAGGCCGGCTGGACAGGGCTTGACGCCGGTCGGAAGGCCGGCTGGACAGGGCTTGACACCGGTCGGAAGGCCGGCTGGACGAGCTTGATTCCGGCTTCTGGACCGGGCTGGGTGCCGGCTGCTGGGCCGGACTGGGTGCCGGCAGCTGGGCCGGACTGGGTGCCGGCTGCTGGACCGGGCTTGATGCCGGCTCCAGGAAGGAACCTGCGGCCGGGCTGGACGCCCGGACCGCCACCTCCCCACGGCGCCCCCCCAAAAAACACTTGGGATTCGAAACCTCCGGCTCCTGGACCGGGCCTGGTTCCGGCTCCTGGACCGGGCTTGGTTCCGGCTCCTGGGAGGAATCTGCGGCCGGGCTGGACGCCCGGACCGTCACCTCCCCACAGCGTCCCCCCAAAAAATATTTGGGATTTGACACCTCTGGATTCGGGACCTCCGGACTCGGGACCACCGGAACTGGGACCACCGGACTCTCGACCACCGGACTCGGGAGCACCGGACTCGGGACCACCGGACTCGGGACCACAGGACTCGGGACCACAGGACTCGGGACCACAGGACTCCTCTTCTTTCTCCTCCGCTTGCCAACAGAACTGGTGGGCGGTGGAGAGACTACAGGAGGCGAGGAGAGACCAACGAATCCCATCTGCAGGACCTGGACCTCCGGGATGGGAACCAGGGGTGGAGAAGTGACCGGCCCGTGGGAGAGCTCACCCTGGACCACTCCCGATCTAACAGGGCATGGACAGTGCCCGCGAAGCTCTGGGACTTCAGCTGGCGCATCTCCGCGGATCCTAGGGGCTCGTCGAGGCAACTATTAAAAATAGTTTTTAACTCCGCCTCGTTGAACCCCGAGGACCGCGCCGCGGCCAGGAAGTTAAAGGCAAAGTCCTTCACGGGTCTCCCCCTGCTGTCTGAGGCCAAACAAGACGTAGGCCTGGTGGCCTCTAGAAGCTGCGACCTCCGCCTTGTTCACTCTGCCTGCTGGGTTCTTGTTTGGCGCGTTCATTATGTCATGAATCTCACAGTGAGACATGGCGTGGGAACCCAAGTGCAGGCAGACACAGACGGTATTGATGGTAACAATGATTTATTTACAAGAAACAAGACTAAACAAAACAGGGAAAACAAAGACCCACGATGGGGTAAACAATACTGTGATATATATATATACTTAAACAATAAACAAGGACACTGACTGACTATAACTATTACTAACAAAACAAACACTTGGAGCAAACACTAAACTGACACTTACTTGATAAACTCAGACGAGGACCAGGTATCACAAACAGCATACACGTACAACAAGTAATGCACGAGCAACGAGACAAAGAAACATGAGGACTCTTTATAGGGAAAGGTCATTAACACTAACTATGAAACAGGAGGGTAGGGAACAATGACGTGACTCGGGGAGAGTATGGAAGACCATCGGTGTCAAAAACATCTCTCCCGACATAAAACCATCAGGCAATGCCATGGCTCCACTTGAGACAAGAATAAAACATGACATGATAGTGGAACCATGACACATACACACACAATACTGATCACAAATAACAGAAATACTGTTTTTTTTATAGTTATGAAGATATTCAAAAATCACTTTATCATCCATACTGACTCCTGAAGTATCAGATTATTTTAGCATGGTCATAGTTTATCTTATTTGCGTCAAATTCACCTAATTAATAAATGAACATATTATAAAACATACACTGACTCATTTATATAAGATGTTTTTTCTCTGTTTTTTGTGTGTTCTTGTAACCAACACATCTAATGATCTTTATGAGATAAACGCTATGATCAGATGCACAAACAGCCGCTGTTCATCATCACAACATTTGTTCAGAGAGTTCAGTGTTCACACCAGTCAAGAGAAAAAATACATTTACATTTTGATCAGAATATTATTTTAGTTAAATTCATGATTTATGTCAATCATATATGAGCACCCACAACTTTATAACATAGTAATACATATATTGTCTTTTTAGTTTACAGTATGAATATAGGCTGAGAAGTGCATATAAAGCATACAGTATAATTTTAAACATAATATTCATGTTTGAACTTTAATGACATAATAAAACCACTAACAATAAAGAAGTGAAACTTGTGTGTTTAAGTTCAGATGATTGAACCAATCAAACAGTGACACTGAGAGTGTTGAGCTGAAAATCACATTTGCATTGACAGGATGAAGAGACTCTGATGTTCTCAGAATAGATCAGCTCTGTCTCCAGAGATCATGTTCACAACACAACACCTGACTTTCACATTTACTGCTACATGAACCTTTACACAACTATTAAAACTCTTAAGAATCATGATACAGGACATTCCTGCACAAACACACATGTGATTTTCTCTGTTGTCTGAATGAAGCTGTTAGACACAAATGTAACATGTTCAGAAGCTTTATTGAATGTTTCAGTAAACACAGCACATTGAAAGATGTCACAGTGGTTTGACATACGAGCTCTCTTTCAGTATTGATCTGCTGCACTAGACTCATGAATGATGTCTGACACTCAGATACGACTCATCAACACTCACAGCCGCTATTGTGAATCTTGTTTATGGTGTTTGACTCTACAAACATACACCCCTCTCTCTTCCCAGCGTGCTTTGCTGAGGGTCAGGATGCTACTGCGGCTGTATCGGCCGTCCTGCTCTCTCTCTTCACTGGTGTGAACCCCTTCAGTGACCTCTGACCCCTCAAGTGTCCAGCTCACCAGCGCCCCCTGTGGATCCACAGGACACAGACACACATTCACAAACACCTGGAAACAAAAACAATTCACATGTATCACATTTACTCATTTTCTGTACAATGTATCATTTTTTGGACAGTTTTCTACTTCAGTAATATACACCAGTCAAATATAATCTACTGAAGCTACTGTACGAAAACCTTCATTACACCTGACTGAATACAATCAGAATATACAGCAATTACATCAGAAAACACAACCAACAGTTCAGTTATTCATACATTGTTTACTACACTCAAGATCAAATGAAATATCTGAGATGATCTAATCCTGAAAATCATGATCTGAATAATACGGTTCTTCTAATGGACCTGTTGTGTACGATTAGTATATCTGGATTAAATTGTCTGGGATCATTCACGCTCACACACTGTTTGTAAAGGCCGCATATATCGATAGAAAAACTAGTGATCAGCAGCGCTGCTATTGGCTGATTGTTATGTCAAAAGATGTTGTTACGTCCATAGTTTTTTTTTCGGCTTCTTGAAGAATATGAAATTTTAAAACCTTATTAAAATGTCAGGAACACTTCAAATGATGCACAGATACATTTCAGATATATTTATAACATTTAAAGCAGTTGTAAACTGAAGTTGTATATATTGATAAATTAAATTTTAGTTCTTAGTGTTTAATTACAATGAGATAAAAAATAAAGTGTTTTATATCCATCAGTGTTCACTGTGTATGATACTGAGGAAAGTGTCTGAAGACGGTCCATTTCTATAACATTTCTCAAATTGGATAAACTCAGTAGCAGTTGCAGGAGTCCACATCATCTGAAAGGCTTTTACATCTACTGAGTCTGTACAGAACCTTGTACAGAGATGATGAAAGTATTTTATTGCTTTTAATGTTTCGTGAATTATTGATTTCTCTCCACTGTCACGGTGCACAAAGGGACTCAGATGCAGGTAAGGTACAACACAGTTTATTAGACAGGCTTCACTGAGAGAAACAAAAGAAAGGCAAAAAGGGAAGAAAGGGAACTCCTGACCAAATACTCAGGAACACAGCTGACTGAGAAAACCAAACAATCCACAAATCCGGGAAAGGTAAACGGGAACCAAAAAGAACCGTAAGGAGAGAAAAATAATCCAAACCAGGCTCACGGGTTGCCACGTTCCTACGAATAATAGGGAAAGGTTAACATTACGTACAGCGAGAACAACACAGTAACAAATAATTACATTGGCACACTGAGAGCTGGCACAGCCAAGCTCAAATAGGGAAAGGAGCGATCAGGAACAGGTGGTGGTAATTAGTAAAACAAGGAGGCAAACAAGGTACCAGACGTAAGACAGAAAATACAGCAGAGAAAATAAAACAAGAACCAAAATAAAAAAAAACAGGCAAAGCCTGACATCCACAAGAGGCACATCTCTGTTTAGACTTTAAAGTCTTTAAAGGTTGAATATACACAAAGTCAAAAGTTGAAACTTCAATACATTAACCTTGTCAATATAAAGAACACAAACCTAAAACTGGAGATTTAGTTTTAAGAAGATTGCAGATTTAGAAACTACTTCTATATTGTTTACTTAACATTCTTGACTCTTATTGCAGATAAAACATGACACTGATATCTGTCTATTATCTATGGAGATTAAAAATAAAATGCATGTGGGCCTAAGCATGTTTGTGTTGTTTTTTAATTTAAGAATAATAAAAAATGGTGTTATATCTCATGAAGCTCAGTCTAAGTGTAGTGGTTTAGAGATCTTCTTCATCTCAGGTCTCCTCTCTTTTCTGATGATGTGTGTAGTGTAGCACATGCAACAGTACAGACCCTGTCAGGTTCATCCCTTAGATTTCTTATATACTTAAATACTTCATTCCTATCAGTTGCCCAACGTTTATTTCATGATCCTGTCCTGACTTGAGCTGCAGTGTAACAGGTTTGGGTCAGGGAATGGTGTCTTCAAAGACAGTTCATCATAAATGTGACTGAAGATTGTTGACTCATGCAGATTCAGGTCATTTTGCTTCAGTGCTGGTGATACTGTAGGTGTCACACACCATCTAAGACATTTCATCAGTCAGCTTCCTTATTGATTCAATTGCTTTTTGCTTAATACTATTAATAATATTAAAGTTAATATAACCTGCAATAATATTTTTTTACGCATTTGGCAGAGACTTTTATCCAAAGCGACTTACATTGCATTGTACTATACATTTTGATTTCTCACTATTGCCAATCCCCTAAAATCGAACCCATGACCTTGCAGTTGCTAGCGCTATGTTCTAACCACTGAGCCACAGTAAATATTATCATTTATTAAACTAAAACACCACAAATTTGCAAATGGCAAACTGCATTTTTCATAAATGCCATCCATCATATGCACTGTCTGTGCTTTTATATACTGTATATTTAATATGAAGGTCCAACAAATGAATATGGCTTGACTGCATCATGGCCGGAATCTAATCCTGTTTACATCAAATAAGCTTTCTCCAGAGCAGATTTAATCTAACGGATCTGTTGCTAAGGAAAAAAGTCCAGGTTGAGTGTCGAAGAACTGAACAATCAAAGATCATGCAAAATCGTCAACAATCAAATCCAGCAAAATAAATCAGAATGTTACGAAGAACAGCCCCAGAAGATCTCTGAAGGATTCAATTTATTATTATTGTTGTTGTTATAGTTTAGAGTCTGTGTACATTCAATAATTATAGTGCACTAGACTGAAGCAGAAGAATCCTGCCCACTTCTTTGCATTGTGATCACGTGCTTCAGTGCTCTGAGAGTGTTTATAGTGCTGTGAGTTTAACACTTCATGACTGACAACACAACACAACACAATCTTCATCAACACACAAACCAACAAGAACAAAAATGACTTTCAGCATCATCTTCATCTGGACACTCACAGTGTTTGCTCAAGGTTTGTGAAGTAACATTTTATCACGATTGTTCATTCATTGAAGAGTGAAATCTTCATTTGTTTCAGTGTTGTCTTATATTTCATTCTTGTTGTTTCTTTCAGAGTGTAGAGGACAGTACACTGTTACTCAGAGTCCATCAATAACAGCAGTTCAACCAGGACAAAGTGTTCAAATAAACTGTAAAGTCAGCAGTGCAGTGTATAAAGGTAATAGATTACACTGGTACTTACAGAAACCTGGAGAAGCTCCTAAACTCCTCATTACATACGTTAAAAACCTCCAGTCTGGAGTATCATCTAGATTCAGTGGCAGTGGATCAAACACAGATTTCACTCTGAGCATCAGTGGAGTTCAGACTGAAGATTCAGGAGATTATTACTGTCAGAGTGGACACTATCCTAATAGCAAGTATGTGTTGACACAGTGATAAAGAGTCGTACAAAAACCTCCGTCAGTCAGACTGAACAGTGACTGCACTGATACACCTGACACATACTGCAGCTGCTGAGGGGAAAAGTTTAATTATAATGATTGTGTTTTATATTGGATTATATTTAGACAAATATTTACATAATCACACTATCGGTCGAAAGTTTTTGAACAATTCAGTGAAATGTTTCTCATTATTAAAAAGAAAACATTTGATCTGAAGGTGTAATGCTAAAATGTAAGAAAGATTAAATTAATTTAGAACAATTGTATTTTGTATTAAATTCGTTTTAAACCTTTTTGTAGATTTTACATTTTCTTGTCTTACTTGTTTCGAGCAATTTTTACAAGCAAGTTACAAAACACTTCACAACAGATAATCAAAAATACACTTTTTCAAACATTTCGGCTTTTCAGTGATATAAAATATTAGTTTTTAACAGAAATAAATAAGTTTGAGGTATTTTAATTTGATTAGACTAACTATTGATGTATATTGGTACTGAAATAAAATAAGTTAGGATAAAGTTCTTGGAGTGGTAGGGGAACGTAAATAGTTTTTAGTTACCAAATTTTGGTTTCCAGAATGTTTTCAGTTTTTGATTCCCAGGGCGTTCTATTTACGTCCATAACATTCTGGAAACATTCTGGGAACTACAGTTATTTGCCTTTATGTAGTTAACCTTATTCAATAAAGTTACCAGAAAAAAAGTGTAAAATTTTTGTTGCAAACTCAGTAGTAATTTAAATAGTTTTAGAAACATTTTTTTTGAGGAAATATTCACTGTCTTAGTCCAGAAGCTATTATGTTATTTTAAATATCACAGTCATTATTGTGGGTGGTGTGAGGTAGCTTGCATGCATCTATCCACTATTAGTATGTGACACAAATCATTGTTGCCCTACCAGGGCTCCAGACTAACTTTCTTAACTAGGAGCCCTGTAGCCCCTGACTGAAATTTTTAGGAGCGCAAGCAAAACATTTTGGGGCACACCTTAATTCAGTCAGTAATGCATTTATTCACATTTCCCCAAAATAACTATTACTGTTGCTGAAAAATAAGGTGATGACAATGTCAACAGAGCATCTACATCATTGATTTGTGCTAAATGGAGAGACTGTAATCTGGATTCATTTGAACCAACAGAAATTGTGCTTCTCCAAAAGAATGTCATTTAATTGTTTATGGTGTTACACATTAAAGCAAAATGGAAGGCAGCGTGTTATGTTCTTACGATGATTTTATTGTTTATCAAGGACACTTTTCCTCATGACCACATCACGTAACGTCAAATAAAACGTATCAAAACATTCGCCTGTCGTTCGTTCTTGCTGTGAACGGATTTGAAATGATTCAGCAATGTCTCTCAAGTGATCCACATATATATGATGTTTCCTGAACTCCTCAGCGGAAAGTTTAATTTTAAACGTCTCCTATATCAAATCATTCATGGGCTCAAGAAATCAGTAACAGCAAACAGCAACTCGTAGTAATGCGCTCACATTGTGTTTGTGTGAACTCGTCAATGAGGATCTGGTGTCATGGTTCCACTATCATTTCATGTTTTATTCCGGTCTTAAGTGGAGCCATGGCATTGCCTGATGGTTTTGTGTGGGGAAAGAATCATTCTTTCTCGTGTCTCGTCATTGTTCCCTACATCTCGTTCCTCGTCAGCCTCTCCTCAGTGCTAATCCCCAGCACCTGTTCCTCGTTATGACCCTGTGTTTGTTCCCTTTAAAACACCCTCGTGTTCTTTGTCTTGTGCTCGTGCACACTAAGAATTGCTGGGTTAGAAAATAACCAAACCTTAACCCAGCTGCTGGATAACTATGGGACAGAACACGCGCTGGGTTATTTTGACCCAAGTGCTTGGTTGAACCATTTGACCCAAAATGCTGGGTTGTTTATTTGACCCAACTAGTGGGTCAGGTTAACTGTGTTTCTGGGTTAACGTAACCTAAACATTGGGTTATATGTTGTCTCATTGCCTTGGTACTTTTATATTTACCAATAAAAATAAATAATCTCAAGGGAATGTAAAATTATTATATTTTTTCTGTAATACACTTACACAAAACAAATGCAATTGTAAATATGCATTTTTATTAATTTATTTCTTTACATTTATTGAATGGGTGCAATTGTCATACATTTCATCCAACACCTACAGACACATAAAAACAAGTTTTTGTACATCGGTTTCTTTAAAAACACAAAAATGGGTGAATTAGGCACTGTAGATTCCTATTCTATATGTCCACATTGCAGCATTAGAACACTCAAAAATATATTATTGGCACATGAGAATCAGTCCAAACAGTGTGCCATTAAAACTAAGCCAAACAAAGACTCCAAACAACAGACAATACATGTGACAACTTAAAGCATGTTACAAGTGTCCAGAAAAAACTGTTGTCCTCAAAAACTTCCCACATTAAGACTCATGTCCATCAATACGATAAACTGCATGCTGGAGAAATTCCTAAGTAGGAAGAGACTGCTTAGTTAACATCAAGAACAGAAAAGGACTTGAAACAGATCAACTTAGCAACAAGTCAGTTTCAACGGCATGTCCCGAAACAATGGCGAAGGTTTGGGATGTCGTTGCTGCCTCGTCCCCAAAGCACAAAATGTGCAGATTACATCACTGGTCTCTGCATTTTGCAAGTATTCCACCATGACAGTCCCCACCTGTTAAATATATGATAGTTAGTCTTAAAACATAACTAACATTTAAGTTAAAATGGATTTAATGAACATACACAGAGGCCTTATAAAAATCATAATTTTAGAGGAAAACTTCAAACTTCACTTTTAATATTTTACTTCATTCACTACATTCATACTGTATATCATTTACTTCTGAGGATATACATATATCACACAGTGATGGCCAAAATTATTAGAACACTAGTATTTTTACCAGCTGGAAAATGGAATAAAAGTCAGTTATTTCTATCGTTTGCTGTCGTGTGTCAGAAGGAAATTATTTTTGTCATTAATTGTAATAATCAGTGAGATTAAGAGGCAAAGCTTTTAGCAAATGCAGCTAACGGTAACGTTACCTGAGGGAAAACAATTTTAAATTATTGCTAGTTGGTTGGATCCGGCACGTCGCAGACACTTGAAAAAATATCCCCTAGATTAAGTTTTGTATGAAATTATCTAATTCTGACTAAACGTTACAAAGCCATACAGTAGGCAAACGGTAACCGAACTATACCATGTATTTCTGACCTAAGGCTAGTTCATACATTTCCATTTAACGTGGATTTAACGTGAAGGATAAAAACTTTTTAAAGTAAAAATATACACACGTACACACATATATATAACATAACGATAAAGCGACTGTTAAGGCCTTTTTTGTAAAAAAATCGCATGCTAAACTGCTAAATAACTTAACGTTAATCAATCACAGAATAAAACACTTCCTCCGCACAGCGACCGATCAAATACCGCATTAAACAGTAAAATCTGTGTGCACTTACCACAAATTATTAAAAACAATCATATTATCATATTAACTTACCTCATAAAATCAGCTTGCTGTGATGTGCGTTGCCGTCTGACAATGAGACGCGTGAAGGATCCAGAAGGTTCGATGAAGTGGAAAAATGAACAAACCGGTTGGGTCAAAATAACCCAACCAAGCTGTTCAGTGGTGAAAGAACCCAACAGTCCATTTGACCCAGCATGAGCAACCCAACTGTGTGTTTACAGTACCTCAAACAACCCAAAATTATGACCCAGCACAATTAACCCAAAAATGTGTTTACAGAAATAACCCAGCATTTTTTAGAGTGTGCATTGTACTTGTTGATGTACCTTATTAGATGTTGCTGTTCCTGTTACACCGTGTCTAAGTAAGTGTAGTTGAGTGTTAGTTCATTGTAGTCCTGTCAAGTATTGTATTTAAGTCTTTGTTAGTTTAAGTGTAGTTAGTCTAGTTCCTGTTCACCTTTTATTGTTATTGTTATCTTGTCCTGTTTTACCCCATCGTTGGCTTTTGTTTTTTGTTTATTGTTTAATCAACATCCCTGTTACCCCTACCGTCTGTGTCTGCCTGCAATTGGGTTTCCACGCCATGTCTCCACCCGAGATTCATGACATCTGGGGCTTCATGTACAACGACTTGCGTTGAATTCATACTAAAACATTGCGTACGGACAAAGCTGTAAATGTGCGTACGCACAAAAAAACTCAGATGTATTAATCTCTGCGTATGCAGGATCCCACGCATATTCTCTTAGTACATCACAATTAACGTGAAATTGAGCGCACATGCACAGCACTCTGTCTCCTCCCTCAATTAAAAACATTTGAATATGGTAATGAGTCGAATTTGGCAAAACCAAGCAACAAGAAAATGGAAAAACCAAGCAGCCAGAAGCGAAAATTTACGCAATGTGAATTGGAGGAGCTACTGTCAGATGTGGAAGCTAGAAAAAAAATTCATTTAGAATTTTGTCCTCCGGAATAAATAACAAAAGGAAATAAAATGAGTGGGAAAATGTGTGGGCAGAGCAGGTGGTGGTACAGGGGTCAATGAACTCACACCCATTGAGCAGAGAGTTGCCTCTATTGTGGGTGACACTTCACTCTCTGTAGAAGTATCTGTTGCTTTGGGAGACTCGGATGTATTACAGGACTGCCATCTGGCCACGTCTTGACACATGCTGTTCTGGAGTCACAACAGCAAATCGTTTTGGCCATTGGAGAAATTAACACTCACCTGCAAAATACCAGTGAGGCACTCACAGATTTAAGTCATTCATTAAAGGAATTGGTCAAAAATGAACTATGTGTCTGATTACAATTTACATTGTCGCAATCACATGTTGACGGACCTGAATAGCTTGTTGGTTGGGCTACACATACACTGGTCCTGGGTCGGGGTCATCTGGTGGTGCCACCACCTCACCAAGTGGTATACCGTGACTGTACGCAACATAGTGCAGCACACCACAGGGCAGCACGATGCGGCACACCTGGTCAGGGCGTTATGGCATCATTCCCCAGGTCCTGTCAAGGCAGCGCCACCTACATTTCAGATGCCCAATCGCCCGCTGTACAAATGCGCTCTCGTTCACTTTGTGGGTTGGGTGAGGGGGGCTAACAACCACGTCTTTAGTGGATAACCGCGGTCTCCTGATGGGCAATTGAATGATTTTAATATTTTTTATATAGAAATATAACTTTAAATGCATCACTAACCAGGAAGCAACCCATTGCACACCCTGCCAGTTTAGAGCCTCATCCCAACAATGCTGTTTGTAAGTATGAATGAATCATGGGTTGACCCAGGCCACCTTGCCACAATATTTGTTAGCCGCATTTTTGCGTCACATATTATCTACACATTTATTGAATGTTTCGGATTCACATATGCAAACTTTTCCACAGAAAAGGCTCAAAGGCTCAAAAACGACTGGCTTATTCCTGAGCGGCCTGCCAGTTCCCTTTGGAACGAGCCAGTTGCAAAGAAACCAAGTGTTGTCAGCACCTGTAAGGGAATAGGCAATGCAGGGCTCCTCGCTGTCTCTCTCTCCAAATTCGGACCCAACTCAACACAAAGTACCAAGAGGATAGCCCTTGGAAATCGGAAACGGCTGATAAGCCAGTCATCATCGTGGGCCAGAAAATTATTATGGTCCCTAAAAACTTGTTCTCTTTGGATTCTGCCTGGCAATGTCCTGTAATAAGGCTAACGCTGCCATTGTCATGGACTAAAGGATGTATTAATTTCCTCATGCCTTTATTTGCTCTTTCTTAACTCATTCACCGCCAGCCTCTTTAAAAAAAAGTTGCCAGCGTTTTTTTGCATTTTCACCCAAATTGAATGGCTCACAGTAAATTTTCTGTAAAGAATATATGGACAAACATGTCAAATGAAAGAACAGAGTCTCAGCTTTTAAACAAAATAAACTGCATTCTTCTATCTTCATTTGTTCGTTTTTTATCACTCCGTAGATGTGGGTAGGTTTCTTCAGAAATAAATCACTTTGATTTATTCAACCAGGTCTTACCTCTCAGGTAGGTCATTTAGTGTATCTTGGAGAGGTGAGGTGTCTGAGTCCCAACATCTTGACACAGGTGTTCCTCAGGGCTCAGTGCTTGGTCCGTTGCTATTCTCTGTTTACATGACATCCCTAGGCTCTGTCATTAGGAAACATGGCTTTTCCTATCACTGCTATGCGGATGATACACAACTCTACCTGTCTTTTCGCCCTGACGATCCGACTGTCTCTGCACGCATCTCAGCCTGCCTAGCCGACATCTCACTCTGGATGAACGGCCATCACCTACAGCTGAACCTTTCAAAAACAGAACTGCTTGTAATCCCGGCTGATATAAAGACTTACCACAACCTTTCCATTCAACTGGGCTCATCAACCATCACACCTTCCAGAAAGGCAAGAAACCTGGGAGTGGTGATCGATGATCAGCTCAACTTCACAGATCAAGTTGCCAGCACCGCCCGGTCCTGTAGATTCATCCTCTACAATATCAGGAAAATTAGACCCTTCCTATCGGAGCATGCTACGCAAGTCCTAGTACAGGCTCTAGTCCTGTCCAGACTGGACTACTGCAATGCACTACTGGGAGGACTTCCAGCTTGCACAACCAAACCTCTACAGATGATCCAGAATGCTGCGGCAAGAGTTATCTTTAATGAACCGAAGAGGGCACACGTCACTCCTCTACTCATTAAGCTACATTGGCTCCCTATAGCCGCTCGCATTAAATTCAAGACTCTGCTCCTGGCTTACAAGACCACGACTGGTTTGGCACCACCTTATCTTCACTCACTAATGCAGACATATGTACCCGCCAGATCCCTACGATCTGCAAACGAACGGCGTCTTGTGGTGCCATCCCATAAAGGTAAAAAATCTCTCTCGCGCACCTTCTCCGGATCTGTTCCACCTATGTGGAATGATCTGCCTGCTGCTACAAGATCTGCAGACTCTGTAGCCATCTTTAAGAAACGCCTGAAAACACATCTCTTCCGCCAACATCTGACATCTGACTGAACTGTTCTGACTCAACTCTCTTCTCTACTCTTTTCTTCTCTTCTTTAAAAAAAAAAAAAATGTATTAATGATTCTGTATACTGTGTTGGACTATATGAACCTTATTTTTGATTGCACTTATGCTTTTGTTGTACTTATGATGTCCTAATTGCTTCCATTACCTACCCCACTTGTAAGTCGCTTTGGATAAAAGCGTCTGCTAAATGACTAAATGTAAATGTAAATGATTAAACAGCTGAGATAATTTTGTCAAAGATTCGGCCCAGATTACACTCAGAACAATCATTAAAATCTGCTAAAACATATACGTTCTAGGTTCTGGGATTCTGTACTTTTTCCAAAGGAGTGTAATAGCGCCACCTGCTGTACAACAGTACAAACACTGATTGCCGTAAAAACTCGTCTTTGGTGGGGAAGTGTTTTTTTTTAAACGACAAGATAACTTGTCAATGGCGGTTAAAGAGTTGATTGAATAATTGATAGCATATTACCGTAGTGCTTATGTGACAATAGTATGTCAACCTACCTACAGATTTTAGAATATAGTGAATAACTGACTAGTGACTTGCACTCACGGGCGCCTTATAGGAGAGAAAAGTTAGGACAATTCCAAGTGCCCCATGACTGACGGGGGCCCCAAAAATAGTTAAAGACTAATAAAAAATGATCGTCATTCAGTATATATATTTTTATAATAATAAAATGTATGATATTTTTTTTTGGCAGTAAAAGTAAAAAATCCCCATTGATCAAAAGTAAACATCCATATTGACCGACGACCCACCTGTATCTGCATAAAATAGTTTGGTCCTGGCTTAGCCCAAATCGCCTCTGATCTCAGTCTATACAAGTAACGGCAAGCTGCTTGAACACGATGGATTTGCAGTGTTTGGATGTGTCAAATAATGGCTGTGAGTGAGAAAGATCCCAATTGCAGGATAGAGAGTTAACAGACTTTATTAACTCAAACACAAGTAAACAAAACCCACGAGGGGGTAAAAAATAACAGGAACAAAATAATCCAAACGAAGAGGTTTGAACAATCCCACACTAATCCAAAAGTACGGGCATAAGAAACAATATGAATAAGCACAAACCAGAACAAAACAAATAATGAACCGACACAGGACTAGGAAAACACAGGGCTTAAGAAGGGAAACACTAACGAGGGATAATGACACAGGGAGACCGACGGGCAGGTGACAAGACTAAATATTAAAGGGAGACAGATCACAGAGATGAAACACTAATGGGAGATTAATGGAGAAACAAGGGGGCAGAGCTACACGGAAGACACGCGCTGAATGTGAAAACAAATGCCACGTGTCTCCAAACAAGACAAAACACACACAAGACATGGTACTGTCACGTCCTGTCCACAAGGCACGAAACTAGAACAGTAAGGCCAGGACCATGACAGTACCCCCGCACCAAGGGCCGAACGGCCCAAGGGGAGAAAAAAAATCATCTGGACAATACAAACAGGGACAACGACAAGATAGACTACGGCATGAGCAAAAAAAAGATAAAACCAAATTCCATAAAACATTGGGAGGGAAACAAGAGTACAAGAGGAGGGAACACAAGACTCCGGGGGAATACAAGAGTCCAAGGGAGTGCCCGGCTGCACCGGACTGGAGTGCCCGGCTGCACCGGACTGGAGTGTCCGGCTGCACCGGACTGGAATGGCCAGAACCACCGGCTGGGCAGGACTGGATGTCGACGGGAACAGGAAGTCGGTGGCTGTGTAGCCTACTCCGACGGCTGGGCAGCGCATTCTGGCATCTCGGCAGCAAACAAGACAGGACAGGGAATCGACTCACAGGCCTAGGTACCAGCTGGGATGCCGGCAGGGATCTGTAGCTTGAAAAGGACACCGGAGGCCTCGATAAAACACTAATGGGAGACTATTGGAGAAACAAGGGGGCGCGCCAAATGTGAAAACAAACGACACGTGTCAAACAAGACAAAACATACACAAGACATGGTACTGTCAGGTCCTGTCACAAGGCACAAAACTAGAACAGGAAGGCCAGGTGTATGCCAATGTAGATTCGCAAAGCCAACATCAAAAGTAAAGCAACGTTCGCCATTGTTTATTCTGTTGTGCACAAATGTTTGTGTTTGGCGCTTTCACGCTAGCGTTGCTGGGAAAAATTAGACGTATTCCGTGACGTAACACCCGTTTTTTTATTGGCTCTCTAGCCTGTGGAAAAGCAACCGGTTCTTAAAGGGTTCGCCGGTCGAACCAACTTAGATCTAGCTATAGCATTGGGTCTGAACAAGCACCTGGTTCCCTGCTGGTGGAAAGGGGGTATCAGTGACGGTGTTTAGTTGCAGTAGATCTGCCAGAACTACTGTGACCACAATGTTGTCTAGTAACGTTAAATCAAAATCTGGTTTTCGAAAAGGGAAAGAGAGAACAGAGAAAGAGGAAAGACAAAGGAAAGGGTGTTAAACTGTAACCCAGTTTTTCACCAAGAAAGGTGGGTAGCCTATAGTCTGTGAGTGGTATTAACCTGTTGGCTTAATGTCCATATTGAAATAAGCTAGCTAGCTACATAATAGTTTTAACCAAAATATAATCACCATTAAATCAGTGCAGGGAAATGTTTAACAAGATATTCATATTGATATATATGCAGCTAAATAAAAAATCTGCTGTTCTCATTGTTTTGAGAGGATGATGTTAATTTATTTTGATTGAAAAGTTAATATATTTAATTTTGTTAGTTTTTCTTTTTTTAAATCTTTCATTAATAATTATAATAATAATTAATAATAATAATTAATAATAATTTTGTTAAGATAATTTTCCTTTATGACAAATTTTACAATAAGAATACATTGAGACTTTAAAAGATGGCATTTGGTACATTTTTTATGGTTCCTTTTAATCTTGCATCAAATAGTGAACTGCATGCTAAACTTGCATGCATGTACAAATCACCAGCAGTAAATATTGTGCTAGTACTAGTATTGAACTACAAGAAGCAAGACAGTCTCAAGCCTTTAATTAGAGTTATGTTAAGCTTTCGATGGGACAGTTGGGACAGGGGGCCCAATTAGATTTTTTGTCATGGGGCACAAAATTCATGCCAGCGGCCCTACTTATACTACACTGAAAACACTTATACTATAAGTTGACTACACTCTGTTGAATGAGTAAACTTGTTCTATCAATTGAATGAAGTAATGGAGTCTCCCAAAACGTGTTTGTATATTTAAGATCACTGAGCTTGATTTAGGTATATGTAGACCCACGTGCAGATTCAAATAGCAAAAATCTACGGCCTTTTGTACATATTTATTTAAATGCTCCATCAGTTCTTATTCTTGACTGAACATACTGTAAATAATCAAAACATTCAGGTGAAAGGGCTTATGGGTATTCCTCATTGCATACCATTCATGTGAAGGTCTACATGCAGTTGAATTTTAAGTGTACAGTATATGGCTTTTGTAGGTCAAAAAAATTAATTGATGAAGATTTTCAATAAATGGTTCCAAAACATACACAAAGACTTCTGAGGAATCAATAATTATCCTGATTTCTAATTAATAATATTTTTGAAATTTGGCAGGTGTACAAAAATACAGCTGCACACGAGAGGAGCGGCCCCTGTGCCAGGACAATCGTCTCTCTCTGAATGTGAGCAAAACTAAAGAGCTGATTGTTGACTTCAGGAAGAGACAGCAGCGGCCCGATACTCCTCTTCAGATCATTGGGACCCCTGTGGAAAGGGTGTGTAGCTTCAAGTACCTCTGTGTAAACATCTCAGAGGATCTGACTTGGACTGCACACATTCAAACACAGATTAAGAAAGCCAGGCAAAGTCTTTTCCATCTGTGACAGATGAGGAAATTCAGGGTCTTACCAGCAATCCTGAAAACTTTCTATTCAGAGGCCATAGAAAGTGTACTGACTCAGTGTGGTATGGAAATGGCTCCAATCAGTAATGTTAAGCTCTGCAGAGGGTGGTGTGCTTAGTTGAGCGCATCTCAGGGTCTCGTCTCCCCTCTCTGCAGGACATCTACCCCAAATTTAGGATTGATGTAAGTTGGTCTAAGAGGCTTGGGAGTCCTCTCACTGCCCCTAACTTTTCACAGATATAGGATCTGATTTTAGCGCTAAATGCTGTGTGAAATATTCTCATAACAAAGTTTAGGAGCCCTAAACTAGGATTAACACAGGACACCCATTATAGTTTTAATTTGACCTTTGAGATGTCTTGTGAATATGAGCCCTGATCAAAATTTTTTGTTATAACAAATGTGATATGGGGAAAATTGAAAGTATTTTAGGGTGTAATTTTCCATTAGATTTATCACCTAACGTTTTTTGTATTTTTTTATCCCACCTTTTAGATCAATATTCTGGGAGCAAAAAGATAACTACCCGCTGAAAACATTTAAAAAAACGTTAGGGACAAGTTCTAGAAATGTTATCGCCAGTCATTATAGAATGTTTTTTATCCCACCTTTTAGGTCAACATTCTGGAAACAAAAATAAAACTACTCACTGAAATCATTTAGGGTGGACAATGTTCTAGAAATGTTATTTGATGCGATTAAAAAAAAATTGAATGTTTTCCTATCATTCAAGAGAACTTTATGGGAACTATAATAAAACTACACGCTGAAAACAGTAACGTAACATTCAGTGCCGGCCCGAGCCTCTTGGGGGCCCTAAGCAGAATTTGATTTGGGGGGCCCACTCCCAGCACGCAGAGTCACCTGATTTAAGATTATTGACACAAATTTCACGCTATAATGTTACATTATAAATGAATACAGTGAGGTTATATATTAATACAAAATAAATAAATAAAAATACTCAATACGATACATAAAATACTTTACTCTTAAACTTCTGAATACAAAGTGTCACAAAACAAGAAATAAAGAATTTGCAAATGTGCAAATAAAAAATGTAAATGAAATGCGCAATCTTTTCAATAAAACCAAAATAGACAAACAT
The DNA here is from genome assembly GCA_029783895.1 of Triplophysa bombifrons. Lineage (NCBI taxonomy): Eukaryota > Metazoa > Chordata > Actinopteri > Cypriniformes > Nemacheilidae > Triplophysa > Triplophysa bombifrons. Next base: position 3,414,104 of record CM056465.1, read on the forward strand.
TCATATAATCAAAAATAGAATGTTTAAAAAAAATAGATACTTAAATAATGAAAGCAAACATAAGAACAGCAAGGGTTCAACAATGACAATTGTACAACAATGAGCTCAAAATCGTTCCTTGCTAGCTTTTCTGGAGGCAAAGTCACTGATGACATCATTGTATGGTATTGCTTGGCCAACTTTGTTATTAATACTAATGAATGCAAGTCCATTTAGACTTAGTATATTTTAACATTCACTTCAACACACATAGCAATGCTAGCGGGCATCCCTTTAACTTAGAATGTTAAGTTCCCCTTCGGCTGTTTTCTCCAATTTAAACTGAAATCTATAATCAATACGTGAAATACACCTAGATAAATGTATATTAATAATGAGAGACATTTCACTGTTGATGGCGGGGATTTAACGTTAGCTCTGGTGTTTGCTTATATAAGATCACGAGTCATGACTAGCCGCTACCTTAAGTGACGTGAGCACAATTTGTCACTAATCAAGCAAACATACCTTTATCTTGCTCTTTTTTCTACTCCTCTGTCCTTTTCTTTTTTCTCTTTTCGGCACCAGAGGGATACATCCTTTTTTGTGACATGGCTTGTCATTTATTAATTACAGTGACACGCAATTGCGCGCCGGCGCGAATTGTCAATGCACGCGAAATGTGTCTAAGCGCAATTGCGCATTATTCAACCGCTAGCAGTCACAGCAGCAGTTGTCGCCAAATAAGAATTTTCTATCTTGAATTATTCATTTCCTTTATTCATTCATTCATATTTATTAATTTATTTATTCATTCATTTATATAACTTGTTTTAAGTTATTTAATTGTAGCAGCCGCTAAGTTTGCTTATGCATCGGGCCGGCCCTGGTAACATTGCTTGGTAGTATTCTCAGAACATTTTAGAACAAAAGAAATCAAGCTGGGTATACGTCATGTGTTATACAAAAGACTGTCTCTGTAGGTGTTAAAGAGAAAGTACATCTCACATCAATTTTTTTCTGAATTTTACTAAAACAGATTTAACATGATTAAAACAATAAATCATTTTAAAAGAAACCTCTTTAACTTTGTTGACAAGCAGAACTTGACTGGGCAGAGTCCATGTCCTGGTCCAACAGATGTCTTGGGCATATTTGCTCCAAACTGTGATTACGCACGAGGTCTTGTCCAAACGTCCATATCCCCCCCCCCCCCCCTCTGACACCCATATGGATACTATTTATTAATATGTGAACCTAATGTTAAAACAGAGTTTAACAACAGAGAGAATAGACAATTTTTCAAGAAGTAATTAAACGTTTTTTATTAGAATCAAAATCAGAAATAGAATATCTTTACTTATCATTTCACAAGGTGGAGACATATTTAGTGCCATTTGAAAGACAGTAACGACAAACAACAAATAAGAACAAATATACAGCAATCAGACACAGTATAAGTTGAACACACACTTAAATCAGCACATTGCATTGTGTAGACTGAATGGCCTAAGTCAAGTGCCAAAGTAATCAGGTTTGTGATTTATGGCATGCTCAGTGCAATGACAGCTCAGAGGTAAAAAGTTTGATAATAATCAATAAATAATCAATACATGTGAACAATTAGAAATGCTATAGAACACTAAATATGAATTTAATGTGCCAAAAATATTATTAGTTCTCTCAATATATGTATTTTCAGGTATGCATAATGATTTCAGGAGAAATAAAATGTACAATTGTATTTTATTTTACGAGCGCTCCATGCTTTTCGCCTCTGCTTTTATGCTTTATCTTATTTAAACACTAGCAGTTCAGAACAGAGCTTAGACTAAACGATTAGGCACTAAAACCAAAGACTCTGTGGAATACTTCAAAACTTTTGCAATACTCAGCAACCAGGATCTTCTATAGGATAGTGGTCTACCAGCTTAGTGCCGACAATTGAAACTCTTCAGGATAACTCCTCTGCCCACACATAAACTGGTGTGAAAATGCCTTCTTTTGGATCAACAACCACCTGCTGTTCAAACTGCCACAAACTTCAACAAAGGATTGCAGTTCTCGAAACAAAGTTATTTTCGATACTGCTGTCTCTGCAGGAACCCACAGCTGAGCCTCGCCGTGGACCTCCTCATCATAAAGCCGGTGAGTTCTGTGAACCCAGTACTTCTCAACAGATTATAGTGAGCTCAGACAAACTTGAACAGATGCAAACAAAGGTAACTGAGGACACAAACCGTTGGCAGAAACAGGGCGCAAGACCTTAAGGTGCCCGTAACATGACACTGTCAAGAGTTTCACTAATTGCTGCATCAGCTTTATCCACACCAGATATGGCTAAGACTCGACTAGACAATGTTGGTACTCTGCCACCCCCTGTACATCTTGAAAATAGATTTGAGACACTAATGAGTATGGGTGAAGAATCCCCACATGTGATCAGGCACAAATCAAAAGTGGACACTGCAGCTGGCAGATGCTCTGTCAAAAACAGGCAACAGCACTCTGCATAGAATGCTGCTGAGCGAAATACCCTGATAGTGGGGGACTCTATTATCAGAAACCTTCGTAGCATGGCTATACTGACACATTATTTCCCTGAAACAATGATTGCTGATGTAAGCAAGGAACTGGACTTATGACACAACATAAGTCCATAAATCGGATTTGTCATACATGTGGGGAAAATTAATTTCGAAAAGATCCGTCAGAGCTCCAAAAGAAGGGATTTTGATGAACTGTTTGAAATGTTTGAAAAGCTGAAAGTTCAGTCGTTCATCAGTGGACCTCTCCCAGCTCGGGGAACGAATATGTTTTCTCAGCTACAGTCTGAACACATGGCTGCAAAAACCTGCAACAGGACTGAACTTCATTGAATTAGTAATTGAATGAGGCATTTATATAACGCTTTATTGTGTATTGCTGTACACCCAAAGCCCTTTACAATCATATGAGGGGGATCTCCTCTCACCCATTGATAACTTTAATCTCTTTTGGAGTCAAAGACAACTTTTTACACATCGCCAGGGATCACACAAACCCCCATCTGCTGGAGGTGGACTAAACAAGACTGCAAAGAGCACTGGTAACTGATATGAATTGGGTCCCCGCTATGATAACAGCAGCAATCTCAAATATTTACACAACAAGAGGGAACCCAGTGTTCCTTTAGTTTTCGTTATTTCTGTCCTGATAAGTAAGCGAAAAAACTACTTTGCCCATTCCAGTCGTATGGCAAACCCATCTAATCTACTGCCTTTTAGACGTCCCTTTGAGAATGACAGGGGTTAAAAACAGTCACTATGAAATTAGCACTTTTGAACATCCGTCTAAAAATTAAATCCGTTTTGGTCAATGACCTCATCACCAGTCACAACCTGGACTTCATGTTTCTAAAGGAAACTTGGTTAGATGATAGTTGTAGTGCTACAATCCTCAAAGAATCTGCCCCCCAAACTTTACTTTTATAAATGTTTGGAGAGGTATTAGGACAGGTGGAGGAAGATATCTTTCAATGCAAGCAAGTGAGTATTGCTTTAAAAGGTGCCCACGCATTCTGTTTACAATTATTTACAGACCTTCCGAATAATCCCCAGTCTTTGTTGAAGACTTTTCAGAACTATTTCCTCAGAAACCTCTTTGTTATTGCTGGAAATTTCAATATTCATGTAGACAAGACAGAAAACAACTCTGCAAATGAACTCTTAAATGTTTTAAACAATTTTGATCTGATCCAGCATGTGCATTGTCCCACACAATGGTTTACACACTCTGAATCTGATCATTAGCAAAGGTCTAAACATTTCATACACTATTATTAGAGATGTGGCGCTGTCCGATCATTTCTGTATCTTCTTTGATATATCAATCAGTCCTGCAACTGAAGATAGACCCTTCACTGTAAAATGAGATTCATAAATGAGAACACCAGTGAGCCATTTATGAATTCTATGTTTTTGTCACTAAATGTATCTGCAGACTCTATGGATGTTCACCTCGATAGCTTTAATGCAAAAGTAAAAAAATGCTATCGACGTCAATGCTAGGTCAAGCGATAACTGGCAGGCGTAAAGCACCCTGGAGAAACACACCAGCAGTACAAAGCATGAAAAGAACATGCAGAAAAGCTGAACGTATGTGGCGAAAAACATAACTTGAAGTTCACTATAACATCTATAAAAACAGTAAGCATGCCTTCAATGTTGACTTAGGTAAAACTAGACAGAACTTTTTCTTTAACATCATAAACTGCAACAAAAATAACACTCAAACTCTTTTTGTGTTATGGTTCTGCCCCGTCTTGTCTTGCTTTTCTTTATCTAGTGACAGAATCACGACAGAACCTCTTGTTTCATGTGAACAGAGAGATTTAGACCCTTTCGGCCTTGCATGCCCTCTTTCCCGTCTCGTCTCTGTTCCCCCCCTTTCGTTCCTCTCGTTTTAGCTCTCCATCAGTGTTTTATCCCCGACACCTGTGTGTTGTTAATTATCCTTTGTTAGTCTCCCTTTAAGATGTCCTCATGTCTATTGTCCTGTGTCCCAATATCAAATCTTCCTTTTATAGGCAAGATCATTGAAAAGGTTGTCTTCAATCAGCTGACCAAATTCTTGAACTCAAATGGCTACCTGGACAATTATCAGTCTGGCTTCCGTCAGCATCATAGCACAGAGACAGTGCTCATAAAGATAATTAATGATATTCGATTGAATTCTGATTCCGGCAAAATATCAGTTCTGGTTTTACTAGATCTCAGTGCTGCTTTTGACATGGTGGATCACACCATACTCCTACATAGGCTGGAATACTGGGTAGGGCTTTCTGATTTGGTACTTAAATGGTTTTCATACCTAAAAGGGAGAGGTTACTATGTGAGCATAAGCAAGCATAAATCTGTCTGGACACCCATGACTTGTGGTCTTACACAGGGCTCGATTCTTGCTCCGCTCCTTTATTTATGCTCCCACTTGGCCAAATAATGAAAAAGTACCAAATTTCCTACCATCGCTATGCGGATGACACTAAGATCTACCTAGCACTCTCATCCAATGACTACAGGCCTAGTGACTCTCTATGCAAGTGTATTGATGAAATTCACAGCTGGATGTGTCAAAACGTCCTTCAGTTAAAGAAAAACAAAACTGAAGTCATTATATTTGGTAACAAGGATGAAACTAACTAGGTAAACACATACCTTGACATAAGAGGTCAAAAGACACAAAGTAAGGTAAAAAATCTTGGCGTCATATTAGAGTCTGACTGTAGTTTCAGTAGTTATGTCAAAGCAATAAGCAGATCAGCGTATGACCATCTCATAAATATAGCCAGAATCAGATGTTTTGTCTCAAGCCAAGATTTAGAGAAAGTTGTTCATGCTTTCATCACCAGCAGTGTGGTTAACTGTAACAGACTTGTAACACGTCTTCCTCATACAGAACACTGCTGCCAGGATTCTGACCAAAACCAAAAAATCTGAGCATATCACTCCAATCCTCACACTGGTTATCAGTTACTCTTAGAATTAACTTCAAAGTATTCTGACTTGTCTATAAATCCCTCAATGCTCTAGGACCTAAATACATCTCAGATATGCTTATTGAATATAAACCCAACAGACTTTTCAGATCATCAGGATCAAGTAAGTTAGAGATAACAAGTGTTCACTCAAAACAAGGTGAGTCAGTGTTTAGCCATTATGCCACTCGTAGCTGGAATCTGCTTCCAGAAGACATCAAATGTTCAAAAACAGTGGCTACTTTTAAATCCAGATTAAAAACACACCTGTTTAGCTGTGCATTTATAACCTGAGCTGTCATGATACACCAACGGAGTAGACTCAATTGCAGGTGGAATGATCCAATTCTTTATTTAGCACACACAACAGGTCAAAAAGATCCCCATGGCACAAAGACATGTACAGTCAGTAGCAAGACCAATAGATTTCACCGCCTTCCGTGAATGAATGTCCCAGCGATTCCAGAGGGAGGTAGTAGACTGCAAGGCCAACTGGGAAACCCCAGTGTAAGGCAGCGTCAGCTGGAGATGGGAGGCGCCACCGGAGAGGCTGGGAACTAGAGTAATCTCTCTAGTCGTGAGATCGGATGTCCAGCATTAGGACAGCTTCGAACCCTCGGAGGAGGCAACCCCACACGGGATGCGGACCCTTGTGCCTGCAGAGGTGTTAATGGATGATGCGTGAAGCAAGCCGGGGCGCCAACAGAAACTAAACAAATCCAAATAGGTTAAGCTGGGGCAACTGGAGGAATCACGGGATATACAATACAAGACACGAATACTACAGAACTAGAAATAAGCCGAAACGGCAGAACTAACGGGTCATAGGATTTACACTAAAACGATCCGACACAAGTCGATGAGAGGGACTAAATAGGAAAACCTAACAAGCCACAGGTGGCAGGGAATAGCGATAATGATGATTAGGAATGACTACAGATGAATAGGGTGAAGAGATGAGACACCGGTGACGGAAAAGCATATAGCAGGGAAACACAAAGGCGGGGTAAGTGACGCAGGCATTACACAAACACAAACATAGTGACAGAAAGAGAACCCACGTACCGGGATCACAACACTGAGCACTGTGCTGGTTTACATCAACTGCACTTCTATTTCTAATTTATTTTTCTTTAATTCTTATTCTGTTTATATATTCACTCACATTTTTAAATTTTTACTGCTGTTTTACTGTTTCTTAAAATCTAAAGTTGTATTTGTGATCTTAAATCATTTGCATTTAAATCGTACGTCTTATTTTTCTCTGTCAATCATTTTATGTTAAGCACTTTTAATTGTTCTTGTGTATGAAATGTGGTTTATAAATAAACTTGGAAGAAACTGGAAAACAATCTGACTAAAAGAACAGGATCATGACACCTGACAAGTCTCAAACTTCCATATAAACCTGATTTTCTGAGTAGCCGGTTTAATGATATGCATGTAAACACTTGAAAACAGATTTCTGTTATAAGTTGATTTTCTTTATAGATATGCAATTATTTTGCCCATGCAAACGCACTCAATGAGTCTTATATCAGAGTGAAGAGTTGATAAAACATTCATAAGGTCAGTATGATGTGTATGAGTCCAACTCATGAATAATGTGTCAAACAAGTGAAAGTGACTTGTGGTTATTCATTTGACAGTTTGCTTTAGAAATTTACTTCATCTGCAGGTGTTTTCATGGTTCATTGAGTGATGTTTATTTATAAAAAAGAGCTGATGTTCTGATCTGTCACTAAAGACAAAATGAGTCATGAAGATTCAATATGATTTTATTTGATGAATTTTGATGAAACACAATCAGCGGTGAATGAATAAAGCACACATGCACTGGTTTGTGGTGTTGTTTGTGAAAAGCAGAGCAGATGTCAGATGAGAGAGAGAATGAAAGTAGAAACACATGTGAGACATGAGTGAGACTCAGATGAGAACAGAAGTCAGAGGAGAGAGAGAGAGAGAGAGAGAGAGAGAGTCTAGTGTGAACACTGATCATCTCTCCTGAATTCTCCAGTGACTGTATGACTGGGATCTTTGTGTTTGGCCTCACAGCTCACTGAGAGCACTGAGCTCCACTCCTGCTCAGAGAGAGTCAGACTGCTGCTCCAGCTGTACAGACCGTTCTTCTCCAGGAGCCCAACACTGCTGTCCTGAGATCTGCTGCTCCCGTCCACCTTCCACATCACACTCCAGTCTGAGGGGAAACCCTTGTTGAGCACACACATCAGTGTTGCTGTTTTCTTTGTGGAAATCTCTTCACTGGAGGGCGGCAGAACGCTCACTTTAGGACGAGTGAAGCCTGACAAACACACAATAGTCAAAAACTCACAGAGAGAAACAAACAACTTCATAATAAGATCATCATTTTAAATAATAAATAAATATGAGATCTTTCATTCATGTTGATCTAAATGTTTATACAGTATTAAAAGATCAGTGTGGAAAACTTTTTACCTTTGTGACATTTATTTATTTTGAATAAAGATTAAAACAGAAATTAGAAAGTACCTGTAACATCAACTACAGTGACAAAGTCTTAACAGCATTTCAAATAATCATAAGTGTCAAATAACTTGTTTTGAAAATTATAACCTGTCAATATATTAAATACAATAAATAAATACAAATATAAACTTGTAGTTTTTTGTAACTCAGAAAACTTTTTATTTGATTTTCTATTTTCACGATGCAAGTTTTATTCAATTTACAGCACACAATTGTTTATAGTTTTACAAATATGCGACAAAACTTATTCAGAATACGAATCTGTGCAAATAATTTTAAAACACTTGTTTTCATTCTTCCACATTAACTACATAATTATGTATAAATCATTAAACACTTCTAAAGCTTTACTCACCATATTTTGCAGAAAAAAAATCCTAGGGTCTCCGTTTCAGATTTGTAAGTGCAATTTTACAAAGTCTTGAATATGATAAAATCATATTTATATATTTTTATATTTCATAGTTTATCTCAACACATGAAAGCAGAAATATGTTATAATATTATTAAATGTTTTTACTTACTGCCAACATCCAGTCTGGTGCCGCTGCCGAATGTGTACCACAGCAATACAAACTAATAGAGCGACTGTACAAAAACCTCTGAACGCTTCAGTAACTGCACTATAAACACATCACAAACACATCTTTACACTTTATCACACATTCACACATCATACACATTACATTTCATTTCATTTTGTTTATTTTTGTATTTTGTACATTTTGGGGTAAACTATCCCTTTGACTATAATATAAACTAATTTACAAGTTTGTTTGAATTTTAACCCTTAAAATTGAATCTCATATTCTCAAATCTGAAAGTGTGAACAATTTATTAATATACAAAGATGAAAACATCCAAAGATTTACAAAGCAACTTTATTGTCACTCTTTCATAAAGCTGCTGTCCTGTGTATCTCCATATTCTGTGTTTTTTATTTTACACCAACATTATACACAAAATAATGAATAAATATTCACCATTACAAATCATTACACACTTGTTCAATAATCACTACACATAATCTAAGAAAACAAAATACAACCAATGTGCAGAAATGAACATTAAATGATAAAACAGTGTTTGAGTGTGTTGATGTAAATGTAGAGAGTGAGTTTGCATTGTGATCACGTGCTTCAGTGCTCTGAGAGTGTTTATAGTGCTGTGAGTTTAACACTTCATGACTGACAACACAACACAACACAAACTTCATCATCACACAAACCAACAAGAACAACAATGACTTTCAGCATCATCTTCATCTGGACACTCACAGTGTTTGCTCAAGGTTTGTGTAGTAACATTTTTATAACGATTGTTTATTCATTGAAGAGTGAAATCTTCATTTGTTTCAGTGTTGTCTTATATTTCATTCTTGTTGTTTCTTTCAGAGTGTAGAGGACAGTACACTGTTACTCAGAGTCCATCAATAACAGCAGTTCAACCAGGACAAAGTGTTCAAATAAACTGTAAAGTCAGCAGTGCAGTGTATAGTGGTGATTTCTTAGCCTGGTACTTACAGAAACCTGGAGAAGCTCCTAAACTCCTCATATATAGAGCAACAACCCTCCATTCTGGAGTATCATCTAGATTCAGTGGCAGTGGATCAAACACAGATTTCACTCTGAGCATCAGTGGAGTTACGACTGAAGATTCAGGAGATTATTACTGTCAGAGTGTTCACATTCCTAGTGGCTATGTGTTGACACAGTGATAAAGAGTCGTACAAAAACCTCCGTCAGTCAGACTGAACAGTGACTGCACTGATACACCTGACACATACTGCAGCTGCTGAGGGGAAAAGTTAAATTATAATGATTGTGTTTTATGGTGGATTATATTTAGACAAATATTTACATAATCGCACTATCGGTCAAAAGTTTTTGAACAATTCAGTGAATTGTTTCTTTCTTAAATTTAATATGTTATATTAAATGTTTCTTTATTTTATTTATTATTTATTATTAAAAAGAAAATATTTGACCTGACGGGTGTATGCTAAAATGTAAGAAAGAGCTTTTATAGACAAAAACGTAGTTTTGCAAATATACATGTCATTTTTTCAGTTATAAATTTTATTTTTATTTTAATTTTTGACATTGACTAAATAATGAAGAAGAACAGTCAAGAGCTCAGAGTAAATGGAAACCTGATGAAGTTTCTTGATACGAGGCAAAATGTGACTTCACTAAAGGTACTAAAATATAAAAGTAGTGTTTTTTAGTTGCAACATAATTCCTGTAGTGTTACGATATATGTCCCTTTGTTTTATTTCATATTTTCACAGTATGTGTTCAAAAAATGTGGACCGGTAGTGTATACATAAAAAAAAAGTATTTCTCACACACATCATCAATACATCTACTTAAAATAAACACACAGAACTCTTCTTGTTCAGGCCCTTGTGATCTCTAGGCTGGACTACTGCAATGCTCTTCTTTCTGGTCTTTCTTGTAAAGTCAATCAAACACCTCCAGCTGGTTCAGAACACAGCAGTGTGACTCATCTTCCAGGAGCCCAAAAGAGCCCATGTGACGCCCTCTTCATGTATTTGGTTCAACAATATAGTTGATGATGTTACACAGATGGCGGACTAATAACGTCTACTGTACAAATTAATAACAGAACTAATAAATCCGTTCAGATCAAATTAATGTCAGATTATTGCTGTAAAAAGCATCTAAACAATCTATTTTAGTTCTCTAGTGTTTCATTTCCTCCTCTTTCTTTCATTTTCAGATTTCCACTTTTATAATTTCAGATTCCCCCTGGAGTCCCAGAGCATAAGCACATGTACTTTTTAAAAATAGCTTAATTTCTCTTGACGAAAGACATGAAATAGTATTTATATCTAGAATGCATACAGAATGTTTATTTTTCTCAAGAGCATGTAAATGTACATGTCACACTGAAATGGAACCACACATCTAGATTGCTAACACTACAACTTTGCAATACTGTTCACAAATGTTTGTTGGAAAGATGGTTTTGGGAAACACTGAATTGTTGAACTATGCTGTCAATGACAGAATTTGCGCCCATAATTGGTTAACAACACTTTTGGGAAAAGCACCCCAGAATGGTTCAGTGAACAGTTGTAACGCGAATAATGAAGGAGTCACATGAGAATGAAGCATCGATAAGTGTGTTTACATGCACATTATCACTCTGATTAAGATTAATAAACTGAGAACAAGTAAATCCTGTTGAAACAAACAGCATATGTAGGTTAGGTATGTTTTGATGTTTGTTTGATGGTTTGTGCTGGTTTAAGCTGGTCATGTGCTGGTTGTTAGCTTCATAATTTAGTTATGGCAGGATGAGTCGATTGGCAACCCCCATGTCATATTTAACTGATTTTTTATTTTAAAACCACTCGTTGTCTGATATCAAAGTGTCGTCGGTGAAACCGCGTTTAGCGGTGACGAAGTGTTTTCGTAATGCTGGTTTTTCTGTAGAAGGCTTGTTGATGATGATAAACGTATTTAATGTATTAATGCTTTATTCAGTCCAAGTGTATCTAACTGTTCAGTGGGTTTAATCTGTTGTAACTGCTTTTATTAATTTCAGGTGCTGAGTATTGAGGCAGTGGGTTACAAGCCCATTTTATTTATTTGAAAACAAAATAAGAAGTCTTAAAATAAGTGTCCACTACTGTCACCAGAATGTTTTTGGAGAAGATTGCAAAGGGCTCATGAATTTATGCTGACTAAGGGTAAGAGCAAAATTTGTGTTCAGAAATAATAATTATTATTTAAAATAGCTTTCTTTGTCAATATAATACAGATTTGAAATGAGCTGCCGGAGACCCTTACATTGGAGCAGCCGGAGACCCTCACATTGGAGCAGCTGGAGAGCCTCATTGAGGAGCAGCAGGAGAATCTCACAAAGGAGTCCAAGATTGTATTTGTACTTAACCTTGTTTCTCTGTCTTTCCACATTCTCCAACTTCTCTCTCTCCTCCCTCCCCTACTACTTTTACAGCTGTTCTTCCTCCACAGTCTTCTCCACTGCCATGCTGTAAGTGTCATGGCAGACAAGGAAAGACTCAAATGCGGGGCAAAAAACACGGTTTTATTTAGGTAAACAAATCCACCACAGTCTGGAAAATAGTACACCACAGACGACCCCCTGCGGGTCACGGGGAAGAATCCAAAGAGAATAAGGTCCGGGGAGGCAACTGGACGTTGTATCCGCCAGGCGAGAGACTTCGTAGAGATCTGGGTCCGTGGAGGAAACTCGACCCGGAACTCGCTAGGCGAGAGAATCTGTAGAGCCTGATAAATGGTGGTATCCAGGAGCAGTGGTGGAGTCTTGTGAGGAGGGAGATCGCAGTCCGGAACGCCAACGGGATCTGTGTAGATGTAGTGGGAGAGTTTGCAAGGCAGGAAAAACACAGAGATGAAGGACAGCGATCTTGAAGGCTAAATGCTAGGATGGTAGCAAGGTAAAGGCTAAGGCTATGACTGACCGTTGGCAAAGACAAAGACAAAGATATTACTAAGGCTTAATACGTCTAGAACACGCTAGAGTGTAGGCAGTCTGAGCTGGCAAAAACACGCAACGGTCAGACAAGGAACGAGGGAAAACAGAGGGTATTTAAGGGAAATACTAAGGGGATGTAATAGAATGCAGGTGCGATTGATAATAATAAACAAGTCACCGGTGTGGGGAAAGCCCTGACTGGGGAAACACGAGGGCGTGGTAAAAGACATAGACACCGAGTGCGTGCTAACCGCTAGAAAAGGATAGCACGTGCTCGACAAAACAAAACAAACACCTCCCAAGCCAGAACACACAAAGACAAGAACGGGATCATAACAGTAAGTCTTTGCGACAGATGAACAAAAGGAATAAAAAACTAAATTTGTCCACCAGCACCTTCTGCCACCTCTGTCTCTCCTCCATCTCTTTTCCCCACAGATCTCTCCCTTCCACAGTGTTGTCCTCCACCTGCTGCCTCTTCCATCTCCAAGCCGTTGAGTAAGGAGGGGCCAAAAGTGAAGAGAAAAAGAAAGGGTAAGTTTTGTTTTGCTGTGGTATAACTAAATACACACTATTGATAAATTTGCACACAGATACGATCCAAGACAACATCACTATAAAACATCACATCTTATTAACCAATGAGAAAACTTCACAGTACCGGTAATACAAGTACCAGGAAGGAAGGTCAGGTTGTTTGATTGACATTCTCGATCTGTCTGCGTAGCGTACGTGAATGTGCTGATGACGTATTCTGTCTGCACAAGCCGGGTGCACAGAGGTATGCAAATACATGTTGAATGGCAGGTAGGAAAGCCAATAGAATTGCTGGGAACCAGCATTTAAATTGGACTTACATTTCTTGTGCCTATGGCTTCCGCAGAATGTATAAATACATATAAAATATATTTAGACCCGTTAACTGAATGATCTGAATGTGAAGAGACTTTCAACCAGCATAACAAAAAATAAGTCTGAAGACCTATGATCACCTATTGCACCTTTAAGCTGAAGGCCTTTGGATACCCAGCCCAGTGCATTTTTGCTTGATCCACAAAAAGCAGGAACAAAGTCACTCAGACACAAGTGGAGAGGACCACAGATCACCTCACAAGTGAAATGAAAACTATTAACTTGAGATTTAACTACAAAGCATGACATTCCTTTGTATTGGTCATTGAGGTTGCTGAAAATGTAGCAGGCAGAAGATCTTCCTATTTGATAAAATAAAGGGGGAATGAAAAAAGGAGGTGAAATGTATTTTATTAGGCTGCTTTCTGGTCTCTGTGACTAATTCTGTACATTAAAGAACAAAGGGATATCTAACTGTGTTCATTGTGCAAATCTTTACGACATATTTGAGACCCAGGGCGAAATTTGCTTTTCTATTATAGATAATTTTGCAAACTTTCTGTATAAGTGAGAAAACTGTGTCCAACATTATTTATTAAACACAGGATAAGTAGTTGTTCTGCTGTTTTTCCTTTGATATGCTCTTTGAAATTTGAGTTGCAGTCATGGATAACAAACTGTTTTCACATTTATGCCTGAACATTTTTATTTATTTCTCCCCCTGTCTGTATTTACAACATTCTTATGTTAGGTTTTGATGGTGCTGTGAGACTCTGAAAACAGAATTCATAAATACAGTAAAATGTACATAAAAAATGTTAAAAAGTTAAAAGTAACATTACTAGGCAACATTTTATTTCTCTATATATCATTAATTTTCCTTTAGCAAAATAGCTATGGGTGAACTTGCATTTAGTGTTGTGAAATAAGCATTCTTCACCATAATTGTGTCCCTATTATAATCTCCAAACAGGTTTCAACAGCACCCTAAACTAGGACACAGGCATGTGGCCACAGATGTTTTCCTCAGGGCTGACGACCTAAAATTCCTTTTTCCCCTGTGAATCATATTTCGTTATTCGATTATTATTATGTAAGATTATCTGGTCTTGTATTTGGTTGAGTTGGAGCTCATTTTGAACTATTTTGTAGACAACTGTATCTTATCCCTGGAAAACAAAGGCAAGTCCAAAAGACGTCTTTTCAACGTCGTTTTTTCAACGTTTTATGACGTCTTCTGGACATGTGCTATTGTTGACCAGGTGATCTCTATAATTGTATTGGACTGATATCAGTTTTGCACCTGCAATTAATATTGAATTGAATTAATCCACTATTATTGTGATCAATGTTTGCTTTAGTTGGGCTCTTAACACTTGACCTTCATTCTATGAATCCTCTTTCAGACAATAGTGTTTTCCAACACTTGTTTGTCATTAAAGAAAGAGATGGTGACGGGAAGTTATTGTACTATAAATAAAGTCATACTAAAGTGTTGAAGACAGTTGTAACATCATACATGACTGATGTTACAAGCATTGAATTAAAATTATCCTCAATCCTTCATTGACACACTACGACATCAACACTCATCATATAAACCTCAACTATGGTGACAATTAACAAAAACAATAATTAGATCAATTGCAATGCATGCTGGGAATCATGAATGTGTTTTGTAATATTTGTCATTATTCCGCTATCATGTCATGTTTATTCTTGTTCTTCCAGCGGAGTCATGCCATAGCCTAGAGTTTTGTGTGAGGAAGACATGGCATGGCTTAGATATTGGCTGTCATGCGTTTTCTCATGTCTCGTCTATGGCCCTCCCCTCTCGTCTCCTCGTTAGCTTCCCTTCAGTGTTTTATTACCCACACCTGCCTGTTGTTAATTATCCTTTGTTCGTCTCCCTATTTAATGCCCTTGTTTTCTCTGTCCTGTGCTCGTTTGTTCTTGTACCTGTTCTCGTAGCTGTATGCTCCTTGGAGATCTTTTGAGGATGTATTGCTACGCTGTGTCCCAGCGTTCAACTCCAGTGCTCTGTTCCTGTTTTTGATCCTTTTGATTTTTGTTACAGCTTATTTACCCTCCGTAAGTTTTTCGTTCCTGTTTGGCTGTCTTTGTTTTATCCCCTGTATTTTACCCCATTGTGGGTTTTAGTTTTATTTTTTTTGTTCCCGTTTAAATATAAAAGTATTTTGTTTTAACTCACCACCGTCTGCCTGCATTTGGGTTCTTTCATCACACGTTTCGTGACAATATGTTACCCAGCATGCATTGCAGCGCAAAGTGTTCTTCTGTTGGTTGTCACCATTGTTGAGTTTCATACAGTAATTCATCATGTCTTTGTGTGTTTATTTGCTCTTGCTGTTCAATCATTTGAAAATATGTTTTATAAAATTGTTAAGAAATGACTGACAAACGAAAGGCTTGAACCATATATTATGCAAAATGAAATAGATCAGCCAACATCTTCACAACAATACAACACACTCATGTTAGTGAGAATATTCATTCTTCAAAGAAAATTTGAAAGCTGATATCATTATGATTTAGTATTCTTTGGCCACTAAAGCAGTGTATTAAAACACATTTACAATGGCAAAGTACACCTACAAACAGAGTCAAGAGCCCAACTAAAGCAAACACTGATCACAATAATGGTGAATTAATTCAATTTCAATATTAATTAAAGGTGCAAAAGTGATATCAGTCCAATACAATTATAGAGATCACTTGGACAACAATAGCACACGTTCAGAAGATGTCATAAAAAGACGTTGTAAAAACTTTCATTCTGGCTCCTCACGGGAAGTCTATGTAACGTCATCGACAACATTGAAAAGACGTCTTTTGGACTTGCCTTTGTTTTTCAGGGATCCGCACTTTTGTTTTTGTGTCATCAGCAAACTTGATGATGTGATTCAAGATGTATCTGGCACAACAGTCGTGTTTCATCAGTGTGAGGAAGTTTCAAGAAAACAAATTTTATCATGTGGCCGAACCACAAAAGCACGTTTAAATGATATATACTACAAGTCTATTTTAAACTGAAGATTCATTCAATCTTTAGGTTTGATTATAAAACAACAAATACACATCATAAGCTTATATTTTAATGTTTGAAGAGAAACAATTGCAGCGTGCTGTCGGTAATCTCACCTGCACTGCTTTATGACTGTTTTCACTTTAACTGCTATTTATGTTAGAAACGAGAATGTCACTTTGTTGACGCCCCAAAAATGTACCAACATTAAAAAAATATCTCCCGATGGACAGTCAGGGCCTATCTGATTGACATGCATGCATTCATTTATATGTAAGTGAAAAAAGACAGATACTACACTTTGGTTTAATTTATAAACAGCAGATTGTATTACATGCTTAAGATTCATGGTTAAGGTCAAGTTCACTGTCAACTGTTCAAGTTCAAGAAAAAAGAGGAGTCACAGTCTTGTGGATTACAGTTCGTCATCAGAAATCTCAAAGTCACTGTCATAGTCATCAGCTGACAGTTTGTGTAAGAGGTGGAGGTTCACTGCTCCAGACAAAACTTGCGGGTAACAGTCTCTTGCTTGCACCCTTTCTGTGGATGACGTTCTGCTTTAAACCCTCTTCACTTAGGTCACATTCCGAATCTTAAAAGAAAAATGAAATTACAAAATCACATTGAGCTCCCTTAGAAACTTTAGAAACAGTCATGATTGTTGTGTATGTTTAATAGGGCTGCCCTATAATACAAACGCAAAAATGTTAATCTCTCAGAAAAGTCATAGGTGGCCTAATCTGGGTTATACAGTTGCAGAAAAAAACCCAAACAAACATTCTACACAGGACAAAGTGACAGTCACGGAAAGATATTTTGGATGATACGGCTGCTCCTTGTTACATACGTATTACATATGTGGGGCAGGACATTCAAAATAGGAACATTGAAAGAGTTTCAAGGACACACCAAAGAATGCAAGATTTACATCTTTACGCTTTCAATTGGATAGATTTGGGCAAAGTGTAATATTGGCTCATGCAGCTACATCCATGTATGATACAATGAAATATGTTTTCATTACTAGGCTTCTTTTTACTTTAAAGTTTAGACAGGACACATCCTCTATTTAGTTATAGGAATTTGGAAGTTAGAAAAAATCTGACTCTTACCAACAGTTAAATAAAAATACTCTAACGGTCATGATGGCTAAAACAAAAACATTCTTTCTCAGCCCTGGAACTGAATATTTTGTGAGCTCATTTTCCAGGAAAATCTTTAATAAGGGGCAACACTATTCTTAGGTTGGAGCCATATATTACAAATACATACTTTTCAGTACCTCGCTGGCAAACAAGTAGGAAAGTTCTCTGAGGGTATCGGCACGAGTTGATAGATTGTCACGGTTCTGCCTATCTTGTTTGGCTTATTCTTGGTCTTGGGGCAGAACCAGTGCAGAATTCCCTGTTTCATGTGGGGAGAGAGATTTTGGACCCTTTTGGCCTTCCATACTCTCCCCGAGTCTCGTCTGTGTTTCCCGCCATTTCGTGTCATTAGCTTCCCCTTAGTGTTTCATCTGTTTCACCTGTCCCCTATTAATTATCCAGTGTTTGTCTTCCTATAAGAATCCTCTTGTTTCATTGTCTTGTGCGGTTCATTGCGTTAATGTGATTCCTGCTCATGATTGTTTCTTACCAAGTTGTTGTTCCTGTTCCCCGTGTCTAAAGTAAGTCAGTTTAGTGTTTTGAATCAGTGTTTGTTTTGTAGTCTTAGTTCAGTGTTAGTTGTTAAGTTTATATATATCCTGTCTTGTTTTCCCCCTCGTGGGTTTTGTTTTGCCTGTTTGTTTAGTCTTGTGTTTATTGTTAATAAATCCGTGTTCAACCCCTTTACCACCTTGTCTGCCTGCACTTGGGTTCTCCTGCCTTGTCTCTCCTGAGATTTCTTGACAGAATGAACCGCCAGAACCGAACCCAGCAGGCAGCAGCCATGGACACTGGCCGTTGTGGTCTTGCCCGTCGCCTCTGTAGTCTTCGCCAGGGGAGTGAGACTGTGGATGAGTATGTGGGGAGGTTCCTTGACATTGCCGAGCAAGGCATCTTCGGGGAGGAGGAACTGGCGGTGCTGTTTAACACCGGTCTCAGAGACCCACTCTCTCGGGCGGAGATGAGAGCGATGGAGCCGTTGGACTTCGACAACGTGTGGATAACTGCCGCAGCTCGTTTGGAGTCCACGACTTCATCAAGCTACTCCTCTCCGCTGGTCTCGATTCCTGAGAGGGGTCCTCTGCAGATCGGGGTTGTGGGCACCGCCACACATCTCTCCTCCGCCTCTGAAGCCACTCCACAATCACCCAGTCTCACTGGCAAGCGGGAGAGACGGGAATCCTGGGGATCTTCATCGGAAGCCTCCAATCCTGAGCCACCTACCCCCTTCACCTCGTTCCTTCAGCCGACCACCAGGCGGGTGGCTCGGCTGAAGAAGAAGAGGCAACGGAGGGCAGCTCGTAATCCTGTGGTCCCGCCGAGTCCTGTGGTCCCGCCGAGTCCTGTGGTCCCGCCGAGTCCTGTGGTCCCGCCGAGTCCTGTGGTCCCGCCGAGTCCTGTGGTCCCGCCGAGTCCTGTGGTCCCGCCGAGTCCTGTGGTCCCGCCGAGTCCTGTGGTCCCGCCGAGTCCTGTGGTCCCGCCGAGTCCTGTGGTCCCGCCGAGTCCTGTGGTCCCGCACGCTGCCCAGCCGCTGTCAAGCCCGGTCCAGCAACCGGCGTCAAGCCCGGTCCAGCAACCGGCGTCAAGCCCGGTCCAGCAACCGGCGTCAAGCCCGGTCCAGCAACCGGCGTCAAGCCCGGTCCAGCAACCGGCGTCAAGCCCGGTCCAGCAACCGGCGTCAAGCCCGGTCCAGCAACCGGCGTCAAGCCCGGTCCAGCAACCGGCGTCAAGCCCGGTCCAGCAACCGGCGTCAAGCCCGGTCCAGCAACCGGCGTCAAGCCCGGTCCAGCAACCGGCGTCAAGCCCGGTCCAGCAACCGGCGTCAAGCCCGGTCCAGCAACCGGCGTCAAGCCCGGTCCAGCAACCGGCGTCAAGCCCGGTCCAGCAACCGGCGTCAAGCCCGGTCCAGCAACCGGCGTCAAGCCCGGTCCAGCAACCGGCGTCAAGCCCGGTCCAGCAACCGGCGTCAAGCCCGGTCCAGCAACCGGCGTCAAGCCCGGTCCAGCAACCGGCGTCAAGCCCGGTCCAGCAACCGGCGTCAAGCCCGGTCCAGCAACCGGCGTCAAGCCCGGTCCAGCAACCGGCGTCAAGCCCGGTCCAGCAACCGGCGTCAAGCCCGGTCCAGCAACCGGCGTCAAGCCCGGTCCAGCAACCGGCGTCAAGCCCGGTCCAGCAACCGGCGTCAAGCCCGGTCCAGCAACCGGCGTCAAGCCCGGTCCAGCAACCGGCGTCAAGCCCGGTCCAGCAACCGGCGTCAAGCCCGGTCCAGCAACCGGCGTCAAGCCCGGTCCAGCAACCGGCGTCAAGCCCGGTCCAGCAACCGGCGTCAAGCCCGGTCCAGCAACCGGCGTCAAGCCCGGTCCAGCAACCGGCGTCAAGCCCGGTCCAGCAACCGGCGTCAAGCCCGGTCCAGCAACCGGCGTCAAGCCCGGTCCAGCAACCGGCGTCAAGCCCGGTCCAGCAACCGGCGTCAAGCCCGGTCCAGCAACCGGCGTCAAGCCCGGTCCAGCAACCGGCGTCAAGCCCGGTCCAGCAACCGGCGTCAAGCCCGGTCCAGCAACCGGCGTCAAGCCCGGTCCAGCAACCGGCGTCAAGCCCGGTCCAGCAACCGGCGTCAAGCCCGGTCCAGCAACCGGCGTCAAGCCCGGTCCAGCAACCGGCGTCAAGCCCGGTCCAGCAACCGGCGTCAAGCCCGGTCCAGCAACCGGCGTCAAGCCCGGTCCAGCAACCGGCGTCAAGCCCGGTCCAGCAACCGGCGTCAAGCCCGGTCCAGCAACCGGCGTCAAGCCCGGTCCAGCAACCGGCGTCAAGCCCGGTCCAGCAACCGGCGTCAAGCCCGGTCCAGCAACCGGCGTCAAGCCCGGTCCAGCAACCGGCGTCAAGCCCGGTCCAGCAACCGGCGTCAAGCCCGGTCCAGCAACCGGCGTCAAGCCCGGTCCAGCAACCGGCGTCAAGCCCGGTCCAGCAACCGCCGTCAAGCCCGGTCCAGCAACCGCCGTCAAGCCCGGTCCAGCAACCGCCGTCAAGCCCGGTCCAGCAACCGCCGTCAAGCCCGGTCCAGCAACCGCCGTCAAGCCCGGTCCAGCAACCGCCGTCAAGCCCGGTCCAGCAACCGCCGTCATCTGTTTCACCTGTCCCCTATTAATTATCCAGTGTTTGTCTTCCTATAAGAATCCTCTTGTTTCATTGTCTTGTGCGGTTCATTGCGTTAATGTGATTCCTGCTCATGATTGTTTCTTACCAAGTTGTTGTTCCTGTTCCCCGTGTCTAAAGTAAGTCAGTTTAGTGTTTTGAATCAGTGTTTGTTTTGTAGTCTTAGTTCAGTGTTAGTTGTTAAGTTTATATATATCCTGTCTTGTTTTCCCCCTCGTGGGTTTTGTTTTGCCTGTTTGTTTAGTCTTGTGTTTATTGTTAATAAATCCGTGTTCAACCCCTTTACCACCTTGTCTGCCTGCACTTGGGTTCTCCTGCCTTGTCTCTCCTGAGATTTCTTGACATAGATATTTTCAACGATTGGGTCTCTCTGCAACAAGAATCTTCTGCTCCTCCTGAAGTCTCCTTACTGACATGATGTCAACTGCCTTTCCCTTTGTCCTTAGATCGACAGACGCATGAGAAAAAACTGCACTGTTACTCCAACAAATACAGTTAAAAATCTACGCTTAATATTAGACGGCAACCTGTCATTTAAAAATCACATCTCAAATAACACAAAAACAGCCTTCTTCCACCTTAGAAATGTTGCCAAATTATGAAATATTTTATGTGTTGTTGACGTAGAAAAATGTATTCATGCATTTGTGACTATTGTAATGCTCTACTTAGTGGTTGTCCTGTATCATAAATAAACAAACTACAGTTAGTTTCAGAATGCAACTGCCAGAGTTCTATCCAGGTCAAGAAAATACGATCAGATAACCCCAATTTTATCATCCCTAAACTGGCTATCCATTATGTATCGTATTGATTTTAAAGTTATTTGAATCACTTATAAAGCCTTAAAACAGTTTAGCCCCTACCTACTTAACAGAGCTTCTATCACATTACAACCCATCACGCTCTCTAAGATCTCAAAACTCTGGACTTTTGATAACACCTAGAATAACTAATTCCCTCAAAGGGGGTAGAGCTTTGTCATAGGTAGCACCTAAACTCTGGAATAGCCTTCCAGATACTTTTCAAAATATTTAATGCATAGTTAATGAACAGCAGCTATGCTAATTATTCTCTTTCTGCCTCCACCTTGGGAAGCCCATCCCCAACTAGAGTTTATGGCAGCTACAGTTGAAAATCTTGTGCCATCCTCCTGCGAGAGCCTGTGGACTGACAGACCATCCCAGCTCCATCTCAGGCAATTCCATCTCCTCCAAGAGAAAGGCGACCCTCTTACCATACCAGCTCAGGAAATTCCATCCCCAACCCAGAGCAAAGACGGACTACTTGTCACATTAATGCTAAAGTTACAAAACTTGGTTGTGGTGAGGAAGGCGGGATGAGAGCTGTGGGGCAGGGCCGGTGGCGTGAGTAATAGTTGGAATCAGTACACCGCTCCCGCATATCTCACGGAGGAAATCGGGAGCATAAGAGGATGAGTGACGGGACTGCTGACGAGAGATGACCGGTCTCGGACATATGTTTTACATTTATATTTATGTTCTTGTGGCCGGCAGGCGACTTTGAGGTGGCTGCGGGCATTTTACTTCCGTGTTATTGTTTGTTTTTTTTGAACGTCCACCAGACGTCCAGCACCACCGCATAGCACCGCGAGGAAGAGCCTCTCGGCTGGGCTGAGCGACAGTGTGTCGAGGAACCGGACCTAAAGTTTTTTAATCTCTCCCGTCTCTCGTCCCTGTTGCTCCTGGTGCTCCCGTTTCCGTTCACTTGTCTCGTTGGTGCATACCCCCAGGCACTGCGGACGCCGAGACTGGCTCCCCGGTGGTACCGCCCGGCCTGTAAGGCGCGATGGGGTATGTGGTGAGGAAGGCGGGACGAGAGCAGTGGGGCGGGGCCGGTGGCGTGAGTGATAGTTGTGATCAGCTCTGCACACACCGGTCCCGCATATCTCACGGAGGAAATCGG
Source organism: Triplophysa bombifrons (assembly GCA_029783895.1). Lineage (NCBI taxonomy): Eukaryota > Metazoa > Chordata > Actinopteri > Cypriniformes > Nemacheilidae > Triplophysa > Triplophysa bombifrons. Next base: position 3,436,716 of record CM056465.1, read on the forward strand.
GAGCATAATACGACGAGCGACGGGACTGCTGACGAGAGAGGACCGGGCACGGCAGTCGACCGTGAGGTGGCTGCCAGCATTTTACTTTCGTGTTATTGTTTTTTATTTTGATTAAACTTTATTAAAATGTTAGCTGGTTCCCACCTCCTTCCTTCCTTTTATTAAACCTTGTTACATTGGTATGTAATGCTAGGAATAAGGAATAAGGGGAATAAAGGAATAGAGGAATAAAGGAGGAATAAAGTTATGCCATTACTATTTTCCCTGGTTGTTCCTTTGTTTTCTGGTGTCGTTCAAGGAGTGGGACCGGGTTGGACCTAAACGTTTTCGCCGAGTGGGACTTGCTGGGTCGCGGGTGGTCCTCTGATGACATTAATTAAATTGTTTATTTATTAGATATTATTTATAAGAATGATCTTATTTGCTATATAAACACCATGCCCTGTGCTTTGTTTTACCTTTCTGTGTTTTTCTGTTCTTCTTATTTGCCCCTGTAAAGCTACTTTGGAACAATGCATATTGTGAAAAGCGATATATCAATAAACTTGAATTGAATTTATGCTGTCTCTTGTTGAAATTGCAGGTATTAAACGAGACCGTGTTACGTTACTTGCCAAAGTGTGTAAATATAGTCGCAAGTCAAAATACCACAATATGTCTGATGCGTGTTTTCAGTGCTCGGAAGACAGCTCCTGATCAATAAACAGAGCAAAAAATGGCCACGGAAACACCACACAGATAAACAAGTGTGATTGTGTCTACCGCACGAGAGTTGACGTTAGGCGTTACACGTTAACTCCTTACAAGATGAAAAGCGAAATACCCTAAATTGTTCAAAATGATTTTTTTGTGTCACTCAAAATCACCGCTTTGGGTGGTATACAAACGAAACATACTTAATGTATGAGTTTATAAACACTCATAACAGCCATAGACAAAAATGTTTCTTACTCATCGACAACTCAACTTTGCTGGAACTACATGAAAATGGCGTCGTCCAAACTGCAAAACTAATGAGGGGGTACGGGGCGTGGTCAGTCGAAAACATTTTTATTGAACCCATTAAATTGAAAGTTTTCCCCACATTCGGCTATGCCTGCAGAAGTAGTAGAAGATACTTACATTTTTACAGTACTACACTAAATCTTAAATAATTAAAGTATGTTGCAATTAAACAGTTTAATTTGAAGTTACATCAGGGCTAACAGTGTAGACGAACTATAGATGGTGATGTCACTGCACACAAGAAACCTGGCTGTCAAGGATTCACATATGAGACTGTTATGACCCTGTCCACAAGAAACTGGAAGACAACCTGACAAAAAGGACACGATCATGACACCTGCCAAGTCTCAAACTTCCATGTAAATGTTATGCATGTAAACACATTTCAGATTTCTTTAAAAGTAGATTTTTTATAGGTATTCGTTTATTTTGCCCATGTTAACTAGATGTGTCGTATATCAGAGTGAAGAGTTGATGAAACATTCATGAGGTCAGTATGATGTGTATGAGTCCAACTCATGAATAATGTGTCAAACAAGTGAAAGTGACTTGTGGTTATTCATTTGACAGTTTTGTTTAGAAATTTGCTTCATCTGCAGGTGTTTTCATGGTTCATTGAGTATTGTTTATTTATAAAAAAGAGCTGATGTTCTGATCTGTCACAAAAGACAAAATGAGTCATGAAGATTCAATATGATTTTATTTGATGAATTTTGATGAAACACAATCAGCAGTGAATGAATAAAGCACACATGCACTGGTTTGTGGTGTTGTTTGTAAAAAGCAGAGCAGATGTCAGATGAGAGAGAGAATGAATGAAGAAACACATGTGAGACATGAGTGAGACTCAGATGAGAACAGAAGTCAGAGGAGAGAGAGAGAGAGAGAGAGTCTAGTGTGAACACTGATCATCTCTCCTGAATTCTCCAGTGACTGTATGACTGGGATCCTTGTTGTTTGGCCTCACAGCTCACTGAGAGCACTGAGCTCCACTCCTGCTCAGAGAGAGTCAGACTGCTGCTCCAGCTGTACAGACCGTTCTTCTCCAGGAGCCCAACACTGCTGTCCTGAGATCTGCTGCTCCCGTCCACCTTCCACATCACACTCCAGTCTGAGGGGAAACCCTTGTTGAGCACACACATCAGTGTTGCTGTTTTCTTTGTGGAAATCTCTTCACTGGAGGGCGGCAGGACGCTCACTTTAGGACGAGTGAAGCCTGACAAACACACAGTAGTCAGAAACTCACAGAGAGAAACAAACAACTTCATAATAAGATATGATGTTAATGGATGACTATAGATTAACAAAGTTCGGGAGAAGGCAGAGCATATAATTAAGACCGGCTGGTTCGCAATCAGCAATCATAGACTCTCTCAACCAGCACATAAGTAGAGAAAGATTCTTACCCGAAGCCATCTCTAAAGGATCACACATCATAGGAAGGACGTAAGGTATTCAAGGGATCATATGTGTTTGAAAACGATGCAGTCACGCAGCAGGGCCGATCCTTGAGGCAACATTTCCAAATTTATCTTCTCGCAGATTGGGAAGCGATTCCTTATCCCCGCTTGTTTACATCCTCTAAGTCACCCCGTTCGTTCCCACATGCAATTGCTGCCGGCACGCTCTAGCATGCTGCTAAATGCCAGCTCATTGCAAACGCTAGCTCGCTGCTAAACGCCGGCTAATTTGCAAACGCTAGCACCCTGCTAATCGCAGGCTCATTGCAAACGCTAGATCGCTGCTAAACGCTGGCTAATTGCAAACGCTAGCTCGCTGCTAAACGCAGGCTCATTGCAAACGCTAGCTCGCTGCTAAACGCAGGCTCATTGCAAACGCTAGCTCGCTGCTAAACGCAGGCTCATTGCAAACGCTAGCTCGCTGCTAACGTTTGCTCACTGCTAACGGGGAACGAGCGTTAAGACGCCGGCACCAGTAAACATATGATAGTACGGCTCACAAGATCGCCGTGATTCGACCCAATCCAATAAAGATACGCTCAATGACAACACGTTAACGTTTCAATGGCTGTGCAGTAATCTTGGGGGAAACGATTCACTCTGTCGTTCCATGCAGCAACGTTGACTCTAATTAACCCCAAATTCTATGACTCAATTCCGATACTTCACAATATATGAGAATGTACCTGATTATAAACTGACTTTACTAGTGTTTGAACAGCCAAACTCGCTGTCACGCAAGAAGCTGGGTGAGTACAATCTTTTAATAATACATTTAGATTTAGCCACTGTCATTCCGCGGCGCCACTGCACTCAAGATTGGCATATCGCTGGCTAGCACGGCACCTTTCCGTTCAGCGAACGTCAGTCATACTATTGTAAAACTTCCGGAGATTAGTAACATGACCGGCACTTCCGAAAGGGATTGCTTGTTAACAAAATTGTCCGTATCCAACGGGATATGTTTCTACACAGGGTGTCATTCCCATTTACATCTTGCCCGAATAACGCACGCACCCGTTACCGTTAAAGGCGCAGTTTGTAACAATTTTGCAGTAAACTATCCCTAAACCACAAGCAAGTGTTTCATATATCTTTTGTTAAACGGAGTATTTACTATATCAAATTATTCTTTCTACTTGTAAATCGTGTTTGTCACCGCCTTTCCAGTTAGCCACAAGCTTGTTTCAAGCAGTAACTTATTTATGGACCACAAATATATGCAATATAATCAAACTTTATTGCTCTTCTTAATACGCTAACATGATTTTTCGTTCCTGTCTGATCGATGGCCGTCAGGGGTGAAGACAAGAGATCCCCTCATTCCACGCGTCTTCACAGCGTCATCAAGCTACGGCCTGTTGATTAGATCGTGCGCCATGTAGTGGCGGTTGTTACTAACTGTAGGGTTAAGCTACACAACAGGGTCACGCACCGGTATATTTACCAGTTACTTAACCGCAAGATCTCTATGGTATCTCGTCTGCCAACCTGAACACAACCGCATATTGGAATCGCAACGCAGTCACAATGTTAACTCTGAAATAATTGTTCTTTGACCCACACAGTGCGCACATAAACTTGAAGATACATGAGCATTCCACAAGTCAGCTAGGCTAGGCCGCTCTCCAGGTGAGCCATTGTCGATGCCAGCTGTTCTGCAGTTGGGGGCAGACGGGACATTTCCCGCTCCCTCGCACGGCAACCGCCAGCACAGCTCGAGCTGGCCTGCAACAGCACTGTCCGGTCACGTTTACCCGCTAAACATCACTCCTCCACCTACCCAAGCACCCGCCTCATGGCCAGCAGATCCGCTACTAACAGCCGCTGCTTGCCAGGATGCCGTTACCGGCCTGAGGAAGCACCAGTTGGCCGCTCCAGCGGAAGCCACAACTATCTCTGCGACTCAGGCAACCTCTCAGCATTCTTTGGAGACTGCTGTCCCCTCTCCGATGCCTTTAAATGCTCCGGTTCTGGAACCTCCTTCGGTCTCTAACAGCATCAGGGCGCAGATTTTAGCAGAAATTCAGGCTGCTTGCACCAGAGGCAGACCAATCACCAATGCCGGTCCCTCCCCATTCGGCCTTAATATTCAATTAAATCATCCTCTAAATACCTTGCTAACAGCCTCCAGAAACTTAATCATCTATGCCGTTTCTCACAGGACCCAACGGACATACCTCACGGCTTGGAGTAACTTCAAAACATTTCACCTCTCATACAACATCCACTTCCCGGATTCTTCCCTCCTCTCCATCACGTCATTCATACCCTTCCTCAATAACACGAAGCATCTCCAAGCCAGCTCCATCAAAGTTTACTTGAGTGGGATCCAATTTTTCACAATTGATGTTCAACGCACCTTCCCCAGCCATAGAAAGTCCTCAGACATCCTTGCTCCTCAAGGGCATCCAAAGAACCCAACCTCATCCTCGAGACGCCAGGCAACCCATCACCTTAGAGATCCTAACAAAATGCACCTCTACTCTTCGCAGAGGCTACCACACGAAGCACAACGCACGGACCCTCGATGCCATGTTCATTCTGGCGTTCTTCGGTTTTCTCAGAGGTTCAGAATTTACCACCACATCTCACTTCGATCCTTCAGCTCACCCTTCCATAGCTGATTTGTCCACACTCGACCAGGAAACCATCTCATATTTCATTTAGCAGAGCAAGACAGACCAGGCCAGACGGGGTCATTTAATTTACATTTTCAAACTCCCTTCACCGATCCAGCCGTTCCAAACATTAGCAGCATACCTCCACTCCAGGACATCACAGGCCTCATCTCCATCTGACCCTTTCTTTGTGGAAGATTCAAATCACTCTGCATCATGTTTTTGGTTCCTAAAACACCTTAAATTGATCTTACTACAATCGGGCATTCCGGCGGATCTATTTTCCACCCATTCTTTCCGCATCGGCGCTGCAACTACGGCCGCCCAAAAAGGCCTCACAAAATCTCAGATCCAAACACTCGGCCGTTGGTCGTCCGATGCATTCAAGAGCTACATCAGGACGACCGTACCCTCATCAGGAAAGCACACCGGACTCTCCTCACCCACCTTGTTCAGCATCAGCCTCCACCCACCCACCAAGCAGCTCTTCCCAGTTGAAGCATCATCACTGCGCCTCCCCTCACCAGAGGCACCTTCACTCCATGCCACTTGCTCTTGCATGTTCTGCCGCAGCAGAGCTTACCCTTCCCCCCCGATAAATCTTCCCTCGCATGCTCCCCTTCCCCCATCCCTTTCCCCAGAAGCAGACTGCTTCATCCCTCACTCTGCCGCCGCAGAACGTCTTTCCTTCCCTCTGATAGAATCCCTCGCATGTTTACCCCTACCCTCTCTCGGAATTATTGTGCTTCCTCCCTCACTCTGCCGCAGCAGAATGTCTTCCCTTCCCCAAAATTCCCTCGCATGCTTCCCTTACCCCTTCCTCTTCCCGAGAAGCCAGTATCGCACCACGCGACAGCCCCCGCAGGGGCCTCACTCTGTCGCTGCAGAACGTCTTTCCTACCCCCAGCTGACCCCTCCCTGCATGTTTCCTTCCCCTTGTCCCCTTCCCCCGAAGCCAGTATCGTATTGTGCGACCGCCCCTGCAGGGGCCCGTGCTTCATCCCTCACTCTGCCGCCGCAGAATGTCTTTCCTCTGATAGAATCCCTCGCAAGCTTCCCTTCCCCCTTCCCCCGAAGTATTGTGCTTCTCCCCTCCCCTATCATGCCCGATGCCAGTATCGCCGCAGCGACCGCCCCACCAGGGGCCCGAGCTTCATACTTCTCTCTGCCGCAGCAGAACGTGCTCCCCACCCCCCCAATACTAGAAGAGGACCATGGCTTCAAAACTTCTCTCTGCCGCAGCAGAACGTGTTACACACCCTCACCCAAGCTACAAGCCAGTGTCAGCGCAGTGATCACTCCCGGGTTTCCAACAATCGCTCTACAGCAGTTAACGTCAAGCAGCACGTAGACAGCATCGTGTCAGCGAACACCCCCACAGGGGCACATTGATGTATACTTCTCTCTGCCGCAGCAGAACGTGTTCCAAACCCCCACCCATGCTAGAAGCCGGAGTCACCGCAGTGACCACCCCAGGGCTCCCAATCTTTACTCTGCCGCAGCAGATGTCACGCATCTTGAAGCTAACATTGCAACAGCAATGCACCGCAGGGGACCACTGCTTCCTACCCACGCTCTACTTCAGCAAACGCCTTTCATCCTCAAAGCCAGCGCCGCCACAGCGACCGCCCAGCAGAAGCCCGAGCTTCCAACTAATGCTCTGCCACAGCAGACAGGCAAAGTCACCCTGCCTAAGCTAGCCAACCTTCCAGCTCTGCTGCTCCCCAGGAACATGATTCTAATTCACGATCACAGAAGAACTCCCTCAAAAATCTATATCCAGAGGCCATTACAACATCTACTACATCAGGACCTGCAAGACCCGCAAGCCACCATCCAGGAAGCCTTCCTCTCAGAAGTTGTTTTGGGGAGTATGCACTACCTGGCTGCTGTCCAACTCATATGCTTGCACTTTTGGGGGGTGAGTTCTGGGTTCGGCCATTTCCGAGCTCGGCGCACTCGCCCCTACTGGGGGGCGGGAGCGTTCCGGGATCGGATGGAATCGGCGAGCTCGGAACCTGCTCCCCGGACAGCACGCCAAACACGCATACTTTTACTACCCCTGCTATCTTCATTATCTGCTCAGGCAAACTCGTGAAATGATGTTAATGGATGACTATAGATTAACAAAGTTCGGGAGAAGCCAGAGCATATAATTAAGACCGGCTGGTTCGCAATCAGCAATCATAGACTCTACCCTATCAGCTCAAGCGAACCAGCACATAAGTAGAGAAAGATTCTTACCCGAAGCCGTCTCTAAAGGATCACACATCCCACCTCCTCCCCAGCTCCTCTACCTAATAAAGATTAAAACAAAAATTAGAAAGTACCTGTAACATCAACTACAGTGACAAAGTCTAAACAGCATTTCAAATAAACTGGTTTTGAAAAATATAACCTAACAATATATTCCATTTCATTTTCTTTTCTACCGCTTATCCGAACTACTTTGGGTCACAGGGAGCCTGCGCCTATCTCAGGAGTCATCGGGCATCAAGGCAGGATACACCCTGAATGGAGTGCCAACCCATCGCATGGCACACACACTCACTCATTCACTCACGCACTCCGGACAATTTTTCCAGAGATGCCAATCAACCTACCATGCATGTCTTTGGACCAGGGGAGGAAACCAGAGTACCCGGAGGAAACCCCAGAGGCACGGGGAGAACATGCTAACTCCACACACACAAGTCGGAAGCGGGAATCGAACCCCCAACCCTAAATATTTTAGCTTGGTGATAGTTTATTTTATTTTTTGTCAGATTCCCCTGATTAATACTGAACATATTATCAGCAAAACATACACTGACTCATTTATATAAGATGTTTTTTCTATGTTTGTCTGTGTTCTTGTAACCATCATATCTAATGATCTTTATGAGATAAACAGTATGATCAGATGCACCAACAGCTGCTGTTCATCATCACAACATTTGTCCAGAGAATTCAGTGCTCTCACCAGTCAAGAGAAAACGTCTTGGTTACGTCTGTAACCTCAGTTCCCTGATGGAGGGAACGAGACGTTGTGTCGAGAACGACAGATGGGGTTCGCCCTTGAGAACCAATCAACTCTGACTACTATAGAAAAGGCCAATGAAATTTGGCGAATGAAATTTGCATGCCGGACTCCGCCTCCGGATATCCGGTATAAAACGAAGCCGGCGTGCAGCATTCATTTACCTCTTGTTCTGAAGAGCCTGAGAGCCTCTCAAACTGCAACAGAAACGATACGGGTTTGTGGCATAAGGGACACAACGTCTCGTTCCCTCCATCAGGGAACTGAGGTTACAGACGTAACCAAGACGTTCCCTTTCTGTCGGTCTCTCGACGTTGTGTCGAGAACGACAGATGGGGTTAACTATGGAAAACGCCACAAACGCTGTATCGCGTCACAATCTCAGCGAAGCAATGGTGACAAGCCTGGGCGTGTTATCTCGAAGCTTTCGTGAAACTTGTAACCTTCCAGTGTGGTGGTCGGGGGGTTCCAGAGCTTTCCTGGAGAAAGATGGTACAGCCCTGACCGGAAACTTTCACGGACAGGGCCTTAGCTCTCTACAGGCGAGAGGCCGTCCGGTTCGGTGTACACCGGGAAAGCTCAACTCTTAATCAGAGAAGCGCTGCAGAGGCCACCTCCTACCCGTGGGTAGGAATATGGTGGAGATATAAGTATGGTCTCGTCCTTGGAGGAGAACGCATGGAACGTGCGGACAGGGTAGTTAACCGCGAGGTGGAGGTCCACCTGGGGAAGCTCATTGGTTACCAAGTGTGGGAACCATTGTCATGAGGGTATAACAGACGGAACAGCCCGCGGTGGGGGTGTTACTGCGTCTGATAGCACAGGTCCGGTTAGAACTATGTGTGATAGGTCATAAGGTATACCGGCCTAAGGGGGAAGGCTGCTCTGCCCAGTCAACCCCCAGGATGTGCTTGCTTAGTCATGGATGGAATGCCTGTTCTTAACCAGGGTCTGGGTAAGAAGGAAGGTTGGTGAGGTATCAATTCTCTTATACATGTGGTTGGGTAAGAAGAAAAGGTAGATAGCACACTGACCCAACATCTTGGAGGGTGGGATGGTGCTTTCGCAGGCATACGCCCCCCCGGATGCCAGTCCTACATGTCGCCACGCAGGACGTGGGCTGACACCGGGTTTACGCGAAGGCGGTTAACCCTTGCGAAGGTGTTTGGGCGTAGCCCAACCCGCAGCTCTACAGATGTCTGCTAGAGAGGCGCTTCTGCCAGTGCCCAGGAGGTGGCTAAACTCTTGGAGTGAGCCCTTACTGCCAATGGGTATGAGAGTCTGAGATCGGAATGCCGTCGTAACGTCATCCACGACCCAGTGCGCCAGCCTCTGCTTGGAGACAGCCTTCCCGTTCTGCTGTCCTCCAAAACAGACAAAGAGCTGATCAGAAATGCGGAAGCTCTGTGTGCGGTCTAAGTAGAGGCGCAGTGCGCGTACTGGACACAACACGGATGGGGTTGGGTCTTCCTCCCGATGGGGAGCGCCTTCAAGTCCACCACTTGGTCCCCGAAGGGAGAAGTGGGAACTTTGGGCACGTATCCGGGCCTGGGTCTCAAGATAACGTGAGAGTTGCCGGGGCCGAATTTAAGGCAATCCGGGGACACAGAGAATGCTTGGAGGTCCCCTACCCTCTTGACTGAAGCGAACATCAACAGGAGGGCCGTCTTACTCAGTTGTGGAAGATCGGAACCTCCGAGGGGCTCTCAAGAGGGTCTGGAGCGGAGATGAGGCGGGTTCCGCCCTATCGCGCTCGTAGGAACCTGGTGACCAGGTCGTGTTGCCCTCGAAACTTTCTAACAACTGGATCGTGATGAGTGGCGGTAGCGACTACATACACTTCAGTGTGGAGGGGAGATGTTAGTCTCCAGTCTCGAGAGAAGGACAACACAATCCTGATCCAGCACCTCAGTGGATCTTTCTCGTTGAGAAAGACACCAGGAAGAGAAGAGGCGCGGTCTAGAGGCGTGTAACCGCCTAGTAGATGGGGCCCTAGCCTGGGTGATAGTCTCAGCCGAATAGGGGGAGTAGCCATCTCAGGATCTTCTTGTCCCGTCTAGAGACCAGACATGGTGTTCCAGAGGTCTGATCTGGGATGCCAGAACGTGTCCTTCCCCTGAGAGAGCAGGTCCTCTGTCAGGGGAATGGTTCAGGGGGAGTCGCTATCCAGAGCATCAACTCTGAAGTTGATGCTCCTCTTCCCTGACCTTGCACGGAGTCTGTGCAAGGAGGCTCCTGGGGGGGGGGGGAAGGTGTGCTTCAGGGCATCCGTGCCGAGGGGGGCCTTGGTCAGGGAGTACCAAAGCAGACAATGGGTGGTGTTTGTGGGAGGCAAAGAGGTCTATCTGTGCCTGTCCGAACAGCACCCAAAAGAGCTGAACCGGGGGTGGAGTCACCACTCTCCGCAAGACGTATACTGACGAGAGAGCACGTCGACTGTCTGGTTCAGTGTGCCTGGGATGTGTGTGGCCCGCAGGCAGCGGATCACCTGCTAACTCCACAGGAGGAGGCGTCGGGCAAGTTGTGTTAGCTGCCGTGAGCGTACGCCACCCTAGCGATGTACGATACGGCTGTCGTGCTGTCCCGGAGGATCAACACGTGCTGGCCCTGCACTATAGGCCGGAGCCTTCTAGCGCAGGCAGCACATCCCACAACTCTGGGCAATTGCATGCCAGCGCAGACGGGGGCCCGTCCAGCGCCCCGCTACTGCGTGCCCGTTGCACACTGCACCCCACCCCTGCAGCGAGGAGATCGTCGTCACCACGACGTGCCTCGTAACCTGCCCGTGGGGAGCCCCCGCCCGGAGGAAGGTCATGGAAGACCAAGGGGTTAGGGTGCGTCGGCAGCAGGGCGTCATCACCATGTGCCTGCTGCCGGTGTGCCACGCTGTCCTCGGAACTCGACTCTGTAGCCAGTGTTGAAGCCGTTTCACGTGCATCAATCCGAGGGGTATTATCTCCGCGGAGGACGCCATGTCTCCCAGGAGCCTCTGAAATGTTTCAGGGGAACCGCCGACTACCTGAAGAGTACCAGGCAGTTCAACACTGACTGGGCGCGTGCTGCGGACAGCTGCCCCATCATGGTGACAGAGTTTTGTTCCATACCGAGGAAGAGGAAGCTCTGTACTGGGGAGAGTTTGCTCTTTTCTCGGTTGACCTGAAATCCCAATCGATCTAGATGCCGGAGCACCAGGTCCCTCTGTGTACACAACAGATCTCACGAGTGTGCCAGGATAAGCCCGTCGTTGAGAAAGTTGACAGGGACAGACCGAAAGGGAGGACTCTGTACTGATATGCCCACCCCTCGCACGCGAACCGTTGGAACGGCCGGTGTCGAGGGGATCGAGACATGAAAGTAAGCGTCCTTCAGGTCGAATTGCCACGAACCAATCCTGACACCTGATAGATGTCACGATGCGCCTCTGCGTGAGCATCTGAACGGCAGCTTGTGAAGGTGCTTGTTCAGGGTACGCAGACCCATGGGGCGCACCCGCCGTCTTTCTTGGGAATGATGAAGTGTGGGTCGTGACCCACTGAACATCTTGGTTTGAGGGACGGACTCGATGCCTGTTTTGCCAGAAGGGTGGTGACCTCTACCCGAAGTACGGAGGCGTCCCTGCCTCTGAGAGAGGGAGAGATGATGCCCTGAAACTTGGGAGAGTCTCTGGCGAACTGGATCGAGTAACCAAGACGGACAGCCCGCAAGGCCAGCGAGACAGTGTGGGCAGCTCTCAAGCTCCCAGGGACTGTGAAAGGGTGACCAAGGGGACGGTCTGCTTCATCATTCCCACAGGGGGTGGTTCGTCGGCTGGCGGAGCCAACCATCTGTCGCGGGGGGTCCCCGGAGGGAGGTTGGCTCCGCCTTTTTACCTGCCTGGCGGGAAAACGGCACGCACTGTTGGTTGAGAGTGGTGACAGTGGTGACCTCACACCTCGCCAGGGTGTGAGGTCGGTTCGCCGAGCACAGTCCAGTGGAGTGTGCGATCGGCTGTAAGTACACCCGGGGAGAACGGAAAAACTCTGTGAGTAAGTGGGCGCCAGGCCCTGACAAGCCCGGCTTAGGTGACGAGGCAGGAGTCGTCCCGTACCGACCGATCAGAGCCGTGGCTGTGAAGGTTCGGGCCCGAAGTTGTCCTCCCTGGGGTCTTCCCGTCAGTGTCCCTACTCGCGAGAAGGTTGCTGACGGGGTGGAGGTTTCCCCCTCGACCTCTGCTACCGGGGTGCCGCCAGTGGGGGCACAGGAACTGGCACGGAGCTGGGGAGCGTTCCAAGTTTTACACAGCTCCTCATGCACTCCCGGGAAAAACATGGAACCCGGGGTGGGCGCGGTTTGCACCGCGCTCCGACCCCAGGAACCACGCATTCCCGGGTTAGCACAGGTGACAACACTTCTGCTTCCTCCTGAACTCGACCCGGGGGTGGAGCTCAGATTCGTCAAGGCCGGATGTCAGTCTGCCTCCGATGCTGCGAGCGACGTCTTATCTACGTCACACATCGCTTCCGAGTGTGTGCGTGAGGATCCGTTTAGGTTCGGGAACGTTTAGAAGAGCGAAGCGGGGTGCGATCGGCCCGTGAGCACTTGGCTGGCGGGTTTACGTTCGCAGAGTTCCCCATATCACTAACGCTGCTAACGTGGGTGGTCATCAGGGCCGTAGCCACAGATGTCACAGCCTAGGTAGCAAACGAAATGGTGGCTGGTTCCCGTAGGAAGACCCGTGACCGCAACTTCTGAAAGACAATCTGCCCGCAGTGCGGGCAGATGTGTCAACGAACGCTGCTTCAGTGTGCTGGACGCCCAGACACCTAATGCAGCGATCTTGTCCATCCCCCTCCTTGATGAGGGTGCCGCAACCAAGAGAACAGCGGCACATGCCGCGCTGGAGAATGCTCAGTCAGTCCTGAAAAGGACTTTTTAGAAAATCTCTAACACCTCCGGAACCGCCGAGACGCCCAGGGGAAGGTCGCTGCAGGTAGGGACGGTCCGCTGCAACACGTCGTAGCACCAGCCGTGTAGTTTGTAGAGGATTTTGAATCCTAAGTTGTACTCAAGAGTGAAGGCTCTGAAGAACAAAAGGTAAATGAATGCTGCACGCCGGCTTCCTTTTATACCGGATTTATCGGAGGCGGAGTCCGGCATGCAAATTTCATTCGCCAAATTTTATTGGCCTTTTCTATAGTAGTCAGAGTTGATTGGTTCTCAAGGACGAACCCCATCTGTCGTTCTCGACACAACGTCGAGAGACCGACAGAAAGGGAAATACATTTACATTTTGATCAGCATATTCTTTTTATGATTTATGTCAATCATATACAGTCATGGCCAAAATTGTTAGCATCCCTGATTTTTTTCCAGAAAATTAAGTATTTCTCACAGAAAAGTATTGCATCAACACATGTTTTGATATAAAAATGTTTATTCCCTTTGTGTGTGTTGAAACAAAACAAAAAAAGGAGGGAAAAAGCACATTTTAAATAATGTAACACAAAACTGCAAAAATGGACTGGACTTATTTTTTGGCACCCTTTCAAAATTGTGGGTAGATAAGATTATTTCAAGCATGTGATGCTCCTTTAAACTCACCTGGGGCATGTAACAGGTGTGGGCAATATAAAAAAATCACACCTGAAAGCTTTGCATTGTGTGTCTGTGTGTGCCACACTAAGCAGGGGCAACAGAAGAGGAAAAGAGAACCGTCTGAGGACTTGAGAACCGTCTGAGGACTTGAGAACCGTCTGAAGACTTGAGAACCAAAATTGTGGAAAAATATCAACAATCTCATTGTTAGAAGTCCATCTCCAGAGATCTAGATGTTCCTTTTTCAACAGTGCGCAACATTATTATGAAGTTTACAACCCATGGCACTGTAGATAATCTCCCTGGACGTGGACGGAAGAGAAAATTTCATGAAAGCTTGCAACGCAGGATAGTCTGGATGGTGGATAAGTAGCCCCAAAAGAAATTCAAGTTCCAAAGAAATTAAAGCTGTCCTGCAGGCTCAGGGTGCATCAGTGTCAGCGCGAACTATACGTCAACATTTAAATGAAATGAAACGCTATGGCAGGAGACCCAGGAGGACCCCACTGCTGACACAGAGACATATAAAAGCAAGACAACAGTTTGCCAAAATGTACTTGAGTAAGCCAAAATCCTTCTGGGAAAACGTCTTGTGGACAGATGAGACCAAGATAGAGCTTTTTGGTAAAGCACATCATTCAGGCCTACAAAGAAAAGAACATAGTACCTACAATCAAATATGGTGGAGGTTCAAATATGTTTTGGGTTGTTTTGTTGCCTCTGGCACTGGGTGGCTTGACTGTGTGCAAGGCATCATGAAATCTGAGGATTACCAAAGGATTTTGGGTCGCAATGTAGGGCCCAGTTTCAGAAGGCTGGGTTTGCGTCCGAGATCGCTGGTCTTCCAGCAGGACAATGAACCCAAACATACTTCAAAAGCACCCAGAAATGGATGGCATCAAAGCGCTGGAGAGTTCTGAAGTGGCCAGCAATGAGTCCAGATCTAAATCCCATTGAACACCTATGAAGAGATCTTAAAATTGCTGTTGGGAAAAGGCGCCCTTCCAATATGAGAGACCTTGAGCAGTTTGCAAAGGAAGAGTGGTCCCAAATACCGGGTGAGAGGAGTAAGAAGTTTATTGATGGTTATAGGAAGCAATTGATTTCAGTTATTTGTTCCAAAGGGTGTGCAACCAAATATTAAGTTAAGGGTGCCAATAATTTTGTCCAGCCCATTTTTTGAGTCTTGTGTGACTTTGTCAAATTTGCTGTTTTTCCCTCTTTTATTTTGTTTTTTTCCATTACACACATTGGGAATAAACCTGTGTATAGCAAAACATGTGTTAATGCAATACTTTTCTGTGAGAAATACTTGAATTTCTGGAAAATTTCAGGGGTGCTAACAATGTTGGCCATGACTGTATGATCACCCACAACTTTGTAACATAGCAAAAAATATATTGTCTTTTTGGTTTACAGTATCAATATAGGCGGAGAATTGCATTTACTGCGCACAGTAAACTTTTATAGATCATATTCATTTGTGGACTTTAATGACATAATAAAACCACTAACAATAAAGAAGTGAAACTTGTGTGTTTCAGTTCAGATGATTGAACCAATCAAACAGTGACACTGAGAGTGTTGAGCTGAAAATCACATTTGCATTGACAGGATGAAGAGACTATGATGTTCTCAGAATAGATCAGCTCTGTCTCCAGAGATCATGTTCACAACACAACACCTGCATTTCACATTTACTGCTACATGAACCTTTACACAACTATTAAAACTCTTAAGAATCATGATACAGGACATTCGTGCACAAACACACATGTGATTTTCTCTGTTGTCTGAATGAAGCTGTTAGACACAAATGTAACATGTTCAGAAGCTTTATTGAATGTTTCAGTAAACACAGCACATTGAAAGATGTCTCAGTGGTTTGACACAGGAGCTCTCTTTCAGTATTGATCTGCTGCACTAGACTCATGAATGATGTCTGACACTCAGATACGACTCATCAACACTCACAGCCGCTATTGTGAATCTTGTTTATGGTGTTTGACTCTACAAACATACACCCCTCTCTCTTCCCAGCGTGCTTTGCTGAGGGTCAGGATGCTACTGTGGCTGTATCGGCCGTCCTGCTCACTCTCTTCACTGGTGTGAACCCCTTCAGTGTCCTCTGACCCCTCAAGTGTCATGCTCACCAGTGTCACAAGGTGAGAAAATTCCAACTTTTTCCCTTGTAAGGCGGAACTAATTTTCACCGCAATTGCCCCCGCCGGACCCATAACAACGGAACACCGGGCTAGTTCCGGGTTAGCGCAAAATCCCCGCGAATGGAGTAATTAGCCAAAATCGCCGACAGCTGTGCACGAGGGGATTGAAGCCCCGCGATTGGGACACGTTGCGAATAGGGCCGGATAAAAGGAGAGTGTACAGACCAACGAGGTAGTTGTTTTGGGGATTGTGTATCTCGGAGGAAGCGTGAGCAGAGGAGAAGAGGGAGTGGGGCTGGCAAACGCCGCGGCACTGTGAGTATTGGAAGAAAGAGCACGCCGACTCAACCGGAAGGAGGAAATCGCTGGACAGTGAGATCGTTTGTGAGAGACTGTGAGTAGTCCACTCGATCTTTATCCTCTCTCTCTGGTCTATGGACTTCCTGATGTGAATGCCAGGTCAGCAAATGGGCGACGGCCATCTATATATATATATATATATATATATATTTCCCACTAAGTGCTGAATTGCAGTGATGAAGTGATGCACTGTTTTGATGTGTGAAGTGTGAACTTGAACCCGCTGGATGTCCATTACTTACCTGAGATCGCTATCACGTTCTATGACGTAAGAAGAGGTCAACACTGTTGTACTCCACCGATATTTGAGTGTACTGTCTAACAGCCCATTGGGAAGGGGGACACGTGAGGCGAATGCTTAACCGACTGTTTTACAGTGAAGCTCCACAGCCGTAAATTCTCTGTCTGTCACCTGTAGAATAAGAGGATTACGTGTCTGTATACGCACCTGACTGCTTTGCAGTGAAGCTCCCCAGCCGTAAATTCTCTGTCTGTCACCTGTAGAAGAAGAGGGTTACGTGTCTGTATACTCACCTGACTGTTTTGCAGTGAAGCTCCCCAGCCGTAGGTTCTCTGTCTCTGTCACCAGCCGCAGGACACAAACACATAACTCATTCACAAACACAATGAGAAAAACAACAATGCACATCTATCAAATTTACTCATTTTCTGTACGTCAAATCATTTTATGGACAGTTTTGTACTTCAGTAATTTACACCAGTCAAATTTAATCTACTGATGCTATTGTCCAAAAACCTCCATTACACCTGACTGAATACAAACTAAAACAGAATGTACAGCAATTACATCAGACAACACAACCAACAGTTCAGTTTTTCATACATCGATACTACACTCAAGATCAAATGAAATATCTGAGATGATCTAATCCCGCAAATCATGATCTACATAAAACGGTTCTTCTAACGGACCATGTTGTGTAGGATTAGTATATCTGGATTAAATTGTCTGGGATCCTTCATGCTCACACACTGTTGGAAAGGCCGCATATATCGATAGAAGAACTAGTGATCAGCAGCGCTGCTATTGACTGGTTGTTATGTCAAAAGATGTTGTTACGTCCATAGTTTTTTTTTCGGCTGCTTGAAGAATAAGAAATTTTAAAACCTTATTAAAATGTCAGGAACACTTCAAATGATGCACAGACACATTTCAGATATATTTATAACATTTAAAGCAGTTGTAAACTGAAGTTGTATATATTGATAAATTAAATTTTAGTTTTTAGTGTTTAATTGCAATGAGATGGTGTTTCCACCACAAAATAAAGTGTTTTATATCCATCAGTGTTCACTGTGTATGATACTGAGGAAAGTGTCTGAAGACGGTCCATTTCTATAACATTTCTTAAATTGGATAAACTCAGTAGCAGTTGCAGGAGTCCACATCATCTGAAAGGCTTTTACATCTGCTGAGTCTGCACAGAACCTTGTACAGAGATGAGGAAAGTATTTTATTGCTTTTAATGTTTTGTGAATTATTGATTTCTCTCCACAAGAGGCACATCCCTGTTTACAATTTAAAGTCTTTAAAGGTTGAATATACACAAAGTCAAAAGTTGAAACTTCAATACTTTGTTATATTGTTTACTTAACATTCTTGACTCTTATTGCAGGCAAAACATTAGACTGATACCCGTCTGTGGTGAGGAAGATGTGACGAGAGCCGTGACGCGGGGCCGGTGGGGTGATTGATAGTTGGAATGAGCTGTGGGCACACCGTTCCCGCATAGCTGACAGAGGAGCTATGCTTTTTGTTTAATACTATTAATAGTAATAAAGTGAATATCACCTGCAAATATATCATTTACGCATTTGACAGAAACTTTATTTCCAAAGCGACTTACATTACATTGCATTGTACTATACATTTTGATTTCTCACTATGGCCAATCCCCTGGGATCAAACCCATGGCCTTACTGTTGCAACAGCCATGCTCTAACCACTGAGCCACCGGAAATATTATCATTTATTAAATTAAACTGTACAAATTTGAAATGGCAAACTGCATATTTGATAAATACCCTCCATCATATGCACTCTGTGCTTTCATATACTGTATATTTAATATGAAGGTCCAACAAATGAAAATGGCTTGACTGCGTCATGGCTGCGATCTAATCCTGTTTACATTAAATAATCTTGCTCCAGAGCAGGTTTAAGCTAACGGATCTGTTGCTAAGACAAAATGTCCAGGATGAGGGTTGAAAAACTGAACAATCAAAGATAATACGAAATCGTCAACAGTCAAATCCAGCTAAATCAATTAGCATGATATGAAGAACAGCCCCAGAAGATCTCTGAAGGATTCAATTTATTATTATTGTTGTTGTTATAGTTTAGTGTCTATGTACATTCAATAATTATAGTGCACTAGACTGAAGCAGAAGAATCCTGCCCACTTCTTTGCATTGTGATCACGTGCTTCAGTGCTCTGAGAGTGTTTATAGTGCTGTGAGTTTAACACTTCATGACTGACAACACAACACAATCTTCATCAACACACAAACCAACAAGAACAACAATGACTTTCAGCATCATCTTCATCTGGACACTCACAGTGTTTGCTCAAGGTTTGTGTAGTAACATTTTTATCAGGATTGTTCGTTCATTGAAGAGTGAAATCTTCATTTGTTTCAGTGTTGTCTTATATTTCATTCTTGTTGTTTCTTTCAGAGTGTAGAGGACAGTACACTGTTACTCAGAGTCCATCAATAACAGCAGTTCAACCAGGACAAAGTGTTCAAATAAAGTGTAAAGTCAGCAGTGGAATATATAGTGATTGGTTAGTCTGGTACTTACAGAAACCTGGAGAAGCTCCTAAACTCCTCATTTATGACACCAATAGCCTCTATTCTGGAGTATCATCTAGATTCAGTGGCAGTGGATCAAACACAGATTTCACTCTGAGCATCAGTGGAGTTCAGACTGAAGATTCAGGAGATTATTACTGTCAGAGTGGACACTATCCTAATAGCAAGTATGTGTTGACACAGTGATAAAGAGTCGTACAAAAACCTCCGTCAGTCAGACTGAACAGTGACTGCACTGATACACCTGACACATACTGCAGCTGCTGAGGGACGAGAGTTTCTTTAAATGAGAACAATTGTATTTAACCTTTTAGCAGTTGTTTATTTATTTACTTTTGATTATTGTTTTTATTTAATGGTTTAGTGCAATTTTTACAATCAAATGGTACATTTACAAAACACTACACAACAGATAATAAAAAATACTCTTTTTCAAACATTTCAGCATGTTTACAAACAGTAACTGCCTTGCATAATGTTATCAAGATCCAACTTTTGATTTGTATCTCTTATTATTCTGTTTTATACATTTGTCTCATTTAATTCAACTAATCTTAATGTTAAATTAATGAATCATTTATTATGTTCATAGATTTTTAACTGGTCTGATTGTTCTGTGATAATTTGTAAGTTACAGTTGTATGATCACCATCAACATGAGCATGTCACTCTTCTTCAACACATGGATGAAGCTTGTCATGATATAACCGCAGAACAACATCAAGCCTGGATTCTTCATACCAGAAGTATTTTCCCACAGTGTCTGAACAATAAGAACAAAATATTCCCTGTTATTTGATGAAACATTTATGTCTAAATGTTAAAGACTGGCTTGATGTTAATGAATATTTTGTGGTTTCAGATCTCCATTACAGTTTTTTCCTTTTTTTCACAATGCACCCACAGTATTGTACAAACTGTAAAATAAACTATAAAATACTTTCTGCTTACGGATGTAATGGACGTTGTACTTGCTTTCTGTTTTCGGGAACATCTGAAGGTGATTGATGTAGTGGATCGCAGTTTGAAGTCATGGACAGGTAAGTCACTCTTGTGCAAATTTGTTAAATTTTACTTGGAATTTTTTCCCGGTTAGGCTTAGAGGCTTGCTTCCTTTTGAGTCATGGCGGTTTGTTTGTAGTGTTGTGGTGAAAGCGGGTAGTAGCGGTTGTGTCGGGAGCACTTGGTGTTGTGAATTGTCGCTGGTTTAACCAGTTGCAGTTCTACCCACTGGGTTTATGTGCTTAAATTCCCCCCGCCGATAACTGCATGAAGATTAGCTCTACTATTATGTCTACTAAGGTAGAAAGATTGTTTATCTGAAAAGGTAGATAGCGGGAAGGTTCCGAGTGTTTTTTTTTTGCACGGGAGTTTCTTGCGGTTTGTGAAGTGGTTATGGCTGATTTTCAAAAGTTTGCTAGTTCACCTTCACATGTATTATTGACGGAATATACAAAAGAGCAACTTATCAGATTTGCAGAGTTTTATCATATTAAAATCAGTGATAAAAGATTCAATGCGAGTATTATACAAATGGAGTTAAAAAATAAGTTGGTAGAGAAAGGAATTTTATCAGCTGAAATGGAACAAACTCAGGATGTGCGGGCAAAAAGCGTATCTGCTTTTCAGTCGGTTTTTACTTTTGACAAACAAAAAGAGTTGCTGTTATTGCAGATGGATCACGAGAGAATGAAACAACAATCTGAACGAGAAAAGTTTGAGTTGGAGAAGGCAAGAGTGTAACTCTAGAGATACTTTGTTCAGGAAGGGCTCTTGCTGAGGAAAAGGAGGTCTCATGGAGAGGATTTTGTTGGTGATCCTATTGTTCAAGATGTGGTCCCAACAAAGTTTCGTTCTATTGTTTTGGAAATTGCCCATGAAAAATCTGGTCATTCTGGTGTTAGAAAAACGTATGATCGGGTTTTGCGTCATTTTTTTTGGCCACGATTGAAGCGCGATATTTCAGCCTTCATTAAAACTTGTCAAGTTACTAGTAAGCCAAATCAAAAATTGAAACCAGTTCCATTAAATCCAATTTTGGCAAACGGGGAACCCTTTGAACATGTGGTGGTGGATTGTCTGGGTCCTCTACCATGTTCCAAGTCAGGAAGCAAAGTTCTGACAATGAGGATGTGGGTGTAGGAGAAAAGGGGTTGGAGAAAAGGGATTATGAACTTGATGACTGTGTTCTAAGTGGACGGCTAAATTACACAGAGTCTTTGGAAAACCTGACTGGTAATTTGATGCATTTATTACCTTTTCAGTCTGCTCAATTGATTACGAAATGAACCTGCCACCTTCCAGCGATTAATGAATCGAGTAGTTTCAGGCCTTGAGGGGAGTGCGGTGTATTTTGATGACTTGGTGGTGTTCAGCAATAATTGGGATTTACACTTAAAACGCTTGTGTGCTGTTGTGTGAGTTTTTCTTTGCAGGTGGATGCAAGTCAAGTGGCTGCAGAGGCTGTCTTTCAACAGGATGACGAGGAAGGCAGAGTCTGTCCTGTTAGTTTTTTCTCCCGCAAGTTCAATTCATACCAATTGAACTATTCTGTGTTAGAAAAGGAAACTTTGGCCTTGATTTTGGCTTTACAACATTTTGATGTTTATGTTGGTGCAGGTCAACCCGTTGTGGTCTATACAGACCACAACCCGTTGACATTTTTGAATTCTTTTTTCATTGTCCTAATCAAAGTCTCATTCGTTGGTCTTTATTTTTACAGGCCTACTCCCTTGATATTCAACATATCCGAGGATCTGAGAATATTGTTGCTGAACCACTGTCTCGTCTCGTGCTCCTTTGTGAATTGAGTAATTAATTTTTTTTTGTGAAAATAGAGTTATTTGCTTACAGGGTTGATTGACAGACCCCTGTCTTAAGGGTTGGGGTGTGACGGCCCCTGCTTTATCGTTGCTCTAAGTAACGGATTGTTCCCGGATGGGTTTAGTGAGTACACCTGCTGCTGATTTGCGGTCATGCATTTAAAAAGGGCAATTTGCCATTGACCGGGAGCACGGCCCTTTGGGACATAGTTTCCTTTGTTTTGATATCGGTTACTTACATTTACATTACATTTAGTCATTTAGCAGACGCTTTTATCCAAAGCGACTTACAAGTGGGGTAGGTAATGGAAGCAATTAGGACATCATAAGTACAACAAAAGCATAAGTGCAATCAAAAATAAGGTTCATATAGTCCAACACAGTATACAGAATCATTCATACATTTTTTTTTTTTTTTTTTTTTTTTTTTTTTTTAAAGAAGAGAAGAAAAGAGTAGAGAAGAGAGTTGAGTCAGAACAGATCAGTCAGGTGTCAGATGTTGGCGGAAGAGATGTGTTTTCAGGCGTTTCTTAAAGATGGCTACAGAGTCTGCAGATCTTGTAGCAGCAGGTAGATCATTCCACATAGGTGGAACAGATCCGGAGAAGGTGCGCGAGAGAGATTTTTTACCTTTATGGGATGGCACCACAAGACGCCGTTCGTTTGCAGATCGTAGGGATCTGGCGGGTACATATGTCTGCATTAGTGAGTGAAGATAAGGTGGTGCCAAACCAGTAGTGGTCTTGTAAGCCAGGAGCAGAGTCTTGAATTTAATGCGAGCGGCTATAGGGAGCCAATGTAGCTTAATGAGTAGAGGAGTGACGTGTGCCCTCTTCGGTTCATTAAAGATAACTCTTGCCGCAGCATTCTGGATCATCTGTAGAGGTTTGGTTGTGCAAGCTGGAAGTCCTCCCAGTAGTGCATTGCAGTAGTCCAGTCTGGACAGGACTAGAGCCTGTACTAGGACTTGCGTAGCATGCTTGCGTAGCATGCATTTAAAAAGGGCAATTTGCCATTGACCGGGAGCACGGCCCTTTGGGACATAGTTTCCTTTGTTTTGATATCGGTTACTTACATTTACATTACATTTAGTCATTTAGCAGACGCTTTTATCCAAAGCGACTTACAAGTGGGGTAGGTAATGGAAGCAATTAGGACATCATAAGTACAACAAAAGCATAAGTGCAATCAAAAATAAGGTTCATATAGTCCAACACAGTATACAGAATCATTCATACATTTTTTTTTTTTTTTTTTTTTTTTTTTTTTTTTAAAGAAGAGAAGAAAAGAGTAGAGAAGAGAGTTGAGTCAGAACAGATCAGTCAGGTGTCAGATGTTGGCGGAAGAGATGTGTTTTCAGGCGTTTCTTAAAGATGGCTACAGAGTCTGCAGATCTTGTAGCAGCAGGTAGATCATTCCACATAGGTGGAACAGATCCGGAGAAGGTGCGCGAGAGAGATTTTTTACCTTTATGGGATGGCACCACAAGACGCCGTTCGTTTGCAGATCGTAGGGATCTGGCGGGTACATATGTCTGCATTAGTGAGTGAAGATAAGGTGGTGCCAAACCAGTAGTGGTCTTGTAAGCCAGGAGCAGAGTCTTGAATTTAATGCGAGCGGCTATAGGGAGCCAATGTAGCTTAATGAGTAGAGGAGTGACGTGTGCCCTCTTCGGTTCATTAAAGATAACTCTTGCCGCAGCATTCTGGATCATCTGTAGAGGTTTGGTTGTGCAAGCTGGAAGTCCTCCCAGTAGTGCATTGCAGTAGTCCAGTCTGGACAGGACTAGAGCCTGTACTAGGACTTGCGTAGCATGCTCCGATAGGAAGGGTCTAATTTTCCTGATATTGTAGAGGATGAATCTACAGGACCGGGCGGTGCTGGCAACTTGATCTGTGAAGTTGAGCTGATCATCGATCACCACTCCCAAGTTTCTTGCCTTTCTGGAAGGTGTGATGGTTGATGAGCCCAGTTGAATGGAAAGGTTGTGGTAAGTCTTTATATCAGCCGGGATTACAAGCAGTTCTGTTTTTGAAAGGTTCAGCTGTAGGTGATGGCCGTTCATCCAGAGTGAGATGTCGGCTAGGCAGGCTGAGATGCGTGCAGAGACAGTCGGATCGTCAGGGCGAAAAGACAGGTAGAGTTGTGTATCATCCGCATAGCAGTGATAGGAAAAGCCATGTTTCCTAATGACAGAGCCTAGGGATGTCATGTAAACAGAGAATAGCAACGGACCAAGCACTGAGCCCTGAGGAACACCTGTGTCAAGATGTTGGGACTCAGACACCTCACCTCTCCAAGATACACTAAATGACCTACCTGAGAGGTAAGACCTGAACCATTGTAGCACCATTCCGGAGACCCCCATAGCCTTGAGAGTGGACAGGAGGATGTGATGGTTAACAGTGTCGAAGGCGGCAGATAGATCCAGTAGGATGAGAACAGATGAGTTGGAGGAAGCTCTTTCCAGTCTCAGGGCCTCAATGACAGAGAGCAGCGCAGTCTCAGTGGAGTGACCGCTCTTGAACCCAGACTGGTTGCTGTCCAGGAGGTTGTTCTGGGCGAGGAAGGATGAGAGCTGGTTACATACAACACGTTCTAGAGTTTTCGCAGCGAAGGGGAGTAGGGATACCGGTCTGTAGTTTTCTAACAATGCAGGATTAAGAGTAGGCTTCTTTAGTAGTGGGGTAATACGGGCCTCTTTGAAGAGTGTAGGAAATGTGCCAGTGGTGAGAGACGAGTTGATAATGTGAGTCAAAGAGGGAAGAGTGACACCAAGGAACTTTATACATTTAACATTTACATCATTACACTTTCATTCATACACCTACTTCACACCACTGATTCCTCACTATTTCATGCACCATTGATTTTTCTTATGTATAGTTCTATTTCGTTAATAATTCATTTACATAGTTTGCTTTTCTTGTGTGTCCCCTTTTTTGTTGCGTCCTTTTCGAGCCATGGGGCGCATCGAATACTAAACCAACACTGCAAAAACACTACATAACAAATCACACTCACACAAATATAAGTTCAAAATGTGAGGTTTGGAGGCTCCGCCTTTTTACCTGCCTGGCGGGACAATGGCACGCACTGTTGGTTTGAGAGTGGTGACAGCTGTCGTATGTGTACAACCTCACACCTCGGCAGGGTGTGAGGTCAGTTCGCCGAGCACAGTCCAGTGGATTGTGCGATCGGCTGCAAGTACACCCGGGGAGAACGGAAAAACTCTGCGAGTAAATGGGCACCAGGCCCTGAAAAGGGCCCGGCTTTGGTGACGAGGCAGGAGTCGTCCCGTACCGACCGATCAGAGCCATGGCTGAGAAGGTTCGTGCCCGATGTTGTTCTCCCTGGGGTCTTCCCGTCAGTGTCCCTTCTCGAGAGAAGGTTGCTGACAGGGTGGAGGTTTCCCCTCTCGACCTCTGCTACCGGGATGCCGCCTGTGGGGGTACTGGGTTGCAGGGAAGCAGACGTCACGCGGGATCTCGGAGGCCTCTATCCGAGATCCTAGTCGAGGAGTGAAAAAAATGTGGCTAATTGCCACTGTCTGCTTCACCGTCAAAAACTGCTGAGCGCAGTCCTCGACGGTGTTACCAACAACCCACCCTGCGAGATGGGTGTATCAAGAAAGCGGACTTCCTTGGTGTCACTCTTCTGCACAAGGTATAGCCGGGGGTGTCTCTCCTGGACCACTACCGTGGACATCGTTCGACCCAGGGCCCGTGCCGCCGCCTTGGTCGCCCTAAGAGCGCTGTCAGCGGCCGCAAAGAGATCCTGCATTATACCCGGGTCGGCCTTACCCTCGTGGAGCTCTCTCAACGCCTTGGCCTGGCGGACCTGCAGGATGGCCATGGCGTAGAGAGAGGAGGCAGCCTGGCCCGCGGCATCGCAAGGCTTTCGATAAACAGTGATGCCGAAGTCTTACGCGCTTTGGGCAGTAGGCGTGGCCGATTCCCCCCAGGTGGTAGCCGTCCGCGGCACAGGTGCACCGCGGGCTGACGTTCCAGGAAACATTTATCCCCGGGTTAGCACGGATGACATCACTTCTGCTTCCTCTTGAACTCGACCGCTGGGGGTGGAGCTCAGATTCGTCAGAGTCGGATGTCAGTCTCCCTCCGATGCTGCGAGCGACATCTCATCTACGTCACACATCGTTTCCAAGTGTGTGCGTGAGGATCCGGACGGTATACCACCGCCAGTTGGGGAACGTTTAGAAGACCGAATCGGGGTACGATCGGCCCGTGAGCAATTGGCTGGCGGGTTTATGTTAGCAGAGTTCCTCATATCACTAACGCTGCTAACGTGGGTGGTCATCGGGGCCGTAGCCACAGATGTCACAGCCCAGGTAGCAAACGAAATGGTGGCTGGTTCCCGTAGGAAGACAGCCACCCGTGACCGCAACTTCTGAATGACAATCTGCCAGCAGTGCGGGCAGATGTGTCAACGAACGCTGCTTCAGCGTGCTGGACGCCCAGACATCTAATGCAGCGATCGTATCCATCCCCCTCCTTGATGAGGGTGCCGCACCCAAGAGAACAGCTGGACATGCCGCGCTGGAGAATGCTCAGTCAGTCCTAAAAAGGACTTTTTAGAAAAAATCTCTAACACCTCCGGAACTGCCGAGCCTCCCAGGGGAAGGTCGCTGCAGGTAGGGACGATCAGCTGCTCTTCGTCGTAGATCCGGCAATGTAGAAGAAGAAGATTTCATTGAATTCTATCTGTTCGTAGTCATGAGCGAAGGCTCTGAAGAACAAAAGGTAAATGAGTGCTGCACGCTGGCTTCGTTTTATACCGGATATCCTGGGGCGGAGACCGACATGCAAATTTAATTCGCCAAATTTCATTGGCCTTTTCTATAGTAGTCAGAGTTGATTGGTTCTCAAGGGCGAACCCCCATCTGTCGTTCTCGACACAACGTCGAGAGAACGACAGAAAGGGAACACAGATTTCACTCTGAGCATCAGTGGAGTTCAGACTGAAGATTCAGGAGATTATTTCTGTTTGAGTTTTCACTATCCTGGGAGCACTCGAGTGTTAAAACAATGATAAAGAGTCGTACAAAAACCTCCGTCAGTCAGACTGAACAGTGACTGCACTGATACACCTGACACATACTGCAGCTGCTGAGGGACGAGAGTTTATTTAAATTATAACAATTGTATTTTGTATTCAATTAGTTTGAAACCTTTTAGTAGTTCTTACTATATTTTCTTGTTTTTCTTGTTTTGAGTAATTTTTACAAGCAAGTTACAAAACACTGCTCAACAGATAATCAAAAATACACTTTTTCAAACATTTTAGCTTGCTTAAGTGATTTAAAATATTAATTTTTAACAGAAAAAAGTAACTTTGAGGTATTTTAATTTGATTAGACTAACGTTTGATGTACATTGGTACCGCAACGATCCGAAATAGAATAAGTTAGGATAATGAAATGGTAGGGGAATGTGAATTGTTTTTGGTTACCAAATTTTGGTTTCCAGAATGATTTCAGTTTTTGATTCCCAGGGTGTTCTATTTACGTCCATACCATTCTGGAAACATTCTGGGAACTACAATTGTTTGCCTTTATGTAGTTAACCTTTTTCAATAAAGTTACCAGAAAGAAGTGTATAATTTTACTTGCAAATCTCAGTAGTAATTTCAATAGTTTTAGAAACATTTTTTTTGAGGAAATATTCACTGCCTTGGTCCAGACGCTATTATGTTATTTTAAATATCACAATCATTATTGTGGGTGGTGTGAGGTAGCTTGCATGCATGTGCAACAGTGTCTCATATTAGTATGTGGCATAAATCATTGTTGCCCTTCCAGGGCCCTGTAGCTCCTGAATGAAAATTTTAGGAGCGCAAGCAAAAAATTAGGGGCACACCTTAAATCAGTCAGCAATGCATTTATTCACATTTTCCCAAAATAACTGTATTACTGTTGCTGAAAAATAAGGTGATAACAGCAGATTTGGTTCTGCTTATTTAAAAAGAGGCAATGTCTACAGTAAAGCTTCATCATTGATTTGTGCTAAATGGAGAGACTGTAATCTGAATTCATTCGAACCAACAGAAATTGTGCTTCTCCAAAAGAATGTAATTTAATTGTTTATGGTGTTACATATTAAAGCAAAATGGAAGGCTTCGTGTTGACGTGGGGTCGTCAATGAGGATCTGGGGCCTCATGTACAACGACTTGTGTTGAATCCGCCAAAGCCGTAAATGTGCGTACACACAAAAAAAATCAGATGTATTAATCTCTACGTATGCAGGATCCCACGCATATACTCTAAGTACATCACAATTAATGTGAAATTGAGCGCACATGCACAGCACTCTCTCTCCTCCCTCAATTAAATACATTTGAATGTGGTTATGAGTCGAATTTGGAAAATGGAAAAAACAAGCAGCCAGAAACGAAAATTTACTGAATGTGAATTGGAGGTTCCCCTTCAGTCGGTCTCTCGACGTTGTGTTAAGAGACAGACTGGGGTTTGATTCTAAGAACCTATCATCTCCGAGATAAAACTAAAACGCCAATGGGGATTGGCCATTGGCCGGCCCTCGCCAGTCTCCGCCCCGTACATACGGGTATAAAAGGAAGATTGCAGCGGTCATTCATCATAATTTGTTCTTCGGAACCTTCCCGGCATATGAGGTCGAGTTTATCTCCTCGAGTTCCTGCTGGACTTATGATGCAGAGCAGCGGACTTCAACCTTCGGACAGCGGATGCCCCTGTGCGAGCGAACTCTTTCCTGTCGGCAGCGGATTTCTCCTTTGGAGCACAGACTTCCCCTGGGCATCTCAGCAGCGAGCTGCAGATCTAAAAGAGCAGGTCCTTTTCAGGACCAATATATCTCACAGTTTCCCCTCTCATCCAGGAGGGGGGACGGACACAGCGGCTACCCCGGGTGTTGGGCTTCCAGCATGCTGGGGCGGCCGTTGTGGATCAGTTCTAATTGCACTGCGGGCGGTGTAGGATTCAGACGTTGCGTCACGGGCGGCTGTGTTCCCACGGGACTCAGCCGCCAATTCACTGCTTCCAGTTTTGTGATGGGAGTGGCTACGGCCCTGCCGTCCGCTGCGGGGAGGGTCGAGGATGATGTGAGGATGTGAGCGTTTTTCATCAGCCACTGGCTGGCGGATCGTTAGTACCTCGCCCCGTCTGACCGTTCCCAAAGAGACAGAGACATCAGTGAACAGCAGGAGTGATCGGGGGTTCCGATGTTTGTTACTCCGCCAGCTTCGGCTCGTGGGTCATCCATGCCCCGACACGCTCACCTGGCTCGGCCCCGATGGGCGGTGGTGTACCGTCCCATAGCGGGCAAGACTCGACAACGTGCTCTGTCATAACATCTGATAGCTACCTCCGGTCATCAGATGCGAAGCCCCTTGGAGCTCCCACCTCCGGGCGGTCGATCCCAAGAGGAGGCAACGCAGAGATGGCGGCCTTGCTTCCCCGGGCCGGAGATGGACTGTGAGCTCACTAGACGTGGAGTATGCCGTTTGCGGCATGCTCCTGTCTGGTGCAAAGCCCCTTAGAGATCCCTCCTCTGGGCAGTCGAGCTTAAGAGGCAACGCAAAAGTGATGGCCGTGCTTCCCCGCACTGTTGCGGGCGTCGGGTTGTAGTGCCCCCGCCCTCCCGGAAGGCTCGCGCCTGACCCGGAGATCCACGCCTCGAGCGACGAAGGTCAGGGCAAATGCCCTGGGTCTGACGATGTCCACGATAGTGGTACAAGGATCTGTAGCTCAACCTTGCGTGATGAAGCTCGGAAGGTCCGCCTTCTAGAGCACCGTGAAGCAGGGCTGTATGGTGACACTGTGGAGATATTCTATGGTGAAGAAGCAGACAGTTCCATGACCCGACCATCTATGGATTGCTGAGGTCCTGAGCACAGCCTGCCCTCCATCAGCCCCGCCTCCCCGCGGTGGCCCCTCTGATACTGGGCCCTCCAAGGATGGCCCGTCAGAGATGCAGAGCCTCGCAAGAGGAGGCCTCTACCCTGTTGGGTAACCGCCTCAGAGCGGCCCTGACATGAGAGCCGTGGGGAAGGAGAGTACACTCTCTCTCCAGGCTTCCCCCCAGTGATATCGCTGCCTTCCGCAATCTCCACGTGACGTTGCGTCAGCCGGCGGTAACACAAAGCAGGTAAGTAGGCAGAGCAGTCAACCTCTCCGGGGTCCCACCCTGTGTAAGGTGACCACTCTGTCAGCCACTAACCAGCCTGCCACGGCACGGTGAAGCAGATCATCCTACGGTTTCAAAACCACGGTTCTTGGGCACTAGATGCATCAGCCCGTTACGCGAGCTAGAGGACGATCCATCTCGGTTATGCAATCTGTTTTCGCCAGGCACCCGCCAAGTTCGTGGCATTCTCTTCTAAGGGGGAAGCTCCAGTGCTCAGGCCAAGGTTGCTACCTCTGGCGGAAAGTGCGGTCGAACCTGTCCCTCTAACCGAGATGTCTTCAGGGCCGGACTTCATAGTGCCTTTAAGGGGGGGAGGCTGCGCCCCTCTCTGTATCGAGCTGATACAGAAGCGCATCTTGGCGACATGATTGGTTGTGGCAATCGACCCGTAGAACCCTTACTCTTACGTCTCCTTCCTTCTGCGACAAGTCGTGTTGAAGGAAGAATGTTTCAATACTAGGTCGGTCCTTGTCTCAGCTTACGGTCACGGGGACCTTGTGCTTCGGCACCTAGAGCTTCTGGCCTACGGGTTAACTGGGAAAGAGCAAGCTCTCCCCAAAAGAGCGGGAGCTCCTCTTATCTCGGTGTGGAACTAGACTCTGCCCTTATGCAGCATGCTCACCTACGAGTTTCTGCAGTCGGTGCTGAACTGGATGAATCTGGTCAGTCGGACTCCGGGTCCCACTGATCACTTTCAGAGGCTCCTGGGCACGTGGCGTCATCGACGGGTAATCCGCTTGAGTTGATGCATGTACAGCCACTTCAGCACTGGCCTCAGAGTCAGGTTCCTGGCATGGCGGCATACCGGCACCAGGCGGATTGGATACGCCTCAGTGTCTACTCACCCAGACCCTGGTCAGATCTGATGCCACAACTCGCCTGATGCCTCCTCTTACGGAGTTAGCAGGGTGATCAATCCCTGCGGGCCAGGTTATCCCTGGCAAACTGAACCAGACAGCCATTACGCTCTCTCGTCAGTGAATGCCTCGAAGAGTGGTGACTCCATCCTCGCACAGTCCAGCTCTTAGGGGACCGGTGTGGCCAGGATCAGATCTTGTTGCCCCCCAGTATCCCCTTTTTTCCGCTTTGGTACCCCCTGACGTGTACCTTAGCGCACAGCTGGCCGCAGGACTAGTGGAAGTACGACTTCCCCCAGGAGCCTCCTTGCACAGGGCTTGTGCAAAGTCGGAGAAGAGTGGCTTCAGGTACTGTTGTTGCGCCTTACTGGCCCAACCAGACATGACTCTCAGACTTCTCAGTCCTGATGACAGCCCCCTCTGGCCGATTCCCCTGACGAAGCCTTCTCACAGTGGAAGGGCACAGTTGGCAGGTCAGGCAAGGCCTCTGGAATCTCCATGCCTGACCTCCGGATGGGACGAGGAGGCCTTGAGTGGCTTGCAGTGATGGTCAGACCGTCCTGCCAGAGCCCCACCACTAGGCGTGTGCACGCTTATAAGTGGCGCCTCTTCTCGCCCTAGTGTTCTCCCCACGCGAGAACCCACGGAGATGCTTGATCCGGTCAGTGTTGAACTTTCAGAGATCAGAGAGAAATCTCTCCCCATCCACGTTGAGAGTGTATGCAGCCACTATTGCCGCTCATCACGATTGCCTGGAGGGTACGTTTCTTGGTTAAAATAGCCTGGTCACCAGGTTCCCCAGGAGCACGACTCCGGCCGTGCTCCGTACCCTCTTAGGACCGTAAGGGTCCTACATGGCCTATGGGCCTTTGAGCCCCTCGGAGACGCCTCTCGTCCTTATTACGATGAAGGCCGCTCTGGATGGCGCTTGCCTCTACAAGAGGGTAGTGACCTCCAGCATTCTTCGTGTCCCATGGGTGCCTGGAAATTGGGCGGTGAGTCTCTCTGAGACACCGGCACCGGTTACGTGCCCAAGGTTCCCACACTCCCTTCCGGGTTCAGGTGGTGAACCTGCAGGAGCTCCCCTCGGGGGAGAAAGACCCAACCTCCTACGTGTTGTGTCCAGCGCACTGCGCCTCTACTTTGACCGCACACAGAGCCTTAGCTCTGAGCAGCTCTTGTCTGTTCAGAAGACAGCACCAGGGGAGGGCTGTCTCAGACAGAGGCTGGCAAATTAGATTGTGAGCGCCACGGCATACCAATCCCAGGATCACCCATGCTCACTCGCAGTGAGAGCCAACTCCACCGGAGCAGGGCCTCCTCGTGGACACCGGCCCTAGGCGCCCCTCTGGCAGACATGTGTAGCTAGAGGTTGGGCTACACCTAGTACCTTCGGGAGGCTTTACAACCTCCGAAAGGAACCAGTGTCCTACAACCTTATATGTAGGACAGGCATCTGGCCTGGGCTTACACCTGCGAAAGCGCCTTCTTCCTTCTTCAGGTAAGTACAGTGCACTATGTAATCTTCCTACTTCCCCCCCCCCATTGGGTGAAGTATAGGCCTGTTCCAGGCAATGGAACAGGCCTGCGGCGACATTCAGGTGACAGCAATCCATGGATGGTTTCGACATGCAAGGGGATATTTTCCCCCGTGACTAGCGCAAGAAGACATTGCTTGCGATGTCGATGAGATCCTGTGGCCAGACCCCAAATGATGGCGGGATTCATGATCCCACGTATGCACAATTGCCATGATTTTCTGTGTTTACAGTATTGTGTTTTTTCTATTTTTATTTTTTTGCTTTATCAGAATTCATGTTACTGCAATGTACAATATTGAGTAGGCCTATTTCCTTTTTTGGTTGTTTGAAAATGTGCCTCCTGAAAATATGCCTTTTGAATAAATAGTGAAAATAAAAGACTGCAGTGTTTTATATAAAGTAGACTAGTGTGTTCCCCCTGATCTGAAAGTGTATGCCTATGATGCAGGTATGGGTCATTTTGTCATCAGAGTTACATTTTGACAAAGGAATGTTAGGTTTTGATAGTAGAGTTTCAATTTGAAACAGATATGAATGGTATATTTCCCAGTGTTGTGTCATGTTTACTTGTGTGTAGAGTTTTGGCAACATGAGCGAAGTTTTGCAAAATGTATTCAAACAACGGGCAAAAACTGTAAAGTTTGATAAATGTTCGCCGGTTCCCGCCTCCTTCCTTCCCTGACTGTGTTACAGACAGCTTAGTGTTAATTAGAACATACATCATAAAATAGTGCATATAGAGCAAATGGCAAGAATGAGCTTTAGGGAAAAATTTAAATAAAAGATTACACTACTTTGAAGTAGATGAAAATGATCTTACAAGGAGAAGGCAATAGGAGGCAATGTAAAATAATATGGCATCCTCTGCACCTTTGGCCCAATTTCGTGAAAGTATTCCAGATTTTCTGCAAGAATACAGAACAGGTAAAAATAGGGTGTACACGTGCTACAGTTTACTGGATACAAAATAGTGAAATTTCTCTCACATAAAGTGTGAACTGAGATTATACTGTATGTTTATATAAAGTGTGAACTGAGATTATACTGTATGTTTATATAAAGTGTGAAGTGAGATTATACTGTATGTTTATATAAAGTGTGAACTGAGATTATACTTTTTGTTTATATAAAGTGTGAAGTGAGATTATACTGTATGTTTATATAAAGTGTGAAGTGAGATTATACTGTATGTTTATATAAAGTGTAAACTGAGATTATACTGTATGTTTATATAAAGTGTGATCTGAGATTATACTGTATGTTTATATAAAGTGTGAACTGAGATTATACTGTATGTTTATATAAAGTGTGAACTGAGATTATACTGTATGTTTATATAAAGTGTGAACTGAGATTATACTGTATGTTTATATAAAGTGTGAACTGAGATTATACTGTATGTTTATATAAAGTGTGAACTGAGATTATACTGTATGTTTATATAAAGTGTGTACTGAGATTATACTGTATGTTTATATAAAGTGTGAACTGAGATTATACTGTATGTTTATATAAAGTGTGAACTGAGATTATACTGTATGTTTATATAAAGTGTGAACTGAGATTATACTGTATGTTTATATAAAGTGTGAAGTGAGATTATACTGTATGTTTATATAATGTGTGAACTGAGATTATACTGTATGTTTATATAAAGTGTGAACTGAGATTATACTGTATGTTTATATAAAGTGTGAACTGAGATTATACTGTATGTTTATATAAAGTGTGTACTGAGATTATACTGTATGTTTATATAAAGTGTGAACTGAGATTATACTGTATGTTTATATAAAGTGTGAACTGAGATTATACTGTATGTTTATATAAAGTGTGAACTGAGATTATACTGTATGTTTATATAAAGTGTGAACTGAGATTATACTGTATGTTTATATAAAGTGTGTACTGAGATTATACTGTATGTTTATATAAAGTGTGATCTGAGATTATACTGTATGTTTATATAAAGTGTGAACTGAGATTATACTGTATGTTTATATAAAGTGTGAACTGAGATTATACTGTATGTTTATATAAAGTGTGTACTGAGATTATACTGTATGTTTATATAATGTGTGAACTGAGATTATACTGTATGTTAATATAAAGTGTGAACTGAGATTATACTGTATGTACAGTCAGTAGTATAAAGTCCAGAAGATGATTTTAGGATGAACAATGACCTGTGCTTCTATTGATATGATCCTGAGATTCTGAATTGTGTGTCATTAGTTTTGACACTGAATGTTTACTGATGGATAAATGTGTGCTATTTGAGTTTACATCCGGATACTTCAGTTCATTATATTGTTAGTTTGTGTTTTCTGAATGAGAACATGGTTAAACCTTTGCTAAATGAGTCTGGTTGTGTGTTGGGATTGTACAAGTTTGTGTATTGTTCAGAGAATGTGTTTATCGTTGTCAGAAAATGGTGAATTGTTTCATGAATTGTGTGTTAGCAATCCAGAAAAATTATAATGATATAAATGTAAACACATGAAAGCAGATTTCTGTTATAAATATAAATTGATTTTTGAATAGATTTCCGTTTGTTTTGTCCACGGAGACACACTAAATGTGTCTTATATCAGAGTGAAGAGTTGATAAAACATTCATAAGGTCAGTTACAAACGCAAACCCAACACAAATGAGGAAACACAAAAGGCTTATTAACCTAAAAGAAGGTTTATTTAAATACATAAAACACAATATTTTTGTTAACAAAGTTAATAAACGAGAAGCGATTTCAGTCACACATGCTGGTTTAGTCGCCGTCACAGCCCCGGCATTTGAAGTGCAGCAGCATCTGTTATGTCAGGAGTCCAAAACGCAAAGCAGGTTTACACAATTCTACCTAATGAAAGAAAGAAAACACCAAACAAAAATAGCCACAGATGACAGTTAACTTATTATAACTAATATAAATGAATTAACATTACATACATATGTAACCAGGTCAGTATAATGTGTATGAGTCCAACTCATGAATAACGTCTCAAACAAGTGAAAGTGACTTGTGGTTATTCATTTGATAATTTGGTTTAGAAATTGACTTCATCTGCAGGTGTTTTCATGGTTCATTGAGTGATGTTTATTCATAATAAAGAGCTGATGTTCTGATCTGTCACAAAAGACAAAATGAGTCATGAAGATTCAATATGATTTTATTTGATGAATTTTGATGAAACACAATCAGCAGTGAATGAATAAAGCACACATGAACTGGTGTGTGGTGTTGTTTGTGAAAAGCAGAGCAGATGTCAGATGAGAGAGAGAATGAATGTAGAAACACATGTGAGACATGATTGAGACTCAGATGAGAACAGAAGTCAGAGGAGAGAGAGAGAGAGAGAGAGAGAGAGAGTCTAGTGTGAACACTGATCATCTCTCCTGAATTCTCCAGTGACTGTATGACTGGGATCTTTGTGTTTGGCCTCACAGCTCACTGAGAGCACTGAGCTCCACTCCTGCTCAGAGAGAGTCAGACTGCTGCTCCAGCTGTACAGACCGTTCTTCTCCAGGAGCCCAACACTGCTGTCCTGAGATCTGCTGCTCCCGTCCACCTTCCACATCACACTCCAGTCTGAGGGGAAACCCTTGTTGAGCACACACATCAGTGTTGCTGTTTTCTTTGTGGAAATCTCTTCACTGGAGGGCGGCAGGACGCTCACTTTAGGACGAGTGAAGCCTGACAAACACACAATAGTCATAAATAAGTGATAAATAAATTCACAATATATTCTTATGTCATTTTTCTCTTTAGTTCATGTTGATCTGAATGTTTGTACAGAATTGACAACTTTTACAACTACTTTTACAATCAAAATCAAACTAATCTTGAATCAATGTAAAAAACATATTACCTTACATATACTCATTAAATCAAGTATTAAAATATACACACTAAACATAACATACCTGTAACATCAACTGTTTAAAAAAAAAACATAACATAAAATAATCGTTTATCAAATGTATAACTTACTAAATAAATACAAGTTTAAACCATTTTGTAAACACATTACTTTTCATTTTAAATTTTGTTTTCCCAGTGCAAGTTTTATACATTTTTATTGCAGACTAAACTAATTGATTAAAAAAGGATTGTGAGCCATAAAGGGATAGTTCACCAAAAAATAAATATTCTGTCAATATTTACTCACCCTGAGGTTTTTCCAAACCTGTTAACATTTCTTAGTTCTGATGAACAAAGAGGAATATACTTAAAAAATGTCCGTAACCAAACAAGTCTCATCCCCCTTTACTGCTACATTGGGGAAAATAAATACTATGGGAGTCAATGGGGGATGAAATCGGTTTGGTTACTGACATTCTTCCAAATACGTTCCTTAGTGTTTAGCAGAACAAAGAAATGTATACAGGTTTAGAACAACATGAGGGTGAACAAATGATGAGAGAATTTTCATTTTTTGGTGAACTATCCCTTTAACAAAATCTATTATGTAGAAAATAAAACTCAAGAGTTTGTGCTTCAAAAGTTGAAAGTGCACTAGTACACAAAGTTATTTATTAAACCACATAAATATGCTAAAGCAGTCATTTAATTTAATATTTAATAGTTTATATTTTTGTTTAAATACAGAAATCTATTGTATTAATATTATTATTGAATGTTTTTACTTACTGCCAACATCCAGTCTGGTGCCGCTGCCGAAAGTCACCCACAGTGATACAAACTAATAGAGCGACTGTACAAAAACCTCTGAACGCTTCAGTAACTCCACTATAAACACATCACAAACACATCTTTACACTTTATCACACATCATACACATTACATTTTATTTCATTTTGTTTATTGATGTATTATTTGCCTTTTGGGTGAACTATCCCTTTAACTATAATATAAACTAATTTACAAGTTTGTTTGAATTTTAACCCTTAAAATTGAATCTCATATTCTCAAACCTGAAAGTGTGAACAATTGATTAATATACAAAGATGAAAACATCAAAGATTTACAAAGCAACTTTATTGTCACTCTTTCATAAAGCTGCTGTCCTGTGTATCTCCATATTCTGTGTTTTTATTTTACAACAACATTATACACAAAATAATGAACAAATATTCACCATTACAAATCATTACACACTTGTTCAATAATCACTACACATAATATAAGAAAACAAAATACAACCAATGTGCAGAAATGAACATTAAATGATAAAACAGTGTTTGAGTGTGTTGATGTAAATGTAGAGAGTGAGTTTGCATTGTGATCACGTGCTTCAGTGCTCTGAGAGTGTTTATAGTGCTGTGAGTTTAACACTTCATGACTGACAACACAACACAATCTTCATCAACACACAAACCAACAAGAACAACAATGACTTTCGGCATCATCTTCATCTGGACACTCACAGTGTTTGCTCAAGGTTTGTGTAGTAACATTTTGATCACGATTGTTCATTTATTGAAGAGAGAAATCTTCATTTGTTTCAGTGTTGTCTTATATTTCATTCTTGTTGTTTCTTTCAGAGTGTAGAGGACAGTACACTGTTACTCAGAGTCCATCAATAACAGCAGTTCAACCAGGACAACATGTTCAAATAAAGTGTAAAGTCAGCAGTGCAGTGTATAATGGTAATCACTTAGCCTGGTACTTACAGAAACCTGGAGAAGCTCCTAAACTCCTCATATATCTCGCAACAACCCTCTATTCTGGAGTATCATCTAGATTCAGTGGCAGTGGATCAAACACAGATTTCACTCTGAGCATCGGTGGAGTTACGGCTGAAGATTCAGGAGATTATTACTGTCAGAGTTTACACATTCCTAGTGGCTATGTGTTGACACAGTGATAAAGAGTCGTACAAAAACCTCCGTCAGTCAGACTGAACAGTGACTGCACTGATACACCTGACACATACTGCAGCTGCTGAGGGGAAAAGTTATTAGAATGATTGTGTTTTATATTGGATTATATTTAGACAAATATTTACATAATCGCACTATCGGTCAAAAGTTTTTGAACAATTCAGTGAAATGTTTCTCATTATTAAAAAGAAAACATTTGATCTGATGGTGTAATGCTAAAATGTAATGAAAGAGCTTTTATAGACAAAAACTTAGTTTTGCAAATATATGTCCGTTTTTTTTCAGTTACAAATGTATTATTTATTTTTAATTTATGACATTGACTGAACAATGAGAAGAACAGTCAAGAGCTCAGAGTAAATGGAAACCTGATGAAGTTTCTTGATATGAGGCAAAATGTGACTACACTAAAGGTACTAAAATCTAAAAGTTGTGTTTTTTAGTTGCAACTTAATTCCTGTATAGTTTCAATACACGTCCCTTTGTTTTTTTCACCATTTTGAT
Source organism: Triplophysa bombifrons (assembly GCA_029783895.1). Classification (NCBI taxonomy): domain Eukaryota; kingdom Metazoa; phylum Chordata; class Actinopteri; order Cypriniformes; family Nemacheilidae; genus Triplophysa; species Triplophysa bombifrons. The sequence continues at coordinate 3,475,501 of CM056465.1, forward strand.
GAGTTTAGTTTTATTCTAAATTGTGGAAAATATGAATAAGTAAATATGTATGTGTATTTACACATACATATCGTAGATGTACATATGTAGATATGTAGATCGGCTCTCCTCATCTTACCAAGGAAGTGGAGGCGTTCCTGTGCCTTCTTGACGTGGTGTTGTAAGTCCATGACAGGTCATCAGAGATATGCACCCCCAGGAACTTGGTGCTTTACACAGATTCCATAGAATTGCCATTGATGGTGAGTGTATTGTGTGCCATGTGGTTCATCCTGAACTCCACAATTATTTATTTTGTTTTGCTAATGTGGCACTACGAGGGAGTGTAGGTGTGGCGATTGACATTTGGGATAGCAAATCAGCGACCAGTGCCGGCTACTTAGATGTGGTTGGCAGCAGCCTGTAATGCGTAATCACGTCCGGATCTTTCCTTGTGGGTGATTGTGTGCGGTAGTTGCAGCCTGTCCTTTTCGTCTAGTATGTCTCTTACGTTGATATAGTGGATTTATTGACTGCTCTACATTCAGTTTAGCAATGGGGCGGGTGAAGACTGTGAGTCCAGGCCTGTGAACTGTGTGCGATTAATTGACCATGGTTTGGATCCTCCCTTTCTGGAATCCTCCCCTTTCTCCCTTTGTTTCATTTTCGTTGTCCTGGACTGTTGAATTCTACAGCCTGGGTTTTTGCCGTTAAAGCTACTGCTATTGAACACTCGGCGCTGTGATAGCTGCCTCTGGGTTTTTGCCGCTAAAACTCTGTTAAAGCTACTGCTATTTAACACATGGCGCTGTGATAGCTGCCTCTGGGTTAGGGAGGCTCTACAGTTGCTTCCTCTTCCACTGACTACTTGTCATGCCTTATTGATTTTCGTAACTTTTTGTTTGTTGTGAGTTTAGTTACTGTTTGATTATTGCTACTTGTTTTTGTTTTACTTTGTATAATACTGTGACGAGTCACCCCTTGCACAATCAGCGTCGCCACGGAAACGGAGGTAATTGGAGCGGCACACCTGCCGCTCGTGAGGAGACAAACTCAGCAGCCTTTAAAAGAAGGCTGCTGAGAACAGATGGGTGAGCACCAACTCCACTCGAACAATCCTTACTCCATGCTTATGGATATGCTTTGTCTTTCTTTCTGTCCAACTAGGATCCGAAGAATAGGACAAACAAGCTACACCATTACTGGACATTACAAGCCCGCTAGACGGACCCATCCGGCTAAATTCCGCAGTCTCTGGATTAACGTGGATACGCCCAGGATAACCTCCGTCCTCCCAGGCTCTGGGTTGCTCACTCTTGCTCGTTTGTGCTCCAATCTTTTGTTAATAAATTCCCCTCCGGGGTTGTATCTGCCACTTCCGGGTGTGTGTCGTTTTTCTGCCTGTCACATTTGGTGGAGAATGCGGGCAATTTAAAGACACCACGACACCTACCGGACTTCCCCCCCCTATTAATAACAATCATTCTTTTTTTCTCCCCTCTTCTTTCATTTTTTATTTTTTTTGGCAGATCGCCAGCCGTAGCTCTCTCTCTCTCTCTCTCTCTCTCTCTCTCGACAACCGGTGAGCATGGAGGAAGTGATACGACGACTAGCAGAGGTTGTGACCCGTCAGCAACGGTTTGCCGAGCAACTCGCGGTACGGCAGGAACAGACGGACCAAACAATGAGCCAGATTCGGGAAAATCTGGCCGCCCGAGTGCCTCTGCCCGACCCAAGAACTACCGCACACCAGCTGCTGACCAAGCTCACACCTGCCGACGATGTTGAAGCTTACCTCCATACTTTTGAAGTAATCGCCACACGAGAAGCCTGGAGTAAAACAGAGTGGGCGCGGATCTTGGCCCCGTTTCTCACGGGAGAAGCCCAGAGGGCCTATTTCACCTTACAACCACCCGCCGTGGACAATTACGAAGTCCTAAAAAGGGAAATCCTAGCCCGGGTCGGACTTTCAACCGTCAATGCTGCTCAACAGTTTCATCAGTGGGTCTATGACGACAAGGTATCCGTGCGAACACAGGCAGCCCAGCTGACACGACTTGGACAACTCTGGCTATTAGCAGGAGAACCCTCGGCTCCCCAAGTGGCAGAACGTGTGGTTGTGGACCGTCTGCTGCGAGCCCTACCCAGGCGATTCCGAACGGCGGTTAGTATGCGGGGTCCATCCACCCTTGGAGAAGTCATCGAAGCGGTGGAATTGGCAGAGGCCTCGGCGGCCCGAGATGCGGGAGAGAGAGCTCTGATGCAACCCCGGAGAGGAGTCCCGCCGTGGCGACCGTCGGAGGGCACTCTTCGGCCAGTACAGCAATCCCGCGCACTCACGCCTCCGGACGAACCGATGCCCACCGAGGCCGCTTCCCCAGGCCCTCCTACGTGGCTGGTAGGCTGTGCGGTACATCAAACCGTACCGTCTGGAGCTCCCCGACGGACTGTCCGGGTGAATGGTCGAGCAGTCACCGCAACCCTGGATTCCGGCAGTGCGGTCACGCTGGTTCAGCCGGGGATAGTACGGCCCAGAGCCGGGGGTAAATCCACCATCCCGATCACCTGTGTACATGGAGACACCCGGGATGTGCCGGCCTGCCAGGTTACGGTAGCGGCACGACCGGGGACATGGAACCTGGAGATCGGGATCGTGGAGGATCTCCCCGTACCTCTATTGTTGGGCCGTGACTGGCCTGGGTTCGACCAGCTATTGGCCAGCACTGTACGGCCACAGAAAAGTGACCAACGAGGTTGGCGTCGACCCCCGAAGAACAGAAAAGCCCGGCCGGCCCTGATGGCTACGGAGAGTGAACGCGAGGGTGAGTCTACGAATACTAATCTACCATTTGCACTGTTCCAACAGATCACTAAAGGCGGTTCGTTTGGGCGAGAGCAGCGGGAAGATGCTAGACTAAAGAACTGCTGGAGTCAGGTGAGGGTGGTTGACGGGAAGGATAGATTACCCCCACCCCATCCCTACCCACACTTTGTGATTCAGGAGGGATTGTTGTACTGTGCTGCCATGAGGCGGGGGGAGGAAAAGTTGCTGCTAGTGGTGCCCGCGACCAAAACCTCCACGATCCTGGAGTTGGCCCACTCACATCCCATGGCAGGACATCTAGCGAGTGCGAATACTCTGCAACGCATCAGGGACAGGTTTCACTGGCCGGGCCTCGAAGGAGAGGTGAAGAGGTTTTGCTTGAGCTGCCCTACATGCCAACGGACATCGCCAAACCGTCCTCCCCCCAGCCCATTGATTCCTCTACCCGTCATCGAAGTGCCCTTCGACCGCATCGGGATGGACCTGGTGGGACCGCTGCCAAAGTCTGCCCGGGGCCACGAGTTCATATTGGTTATTGTGGACTACGCCACCCGGTATCCCGAAGCCCTACCACTACGCAAGGCTACTGCCAAAGCTATTGCTAAGGAGTTATTCCTGTTCTTCAGCCGGGTGGGAATTCCCAAAGAAGTGTTGACTGACCAGGGGACACCGTTTATGTCCCGGTTGATGGCCGACCTCTGCCACCTGTTCCAGGTAAAGCAACTGCGGACATCTGTTTACCACCCCCAAACAGACGGATTGGTCGAAAGATTCAACCAGACCCTCAAACAGATGCTCCGCAGAGTGGTGGCAGAGGATGGGCGCGATTGGGACCTCCTCATCCCATATGTCCTCTTCGGCGTTCGGGAGGTACCCCAGGCATCGACCGGATTCACCCCCTTCGAGCTTCTGTTCGGCCGACAACCCCGGGGTTTACTGGACATCGCACGAGACGCCTGGGAGCGGCAACCAGCTCCCCACCGAAGCCTGATTGACCATGTTCAACAGATGCGAGACCGGATAGATAGAGTCATGCCATTGGTAAAAGAACATCTTGTCGAGGCTCAACGCGCCCAGCAACGGTGGTATGACCGGCCGACCCAGCCGCGAGAGTTTCAGCCGGGCGACAGAGTGCTCCTCTTGACCCCCACAGCTACCTCCAAGTTCCTGGCATCGTGGAAGGGACCTTATACGGTGGTGGAAAGGGTCGGTCCGGTCAACTACCGGGTCCGTCAGCCGGGACGGAGAAAAGGGGAACAGCTGTATCACATTAATCTCTTGAAGAAATGGATAGCCGACCCCGCCAGAATGGCAGCGTTCGCACAACAGGAACAACCGGTCGTCCCAATGGGAGAACAGCTGTCCCCGATCCATAAAAAGGACCTCCAGACCCTGGTCAGTCAATTCCAAGATGTGTTTTCAGAGACGCCCGGGCAGACTAGAATTATCCAACACGAAGTACGAACCCCACCCGGGGTGATCGTAAGGCAGCGGCCCTATCGGGTTCCAGAGACTCGTCGGCTGGCTATCGAAGAAGAAATCAAACGGATGAGAGAGTTGGGAGTCATAGAACCCTCCCGCAGTCCCTGGTCCAGCCCCATTGTAATGGTACCAAAACCAGATGGCACTCTCCGCTTCTGCAATGACTTCCGGAAACTAAATGAGGTATCCAGTTTCGACAGCTATCCAATGCCCCGAGTGGATGAACTCCTAGATCGGCTGGGAAAGGCCCAATACATCTCAACGATTGACCTAACAAAGGGATATTGGCAGGTGCCCCTATCACCAGGGTCCCGAGAAAAGACCGCGTTCAGCACCCCAACCGGACACTGGCAGTACCGGGTACTGCCCTTCGGGCTACACGGGGCACCTGCCACGTTTCAAAGAATGATGGATGTCCTGCTACGACCTCATCAAGAATATGCCGCAGCCTACATCGATGACTTAGTCATCCACTCGGGGTCCTGGGACGAACATTTGGACAGATTGCGGAGAGTGCTAATGGACCTACGGAAGGCAGGCTTAACGGCGAACCCAAAAAAGTGCCACCTAGGAGTCGCCGAAGCCCAGTACCTGGGATATCGGGTCGGTGGGGGTCTCATTCAACCCCAGACCAAGAAAGTGGAAGCCGTCCGCAACGCTCCCCGACCCCACACCAAATCCCAGGTACGTGCCTTCCTGGGGCTGGCGGGGTACTATAGGTGCTTTATACCCAACTTCTCATCCATAGCCAGCCCCCTGACCGACCTGACCAGGAAGGGACAGCCAGAAACCATCAACTGGACCCCAGAGACAGAACGAGCGTTTCAGGCTTTAAAGACAGCGCTGACCTCGTCACCAGTATTACACGCTCCAGACTTCGGCTGTCCTTTCACCCTCCAGACCGACGCATCAGACACCGGACTAGGCGCAGTACTCTCCCAGACCAAGGGCACCACGGAACACCCCGTGGTTTACATTAGCCGTAAGTTGTCGCCTGCGGAGAGTCGTTATGCCACGGTGGAAAAGGAGGCTCTGGCCATAAAGTGGGCAGTCCTGGAGCTCCGGTATTACCTCCTCGGTAGGAGTTTCACCCTGGTAACAGATCACGCCCCGTTACAGTGGATGGCCAAAGCCAAAGATACAAATGCCCGTGTGACCAGGTGGTTCTTGGCGCTCCAGGACTACCACTTTAAGATTACCCATCGGGCCGGGGCCTCCCATGGCAACGCGGATGGTCTGTCGAGGCTCTGGTCAGGGTGGACAACAAGGTCAGGTAACTTCCCCCCTCCCTCCCGACATCTACAGGCAGTTTCCCATAGGAGGTCTCAAAGGACCAGGCCGACGCTTTGGGGGGGGGAGTGTGACGAGTCACCCCTTGCACAATCAGCGTCGCCACGGAAACGGAGGTAATTGGAGCGGCACACCTGCCGCTCGTGAGGAGACAAACTCAGCAGCCTTTAAAAGAAGGCTGCTGAGAACAGATGGGTGAGCACCAACTCCACTCGAACAATCCTTACTCCATGCTTATGGATATGCTTTGTCTTTCTTTCTGTCCAACTAGGATCCGAAGAATAGGACAAACAAGCTACACCATTACTGGACATTACAAGCCCGCTAGACGGACCCATCCGGCTAAATTCCGCAGTCTCTGGATTAACGTGGATACGCCCAGGATAACCTCCGTCCTCCCAGGCTCTGGGTTGCTCACTCTTGCTCGTTTGTGCTCCAATCTTTTGTTAATAAATTCCCCTCCGGGGTTGTATCTGCCACTTCCGGGTGTGTGTCGTTGTTCTGCCTGTCACAAATACCTTTTTGTTTTTTTTACTTATCTTTTTTCTTATTTAAATCTCAATTTATTGAATGGGTAGTGTTTGTTTATTTTTTTTATCTTTTTCTTTCAGGAGCTGGGGTCCCACGGGTGAAGGGTCCCTAGTGGTGGTGGTGCTACGAGGTTTGCCGTGTTGTGTGACACTTGTGACGTGTGTGATTGTGTGATCTGAACTCACGGGTAGTGTGTGCTTCTGTACAATCAGTACGGTTGATCTTCCCTGTAGTGGATACCCCAGCCCTGTGTATGTGTGTGTTTAATTTCCTGATGCGATTATTTTGTTTGATGTCTTTATTTTTGGTTTTTGATTAGGAGTTTCTTTTCTTTTATAGGCTATGGTGTGCTCGGGCTATTAAATTGAGCTGCTGGTAGTGGCCATTATAGCCCAAGCTGAGCTATTTTATTGTCTTTTATGCAAATATCTATGTAATAAACCTCATTGTTTTACCGGATACCCATGTTCTCGGCCTACCTTAATTTATGAAGAGAACCAATCTGTGTGATCTTAACTTGTGGGGTTTACTTTTAGTTCCTGGGTTTAACCCTCCCGGGTGGCGTAGTCGGATCTTTTAGGAATAGATGAACTGGTTCATTTGTGAACCTGTCCCATCATCCCACCGCCACACTAACATCGAGTTGTAGGTTATTTATGTCACACCAGTTGATAAGATGTTTTATAAAACTGCCAGTTCTAGTCCTTGATTCTGATTGGCTGAGCGGAGTTCTAACCCGTTATAAAATACCCCGATATATAACTGCTGACCGCACCACATAGCCTAAATATCTTTTTATTTACTTAATTTAATGAAACCTTGTTAAGCATATGGTGTAACTGTTTTACAAAAAGCAATAAGCCCTGCGAAGCCGTGTTAAGCGGAGTTGGGGCTTATTTCTTTAGTACCTCCTCTCTGTAAGCGGAGCGTCATCATCACAGATGAAGCCCGCCACTGTTGTGTCATCAGCAAACTTGTTGATGTGATTCAAGATGTATATGGCACAACAGTCGTGTGTCATTAGTGTGAACCACAGAGGGCTTAGGTCACATCATACATGATGGTGGTCTCTGAGGAGTTTTTTTCCATCTCTTGCCATCCGTGGTCTGTCTGTGAGAAAATCCAGTAGCCAGTTACATAGTGAGGTGCTGATGCCCATTTCACCAAGTTTATTCACCAGGTGTTGGGGAATAACGCTGTTGAAGGAGGAGCTGAAATCAATGAACAGCATCCACACATGACTGTTTTTGTTTTCCAGATTAGACAGGAATAGATTAAGTGTTGCTGCTACGGCATCATCAATTGAGCGCTTTGGTTGGTATGCAAACTGAAATGGGTACAGTGTGATGGGTAGACTGGACGTTATATGAGCCTTGACCAATCTTAATCAAAAAGATCTCATCACAAATACTGCGAACAGTTAAAATCCTCAAAAGTATTAAAAAACATAGCAATCAAGCAAAAAAAATCTGGAAGCTGGAACCATGATTTTTTGCATTAAAATGATCAACAAATTGACTTATTATTTGGGCTGTACTTGTTGTCATGAAACTCGAGGTGAGACATGGACAGAGGACCCAGACACAGACAGCGGGTAATTAACAAGACATTTAATGAAGAATACAAAATAGGAAACAAAAACCCATGAGGGGTAAAAAAAACATAACAAAGGGAAACAAGAGGGCAGGAACAATGACAAGACCGAAGAGAGAGTATGGCAACCCATATGCCAAATTGTCTCTCTCCAACATAAAACAAGAGATCCTTCTCTGGTTTTGCCACAAGATCTCAAGAGAATCACGACACTTATACTGTAAGTATAAACTTCCTGAGTAGTTTTATTTATATCAAAATGTAATTTTTTATAATCTCTTCATTAGCTGCAAGTTCAGTAAAAAGTTTGTTTTTCTTTGAATTGTAGGCTAGCACAACTACATTCTACTGATTTTAGCTGCATGTTAAAATAAGGATGAGTTTAACTCACCAAATAAGATTCTCCACCAGATCTATCAAGATCACATCCATGAAATGAGTTATTTAAAAACGTCAATTTCAGTCAAGGAATTAATTTAGCTCAAAGGAAAATACGTATAATAATCGTCATTACACATACATATTTTACAATTCTGATTCGCAGTATAGTGATAAAAATCCTATATGTATTCGTCCAGCAAATGCATTGATTTTTACACAAACGTTATATCATTACTATAAGTAACGTGACTTTACCAAACAGAATTAAGAGCAGAGGTAGCATAGATCGAAACTCAGTTTAAGTGACCAAGTTTGTGAGCGTGAACACAGAGAACCCATCACAAAGGCCTTTATGGTTTTTATTAAACTCTACTCTACACGGTAAACATAATGACGACAAACAAATACATGAAACACAAACGCGCAAGGAAGCGCAGAGAGAGAGGGAGAGTGAGAATGAGAGAGAGAGAGAGGACAAGGCAGGTAAAACATGTCTGAAAACCAATAAAATCATCTTTAACAAAGAGGCACGCTCTTAACGCAGCTACTCTATATTTAGAGACGGATACTTGCAATCTCGGTGTTGGACCAATATCCGTATGCGCGTGGATGGAAATCTTGAATGGTTTCAGAATGCAGTCCTGTTGAAACGATGAGTTTGGGTTCTGAGTCCAAAGTTCCATGTCCTAAACGGACTTTCCAGAGGGGAGCCCCAAGGCAGGGTGTCTGTTGGATTGTCCTCATCGTCCTCTTTCTTTTCTTTCCTAATTCCGAAAGGTATCCGAGTGGATCGGTGATTGTGTTTTAAATGCATACCTGCCCTGCCCCCAGATGGTCTGCGGGCCAAAGCCATGAAAGTGATAAGGGGGCCAATGAAAGTTCCTTTGTTTCTCATGGCGCCTCATTTGCATGGCTCTGACAGTATGGTCAGTTGGCATTTAATACCTAAACTTAGTTATGGACATAGTATGAGGTATGCTATGGTTTTATAACATAGCTCATCATATAGGGAATTCGGAGCAGAGTATTAAAATATAAAACATGCAAGTCATTGAACTGTTTGTCATCCCAATTTATGAATACATCAACTGAACCCTGAATCAAAATTGTTATATCTAGCAGTTACAGTGTCTCTAAAATGGCACGAGCGCCAACACACAACCTAGACATTTAGATACATTTACAGATAGTTGGAATCAGCTGTGCTCACACTGGTCTCACACATCTCACGGAGGAAATCGGGAGCATAAGAGGACGAGTGAAGGGACTGCTGACGAGAGAGGACCGGGCCCGGACATATGTTTTACGGTTGTATTTATGTTCTTGTTGCCGGCAGTCGACCGTGAGGTGGCTGACGGCATTTTACTTCCATGTTATTGTATGTTTATTTTGATTAAACTTTATTTAAATGTTTGCCGGTTAACGCCTCATTCCTTCCTTCCTTTTATTAAACCTCGTTAAATTGGTATTTAATGCTAAATTTACATGACAGCAGTTTTAAGTTATAGCTGGATTTAGTGGCCTTGATTGGAGGTTGCTCGGTGGGAGTTTGTGGGAAGGCTCGTTGGTTGTGGGTGTGGGATTTTATTTGTGGCTGTGTGGGTCTGGTTTGGTCTTGTTTTGTGATTGATGTCGGACAACAGAGGAATAAAGTAACATTATGCCATTACTATTTTCCCTGGTTGTTCCTTTGTTTTCTGGTGTCGATCACCGAGTGGGACCAGGTTGGACCTGCACAGTTTCGGCGAGCGGGACTTCCTGGGTAGCGGGTGATCCTATGATGACATTAATTAATTTAATTATTTATTTATTAGATATTATTAATAAGAATGATCTTATTTGTTCTAAAAACACCATGCACTGTGCTGAGTTTTACCTTTCTCTGTTTTTCTGTTTCTGTTCTTATTTGCTCATATAAAGCTGCTTTGGAACAAAGCATATTGTGAAATGCGCTATATAAATAAACTTGAATTTAATTTATGCTTTATCCTTGTTGAACTTGAAGGGGTTTAAACGAGACCGTTTTACGTTACTTGCCAATTTGTGTAAATATAGTTGCGGGTGAAAATACCACAATCTGTCTGATACATGGTTTTTAGTGCTCTGAAGACAGCTTCTGATCAATAAACACAGCAAAACAGTCGAAAACTTTTTTATTGAACCCATTACACTTAAAGTTTTCCCCACATTCGACTATGTCTGCAGAAGTATGAGAATATACTTACATTTTTACAGTACTACACTAAATCTAAAATAATTAAATTATGTAGCACTTTAACAGTTTAACTTGAAGTTACATCAGGGCTAACAGTGTAGACGAACTATAGATGGTGATGTCACTGCACACGAGAAACCTGGCTGTCAAGGATTCACACATGAGACCGTCATGACCCTGTCCACAAGAAACTGGAAGACAACCTGACGAAAAGGACACGATCATGACACCTGGCAAGTCTCAAACTTCCATGTAAATGTTTTGCATGTAAACACTTGAAAACAGAATTGGTTTATAGATTTAGTTTAAGATTTTTATAGATATCCGTTTCTTTTGACCATGTAAACGCACACAATGTGTCTTTTATCAGAGTGAATTTATGTTTATAAAACATTCATAAGGTCAGTATGATGTGTATGAGACCAACTCATGAATAATGTGTCAAACAAGTGAAAGTGACTTGTGGTTATTCATTTGACAGTTTGGTTTAGAAATTGAATTCATCTGCAGGTGTTTTCATGGTTCATTGAGTGATGTTTATTTATAAAAAAGAGCTGATGTTCTGATCTGTCACAAAAGACAAAGTGAGTCATGAAGATTCAATATGATTTTATTTGATGAATTTTGATGAAACACAATCAGCAGTGAATGAATAAAGCACACATGAACTGGTTTGTGGAGTTGTTTGTGAAAAGCAGAGCAGATGTCAGATGAGAGAGAGAATGAATGTAGAAACACATGTGAGACATGAGTGAGACTCAGATGAGAACAGAAGTCAGAGGAGAGAGAGAGAGAGAGAGAGAGAGAGAGAGAGAGTCTAGTGTGAACACTGATCATCTCTCCTGAATTCTCCAGTGACTGTATGACTGGGATCTTTGTGTTTGGCCTCACAGCTCACTGAGAGCACTGAGCTCCACTCCTGCTCAGAGAGAGTCAGACTGCTGCTCCAGCTGTACAGACCGTTCTTCTCCAGGAGCCCAACACTGCTGTCCTGAGATCTGCTGCTCCCGTCCACCTTCCACATCACACTCCAGTCTGAGGGGAAACCCTTGTTGAGCACACACATCAGTGTTGCTGTTTTCTTTGTGGAAATCTCTTCACTGGAGGGCGGCAGAACGCTCACTTTAGGACGAGTGAAGCCTGACAAACACACAATAGTCACAAACTCACAGAGAAAAACAAACAACTTCATAATAAGATCCTAATAATAAATAAATAGAAGATGAGATCTTTAATTCATGTTGATCTAAATGTTCAGACAGTATTCACAAATGTTTACAAGTTATCTGAATCCCAAAACATAATGTTTGTAAATGATTTTTGATTTTAGAAATGATCAGTGTGGAAAACACATTACCTTTGTGACATTTATTTATTTTGAATAAAGATTAAAACAGAAATTAGAAAGTACTTGTAACATCAGCTGTAGTGACAAAATCTTAACAGCATTTCAAATAATCATAAGAGTCAAATAACTGGTTTTGAAAAATATAATCTAACAATATTTTAAATAAATACTTGAATAAATACAAATTTAAATATTTTTTGTAACACAGAATACATTTAATTTGATTTTCTATTTTCACAATGCAAGTTGTATACATTTTAGTTGTATACATTTATACATCAAAAATGAGCAAAAACTTATTCAGAATAGGAATCTGTGCAAATAATTTTGAAACAATTGTTTTCATCCTTCCACATTAACTACATCATTATGTAAAAATCATTTAACACAAAAATCAAACTAACACAACAAAGAAAAAAAAATCTCAGGGTCTCCATTCCAGATTTGTAAGTGCAATATACAAAGTCATGAATATGCTAAAATCATATTTATATATTTTTATATGTCGTGTTGATCTTTACATGTGAAAGCAGAAATCTGTTATAATATTATTGAATGTTTCTACTTACTGCCAACATCCAGTCTGGTGCCGCTGCCGAAAGTCCACCACAGTGATACAAACTAATAGAGCGACTGTACAAAAACCTCTGAACGCTTCAGTAACTGCACTATAAACACATCACAAACACATCTTTACACTTTATCACACATTTACACATCTTAAATATTACATTACATTTAATCTCTTGATTATTTATGACAAAAATATGAACATATTTTACAAACGCTTGTGTAATTTTTTCAAGAAAATCCTGAGATACCCACTCATGACAAGTTTAATTTCTCATTTCTGATATTTCATAACTTCAAAGCATTGCAGTCAAATTGATGTTAAGATATGATGATATAAATACAACATCATAATCAATAATATAAGAAACATATGCACATGACATATACAAGTATCGTTATTAAAACATACACATTATTTATATTACACATAACACACAACATTCACATGATCTAAAAGATACAGAACACATCACAAGTCCAGTGTTTGTCTGTGTTGAGGTAAATGATACATGTAGAGAGTGAGTTTGCATTGTGATCACGTGCTTCAGTGCTCTGAGAGTGTTTAAAGTGCTGTGAGTTTAACACTTCATGACTGACAACACAACACAATCTTCAGCATCACACAAACCAACAAGAACAACAATGACTTTCAGCATCATCTTCATCTGGACACTCACAGTGTTTATTACAGGTGAGACATGAAGACTTAATCTGACTTGTTTTTATTTCTGCTGTATTTGTCGTGCTTGTTTTAGTATATGATGTTAATACAGTTTAATACACAAATTGTTTATATTTTGTGTTTTCAGAATCCAGAGGAGTTACTCTGACTCAACCTAGAGTGAAAAGTGTTCAACAGGGACAAACAGCTACAATAGAGTGTCATATAGATGTAGGAATATATAGCAATGACTTAGCCTGGTATCAGCAGAAACCTGGAGAAGCTCCTAAACTCCTCATATATTACATCAATAGCCTCCAGTCTGGAGTATCATCTAGATTCAGTGGCAGTGGAACAATAAGTACTGGAAAAGATTTTACTCTGAGCATCAGTGGAGTTCAGACTGAAGATTCAGGAGATTATTACTGTCAGAGTGAACATTATATCAACAGTAAATATGTGTTGACACAGTGATAAAGAGTCGTACAAAAACCTCCGTCAGTCAGACTGAACAGTGACTGCACTGATACACCTGACACATACTGCAGCTGATCATACAACACACACAAAACACTGATCACTGATGACAAAGCACTGTTTTTTGTAATTATGAAGATAATCAAAAAATATATTTGACATTCATACTGACTACTGAAGTATCAGATTATTTTTAATTTCCTTAATTCATATTACTGACTCCTTTATATAAGATGTTTTTCTCTGTTTGTGTTCTTGTAACCAACACATCTAATGATCTTTATGAGATAAATGTTATGATCAGATGCACAAACAGCCGCTGTTCATCATCACAACATTTGTCCAGAGAGTTCAGTGTTCACACCAGTCAAGAGAAAAAATACATTTACATTTTGATCAGAATATTCTTTTAGTTAAATTCATGATTTATGTCAATCACATATGTGCACACACAACTTTATAACAGAGCAATAAATATATTGTCTTTTTGTTTTACAGTATCAATATAGGCTGAGAAGTGCATGTACAGCACACAGTATAGTCTTAAATATAATATTCATGTTTGAACTTTGATGACATAATAAAACCACTAACAATAAAGAAGTGAAACTTGTGTGTTTCAGTTCAGATGATTGAACCAATCAAACAGTGACACTGAGAGTGTTGAGCTGAAAATCACATTTGCATTGACAGGATGAAGAGACTTTGATGTTCTCAGAATAGATCAGCTCTGTCTCCAGAGATCATGTTCACAACACAACACCTGCATTTCACATTTACTGCTACATGAACCTTTACACAACTATTAAAACTCTTAAGAATCATGATACAGGACATTCCTGCACAAACACACATGTGATTTTCTCTGTTGTCTGAATGAAGCTGTTAGACACAAATGTAACATGTTCAGAAGCTTTATTGAATGTTTCAGTAAACACAGCACATTGAAAGATGTCACAGTGGTTTGACATACGAGCTCTCTTTCAGTATTGATCTGCTGCACTAGACTCATGAATGATGTCTGACACTCAGATACGACTCATCAACACTCACAGCCGCTATTGTGAATCTTGTTTATGGTGTTTGACTCTACAAACATACACCCCTCTCTCTTCCCAGCGTGCTTTGCTGAGGGTCAGGATGCTACTGCGGCTGTATCGGCCGTCCTGCTCACTCTCTTCACTGGTGTGAACCCCTTCAGTGACCTCTGACCCCTCAAGTGTCCAGCTGTCATAGTTTAGTGTCTGTGTACATTCAATAATTATAGTGCACTAGACTGAAGCAGAAGAATCCTGCCCACTTCTTTGCATTGTGATCACGTGCTTCAGTGCTCTGAGAGTGTTTATAGTGCTGTGAGTTTAACACTTCATGACTGACAACACAACACAACACAATCTTCATCAACACACAAACCAACAAAAACAACAATGACTTTCAGCATCATCTTCATCTGGACACTCACAGTGTTTGCTCAAGGTGTGTGTAGAAACATTTTTATCAGGATTGTTCATTCATTGAAGAGTGAAATCTTCATTTGTTTCAGTGTTGTCTTATATTTCATTCTTGTTGTTTCTTTCAGAGTGTAGAGGACAGTACACTGTTACTCAGAGTCCATCAATAACAGCAGTTCAACCAGGACAAAGTGTTCAAATAAACTGTAAAGTCAGCAGTGGAATATATAGTACTTGGTTACACTGGTACTTACAGAAACCTGGAGAAGCTCCTAAACTCCTCATATATTACACCAATAGCCTCTATTCTGGAGTATCATCTAGATTCAGTGGCAGTGGATCAAACACAGATTTCACTCTGAGCATCAGTGGAGTTCAGACTGAAGATTCAGGAGATTATTACTGTCAGAGTGGACACTATCCTAATAGCAAGTATGTGTTGACACAGTGATAAAGAGTCGTACAAAAACCTCCGTCAGTCAGACTGAACAGTGACTGCACTGACACACCTGACACATACTGCATCTGCTGTATGAAATTAAAACAATTGTATTTTGTATTACATTATTTTTAAACCTTTTAGCAGTTGTTTATTTATTTACTTTTGATTATTGTTTTTTTTTTATTGGTTTGATGCAATTTTTACAAGCATGTTACAAAACACTACACAACAGATAATCAGAAATACACTTTTTCAAACATTTTAGCATGTTTACAAACAGTAACTGCCTTGCATAATATTATCAAGATCAAACTTTTGATTTGTTTCTCTTATTATTCTGTTTCATATATTTGTATCATTAAATCCAACGAATCTTAATGTTGAATTAATGAATCATTTCTTATCTCCATAGATTTTTAACTGTTCTTATTGTTTTCTGATAATGTTTAAGTTATAGTTGTATTTTCACCATCAACATGAGCATGTCACCTGTAACAGTGCGTGCGGGGAACACTGGAGAAACACAGATAATCCAAAAGGGTTTAATATTATCCAAGAGAAAACAAGCAGACGCACATCACCACATACATAAACATGTATTTACATTAACAATACCGTACAAGGAACCAAACTAAGAAGAGAACTTAAATAATACAGATAACGTGGAGGACGGATGATGGGGATCAACTAATAATGTCCAAATGATGGGGATCAGGAGAGACGGGTGCAAAGGATTATGGGGAGTGTAGTCCAGTTGTGAAAGAGGGCAGACCGTGGATTATGACATCAATCTTCTTCAAGACATGGATGAAGCTTGTAATGATATAACCGCAGAGCAACATCAAGCCTGGATTCTTCATACCAGAAGGTTTTTCCCACAGTGTCTGAACAATAAGAACATTCCCTGTGATTTGATGAAACTTTATGTCTAAATGTTGAAGACTGGCTTGATGATACTGAATATTTTGTGGTTTCAGATCTCCATTAGAGTTTTTTCCCTATTTTAACAATGCACCCACATTGTTGTAAAAACTGTAAAATAAACAAAAAAATACTTTCCTCTTACGTAGGTAAACTACTTTGATACATATTTTTTCATGTTTTAGCAGCATACATATTTTTTGATATGGCTTTTGTCAGTTTATTTGGGCGTAAGTGATATATATATATTTTTTGCTGTGTATACACATTTAAATTCGTTCAGCACTGAGGATGATTTGACACCTCTATCTTGTGTTGTTTGAACTGAATGTTAGTTGAAAGAAGATCTTACTGTTGTGTTTCGTTGATTACAGTTTTTTTCAATTGCTAACATCCTTTTGTCCAATCTGTAATCACATTTTCAAAACTCTAAACACAATTAACACAACATCATTCTGTTGTGGCCATACCATTAACAAAATTCATGTTGGTTTCACACAAAATGCAATCAATTAACACCTTTCTAGAATGCCTACATTTTCTTTACATATAAGCATACCCAATACCAAAATCATGGATCTTTATAGTGTTTTTTACAAATGCTGAAACGCAGCATGCCAGAAATGAAGACCTATTGTTCCAAACCATAGATACAGTATAAAATCTCTACTTCTGCAACAATATCAGCTCCAAAGTATTGAAACCAAAAATATTAAAAAAATATATTCATACAGCTGATAAGCATTTTAATGGTAAATTACTGATAATTAGAGTAAGCAATAGCTGATTCCAATCTCAATCAGAGACATAGCCAGGTGTTGAAGACTTTCCATTACATGGACATACACAATAAAAAGTCAGTCTTTGGATTGGTTTTGTTCAAAGCAACACATAACAAAACAGAGAAGCAGAAAAAGAAAAAAATGTCTGCACGAGGGAGAGGACTTGTTAGACGAAGGAGAGGACTAGATGGTCGAAGGAGAGGACAAGATGGACCAGGGAGAGGACAAGATGGACCAGGGAGAGGACGAGATGGACCAGGGAGAGGACGAGATGGACCAGGGAGAGGACGAGATGGACCAGGGAGAGGACGAGATGGACCAGGGAGAGGACGAGATGGACCAGGGAGAGGACGAGATGGGCCAGGGAGAGGACGAGATGGACCAGGGAGAGGACGAGATGGACCAGGGAGAGGACGAGATGGACCAGGGAGAGGACGAGATGGACCAGGGAGAGAACGAGATGGACCAGGGAGAGGAAGAGATGGACCAGGGAGAGGAAGAGATGGACCTTGGAGAGGAAGAGATGGACAAGGGAGAGGACTAGTTGGACCAGGACAAGGGAGAAGGAGAGGTAGGGGAAGAGGAGTAAGAATGCGTGGTGCTGTTCAAAGGAGAGTAAGAGCTGGTGTCACATATGAAATCAGAGCCACCATCATAGACCATGTGATAAACCATGGTCTATCATTGAGAGTGGCTGGTGAAAGAGTCCAGCCTAATCTCAGACGGTCAACTGTTGCTTCCATTATCCGGATTTTTCAACAAACCAACAGGTAAGTCATGCGTTTGATTAGAGCTATCAATGCAGTTGCTATCTACTGTATTAAAATATCACAATGTGTGCTGGCCACCAGAAGTTACAAATACAAATATGTTGCATTTTTGTTCTTCTAAAGGACACAGCGACTTCCTCGCTCTGGGGGAAGAAGAAAGCTTCTCAGTGAAGACCAAGAACATGCCATTGTAGGATGGGTCATTGCTGACAATGCAATAAAACTGAGAAATTCAGACCAGAATTGTAGAGGACAACCTGGTATTCCAAAACGTGGAAAGCATCAGCCTGTCTACCATTGCTCGCACTCTGACCAAACACAGAATACGAATTAAACAGTTGTACACGGTTCGATTTGAGAGAAACAGTGATCGGGTCAAGGAACTCCGGCACCAATACGTGCAGGTATGATATCTATACACCATGTCTGATTGTACAGTGACTACAGTAAACACTTCTATTTTTCACTATTCTCTATTGCTACTCTAAAACATTTATGTAAAAATTGTGTTTGATTTTTCTTTCAGAGAGTTATGGAGTTGGAGGCTAATCAGACACTACATGAATTAATTTATGTAGACGAGGCAGGGTTTAACCTGGCAAAAACTCGTAGACGAGGAAGAATGTTATTGGGAAAAGGGCCACCGTTGATGTGGCGGGCCAGAGAGGAGCAAATATCACAATGTGTGCTGCAATGTCAAGTGCTGGCTTGGTCCTGCAGAAAAGCCTGATTGGTCCCTACAACACAGAGCGACTTCTTTTGTTTTTAGATGACCTCCACCAACAACTGGTGCCAGAAGCAGAACAGGTGGGAGGAAACAAGAGGACATTTGTGATTACATGGGACAATGTAGCATTCCACCATTCACATGCAGTCACAAACTGGTTTGCAGAACATCCAAGAGTGATTTCCCTTTTCTTCCTCCGTACTCTCCTTTCCTCAACCCCATTGAGGAATTTTTTTCTGCTTGGAGGTGGAAAGTTTATGATCATCGGCCTCATGACCAAATGTCCCTCCTGGATGCCATGGATGCTGGCTGCAGAGACATCTCAGTTGTGGACTGTCAGGGATGGATAAGGCATGCCAAGCGTTTCTATCCAAGATGTATAGCGAGAGACAACTTAAGATGTGATGTAGATGAGAACATGTGGCCAAATGCTGAAGATCGTATAGATTAGAACAGGACTTTTTTTCTGGGCCTTTTTTTCTGTCATTTTGTTCTATTTTTGCACACTTTACTGTAAATCAAAGGCCAGGTATGTTTGTCCTTGTTTCGTTTTGGTCACTGACAGCAATTTCATATTGCTAATAAAGTCTTCACTGCAGCAATTCTGTCGATAACTGTTTTTTTTTTCCAGTTGTACATTCTATAAAGTATTGATGACTCCTTCACATTTAGATATTATGTTGTACACATCTAATGCACCATGAATTCTCTCTCTCTCTCACACACACACACACACACACACACACACACACACACACACACACACACACACACACACACACACACACACACAGCTGAATGAATGAAAAAAAAAAAGATTTCATACTGTATGTTCTATACAGAAAGAACTGAAACATGACAAGTAATGCAGTTTTTGTAATGCCACCAACCTTTAGTATTTTGTTAGTCATTGCTGTATGATTGACTATGTGTTCATGTTGGATAGAAAACGAGTGCTAAAGTTTTGACCGAATGATTCGATTTTGAAACGGGTTTGCAGTGTTTTGATAGAGTTGGTGTATATTGAAAAAGTTTTTAAGGGTTTTGAAATGTAGAGTTTGTATTTTTTTAACAAACTGTGGTTTTGGTCAGAAAATTAACTATTTGGCTAATTGTGTGATGTAGGTGTGTTGCTGTGTTAAGAATTTAGAAAAAGTAATTTAAGAATTGGCAAATGCTTCTTAGCAATTGAAAAAAACTGTAAACCTCATTGTTCAATAACATATATTTTTGAAATTATGATTATGTGGAATGAAAATATGTGCAACTAGAATTAAAGAATGACAAGAGTGAAAGTGTTACAAGTGTGATCACTTTAACATTGTGTAGTAAGAGTTTTCAAAATGTACAGAAAATTGCACCAAATCATCACAAAAACATATTATTTATAATAATATGATTTATAATAATGCAGTAAGTATTATCAATACGAGAGTTAAATGTTAAACTAATACTGCAAAATCACTAAATAACAAATCATATTCACAACAGTGATAGTAGTTCAAAATGTTTGGTTTGGAAATGTACTCAATCTGCAGGTGTTTTCATTGAGTGACACTTATTAATTATAAAAAACACAAAATCAAAGATTCAATATAATTTTATTTGTTGAATTTTGATAAAACATTAAGCAGTGACTGAATAATGCAAACATGCACTGGAGTGATATCGGTTTTCTTTAATCAGGGAAAGGTCATAAATGGCGTAAGCAAAACCAGCTCGGCAGAGGTAGTTTGTCGCCCATTACTTTGGCCTTTACCCTTTTTTTCCAGTTCTGGTAATTTGCACATATCTGACAGCCTAAGATTAGTAAAAGCCCCAAACAGACATAACAATAAAACTAATACATAAAAGTCTGCCCTCGAATCATGCACTTGATGTAGAAATAGCAAAATGAAAAAAACAATTATTACAAATGCAGGTACTGTGGACATTAAAATAGATATACAAATACAGCTTGTCAAGGATTTGTACATGATACTGTCATGACCCTGTCCGGAAGAAACTGGAAAACAATCTGACTAGAAGGACAGGATCATGACACATGGCAAGTCTCAAACTTCCATGTAAACCTGGTTGTCTGTGAAGCAGTTTAATGATATGCATGTAAACATGTGAAAACAGATTTCTGTTATAAGCAGATTTTGTATAGATATACGTTTGTTTTGCCCATGTAAACACACAATGTGTCTTATATCAGAGGGAGGAGTTGATAAAACATTCATAAGGTCAGTGTGACGTGTATGAGACCAACTCATGAATAATGTGTCAAACAAGTGAAAGTGACTTGTGGTTATTCATTTGACAGTTTTGTTTAGAAATTTACTTCATCTGCAGGTGTTTTCATGGTTCATTGAGTGATGTTTATTTATAAAAAAGAGCTGATGTTCTGATCTGTCACTAAAGACAAAATGAGTCATGAAGATTCAATATGATTTTATTTGATGAATTTTGATGAAACACAATAAGCAGTGAATGAATAAAGCACACATGCACTGGTGTGTAATGTTGTTTGTGAAAAGCAGAGCAGATGTCAGATGAGAGAGAGAATGAATGTAGAAACACATGTGAGACATGAGTGAGACTCAGATGAGAACAGAAGTCAGAGGAGAGAGAGAGAGAGAGAGAGAGAGAGAGAGAGAGAGAGAGAGAGAGAGAGAGAGAGAGAGAGTCTAGTGTGAACACTGATCATCTCTCCTGAATTCTCCAGTGACTGTATGACTGGGATCTTTGTGTTTGGCCTCACAGCTCACTGAGAGCACTGAGCTCCACTCCTGCTCAGAGAGAGTCAGACTGCTGCTCCAGCTGTACAGACCGTTCTTCTCCAGGAGCCCAACACTGCTGTCCTGAGATCTGCTGCTCCCGTCCACCTTCCACATCACACTCCAGTCTGAGGGGAAACCCTTGTTGAGCACACACATCAGTGTTGCTGTTTTCTTTGTGGAAATCTCTTCACTGGAGGGCGGCAGGACGCTCACTTTAGGACGAGTGAAGCCTGACAAACACACAATAGTCACAAACTCACAGAGAGAAACAAACAACTTCATAATAAGATCCCAATAATAAATAAATAAAGATGAGTTCTGTCATTCATTTTGATCTAAATGTTCATACAGTATTCATAAAAGTTTACAAGTGCTCTGAATCACCGCAATAATGTTTGTAAAGGATTCTTTAGCTTAGAAATGATCAGTGTGGAAAACATATTACCTTTGTGACAATTATTCATTTTGATTAATGATTAAAATAGATATATAGAAACCTGTAACATCAACTACAGTGATAAAGTCTTAAGAGCAATTCAAATAATCAACAGTCAAATTAATAGTTTTGAAAAATATAACCAAACAATATATTAAATACAATAAATAAATACAAATATAAATATTTTTTTGTAACACAAATACATTTGATTTGATGTTCTATTTTCACAATGGAAGTTTTGGTTACATTTTAGAATTTCTTACTTAATGTGTCACTAAGAAGGAATTACTGCAGAGCTGATAGGTAATTCCTCATTAATACTGATGTCTGATCTAATAACTACTAAGTAAGATATGTTAACTAATCAGTATGGAGCAGCATTTTATGATTTTGTTAAGTAACAGTTAACTAATCAATAGCTCACTCATTCCTCCTTAAAAACTACTGTTAGTTATCTACTAATTCAGATTCTACATAAATAACTATGAAGTAACTTCTAATAAGCAGTCATATACACAATTGATAAACACAAAAATCTAGCAGTTGACATTTTTCTTATTTACTATTGTTAGTACTACCCTTATGGAAATGCATTACTACTAGCACTATAACAACTACTATTATAGAAATACATTATGCATTTTATGTCAAATGCAAAGGAATGTATAGAGAATTACTAAATAATTCTGAGATAATTACTTAGAACCTGGAACAGTATTCTAAAGTGGAAATGTAGGAAGCTTAAGTAATTATTTATGGGTCATTTTTAAAACCACATGAATATGATAAAATCCTATTTATATTTTTTATATTTCATAGTTTATCTTTACATGTGAAATCTGTTATAATATTATTGAATGTTTTTACTTACTGCCAACATCCAGTCTGGTGCCGCTGCCGAAAGTGAACCACAGTGATACAAACTAATAGAGCGACTGTACAAAAACCTCTGAACGCTTCAGTAACTGCACTATAAACACATCACAAACACATCTTTACACTTTATCACACATTCACACATCATACACATTACACTTCATCTAATCTCCTGGTATTTATGACACAAATATGATCTTATTTTACAAAGGCAAATGAGATTTCTCACTTATCTGACTCTCATGACCTCAATCCTCAAAGTATGAACAAGGAAACAATATTAAAATTTAAAGCATTACAGTCAAATTGATGATGTGAAGATATGATGATATAAATACAAAATCATAATCAATAACATACGAAACAAATTCACATGACATACAAGCATCTTTATTTAAACATACACATTATTTATATTACACATAACACACAATATTCACATGATCTTAAAGATACAGAACACATCATAAGTCCAGTGTTTGTCAGTGTTGAGGTAAATGATACATGTAGAGAGTGAGTTTGCATTGTGATCACGTGCTTCAGTGCTCTGAGAGTGTTTATAGTGCTGTGAGTTTAACACTTCATGACTGACAACACAACACAATCTTCATCAACACACAAACCAACAAGAACAACAATGACTTTCAGCATCATCTTCATCTGGACACTCACAGTGTTTATTACAGGTGAGACATGAAGACTTAATCTGACTTGTTTTTATATCTGCTGTATTTGTCGTGCTTGTTTCAGTATATGATGTTAATACAGTTTAATACACAAATTGTTTATATTTTGTGTTTTCAGAATCCAGAGGAATTACTCTGACTCAACCTAGAGTGAAAAGTGTTCAACAGGGACAAACAGCTACAATAGAGTGTCATATAGATGTAGGAATATATAGCGACAACTTAGCCTGGTATCAGCAGAAACCTGGAGAAGCTCCTAAACTCCTCATATATGACATCAGAAGCCTCCAGTCTGGAGTATCATCTAGATTCAGTGGCAGTGGAACAGCAAGTACTGGAAAAGATTTCACTCTGAGCATCAGTGGAGTTCAGACTGAAGATTCAGGAGATTATTACTGTCAGAGTTTACATTATATCAACAGTAAATATGTGTTGACACAGTGATAAAGAGTCGTACAAAAACCTCCGTCAGTCAGACTGAACAGTGACTGCACTGATACACCTGACACATACTGCAGCTGATCATACAACACACACAAAACACTGATCACTAATGACAAAGCACTGTTTTTTGTAATTATGAAGATAATCAAAAAATATCTTTAACATTCATACTGACTACTGAAGTATCAGATTATTTTTAATTTCCATAATTCATATTACTGACTCCTTTATATAAGATGTTTTTTCTCTGTGTGTGTTCTTGTAACCAACACATCTAATGATCTTTATGAGATAAATGTTATGATCAGATGCACAAACAGCCGCTGTTCATCATCACAACATTTGTCCAGAGAGTTCAGTATTCACACCAGTCAAGAGAAAAAATACATTTACATTTTGATCAGAATATTCTTTTAGTTAAATTCATGATTTATGTCAATCATATATGAGCACACACAACTTTATAACAGAGCAATAAATATATTGTCTTTTAGTTTAGAGTATGAATATAGGCTGATAAGTGCATGTACAGCACACAGTATAGTCTTAAACATAATATTCATGTGTGAACTTTAATAACATGATAAAACCACTAACAATAAAGAAGTGAAACTTGTGTGTTTCAGTTCAGATGATTGAACCAATCAAACAGTGACACTGAGAGTGTTGAGCTGAAAATCACATTTGCATTGACAGGATGAAGAGACTCTGATGTTCTGAGAATAGATCAGCTCTGTCTCCAGAGATCATGTTCACAACACAACACCTGCATTTCACATTTACTGCTACATGAACCTTTACACAACTATTAAAACTCTTAAGAATCATGATACAGGACATTCCTGCACAAACACACATGTGATTTTCTCTGTTGTCTGAATGAAGCTGTTAGACACAAATGTAACATGTTCAGAAGCTTTATTGAATGTTTCAGTAAACACAGCACATTGAAAGATGTCACAGTGGTTTGACACACGAGCTCTCTTTCAGTATTGATCTGCTGCACTAGACTCATGAATGATGTCTGACACTCAGATACGACTCATCAACACTCACAGCCGCTATTGTGAATCTTGTTTATGGTGTTTGACTCTACAAACATACACCCCTCTCTCTTCCCAGCGTGCTTTGCTGAGGGTCAGGATGCTACTGCGGCTGTATCGGCCGTCCTGCTCACTCTCTTCACTGGTGTGAACCTCTTCAGTGACCTCTGACCCCTCAAGTGTCCAGCTCACCAGCGCCCCCTGTGGATCCACAGGACACAGACACACATTCACAAACACCTGGAAACAAAAACAATACACATGTATCACATTTACTCATTTTCTGTACATTGAGTCATTTTTTGACAGTTTTCTTCTTCAGTAATATACACCAGTCAAATATAATCTACTGAAGCTATTGTACAAAAACCTTCATTACACCTGACTGAATACAATCAGAATATACAGCAATTACATCAGAAAAAACAACCAACAGTTCAGTTCTTCATACATTGTTTACAACACTCAAGATCAAATGAAATATCTGAGATGATCTAATCCTGAAAATCATGATCTGAATAATACGGTTCTTCTAATGGACCTGTTGTGTACGATTAGTATATCTGGATTAAATTGTCTGGGATCCTTCACGCTCACACACTGTTTGTAAAGGCTGCATATATCGACAGAAGAACTAGTGATCAGCAGCGCTGCTATTGGCTGATTGTTATGTCAAAAGATGTTGTTTCGTCCATAGTTTTTTTACGGCTGCTTGAAGAATATGAAATTTTAAAACCTTATTAAAATGTCAGGAACACTTCAAATGATGCACAGACACATTTCAGATATATTTATAACATTTAAAGCAGTTGTAAACTGAAGTTGTATATATTGATAAATGAACTTTTCGTTATTAGTGGTCAATTCCAATGAAATGGTATATCCTCCACAAAATAAAGTGTTTTATATCCATCAGTGTTCACTGTGTATGATACTGAGGAAAGTGTCTGAAGACGGTCCATTTCTATAACATTTCTTAAATTGGATAAACTCAGTAGCAGTTGCAGGAGTCCACATCATCTGAAAGGCTTTTACATCTGCTGAGTCTGTACAGAACCTGTACAGAGATGAGGAAAGTATTTTATTGCTTTTAATGTTTTGTGAATTATTGATTTCTCTCCACAAGAGGCACATCCCTGATTACACTTTAAAGTCTTTAAAGGTTGAATATACACAAAGTCAAAAGTTGAAACTTAAATACATTGATCTTGTCAATATAAAGATCTGTGATGGATCTGCCATGCCTTAGCAAATCGCAGCCAAAATATTGATTCCATTGCCACAAAACCAGGGAGCAAAGTAGTCTTCAAGTGTGACAGTTTTTATTAAATCCTGCTAACGCAAGATAAAAAGTGATCAAGCCTCATCAGAGAGGAAAAAGATGCAAAAATTGTTTTCCATTCCAATTAGATCATAGGAAAGATCTGGTACACACAAAAAAGGACTCATTATGCTTTAGCCTCTCACTAACAGAGGACAAAAATCCAGCAAAACCTTTCTCAGGGTACAACAAGTAACTCCCTCTAGACAAAACGTACACTGAATTTATAAGAGGTGGCCAGCACCATGAAAACAAAAAGGGGAGACAAAACAATACAAATTTTCACAACAATAACAACACAAACCCTGAAATGAACACAATACATTTAACTACACTTAGAGCCATGGATAAACTTTAGTCAATGCAAAAATAATTATATTAAACAAACTCACATTGATCAAGACATCACATTTTCCAATGTCCCCTCTAATACTTGAAAGTTGGTGCAGTCTCATTTCCTTAGAATTCCCATAAAACAGATCAACTTCCTGTTTGAATCTCTTTGTCTCTAGGCTGGTCCATTCCAACAACACACCAGGTATTAAACATTTCAAGTCATCTTAACTATAAAATGAACTTTAACAATTTGAGCTAAGTTTTTATAAATCACATTCTAGCCACAGAGAAATTTTAACTGGTTTTAATGTTTTTATCTTAAGCCACATAACTAAGCCCGTGCACTGACTCGGTACAATGACAAAATAAAAGATCTTATACCAAACCAATGTAGTAATGTCCTTTTTCTATCAATCAATGCAAAGATAATGGTATCAGAATTGTGTGGCCCAAATCATGGCCATCACAAGATCACAAACGTAAAACTGGAGATTTAGTTTTAAGAAGATTGCAGATTTATAAACTACTTCTATATTGTTTACTTAACATTCTTGACTCTTATTGCAGGTAAAACATGACACTGATATCTGTCTATTATCTGTAGAGATTAAAAATAAAATGCATGTGGGCCTAAGCATGTTTGTGTTGTTTTTTAATTTAAGAATAATAAAGAAATGGTGTTATATCTCATGAAGCTCAGTCTAAGTGTAGTGGTTTAGAGATCTTCTTCATCTCAGGTCTCCTCTCTTTCTGATGATGTGTGTAGTGTAGCACATGCAACAGTACAGACCCTGTCAGGTTCATCCCTTAGATTTCGTATATACTGAAATACTTCATTCCTATCAGTTGACCAAAGTTTATTTCATGATCCTGTCCTGACTTGAGCTGCAGTGTAACAGGTTTGGGTCAGGGAATGGTGTCTTTAAACACAGTCCATCATAAATGTGACTGAAGATTGTTGACTCATGCAGATTCAGGTCATTTTGCTTCAGTGCTGGTGATACTGTAGGTGTCACACACCATCTAAGACATTTCATCAGTCAGCTTCCTTATTGATTCAATTGCTTTTTGCTTAATACAGTTAATATTAATAAAGTCAATATAACCTGCAAAAATATAATTTACGCATTTAGCAGAAACTTTATTTCCAAAGCCACTTACATTACATTGCATTTTACTATACATTTTGATTTCTCACTATGGGCAATCCCCTGGAATTGAACCTGGGGCCTTGCTGTTGCACCGCTATGTTCTAAACACTGAGCTACCAGAAATATTATCATTTATTAAATTAAACGCTACACATTTGCAAATGGCGAACTGCATATTTGATATCACTGTAACAAAGTTCTTTTTAGGACGGAAGAAAGGAGGCGGGGTCAGCGTGGCTGGGAAGGCCCGTAAGATTTATTTTCCAAAAAAACAAAAAAACAATAACACTTCCGGGTTCAGGGACCCGTTCTCTTAGTCCGTTTCTCAACTCCTTTGTTGAAGATTCTTTCTGCTCGGGGATATCCTGGACGTACCGTCTCTCTGGATCCTCGCAAGTATCGTGCTTTACCAGCCTCGTTCTCCCTCTCTGTTTGCCTCCTCATTCGGGCCTTAAAAGCGTCTCCTCGCCAATTACTAGAACGAGAAGCAGGTGTTTTCACTACAGCGTTGATCTGCTTACTCACCGTCATTCTCCCGACACGCCCCTCTGCCGCAGACCGTGCTAAGCCACGCCCCCCTTGCCACACACCCCCACCGCCCGACTCAGGCCGAGGCCCCATCCGGCCTGTAGCCTCGTCCCCCCCCTCCGGGAGAGAAAGTCGGCCACCGCCATCTGAGTCCCCGGCCTGTGGATCACCTGGAATTTAAAAGGTTGCAAAGCAAGGTACCAACGAGTGATCCGCGCGTTGGTGTCCTTCATGAGGTGGAGCCATTGGAGGGGCGCATGGTCGGAACAGAGCGCGAACTCCCGCCCCAGGAGGTAATAACGGAGGGTGAGGACCGCCCACCGGATCGCCAAACACTCCTTCTCGATGGTGCTGATGTACAGCACCGGACGATCCTCCCCCTCTATCTCCTGGGACAGGACGGCGCCCACGCCCCTATCTGAGGCGTCAGTCTGCAACATAAAAGGGAGCGAAAAATCGGGAGAGTGCAATAACGGCCCGCCACATAGAGCAGCCTTCACCTGGGTAAACCCCTGCTGACACTGCTCCGTCCATTGGACGGTATCTGGTGCCCCCTTTTTAGTGAGGTCAGTCAGCGGGCTGGTGAGGTCCGAATAGTTGGGCACAAACCGCCTATAATATCCCGCCAGCCCCAGGAACTGCCGCACCTCCTTTTTGGTCTTGGGTCTCGGGGCAGTTGCAATTGCTGCCGTCTTATCAATTTGGGGACGCACCTCCCCGTGACCCAAGTGGAAACCCAGATACCTTACCTCTACTCGCCCAACCGCACACTTCTTCGGGTTAGCCGTCAGCCCCGCCCTCCTCAGCGAACTCAAAACCGCCCTCAAATGCTGCATATTAGATTAGATTAGATTCAACTTTTTTGTCATTACACATATACGAGTACAGTGTAACGAAATGTAGTTTAGGTCTAACCAGAAGTGCAATTAGCAAGTGCAGATATACAGTGTGAATAAATACAGATACAATATTAGGAAATTACTATACAATGGGCATGTACTATGAAAATACTTTACAGAAGGAATGTACTATGACAATATATACAGAAGGCTATATACTGTGAACATTAATGTACAGGAGGTTATAAACAGATAACAATATAGACTATACAATAGTGCAAGTGACCTGAGTGTGCATTAGTTACATACATTAGCTATTAAAGTTACAGTGCAGTAGATGAGTTAATGTGGTTATTAAAGGTACGGTGCAATACATGAGTAGATGCAGATATACAGTTACAGTGCACTAGATGAGTTAGTGCAGTTATTGAAGCTATAGTGCAATAAATGAGAAGATGCAGTTAGTTATGCGATAGATGCAATAATGCAATAGATGAGTTACCGTGCAGTAGGTGAGTTAGTGCAGTTATTGAAGTTACAGTGCAGTAGATGAGTTAATGCAGTTATGAAAGTAGTCCATTCGTGCTAATGAGCATTCAGTGTAATATTCCTGGGGTGCAAGTGAGCAGTATAGAGTGCAAATGATGCTGTGTGTGTGTAAACAGTCCGGTAGAGCAGATACATGAAGTAATGGTGTGTATAGTTCCGTCATGCATGGCAGCCCTGTAGTGCAATGTTAACATTGTAGTAGCAGCATTAAGTTAAAGTTATGAGAGGTAGTGAAATCAGTGGGGAGCAGAGTTCAATAATGAAACAGCTCTGGAAAAAAAGCTGTTTCCTAGTCTGCTGGTTCTTGTCCGGAGGCACCTGAAGCGCCTACCGGAAGGCAGTAGAGTAAACAGTCTATGAGCGGGGTGAGAGGAGTCCTTGAGAATGCTGCGAGCTTGACACAGACAGCGTTTCTTCTGGATGTCCTCAATGGAAGGGAGTGCAGTTCCTGTGATGCGCTGGGCTGTTTTCACCACCCGCTGCAGTGCCTTGCGCTCAGCAACAGAACAGTTCCCGTACCAGACTGTGACACAGTTGGTCAGGATGCTCTCTATCGTGCAGCGATAGAAGTTCACCAGGATAGTTGAAGACAGTTGGTTCTTCTTCAGTGTCCTCAGAAAGAAGAGACGCTGGTGAGCCTTCTTGACCAGGCATGAGGTGTTGGTGGTCCAGGACAGGTCCTCCGAAATGTGGGTCCCCAGGAACTTAAAACCGGAAACACGTTCAACAGCCGTCCCGTTAATGTGGATGGGGTCGTGTGTGCCTCCTTTCGCCTTCCTGAAGTCCACGATGATCTCCTTTGTCTTGGAGGTATTAAGGAGCAGGTTGTTGTTTGAGCACCATGTGGCCAGGCGCCGTACTTCCTCCCTGTAAGCAGTCTCATCGTTGTTGCTGATGAGACCAATCACTGTTGTATCGTCTGCAAACTTGATGAAGGAGTTAGATCCATTCACAGGCCTGCAGTCGAGTGTGAAAAGGGAGTAGAGAAAGGGGCTCAGTACGCAGCCCTGAGGTACACCAGTGTTGAGGGTGGTTGTGGTGGAGCAGATGTTGCCTAACCTAACAAGCTGAGGCCTGTTCGTCAGGAAATCCATAATCCAGTTGCAGGTTGAATTGTTTATGCCTAGGTTTCCAAGTTTGATGATTAGCTTGGAAGGGATTATAGTATTGAATGCAGAGCTGAAGTCTACAAACAGCATGCGTGCATAAGTGTCCTTATTGTCCAGATGTGTGAGCACGGAGTGCAGCGCCATGGACACTGCATCATCGGTGTTCCTATTGCTACGGTAGGCAAATTGGTATGGGTCCAGTGTGGATGGTAGAGAGTCTTTTAGGTGTGACAGGACCAGCCGCTCGAAGCACTTCATAACAATGGGTGTGAGTGCTACTGGGCGGTAGTCGTTCAGGCATGTCGGGCTGGAATATTTTGGAATGGGAACAATGGAGGTGGATTTGAAACATGCTGGAACCACTGCTTGGGCGAGGGACAGGTTGAAGATGTCCGTGAAGACCCAGCGAGCTGCTCCGCACATGCCCTGAGTACGCGACCAGGGATGCCATCAGGGCCAGCAGCCTTGAGCCTTAGTGCAGTGAAAACATCTGTGGAATTTACTGTGATGATTGGGTGGTCAGTGGAAGGTGTGAGCCTGGTGGCGGGTTCCTGCAAAAAAGTCATTAAGCTCGTTCAGAAAGGCAGCATCTGTGGTTATGGGTATGGAGTGGTTGGGTTTATAATCACTAATGGCCTGGATGCCCTGCCACATGCGTCGAGGGTCAGAATTGGTAAAATACTCCTCTACCTTCAACTTGTAGCAGTGCTTGGCCTTTTTGATGACCTTTTCAGATTTGCCCTGGAAGTACTATAGGCCTGTGCATCACCTGATCTGAAGGCGGTGTTGCGTGCTTTCAACAGGAGTCGCACTTCCTTGTTCATCCATGGCTTCTGATTAGGGTATATGGTGATCTGCTTTTGAGTTGTGACACTATCAATGGTGGTAGTCCACCATTGTAGTCCAATACAGAGGAGGTGTAGCTGTCTATATCCTTGTGAGAGCCACTGGTGGCCTGAGAAGCAAACATACTCCAGTCTGTGTGTAGAAACCTTTCCTGGAGTGTGAAGTCTGCCCCCGCAGGCCACACCTTTATGGTCTTCACTGATGGCTTCACACGATTAATGAGAGGTGAATACTTGGGGGTGAGGAACAAAGAAAGGTGATCAGATTGACCCAGGTGGGGGAGGGGGGTTGCGGTGTAAGCTTCAGCCATGTTTGTATAGACATGATCTAAAGTTTTGTTTCCTCTTGTGTGGCAGGAAACATGCTGGTGAAATTTAGGGAGCACTGTCTTTAAGTTAGAGTGATTAAAATCTCCCGCAACAATAAATGCAGCCTCTGGGTGAGCAGTCTGTTGTTTACTGATGGCTGCATGAAGTTCTTTCATAGCAAGCTTGGCATCAGCATCCGGTGGTATATAAGCTGCCGTTATAATGGTTGACGTGAATTCCCGTGGCAGATAAAACGGTCTACATTTAACCACGAGAAACTCAGGGTTAGCCGAGCAGTGTCTCCCGACAGTAACAGAGTTCGTGCACCAAGCTTTATTGACATAAATGCACAGTCCACCTCCTCTTGTCTTACCGGATTCCTCTGCCGTTCTATCCGCACGGTGTGTGTTGTAGCCCGCTAACTCAATAGCGTTGTCCGGTATGCCGCTGTGTAGCCATGTTTCCGTGAAGATTATGACATTGCAGTTCAAAAGTTTTTTGTTGTTGATGATGCGGAGTCGAATCTCATCCATTTTGTTCACTATTGATCATACATTAGCAAGGAAAATGCTGGGTAAAGAGAGCCGGTGTGGTATCCCGCTGCCAGTCATTACTGTATATGATAATATCATCGAGATAGGCCGCGGCATATGTCGCATGGGGTCTGAGTATGCGGTCCATGAGACGCTGAAAAGTAGCAGGGGCTCCGAATAAACCGAACGGAAGAGTGACGAATTGGTGTAAGCCGAACGGCGTAGTAAAGGCAGTTTTTTCCTTGGATAAGGGAGATAGAGGGATCTGCCAATATCCTTTCGTCAAATCCAATGTCGAGTAAAAACGAGCCGTACCTAGTCGGTCAAGTAATTCGTCAATTCGGGGCATTGGATATGCGTCGAACTTCGACACAGCATTCACCTTGCGATAGTCCACACAGAACCGGACCGAGCCGTCGGTTTTCGGTACTAAAACTATCAGGCTCGCCCAGTCACTATTGGACTCTTCTATTAGCCCCATGTCCAGCATAGCTTCTAATTCCTTCTGAACCACAATTTTTTTGTGTTCAGGTAATCTATATGGGCGACTGCGCACTACCGCACCCGGTTTTGTCTCAATGTGGTGCTGTATGAGATTCGTGCGGCCGGGCAGGGGCGAGAAAACATCTACAAATTCTGCCTGTAGGTTTACAACATCCGTAAGCTGGGAGGACGAGAGATGATCTTCCCCTAGAGCCAGAGCGAAAGATTGCACTTTAATGTTCGCTTCCGGCCCGAGATCATCCACTCTACTCACTGTCGTCGCCAGCATCACGGTGTTTGCCTCACTCCATTTTTTTAGGAGGTTGAGGTGATAAATCTGATGTGCCCCGCTCCTGTCCGATCGTACTACCTCATAATTGAGATCTCCTATTCGTCGTGTGACCTCAAATGGTCCTTGCCACTTGGCGAGAAGTTTAGAACTGGACGTTGGGAGTAATATAAGCACTTTCTCTCCCGGTGAAAATTTACGTAACCTGGCACCTCTGTTATAATGTCGGCTCTGTCTGTCCTGTGCCTGTAACAAATTCTCCATAGAGAGCCGCCCCAGTGTATGGAGTTTTGTTCACAGGTCCAAGACATACTGAATTTGGTTTTTGCTCGCGGAAGGTCCGTCCTCCAAGCTTCTCTTAGGACGTCTAAAACCCCGGAGGCGACCATATACAAGCTCGCAGGGGGAAAACCCCGTGGAGGCTTGGGGAACCTCGCGCACCGCAAATAACAGAGGTTCCAACCACTTATCCCAATTTTTGGCATCTTCGTGAACGAATTTCCGGATCATGGTTTTTAACGTACGATTAAAACGTTCGACCAGCCTGTCTGTTTGTGGGTGATAAACGCTGGTCCGAATCGTCTTAATGCCCAGTAATCCGCACAGTTCGCGGAGTGTCTGTGACATAAATGCCATGCCTTGGTCTGTGAGAATCTCCTTCGGGATTCCCACACGGGAGATTAATCGAAACAGGGCGTCCGCAACACTGGTTGCTGAGATATTACGCAACGCCACTGCCTCAGGATATCGGGTTGCATAGTCCACAATGACCAATGCAAATCGATGTCCTCGTGCAGATCGCTCTAACGGCCCGATCAGGTCCATACCAATTCGTTCGAAGGGGACCTGAATAAAAGGGAGTGGGCACAATGGTGCCCTTGGAGTGGCCGCTGGATTTACCAGCTGGCATTCAGGACAAGACGCGCACCACCTGCCCACGTTCTCGTGAATGCCCGGCCAAAAAAAACGGGTCGTTAGGCGATTTATAGTTGTGGATTGTCCCAGGTGTCCCGCAATTGGATTACAATGAGCCGCCTGGAAAAGCATTTCCCGACGGCCTTTCGGTATGACCAACTGGGTTGTATCCTGATTTGATTGAGTGTCCTGGGTCACTCGATACAACCAGTCTTTTAAAATAGCGAAATATGGTTAGGTCAGCGGTTGCGTAGGATGGAGAAGTTGTCCGTCGATCGTACGGACCTGATCAAACGCATGTTTGAGCGTCTCGTCCTGAGACTGCTCCAGAGGAAAATCATCGCTCTGGGAGAGATTTCTTCTCTCCACAGTGCTCCGTTCCTCTGGGGCCGTCGTCAGTGGTCCCGGCTCCACCTCTCCCATCTGCGCAACCGCCCCTCTCCGTCGCACTTGGTTTCGCCCAGAAACATCCGTACATAAGTGTCCCAATAATGTCGGAAATAATGGCCAATTTGTTCCCAAAATTAGCGGATGCCGGAGGTGCTTATTAACAGCTACCTCTATACTATGTTTTTGTCCCCTGAATTGTATGGTCAAGGGCACCAAAGGATAGTTCACCACGTCCCTGTGTACGCACCTTACCTTAACCGTGCGGCTCGTATCCATTGCCTCGAATTGAATCAGGCCTTGGTGAATTGAGGTTTGGTTACACCCTGAATCCACCAACGCCTGATATATATCCCCCCCAATACTCAAAGGTATTTGATACAATCCATCCTGACCGAGGGCAGCCTGAGGGTTGTCGGGAACCCGGATCATCATGCCGACCTCCATCATAGAACATCGGTCGACCTAATGTCCGGGATCCCCACAACGCCAACAGGCCGGCCCAGGAGTCCCCACCGCCCCAGCGGCAGAGCACAGACCCCGGAATTGGCGAGGAGAGGCTGACGAAAACTAATAATTCGGCGGACCATTGCCCGTCCGCTGGGGGCGTTCCTCCGGGGACCTCACAGCTCCATATGGTCCCGCCTCGGATGGGAACCGGGATCGCGGTGCCGGACGCGGGTAGAAATTCCCCCTGGACCTCGGTAATGGCACGGGTCTATTGGAGGGAGAAGAGACTCTGGAAGGAGAGAGAGAAAGAGATGATGGGGTCACGCCGACCCCGGGACACGCCACCAATTGGTCCTCCGCCAGCTGGATGGCCTGGGCCAACGTCGTCGGGCGGTGACACTGGACCCATTGGGCGGTTTTCTTGGGCAACCGCGCCACGAACTGCTCCAGCGTCACCTGGTCGACGATGGTATCGACGGTAGTGGCCCTGGCCATCAACCATCTGCAGCAGGCATCCCGGAGCTGGTGAGCGAAGGCGAAAGGCTGGGAACACTCCCCGAACTCCAGGGATCGGAACCGATGCCGATGCTGCTCAGGACTCCTTCCAACCCATTGGAGGATTGCCTTCTTGAGGTCCGCGTAGATCATCAAGTTCGCCACCGGAAGTTGTTGGGCAGCCATCTGGGCTTCCCCTGACAGAAGTGGGATGAGGCGGGACGCCCAAACATCCGGCTGCCATCCGGATAGCTCCGCGGACCTCTCGAACAGGTCCAGGAAGGCTTCAGGCTCGTCCTGGGCTCCCATCTTATGCAGCGGCACCGTCCCGAAAGCAGTCGATGGAGATGTGTCTCTCTCCTGGCTCAACCAGCTCCGATATGACTCGCGGTCCTCCTGCTGAGTCTGCATGAGAGCCTGGAAGCGTCTCTCCTGATCCTCGCGAAGACTCAGCAGGGCCTGATGATGTTCCTGGTGGAGACCGGCGAGTGACGAGATTACTTCCGCAAACGGTGATCCTGGCGGGGACTGCATGGTGGCGGCTCCTTCCTTTCTTCCCGGGTTTCGGCACCAGTGTAGCAAAGTTCTTTTTTGGACGGAAGAAAGGAGGTGGGGTCAGCGTGGATGGGAAGGCACGTAAGATTTATTTACAAAAAAAACAAAAACAACAATAACACTTCCGGGTTCAGGGACCCGTTCTCTTAGTCCGTTTCTCAACTCCTTTGTTGAAGATTCTTTCTGCTCAGGGATATCCTGGACGTACCGTCTCTCTGGATCCTCGCGAGTATCGTGCTTTCCAAGCCTCGTTCTCCCTCTCTGTTCGCCTCCTAATTCGGGCCTTAAAAGCGTCTCCTCGCCAATTACTAGAACGAGAAGCAGGTGTTTTCACTATAGCGTTGATCTGCTTACTCACCGTCATTCTCCCGACACGCCCCTCTGCCGCAGACCGTGCTAAGCCACGCCCCCCTTGCCACAATTACCCTCCATCATATGCACTGTCTGTGCTTTTATAATTTATATTTGCTCCAGAGCAGGTTTAAGGTGACGGATCTGTTGCTAAGACAAAAAGTCCAGGATGAGCGTTGAAGAACCGAACAATCAAAGATAATACGAAATCGTCAACAATCAAATCCAGCTAAATAAATTAGCATGATACGAAGAACAGGCCCAGAAGATCTCTGAAGGATTCCATTTATTATTATTGTTGTTGTACTAGTTTAGTGTCTATGTACATTCAATAATTATAGTGCACTAGACTGAAGCAGAAGAATCCTGCCCACTTCTTTGCATTGTGATCACGTGCTTCAGTGCTCTGAGAGTGTTTATAGTGCTGTGAGTTTAACACTTCATGACTGACAACACAACACAATCTTCATCAACACAAACCAACAAGAACAACAATGACTTTCAGCATCATCTTCATCTGGACACTCACAGTGTTTGCTCAAGGTTTGTGTAGTAACATTTTTATCACAATTGTTCATTCATTGAAGTGTGAAATCTTCATTTGTTTCAGTGTTGTCTTATATTTCATTCTTGTTGTTTCTTTCAGAGTGTAGAGGACAGTACACTGTTACTCAGAGTCCATCAATAACAGCCGTTCAACCAGGAAAAAGTGTTCAAATAAACTGTAAAGTCAGCAGTGCAGTATACACAGATAGTCATGGTCCCCGAATGAGCTGGTACTTACAGAAAACTGGAGAAGCTCCTAAACTCCTCATATCAGAATGCTGAAAAGGGCGTACGCAAACAGTAATTGAGATTTTAATTTGTGCGCACACCTGCATGCAATATTCCCTTTACAAATCACAGATTACCTGCGCATGTGTGTACGTCAATCGGCTTCATATCTTGACCTGTACACGCCCATTTTTACCCATAAATAGTCAATGCAAAGCACCTCATGAATGCTTATTCGTATATTAAATATTCTGCATCCAATCCACTTGTTAAGCCTGATGTCACGCACCATTATAGATGTAAACCATTTCCGGATTCAACCGCTATCAGATACCATAGAACAATAACTAAAAAATATGTAAAACCCTGATCCTATCCTTTATCTATGTAACAAAATCACAAATGGCCACACAAGAGAGTCACTGAGATTTCCATATTAATAATTGTTATAATTACGTTAAAGCCAAAGAAGGGCAGCATTTATATGTTTAGAGCATTTAGACTGATCATGAACACCTCATTAAAATCACATCATTAGTAAGCGGTGCCCTTCACCTGAGATACATTTTGAAGACATCATTGTAAAAGACGAATGTTTCTTCATTCCGGTTTTGTTATGAACATAGTTAGGACTGATAACGAGAACATAAAGAGAAACGATTGTGCGAGAGTTTAATGGCTGTATTTCCAGACTTTGACATTTGATGATTATAAACAGTATTTAACAACATTTATTTAGCTGTTTATTTACACTGTGTTCTGCAGTTATCATATTTGATACTGTCCAATATTCTATGCAATCGGATCATCTCCTCCCCATGCGCTCATAGTGTGATGATGAGACAGCGCTGATTAAATATTTAGATTGAATTTTTATTTAAGATTTGAGTTGGATTTTACAAGAAGATCAATACAAGCGCAAATAACTCTCCAGGTTTAATCTTCATGATAATAAAATGTCTGTACGCATGGGTCAGAGTTTGAGTGCATGTGCGCACAATTTTCAGTCAAGTTTGTTTTTAAAAATCCCATCTTTTGCTTGGGAAGTGGCGTATGCCTCTTTCAGGGCATGTTTTGTGCGTACTAACGGTTATAAAGGAGGTCCCTGGTCCATAGCTGGTTTAAGTTGGTCCTGGGCTGGTTAAAACTGGTAAGGACCCAGCACATGACCAGCTTAAACCAGCACAAACCAACATGAAAACATACCAAACCCAGCACATGATGTTTTTTTTCAACAGGGAGTTCATGTAAAAGTATAAAACGGTTTTCTTTTATCAGGGAAAGGTCATAAAGGATGTTAATGTGTATGTTAATGTGCTCATATCTGACAGCCCATGATTATTAAATGCCTAAAACAAAAGAAGCAATAAACTAACACATAAACGTCCACCCTCGAATCATGCAGTTGATGCAGAAGCGACAAAGTGAAAAATATTTATACATATTATTGCATATGCAAGTTCTGTGGACATGAAAAACAAATACAGCTTCTGACTGATTTACACGCTGCATTTTTAATTGCTAGACAGACTCTGGATGGTGATGTGAAAACTGGAAAACCACCTGACTAGAAGGACAGGATCATGACACCTGGCAAGATTCAAAGTTTCATGTAAACCCAGTTTTCAGCGTAGCCGGTTTACAGTATTTCTCGATTGTTAAACACATTTCTTGAAATTATGCCTCGTATTCTCAAAACAGTAGCACAAATCCATAACATCTCACCCAAATCCCCAAACATCCTATTCACAGGTCAAAATTAAGCTCTCTTCTCAAAACCATTCAAACTTGCTGAAAAAACAAACTTTTCCTGCAGACAAGCCCCCAAAAACGCTCACACTGCAAGATAGTCTTAGACACTGGTGAGATCAATTCAAAACACTGTTGCTACAGTTTTTCTAGATTGTTTAAACACATTACTCTTATTCGGATTCAAGAATAATTTGACTGTGTAACGAGGAAGGCGGGAGGTGTGAGGTGGCGTGAGTGATAGTGGGAATCAGCTGTGCGCACAACGGTCCCACATATCTCACAGAGGAAATCTGGAGCATAAGAGGACGAGTGACAGGACTACGGACGAGAGAGGACATCTGTTTTAATTTTGTATTTATGTTCTTGTGGCCGGGAGTCGACCGTGAGTTGGCTGCCGGTCTTTTACTTCTGTGTTATTGTTTGTTTATTTTGATTAAAGTTTGATAAATGTTCGCCGGTTCCCGCCTCCTTCCTTCCCTACTTTGAACTGTGTTACAGACAGCTTAGTGTTTATTAGAATATACATCATCATAAAAGAGTGCACATAGAGCAAAATGCAAGAATGAGCTTTAGAGAAAAATAAAAATAAAAGATTACACTACTTATCACTTACATATCATATACATTCAGGAATTCAGGCAATTTACAGTAAAGATAAAGGAAACAATACAGTGAAGCGATTTGTCAATAGGAGGCAATGTAAAATGATATGGCATCCTCTGCACCTTTGGCCCAATTTTGTGAAAGTATTCCAGATTTTCTGCAAGAATACACAACAGGTAAAATAAAAGGTGTACACGTGCTACAATTTACTGGATACAGAATAGTGAGATTATACTGTATGTTTATATAAAGTGCCAACTGAGATTATACTGTATGTTCATATAAAGTGTGAACTGAGATTATACTGTATGTTTATATAAAGTGTGAACTGAGATTATACTGTATGTTTATATAAAGTGTAAACTGAGATTATACTGTATGTTTATATAAAGTGTGTACTGAGATTATACTGTATGTTTATATAAAGTGTGAACTGAGATTATACTGTATGTTTATATAAAGTGTGAACTGAGATTATACTGTATGTTTATATAAAGTGTGAACTGAGATTATACTGTATGTTTATATAAAGTGTGAACTGAGATTATACTGTATGTTTATATAAAGTGTGAACTGAGATTATACTGTATGTTTATATAAAGTGTGAACTGAGATTATACTGTATGTTTATCTAAAGTGTGAACTGAGATTATACTGTATGTTTATATAAAGTGTGAACTGAGATTATACTGTATGTGTATATAAAGTGTGAACTGAGATTATACTGTATGTTTATATAAAGTGTGAACTGAGATTATACTGTATGTTCATATAAAGTGTGAACTGAGATTATACTGTATGTTTATATAAAGTGTGAACTGAGATTATACTGTATGTTTATATAAAGTGTGAAGTGAGATTATACTGTATGTTTATATAAAGTGTGAACTGAGATTATACTGTATGTTTATATAAAGTGTGAACTGAGATTATACTGTATGTTTATCTAAAGTGTGAAGTGAGATTATACTGTATGTTTATATAAAGTGCGATCTGAGATTATACTGTATGTTTATATAAAGTGTGAACTGAGATTATACTGTATGTTTATATAAAGTGTGAACTGAGATTATACTGTATGTTTATATAAAGTGTGAACTGAGATTATACTGTATGTTTATATAAAGTGTGAACTGAGATTATACTGTATGTTCATATAAAGTGTGAACTGAGATTATACTGTATGTTTATATAAAGTGTGAACTGAGATTATACTGTATGTTTATATAAAGTGTGAAGTGAGATTATACTGTATGTTTATATAAAGTGTGAACTGAGATTATACTGTATGTTTATATAAAGTGTGAACTGAGATTATACTGTATGTTT
Source organism: Triplophysa bombifrons (assembly GCA_029783895.1). NCBI lineage: Eukaryota > Metazoa > Chordata > Actinopteri > Cypriniformes > Nemacheilidae > Triplophysa > Triplophysa bombifrons. The sequence continues at coordinate 3,516,104 of CM056465.1, forward strand.
ATCTAAAGTGTGAAGTGAGATTATACTGTATGTTTATATAAAGTGCGATCTGAGATTATACTGTATGTTTATATAAAGTGTGAACTGAGATTATACTGTATGTTTATATAAAGTGTGAACTGAGATTATACTGTATGTTTATATAAAGTGCGATCTGAGATTATACTGTATGTTTATATAAAGTGTGAACTGAGATTATACTGTATGTTTATATAAAGTGTGAACTGAGATTATACTGTATGTTTATATAAAGTGTGAACTGAGATTATACTGTATGTTCATATAAAGTGTGAACTGAGATTATACTGTATGTTTATATAAAGTGTGAAGTGAGATTATACTGTATGTTTATATAAAGTGTGAAGTGAGATTATACTGTATGTTTATATAAAGTGTGAACTGAGATTATACTGCATGTTTATATAAAGTGTGAACTGAGATTATACTGTATGTTTATATAAAGTGTGAACTGAGATTATACTGTATGTTTATATAAAGTGTGAACTGAGATTATACTGTATGTTTATATAAAGTGTGTACTGAGATTATTCTGTATGTTTATATAATGTGTGAACTGAGGTTATACTGTATGTTAATATAAAGTGTGAACTGAGATTATACTGTATGTACAGTCAGTAGTATAAAGTCCAGAAGATGATTTTAGGATGAACAATGACCTGTGCTTCTATTGATATGATCCTGAGATTCTGAATTGTGTGTCATTAGTTTTGACACTGAATGTTTACTGATGGATAAATGTGTGCTATTTGAGTTTACATCTGGATACTTCAGTTCATTATATTGTGAGTTTGTGTTTTCTGAATGAGAACATGGTTAAACCTTTGCTAAATGAAGCTGTTTGTGTGTTGGGTTTGTATAAGTTTGTGTATTGTTCAGAGAATGTGTTTATCGTTGTCAGAAAATGGTGAATTGTTTCATGAATTGTGTGTTAGCAATCCAGAATAATTATAATGATATGCATGTAAACACATGAAAACAGATTTCTGTTATAAATATAAATTGATTTTTGAATAGATTCCCGTTTGTTTTGTTCAGGGAAACACACTAAATGTGTCTTATATCAGAGTAAAGAGTTGATAAAACATTCATAAGGTCAGTTACAAAAGCCAACCCAACACAAATGAGGAAACACAAAAGGCTTATTTACCTAAAGGAAGGTTTATTTAAATACATAAAACACAATATTTTTGTTAACAAAGTTAATAAACGAGAAGCGATTTCAGCCACACATGCTGGTTTAGTCGCCGTCAAAGCCCCGGCATTTGAAGTGCAGCAGCATCTGTTTTATCAGGAGTCCAAAACGCAAAGCAGGTTTACACAATTCTACCTAATGAAAGAAAGAAAACACCAAACAAAAATAGCCACCAGATAGCTCACAGTAAGCTTATTATAACTAATATAAATGAATTAACATTACATACATATGTAACCAGGTCAGTATGATGTGTATGAGTCCAACTCATGAATAACGTCTCAAACAAGTGAAAGTGACTTGTGGTTATTCATTTGATAATTTGGTTCAGAAATTGACTTCATCTGCAGGTGTTTTCATGGTTCATTGTGTGATGTTTATTTATAAAAAAGAGCTGATGTTCTGATCTGTCACTAAAGACAAAATGAGTCATGAAGATTCAATATGATTTTATTTGATGAATTTTGATGAAACACAATCAGCAGTGAATGAATAAAGCACACATGCACTGGTTTGTGGTGCTGTTTGTGAAAAGCAGAGCAGATGTCAGATGAGAGAGAGAATGAATGTAGAAACACATGTGAGACATGAGTGAGACTCAGATGAGAACAGAAGTCAGAGGAGAGAGAGAGAGAGAGAGAGAGAGAGAGTCTAGTGTGAACACTGATCATCTCTCCTGAATTCTCCAGTGACTGTATGACTGGGATCTTTGTGTTTGGCCTCACAGCTCACTGAGAGCACTGAGCTCCACTCCTGCTCAGAGAGAGTCAGACTGCTGCTCCAGCTGTACAGACCGTTCTTCTCCAGGAGCCCAACACTGCTGTCCTGAGATCTGCTGCTCCCGTCCACCTTCCACATCACACTCCAGTCTGAGGGGAAACCCTTGTTGAGCACACACATCAGTGTTGCTGTTTTCTTTGTGGAAATCTCTTCACTGGAGGGCGGCAGAACGCTCACTTTAGGACGAGTGAAGCCTGACAAACACACAATAGTCAAAAACTCACAGAGAGAAACAAACAACTTCATAATAAGATCATCATTTTAAATAATAAATAAATATGAGATCTTTCATTCATGTTGATCTAAATGTTCATAGAGAATTCACAAACATTTACAAGTGCTCTGATTTGAGAAATGATCAGTGTGGAAATTATATTACCTTTGTGACATTTATTTATTTTGAGTAAGGATAAAAAATTAAATATAGAAATACCAGTAAATAACTGGTTTTGGAAAAGAGAACCTAACAATATATTTAATAAAATAAATCAATTCAAATGTAAAATATTTTTTTGTAACACAGAATAGATTTCATTGGATATTCTATATTCACAATCTTAGTTGTAAACATTTTTTAGCAAATTAAAAATGTTATTGTTTTATAAAATGAGTCAAAACTTAATCAGAATTGTACTGATTAACTCATTTTAATCCAGAGTAACACAATTTTTTCAGTTTTCCAAATTAACAACATAATTATTAATGACATTATAATGTATAAATCATTAAACACATCCAAATCTTTATTCACAATATTGCATAAAAAAACCCAGGGGCTCTGTTTCAGATTTGTAAGTGCAATAGTACAAAGTCATTTTTTAAACCACATGAATATAGTAAAATCATATTAAATACTTTAAAATGTCATATTTGAACTTTACATGTGAAAGCAGAAATATATTATAATATTATTGAAAGTTTTTACTTACTGCCAACATCCAGTCTGGTGCCGCTGCCGAAAGTCCACCACAGTGATACAAACTAATAGAGCGACTGTACAAAAACCTCTGAACGCTTCAGTAACTGCACTATAAACACATCACAAACACATCTTTACACTTTATCACACATTCACACATCATACACATTACATTTAATCTCCTGGTTATTTATGACAAAAATATGAGCTTATTTTACAAAGGCAAATTAGATTTCTCACTTATCTGACTCTCATGACCTCAATCCTCAAAGTATGAACAAGGAAACAATATTCAAAGTTAAAGCATTGCAGTCAAATTGATGATGTGAAGATATGATGATACAAATACAACATCATAATCAATAAAATAAGAAACGTATGCACATGACATACACAAGTATCTTTATTAAAACATACACATTATTTATATTACACATAACACACAATATTCACATGATCTTAAAGATACAGAACACATCACAAGTCCAGTGTTTGTCTGTGTTGAGGTAAATGATACATGTAGAGAGTGAGTTTGCATTGTGATCACGTGCTTCAGTGCTCTGAGAGTGTTTATAGTGCTGTGAGTTTAACACTTCATGACTGACAACACAACACAACACAATCTTCAGCATCACACAAACCAACAAGAACAACAATGACTTTCAGCATCATCTTCATCTGGACACTCACAGTGTTTATTACAGGTGAGACATGAAGACTTAATCTGACTTGTTTTTATTTCTGCTGTATTTGTTGTGCTTGTTTTAGTATATGATGTTAATACAGTTTAATACACAAATTGTTTATATTTTGTGTTTTCAGAATCCAGAGGAATTACTCTGACTCAACCTAGAGTGAAAAGTGTTCAACAGGGACAAACAGCTACAATAGAGTGTCATATAGATGTAGGAATATATAGCAATGACTTAGCCTGGTATCAGCAGAAACCTGGAGAAGCTCCTAAACTCCTCATATATTACATCAATAGCCTCCAGTCTGGAGTATCATCTAGATTCAGTGGCAGTGGAACAGCAAGTACTGGAAAAGATTTCACTCTGAGCATCAGTGGAGTCCAGACTGAAGATTCAGGAGATTATTACTGTCAGAGTTATCATTATATCAACAGTAAATATGTGTTGACACAGTGATAAAGAGTCGTACAAAAACCTCCGTCAGTCAGACTGAACAGTGACTGCACTGATACACCTGACACATACTGCAGCTGATCATACAACACACACACAACACACACACACACACACACGCGCGCGCGCGCACACACACGCACACACACACACACACACACATACACACACACACACGCACACACACAACACTGATCACTAATGACACAGCACTGTTTTTTGTAATTATGAAGTTAATCTAAAATTACTTTAACATTTATATTGACATATTATATTATTTTAGCATAGTGATAGTTTTTTTTTTCTAGTTTCCATAATTAATATTATTGACTCCTTTATATAAGATATTTTTCTTTGTTTGTGTGACATCTTTTAACTAGAACATCTAATCTTTATGAGATAAACGTTATGATCAGATGCACAAACAGCCGCTGTTCATCATCACAACATTTGTCCAGAGAGTTCAGTATTCACACCAGTCAAGAGAAAAAATACATTTACATTTTGATCAGAATATTATTTGAGTTAAATTCATGATTTATGTCAATCATATATGAGCACCCACAACTTTATAACAGCAATAAATATATTGTGTTTTTGGTTTACAGTATCAATATAGGTTAAAAAGTGCATGTACAGCACACAGTATACTTTTATACGTAATATTCATGTTTGAACTTTAATAACATGATAAAACCACTAACAATAAAGAAGTGAAACTTGTCTGTTTCAGTTCAGATGACTGAACCAATCAAACAGTGACACTGAGAGTGTTGAGCTGAAAATCACATTTGCATTGACAGGATGAAGAGACTCTGATGTTCTCAGAATAGATCAGCTCTGTCTCCAGAGATCATGTTCACAACACAACACCTGCATTTCACATTTACTGCTACATGAACCTTTACACAACTATTAAAACTCTTAAGAATCATGATACAGGACATTCCTGCACAAACACACATGTGATTTTCTCTGTTGTCTGAATGAAGCTGTTAGACACAAATGTAACATGTTCAGAAGCTTTATTGAATGTTTCAGTAAACACAGCACATTGAAAGATGTCACAGTGGTTTGACACACGACCTCTCTTTCAGTATTGATCTGCTGCACTAGACTCATGAATGATGTCTGACACTCAGATACGACTCATCAACACTCATTTTTTGACAGTTTTTTACTTCAGTAATATACACCAGTCAAATATAATCTACTGAAGCTATTGTAGAAAAACCTTCATTACACCTGACTGAATACAAACAGAATATACAGCAATTACATCAGAAAACACAACCAACAGTTCAGTTCTTCATACATTGTTTACTACACTCAAGATCAAATGAAATATCTGAGATGATCTAATCCTGAAAATCATGAATTGAATAATACGGTTCTTCTAATGGACATGTTGTGTACGATTAGTATATCTGGATTAAATTGTCTGGGATCCTTCACGCTCACACACTGTTTGTAAAGGCTGCATATATCGATAGAAGAACTAGAGATCAGCAGCGCTGCTATTGGCTGATTGTTATGTCAAAAGATGTTGTTACATCCATAGTTCTTTTACGGCTGCTTGAAGAATATGAAATTTTAAAACCTTATTAAAATGTCAGGAACACTTCAAACTATACAGAGACAACTTTCTGAGATATTTATAACATTTTAAAGCAGTTGTAAACTGAAGTTGTATATTTTGATCAATGAACTTTTTGTTCTTAGTAATTAATTGCAATGAGATGGTGTTTCCACCACAAAATAAAGTGTTTTATATCCATCAGTGTTCACTGTGTATGATACTGAGGAAAGTGTCTGAAGACGGTCCATTTCTATAACATTTCTTAAATTGGATAAACTCAGTAGCAGTTGCAGGAGTCCACATCATCTGAAAGGCTTTTACATCTGCTGAGTCTGCACAGAACCTTGTACAGAGATGAGGAAAGTATTTTATTGCTTTTAATGTTTTGTGAATTATTGATTTCTCTCCACAAGAGGCACATCCCTGTTTACAATTTAAAGTCTTTAAAGGTTGAATATACACAAATTCAAAAGCAAAATATTCCATACATTGACCTTGTCAATATAAAGATCACAAACCTAAAACTGTTGATTTAGTTTTAAGAAGATTGCAGATTTAGAAACTACTTCTATATTGTTTATTTAACATTCTTGACTCTTATTGCAGGTAAAACATGACACTGATATCTGTCTATTATCTATGCAGATTAAAAATAAAATACATGTGGCCCTAAGCATGTTTGTGTTGTTTTTTTATTTCAGAATAATAAAGAAATGGTGTTATATCTCATAAAGCTCAGTCTAAGTGTAGTGGTTTAGAGATCTTCTTCATCTCAGGTCTCCTCTCTTTTCTGATGATGTGTGTAGTGTAGCACATGCAACAGTACAGACCCTGTCAGGTTCATCCCTTAGATTTCATAAATACTGAAATACTTCATTCCTATCAGTTGCCCAAAGTTTATTTCATGATCCTGTCCTGACTTGAGCTGCAGTGTAACAGGTTTGGGTCAGGGAATGGTGTCTTTAAACACAGTCCATCATAAATGTGACTGAAGATTGTTGACTCATGCAGATTCAGGTCATTTTGCTTCAGTGCTGGTGATACTGTAGGTGTCACACACCATCTAAGACATTTCATCAGTCAGCTGCCTTATTGATTCAAATGCTTTTTGTTTAATACTATTAATACTATTAAAGTGAATATAACCTGCAAACATATCATTTAAACTGACACTATTATCCAAAGCGACAACATTGCATTGTACTATATATTTTGTTTTCTCACTATTTGCAATCCCCTGAGATCAAACGCATGACCTTGCCATTGCTAGCGCTATGCTCTAACTACTGAGCCACCAGAAATATTATCATTTATTATTATTATATCATTTATTAAACTTAAACTCCACAAATTTGCACATATGCACGGTCTGTGCTCTAATATACTGTATATATAATATGAAGGTCCAACAAATGAATATGGCTTGACTGCATCATGGCCGCAATCTAATCCTGTTTACATGAAATAATCTTAAATAAATAAAAACTTGAATTGAATCTTGCTCAAGAGCAGGTTTAAGCTAACGGATCTGTTGCTAAGACAAAAAGCCCAGGATGAGCGTTGAAGAACTGAACAATCAAAGATAATACGAAATCATCAACAGTCAAATCCAGCAAAAATAAATTAGCATCGTACGAAGAACAGCCCCAGAAGATCTCTGAAGGATTCAATTTATTATTATTGTTGTTGTTATAGTTTAGTGTCTGTGTACATTCAATAATTATAGTGCACTAGACTGAAGCAGAAGAATCCTGCCCACTTCTTTGCATTGTGATCACGTGCTTCAGTGCTCTGAGAGTGTTTATAGTGCTGTGAGTTTAACACTTCATGACTGACAACACAACACAACACAATCTTCATCAACACACAAACCAACAAGAACAACAATGACTTTCAGCATCATCTTCATCTGGACACTCACAGTGTTTGCTCAAGGTTTGTGTAGTAACATTTTTATCACGATTCATTGAAGAGTGAAATCTTCATTTGTTTCAGTGTTGTCTTATATGTCATTCTTGTTGTTTCTTTCAGAGTGTAGAGGACAGTACACTGTTACTCAGAGTCCATCAATAACAGCAGTTCAACCAGGACAAAGTGTTCAAATAAAGTGTAAAGTCAGCAGTGCAGTATACACAGATAGTTATGGTCCCCGAATGAGCTGGTACTTACAGAAACGTGGAGAAGCTCCTAAACTCCTCATATATTTCGCAACAACCCTCCAGTCTGGAGTATCATCTAGATTCAGTGGCAGTGGATCAAACACAGATTTCACTCTGAGCATCAGTGGAGTTCAGACTGAAGATTCAGGAGATTATTACTGTCAGAGTGAACATTATATCAACAGTAAATGGGTGTTGACACAGTGATAAAGAGTCGTACAAAAACCTCCGTCAGTCAGACTGAACAGTGACTGCACTGATACACCTGACACATACTGCAGCTGCTGAGGGGAAAAGTTATATTAGAATGATTGTGTTTTATTTTGGATTATATTTAGACAAATATTTACATAATCGCACGGTCAAAAGTTTTTGAACAATTCAGTGAAATGTTTCTCATTATTTAAAAGAAAACATTTGATCTGAAGGTTTATGCTAAAATGTAAGAAAGATTAAATTCAATTAGAACAATTGTATTTTGTATTAAATTCGTTTTAACCCTGTTAGTAGTTCTTACTTTATTTTCTTGTTTTTCTTGTTTTGAGCAATTTTACAAGCAAGTTACAAAACACTACACAACAGATAATCAAAAATACACTTTTTCAAACATTTCATAGCTTTTCAGTGATATAAAATATTAGTTTTTAACAGAAAAAAGTAAGTTTGAGGTATTTTAATTTGATTAGACTAACTATTGATGTACATTGGTACTGAAATAAAATAAGTTAGGATAAAGTTCTTGTGGTAGGGGAACGTAAATTGTTTTTAGTTACCAAATTTTGGTTTCCAGAATGTTTTCAGTTTTTGATTCCTAGGGCGTTCTATTTACGTCCATAATATTCTGGAAACATTCTGGGAACTACAGTTATTTGCCTTTATGTAGTTAACCTTTTTCAATAAAGTTACCAGAAAAAAGTGTATAATTTTGGTTGCAAATCTCAGTAGTAATTTCAATAGTTTTAGAAAAAATCTTTTTGAGGAAATATTCACTGTCTTAGTCCAGAAGCTATTATGTTATTTTAAATATCACAGTCATTATTGTGGGTGGTGTGAGGTAGCTTGCATGCATGTGTCCACTATTAGTATGTGACACAAATCATTGTTGCCCTACCAGGGCTCCAGACTAACTTTCTTTACTAGGAGCCCTGTAGCCCCTGACTGAAATTTTTAGGAGCGCAAGCAAAACATTTAGGGGCACACCTTAATTCAGTCAGTAATGCATTTATTCACATTTCCCCAAAATAACTATGACTGTTGCTGAAAAATAAGGTGATGACAATGTCAACAGAGCATCTAAATCATTGATTTGTGCTAAATGGAGAGACTGTAATCTGAATTCATTTGAACCAACAGAAATTGTGCTTCTCCAAAAGAATGAAATTTAATTGTTTATGGTGTTACACATTAAAGCAAAATGGAAGACTTCGTGTTATGTTCTTACGATGATTTTATTGTTTATCAAGGACACTTTTCCTAATGTCCACATCATGTAACGTCAAATAAAACGTATCAAAACATTCGCCTGTCGTTCGTTCTTGCTGTGAACGGATTTGAAATGATTCAGCAATGTCTCTCAAGTGATCCACATATATATGATGTTTCCTGAACTCCTCCGCGGAAAGTTTAATTTTTAACGTTTCCTATATCAAAGCACGACTTGCGTTGAATTCATACTAAAACATTGCGTACAGACAAAGCTGTAAATGTGCGTATGCACAAAAAAACTCAGATGTATTAATCTCTGCGTATGCAGGATACCAAGCATATTCTCTTAGTACATTACAATTAACGTGAAATTGAGCGCACATGCACAGCACTCTGTCTCCTCCCTCGATTAAAAACATTTGAATATGGTTATGAGTCAAATTTGGCAAAACCAAGCAACAAGAAAATGGAAAAACAAAGCAGCCAGAAACGAAAATTTACGCAATGTGAATTGGAGGTGCTACTGTCAGAGGTGGAAGCTAGAAAAAAACATTTAAATTGGAATTTTGTCTTCCGGAATAAATAACAAAAGGAAATAAAATGAGTGGGAAAATTTGGCTGACGCACACCTTTTCAGGGCGGTATAGAATCATTCCCCCGGTCCTGTCCTGATAAGCCAGTCATCAGAAAATTATTATGGTCCCTAAAAACTTGTTCTCTTCGGATTCTGCCTGGCAATGTCCTGTAATAAGGCTGCCATTGTCAAGGACTAAAGGATGTATTAATTTCCTCATGCCTTTATTTGCTCTTAACTCATTCACCACCAGCCTCTTTGAAAAAAAGTTGCCAGCGTTTTTTAACATTTTCACCCAAATTGAATGGCTAACAGTAAATTTTCTGTAAAGAATATATGGACAAACATGTTAAATGAAAGAACAGAGTCTCAGCTTTTAAACAAAAGAAACTGCATTCTTCTATCTTCATTTGTTCATTTTAGATGTGGAGTTAGACTCTTTCTGCTGGGTCCTATAGTGGTCGGTTCATCATGTCACATAAAAGCTGTGAGTGAGACAGAACCCAAATGCAGGATAGAGAGTCAACAGACTTTATTAACTCAAACACAAGAAAATAAAACCCACGTGGGGGTAAAAAATAACAGGAACAAAATAATCCAAACAAAGAGGCTTGAACAATATCACACTAATCCAAACATACGGCCATTAGAAACAATATGAACAAGCACAAACCAGAACAAAACAAATAACTAACCGACACAGGACTCGGAAAACACAGGGCTTAAGAAGGGAAACACTAACGAGGGATAATGACACAGGGAGAGCGACGGGCAGGTGACAAGACTAAATATTAAAGGGGGACAGGTCACAGAGATGAAACACTAATGGGAGACTATTGGAGAAGCAAGGGGGCGTGCCGAATGTGAAAACAAACGACACGTGTCAAACAAGACAAAACACACAAAAGACATGGTACTGTCAGGTCCTGTCACAAGGCACAAAACTAGAACAGGAAGGCCAGGTGTATGCCGATGTAGGTTCGCAAAGCCAACATCAATAGTAATGCAACGTTCGGCATTGTTTATTCCGTTGTGCCGAAATGTTTGTGTTTGGCGCTTTCACGCTAGCACTGCTGGGAAAAATTAGACGTATTCCGTGACGTAACACCTGGCTCTGTATTGGCTCTCTAGCCTGTGGAAAAGCAACCGGTTCTTAAAGGGTTCGCCGCTCGAACCAACTTAGATCTAGCTATAGAATTGGCTCTGAACAAGCACCTGGTTCCCTGCTGTGGAAAGGGGGTATCAGCAGAGATGGAAACAAGTCACATATGGTCAAGTCCAAGCAAGTCTCAAGTCTTAACCATCAAGTCTCGAGTCAAGTCTCGAGTCACAGTTTAGACAAATCAAGCAAGTCAAGTCAAGTCAAGGGTTCACCCCAAGCAAGTCAAGTCGAGTCCTGATAAGTGTCAAGTCAAGTCAAGTCAAGTAGCAGTGCTAAAATAAACAGTGGTTAATTTTTTAGATTCATGTTTATTTTTGCACTGAAAAGATGAACTTATATACATACATTATGTATCTTATTCACATTGCTATATATTAATTATATGCATATCTGTGCAACATTAATATCTGAAAATAAAAGTGTTGCTTACGAAACAGAAATCCAGTCTGAAATGTATAATACAATCTAATTCAATTTATTTGAAACAACTACACAGAAATGGAAATACTCATATCAGACAGAATGACTTAAGCATTTATACAGACTATGCAGCTTATAAACTAAGAATTGTGACTGAAAACTTGACTATTGTATGTTTTAAGTATATGATGCTGTAATACTTGTGCTGTCCATTAAAGTGCACAAATAGGCCTATAGGGAATTTGCATCTAGTTATGGGAATCCCGGATCATTTTATTGCCTTCGATATTGAATCTTGTTTATCAAAATGAACGGATCTTTTTCATTTCGGTAGAATATAAATGAAATGTATGTTAATATAGCCCAGTGATGAAGTTATGATGCTTAATCGTCATCTCTGTGGTGGACGCGCAATATGCAGTTTCATACGTAATATATAATCTGAGAATATTTGTTTTCTATTTGAACTGGTTTCAGTATTTTACAGCACAAAACGTTTTGTTGTTATTTTGAGTATAAAAAAATGCAAACAGTTAACAGATTCAAACTATGAAATTATTCTCGTCAGTATGACCGAATTTTTTTTAAAGAGTTTTTTAAGTGCAAGTGATCTCACCAGCGCGTCCATGTCAGCCGGTCATGCAGTATATAAGCGAGCTGCTATTCAGCTTCCACACGCAGTCCACACAAACACTTGAACATGAGCTCATTTAATATAGACATTAGCCCACATGTAATACAGAGAATCCCTTCTGTATTTTAAGATGATTTTAATGTTTTAAGAACATAATAATCTGGGCTGCGGATTCCCCAATTCATCTACTCATGAGATGAGATGTAGGCCTATCAGTGATGATCGATGATCACATTTCTAATAATAAAAAACAACCAAGGCAAAATTATGACAAACAGAAACGATTAATTCATTACATTAGTGATCGTTTTATTACACTGACTATAAAGAAATTACTTTCTTACCTTGCGTCGTGGTTCTAGTAATGTCGGATGAAATTCGACGTTGTGTTTGTCAGAAATCCTTGCGTTGCATACTCTGAACTGGACCGTGAAAATAAAAAAAGATTTGCCAGTTGCAAAGTCCTTGTAGCCAAACGTGACTATCTGAGGAGCTCGACTGTTGTCCGCCATTGTAACGGCCACAACTGTTTCAAGCCGCCAGGCGCGAGAGCAGTTTCCTCTCTATCGTAACTGCTCTATAGTAATTGGCCGTTACCTTGTTTGACGCGGTTTGAGTTGAGCAGCGTTAAAGGCACAGGCGCTGTAGTGCTGCTGAGTCACAATAATTAGTTTAGCTAATTTCATTACTTTACAAAGTTCAAGTCATTGTCGAGTCTTCCATTTAAAGTCAAGTCAAGTCTCAAGTCACTTGCTCTCAAGTCAAAGTCAAGTCAAGTCATTTTCTTACTTCAATCAAGCAAGTCGCAAGTCCTGAAATTGTGACTCGAGTCAGACTCGAGTCAAGTCATGTGACTCGAGTCCCCCACCTCTGGGTATCAGTGACGGTGTTTAGTTGCAGTAGATCTGCCAGAACTACTGTGACCACAATGTTGCCTAGTAACGTTAAATCAAAATCTGGTTTTCGAAAAGGGAAGAGAGAAAAGAGAGAGAGGAAAGACAAAGGAAAGGGTGTTAAACTGTAACCCAGTTTTTCACCAAGAAAGGTGGGTGGCCTATAGTCTGTGAGTGATATTAACCTATTGGCTTAATGTCCATATTGAAATAAGCTAGCTAGCTACATTCTAGTTTTAACCAAAATATAATCACCATTAAATCAGTGCAGGGAAATGTTTAACAAGATATTCATATTGATATATATGCAGCTAAATAAAAAATCTGCTGTTCTCATTTTTTTGAGAGGATGATGTTAATTTATTTTGATTGAGAAGTTAATATATTTAATTTTGTTCGTTTTTCTTTTTTTTAAATCTTTCATTAATAATTATAATAATAAATTATAATAATAATTTATAATAATTTTGTTAAGAGAATTTTCCTTTATGTCAAATTTTACAATAAGAATACATTGAGACTTTAAAAGATGGCCTTCAGTACATTTTTTATGGTTCCTTTTAATCTTGCATCAAATAGTGAACTGCATGCTAAACTTGCATGCATGTACAAATCACCAGCAGTAAATATTGTGCTAGTACTAGTATTGAACTACAAGAAGCAAGACAGTCTCAAGCCTTTAATTAGAGTTATGTTAAGCTTTCGATGGGACAGTTGGGACAGGGGGCCCAATTACATTTTTTGTCATGGGGCCAAAAATTCCTGGCAGCGCCCCTACTTATACTACACTGAAAACACTTATACTATAAGTTGACTACACTCTGTTGAATGAGTAAACTTGTTCCCTCAATTAAATGAAGTAATGGAGTCTCCCAAAACGTGTTTGTATATTTAAGATCACTGAGCTTGATTTAGGTATATGTAGACCCACGTGCAGATTGAAATAGCAAAAATCTACGGCCTTTTGTACATAATTATTTAAATGCTCCATCAGTTCTTATTCTTGACTGAACATACTGTAAATAATCAAAACATTCAGGTGAAAGGGCTTATGGGTATTCCTCATTGCATACTATTCATGTGAAGGTCTACATGCAGTTGAATTTCAAGTGTGTATGGCTTTTGTAGGTCAAAAAAATTAATTGATGAAGATTTTCAATTCATGGTTCCAAAACATACACAAAGACTTCTGAGGAATCAATAATTATCCTGATTTCTAATTAATAATATTTTGAAATTTGTCAGGTGGACCAAAATACAGCTGCACATGAGAGGAGCGGCCCCTGTGCCAGGACAATCGTCTCTCTCTGAATGTGACCAAAACTAAAGAGCTGATTGTTGACTTCAGGAAGAGACAGCAGCGGCCCGATACTCCTCTTCAGATCATTGGGACCCCTGTGGAGAGGGTGAGTAGCTTCAAGTACCTCTGTGTAAACATCTCAGAGGACCTGACTTGGACTGCACACATTCAAACACAGGTTAAGAAAGCCAGGCAAAGTCTTTTCCATCTGTGACAGATGAGGAAATTCAGGGTCTTACCAGCAATCCTGAAAACTTTCTATTAAGAGGCCATAGAAAGTGTACTGACTCAGTGTGGTATGGAAATGGCTCAAATCAGTAATGTTAAGCTCTGCAGAGGGTGGTGTGCTTAGTTGAGCGCATCTCAGGGTCTCGTCTCCCCTCTCTGCAAAACATCTACCCCAAATTTAGGATTGTTGTAAGTTGGTCTAAGAGGCTTGGGACTCCTCTTACTGCCCCTTACTTTTCGCTAGATGCTGTGTGAAATATTCTCATAACAAAGTTTAGGAGCCCTAAACTAGGATTAACCCAGCACACCCATTATAGTTTTAATTTGACCTTTGAGATGTCTTGTGAATATGAGCCCTGATCAAATTTTTTTGTTATAACAAATGTGCTATGGGGAAAATTGAAAGTATTTTAGGGTGTAATTTTCCATTAGATTTATCACCAACCTTTTTTGTATTTTTTTATCCCACCTTTTAGATCAATATTCTGGGAGCAAAAAGATAACTACCCGCTGAAAACATTTAAAATAACGTTAGGGACAAGTTCTAGAAATGTTATCGCCAGTCATTATAGAATGTTTTTTATCCCACCTTTTAGGTCAACATTCTGGAAACAAAAATAAAACTACTCACTGAAAACATTTAGGGTGGACAATGTTCTAGAATGGTTATTCGATGCGATTAAAAAAAATTGAATGTTTTCCTATCATTCAAGAGAACTTTATGGGAACTATAATGTCATGATACTCAAGGTGAGATATGGCGTGAGAACCCAATTGCAGGCAGAGACGGATGTGAAGGGGGTTAACAGATATATTTAATGATAGACAAAACAAGAACAAAACAAAACACCCACGATGGGGTAAAACAAGACAGGAATATAAATATAAATTTAAACAATAAACAAGGACACTGACTGAACTAAGACTACAAACAAATACTGGAAACAAACACTAAACTGACACTCACTTGATACGAGGGAAACAGGAAACAGGAACAACGACTTAGCATAGATGTATAACGTACAGCGTACAACGTACAACGTACAACGTACAACGTACAACGTACAACGTACAACGTACAACGTACAACGTACAACGTACAACGTACAACGTACAAGAACACGTAATCACATTCAATGCACGAGCAACGAGACAAAGAAACATGAGGACTCTTTATAGGGGAAACAAACAGAGGATGTTAACGAGCAACAGGTGCCGGGGATTAGCACTCAGGGAAAGCTGACGAGAAGAGAGAGGGGCGGGGCCAGAGACGAGACACGGAGAGAGAAGAAATCGTCTCTCTCCCACATGAAACAGAGGATTCTGTATGATTCCACCTCTAAACAAAGAAATACCTGACAAGGAGAGGTGGAACCATGACATATAATAAAACTATCTGCTGAAAACGTTATGACAATGTTAAGTATATTGTTCCAACAATGTTACCACTAAAGTGCTTAGAGTGTTTTCAAAATTATCTCTACTTTCAAGAATGTTTTCCTGTCATTCAAGAGAAGGTTCTGGGAACTAAAATAAAACTACACGCTGAAAACAGTAACGTAACATTGCTTGGTAATATTCTCAGAACATTTTAGAACAAAAGAAATCAAGCGGGGTATACGTCATGTGTTATTCAAAAGACTGTCTCTGTAGGTGTTAAAGAGAAAGTACATCTCACATCAATATTTTTCTGAATTTTACTAAAACAGATTTAACATGATTAAAACAATAAATCATTTTAAAAGAAACCTCTTTAACTTTGTTGACAAGCAGAACTTGACTGGTCAGAGTCCATGTCCTGGTCCAACAGATGTCTTGGGCATATTTGCTCCAAACTGTGATTACGCACGAGGTCTTGTCCAAACGTCCATATCCCCCCCCCCCCCTCTGACACCCATATGGATACTATTTATTAATATGTGAACCTAATGTTAAAACAGAGTTTAACAACAGAGAGAATAGACAATTTTTCAATAAGTAATTAACAGTTTTTTATTAGAATCAAAATCAGAAATAGAATATCTTTACTTATCATTGCACAAGGTGGAGACATATTTAGTGCCATTTGAAAGACAGTAACGACAAACAACAATTAAGAACAAATATACAGCAATCAGACACAGTATAAGTTGAACACACACTTAAATCAGCACATTGCATTGTGTAGACTGAATGGCCTAAGTCAAGTGCCAAAGTAATCAGGTTTGTGATTTATGGCATGCTCAGTGCAATGACAGCTCAGAGGTAAAAAGTTTGATAATAATCAATAAATAATCAATGCATGTGAACAATTAGAAATGCTATAGAACACTAAATATGAATTTAATGTGCCAAAAATATTATTAGTTCTCTCAATATATGTATTTTCAGGTATGCATAATGATTTCAGGAGAAATAAAATGTACAATTGTATTTTATTTTACGAGCGCTCCATGCTTTTCGCCTCTGCTTTTATGCTTTATCTTATTTAAACACAAGCAGTTCAGAACAGAGCTTAGACTGAACGATCAGGCACTAAAACCAAAGACTCTGTGGAATACTTTAAAACTTTTGCAATACCCAGCAACCAGGATCTTCTTTAGGATAGTGGTCTACCAGCTTAGTGCCGACAATTGAAACTCTTCAGGATAACTCCTCTGCCCACACATAAACTGGTGTGAAAATGCCTTCTTTTTGATCAACAACCACCTGCTGCTCAAACTGCCACAAACTTCAACAAAGGATTGCAGTTCTCGAAACAAAGTTATTTTCGATACTGCTGTCTCTGCAGGAACCCACAGCTGAGCCTCGCCGTGGACCTCCTCATCATAAAGCCGGTGAGTTCTGTGAACCCAGTACTTCTCAACAGATTATAGTGAGCTCAGACAAACTTGAACAGATGCAAACAAAGGTAACTGAGGACACAAACCGTTGGCAGAAACAGGGCGCAAGACCTTAAGGTGCCCGTAACATGACACTGTCAAGAGTTTCACTTATTGCTGCATCAGCTTTATCCACACCAGATATGGCTAAGACTCGACTAGACAATGTTGGTACTCTGCCACCCCCTGTACATCTTGAAAATAGATTTGAGACACTAATGAGTATGGGTGAAGAATCCCCACATGTGATCAGGCACAAATCAAAAGTGGACACTGCAGCTGGCAGATGCTCTGTCAAAAAAAGGCAACAGCACTCTGCATAGAATGCTGCTGAGCGAAATACTCTGATAGTGGGGGACTCTATTATCAGAAACCTTCGTAGCATGGCTATACTGACACACTATTTCCCTGAAGCAATGATTGCTGATGTAAGCAAGGAACTGGACTTATGACACAACATAAGTCCGTAAATCGGATTTGTCATACATGTGGGGAAAATTAATTTCGAAAAGATCCGTCAGAGCTACAAAAGAAGGGATTTTGATGAACTCTTTGAAATGCTTGAAAAGCTGAAAGTTCAGTCATTCATCAGTGGACCTCTCCCAGCTCGGGGAACGAATTTTTTCTCAATAGTTTTCTCAGCTACAGTCTGAACACATGGCTGCAAAAACCTGCAACAGGACTGAACTTCATTGAATTAATAATTGAATGAGGCATTTATATAATGCTTTATTGTGTATTGCTGTACACCCAAAGCCCTTTACAATCATATGAGGGGGATCTCCTCTCACCCATTGACAACTTTCATCTCTTTTGGGGTCAAAGACAACTTTTTACACAGCGCCAGGGATCACACAAACCCCCATCTGCTGGAGGTGGACTAAACAAGACTGCAAAGAGCACTGGTAACTGATATGAATTGGGTCCCAACAAGAGGGAACCCAGTGTTCCTTTAGTTTTCGTTATAAAAAACTACTTTGCCCTTTCCAGTCGTATGGCAAACCCATCTAATCTACTGCCTTTTAGACGTCCCTTTGAGAATGACAGGGGTTAAAAACAGTCACTATGAAATTAGCACTTTTGAACATCCGTCTAAAAATTAAATCCGTTTTGGTCAATGACCTCATCACCAGTCACAACCTGGACTTCATGTTTCTAAAGGAAACTTGGTTAGATGATAGTTGTAGTGCTACAATCCTCAAAGAATCTGCCCCCCAAACTTTACTTTTATAAATGTTTGGAGAGTTATTAGGACAGGTGGAGAAAGATATCTTTCAATGCAAGCAAGTGAGTATTGCTTTAAAAGGTGCTCCACGCATTCTGTTTACAATTATTTACAGACCTTCCGAATAATCCCCAGTCTTTGTTGATGACTTTTCAGAACTGCTTTCAGCTATTTCCTCAGAAACCTCTTTGTTATTGCTGGAAATTTCAATATTCATGTAGACAAGACAGAAAACAACTCTGCAAATGAACTCTTAAATGTTTTAAACAATTTTGATCTGATCCAGCATGTGCATTGTCCCACACACAATGGTTTACACACTCTGAATCTGATCATTAGCAAAGGTCTAAACATTTCATACACTATTATTAGAGATGTGGCGCTGTCCGATCATTTCTGTATCTTCTTTGATATATCAATCAGTCCTGCAACTGAAGATAGACCCTTCACTGTAAAATGAGATTCATAAATGAGAACACCAGTGAGCCATTTATGAATTCTATGTTTTTGTCACTAAATGTATCTGCAGACTCTATGGATGTTCACCTCGATAGCTTTAATGCAAAAGTAAAAAAATGCTATCGACGTCAATGCTAGGTCAAGCGATAACTGGCAGGCGTAAAGCACCCTGGAGAAACACACCAGCAGTACAAAGCATGAAAAGAACATGCAGAAAAGCTGAACGTATGTGGCGAAAAACATAACTTGAAGTTCACTATAACATCTATGAAGACAGTATGCATGCCGTCAATGTTGACTTAGGCAAAGCTAGACAGAACTTCTTCTTTAACATTATAAACTGCAACATAAATAACACTCAAACTCTTTTTGTGTTATGGTTCTGCCCCGTCTTGTCTTGCTTTTCTTTATCTAGTGACAGAATCACGACAGAACCTCTTGTTTCATGTGAACAGAGAGATTTAGACCCTTTCGGCCTTGCATGCCCTCTTTCCCGTCTCGTCTCTGTTCCCCCCCTTTCGTTCCTCTCGTTTTAGCTCTCCATCAGTGTTTTATCCCCGACACCTGTGTGTTGTTAATTATCCTTTGTTAGTCTCCCTTTAAGATGTCCTCATGTCTATTGTCCTGTGTCCCAATATCAAATCTTCCTTTTATAGGCAAGATCATTGAAAAGGTTGTCTTCAATCAGCTCACCAAATTCTTGAACTCAAATGGCTACCTGGACAATTATCAGTCTGGCTTCCGTCAGCATCATAGCACAGAGACAGTGTACATAAAGATAATTAATGATATTCGATTGAATTCTGATTCCGGCAAAATATCAGTTCTGGTTTTACTAGATCTCAGTGCTGCTTTTGACACGGTAGATCACACCATAATCCTACATTGGCTGGAATACTGGGTAGGGCTTTCTGATTTGGTACTTAAATGGTTTTCATACCTAAAAGGGAGAGGTTACTATGTGAGCATAAGCAAGCATAAATCTGTCTGGACACCCATGACTTGTGGTCTTACACAGGGCTCGATTCTTGCTCCGCTCCTTTATTTATGCTCCCACTTGGCCAAATAATGAAAAAGTACCAAATTTCCTACCATCGCTATGCGGATGACACTAAGATCTACCTAGCACTCTCATCCAATGACTACAGGCCTAGTGACTCTCTATGCAAGTGTATTGATGAAATTCACAGCTGGATGTGTCAAAACGTCCTTCAGTTAAAGATAAACAAAACTGAAGTCATTATATTTGGTAACAAGGATGAAACTAACTAGGTAAACACATACCTTGACATAAGAGGTCAAAAGACACAAAGTAAGGTAAAAAATCTTGGCGTCATATTAGAGTCTGACCGTAGTTTCAGTAGTTATGTCAAAGCAATAAGCAGATCAGCGTATTACCATCTCATAAATATAGCCAGAATCAGATGTTTTGTCTCAAGCCAAGATTTAGAGAAAGTTGTTCATGCTTTCATCACCAGCAGTGTGGTTAACTGTAACAGTCTTGTAACAGGTCTTCCTCATACAGAACACTGCTGCCAGGATTCTGACCAAAACCAAAAAATCTGAGCATATCACTCCAATCCTCACACTGGTAATCAGTTACTCTTAGAATTAACTTCAAAGTATTCTGACTTGTCTATAAATCCCTCAATGCTCTAGGACCTAAATACATCTCAGATATGCTTATTGAATATAAACCCAACAGACTTTTCAGATCATCAGGATCAAGTCAGTTAGAGATAACAAGTGTTCACTCAAAACAAGGTGAGTCAGTGTTTAGCCATTATGCCACTCGTAGCTGGAATCTGCTTCCAGAAGACATCAGATGTTCACAAACAGTGGCTACTTTTAAATCCAGATTAAAAACACACCTGTTTAGCTGTGCATTTATAACCTGAGCTGTCATGATACACCAACGGAGTAGACTCAATTGCAGGTGGAATGATCCAATTCTTTATTTAGCACACACAACAGGTCAAAAAGATCCCGATGGCACGAAGACATGTACAGTCAGTAGCAAGACCAATAGATTTCACCGCCTTCCGTGAATGAATGTCCCAGCGATTCCAGAGGGAGGTAGTAGACTGCAAGGCCAACTGGGAAACCCCAGTGTAAGGCAGCGTCAGCTGGAGATGGGAGGCGCCACCGGAGAGGCTGGGAACTAGAATAATCTCTCTAGTCGTGAGATCGGATGTCCAGCATTAGGACAGCTTCGAACCCTCGGAGGAGGCAACCCCACACGGGATGCGGACCCTTGTGCCTGCAGAGGTGTTAATGGATGATGCGTGAAGCAAGCCGGGGCGCCAACAGAAACTAAACAAATCCAAATAGGTTAAGCTGGGGCAACTGGAGGAATCACGGGATATACAATACAAGACACGAATACTACAGAACTAGAAATAAGCCGAAACGGCAGAACAAACGGGTCATAGGATTTACACTAAAACGATCCGACACAAAACGATGAGAGGGACTAAATAGGAAAACCTAACAAGCCACAGGTGGCAGGGAATAGCGATAATGATGATTGGGAATGACTACAGATGAATAGGGTGAAGAGATGAGACACCGGTGACGGAAAAGCATATAGCAGGGAAACACAAAGGCGGGGTAAGTGACGCAGGCATTACACAAACACAAACATAGTGACAGAAAGAGAACCCACGTACCGGGATCACAACACTGAGCACTGTGCTGGTTTACATCAACTGCACTTCTATTTCTAATTTATTTTTTATTTAATTCTTATTCTGTTTATATATTCACTCACATTTTTAAATTTTTACTGCTGTTTTACTGTTTCTTAAAATCTAAAGTTGTATTTGTGATCTTAAATCATTTGCATTTAAATCGTACGTCTTATTTTTCTCTGTCAATCATTTTATGTTTAGCACTTTTAATTGTTCTTGTGTATGAAATGTGGTTTATAAATAAACTTGGAAGAAACTGGAAAACAATCTGACTAAAAGAACAGGATCATGACACCTGACAAGTCTCAAACTTCCATATAAACCTGATTTTCTGAGTAGCCGGTTTAATGATATGCATGTAAACACTTGAAAACAGATTTCTGTTATAAGTTGATTTTCTTTATAGATATGCAATTATTTTGCCCATGCAAACACACTCAATGAGTCTTATATCAGAGTGAAGAGTTGATAAAACATTCATAAGGTCAGTATGATGTGTATGAGACCATCTCATGAATAATGTGTCAAACAAGTGAAAGTGACTTGTGGTTATTCATTTGACAGTTTTGTTTAGAAATTTGCTTCATCTGCAGGTGTTTTCATGGTTCATTGAGTGATGTTTATTTATAAAAAAGAGCTGATGTTCTGATCTGTCACAAAAGGCAAAATGAGTCATGAAGATTCAATATGATTTTATTTGATGAATTTTGATGAAACACAATCAGCAGTGAATTAGTAAATCACACATGCACTGGTTTCTGAAAAGCAGAGCAGATGTCAGATGAGAGAGAGAATGAATGTAGAAACACATGTGAGACATGAGTGAGACTCAGATAAAGTCAGAGAGAGAGAGAGAGAGGAGAGAGAGCGAGAGAGAGAGAGAGAGAGAGAGAGAGAGAGAGAGAGAGAGAGAGAGAGAGAGAGAGAGAGAGAGAGAGAGTCTAGTGTGAACACTGATCATCTCTCCTGAATTCTCCAGTGACTGTATGACTGGGATCTTTGTGTTTGGCCTCACAGCTCACTGAGAGCACTGAGCTCCACTCCTGCTCAGAGAGAGTCAGACTGCTGCTCCAGCTGTACAGACCGTTCTTCTCCAGGAGCCCAACACTGCTGTCCTGAGATCTGCTGCTCCCGTCCACCTTCCACATCACACTCCAGTCTGAGGGGAAACCCTTGTTGAGCACACACATCAGTGTTGCTGTTTTCTTTGTGGAAATCTCTTCACTGGAGGGCGGCAGGACGCTCACTTTAGGACGAGTGAAGCCTGACAAACACACAATAGTCACAAACTCACAGAGAGAAACAAACAACTTCATAATAAGATCCCAATAATAAATAAATAAAGATGAGATCTGTCATTCATTTTGATCTAAATGTTCATACAGTATTAAAAGATCAGTGTGGAAAACTTTTTACCTTTGTGACATTTATTTATTTTGAATAAAGATTAAAACAGAAATTAGAAAGTACCTGTAACATCAACTATAGTGACAAAGTCTTAACAGCATTTCAAATAATCATAAGAGTCAAATAACTGGTTTTGAAAATTATTACCTAACAATATATAAAATACAATAAATAAATACAAATATAAACTTGTAGTTTTTGTAACTCGGAAAACTTTTAATTTGATTTTCTATTTTCACGATGCAAGTTTTATACATTTTATAGCACACAATTGTTTTATAGTTTTACAAATATACACCAAAACTTAATCAGAATAGGAATCTGTGCAAATAATATTAAACACTTGTTTTCATTCTTCCACATTAACTACAGAATTATGTATAAATCATTAAACACTTCTAAAGCTTTAATCACCATATTTTGCAGAAAAAAAAATCCTAGGGTCTCCGTTTCAGATTTGTAAGTGCAATTTTACAAAGTCTTGAATATGATAAAGTCATATTTATATATTTTTATATTTCATAGTTTATCTTTACATGTGAAAGCAGAAATATTTTAAAATATTATTGAATGTTTTTACTTACTGCCAACATCCAGTCTGGTGCCGCTGCCGAATGTGTACCACAGTGATACAAACTAATAGAGCGACTGTACAAAAACCTCTGAACGCTTCAGTAACTGCACTATAAACACATCACAAACACATCTTTACACTTTATCACACATTCACACATCATACACATTACATTTAATCTCCTGATTATATGACAAAAATATGAGCTTATTTTACAAAGGCTTTTACAAAACCTGAGAATTCTCACTGATGAAAAGTTTTAATTCTCATATGTGACTCTCATGACCTCAATCCTCAAAGTATGAACAAGGAAACAATATTCAAAGTTAAAGCATTGCAGTCAAATTGATGATGTGAAGATATGATGATACAAATAAAACATTATAATCAATAATATAAGAAACATATGCACATGACATATACAAGTATCTTAATTAAAACATACATATTATTTATATTACACATAACACACAATATTCACATGATCTAAAAGATACAGAACACATCACAAGTCCAGTGTTTGTCTGTGTTGAGGTAAATGATGCATGTAGAGAGTGAGTTTGCATTGTGATCACGTGCTTCAGTGCTCTGAGAGTGTTTATAGTGCTGTGAGTTTAACACTTCATGACTGACAACACAACACAACACAATCTTCATCAACACACAAACCAACAAGAACAACAATGACTTTCAGCATCATCTTCATCTGGACACTCACAGTGTTTATTACAGGTGAGACATGAAGACTTAATCTGACTTGTTTTTATTTCTGCTGTATTTGTCGTGTTTGTTTTAGTATATGATGTTAATATAGTTTAATACACAAATTGTTTATATTTTGTGTTTTCAGAATCCAGAGGAATTACTCTGACTCAACCTAGAGTGAAAAGTGTTCAACAGGGACAAACAGCTACAATAGAGTGTCATATAGATGTAGGAATATATAGCAACGACTTATACTGGTATCAGCAGAAACCTGGAGAAGCTCCTAAACTCCTCATATATTACATCAATAGCCTCCAGTCTGGAGTATCATCTAGATTCAGTGGCAGTGGAACAGCAAGTACTGGAAAAGATTTCACTCTGAGCATCAGTGGAGTCCAGACTGAAGATTCAGGAGATTATTACTGTCAGAGTTATCACAGTGATCCAGTGTTGACACAGTGATAAAGAGTCGTACAAAAACCTCCGTCAGTCAGACTGAACAGTGACTGCACTGATACACCTGACATATACTGCAGCTGAACATACAACACACACACACACAGACACACGCACACGCACACACACACACACACACACACACACAACATTGATTACAAATATAGATTTCTTTTAGTTATGAAGATAATCAAAAATTACTTTAACATCCATACTGACTGCTGAAGTATCAGATTATTTTAGCATGGTGGAAGTTTATTTTATTTGTGTCAAATTCCCCTAATTAATAATGAACATATTATCAGCAAAACATACACTGACTCATTTATATAAGATGTTTTTCTCTGTTTGTGTGTGTTCTTGTAATCAACACATCTAATGATCTTTATGAGATAAACGTTATGATCAGATGCACAAACAGCCGCTGTTCATCATCACAACATTTGTCCAGAGAGTTCAGTGTTCACACCAGTCAAGAGAAAAAAATACATTTACATTTTGATCAGAATATTATTTTAGTTAAATTCATGATTTATGTCAATCATATATGTGCACACACAACTTTATAACATAGTAATAAATATATTGTGTTTTTGGTTTACAGTATCAATATAGACTGAGAAGTGCATGTATAGCACACAGTATAATCTTAAACATAATATTCATCTTTGAACTTTGATGACATGATAAAACCACTAACAATAAAGAAGTGAAACTTGTGTGTTTCAGTTCAGATGATTGAACCAATCAAACAGTGACACTGAGAGTGTTGAGCTGAAAATCACATTTGCATTGACAGGATGAAGAGACTCTGATGTTCTCAGAATAGATCAGCTCTGTCTCCAGAGATCATGTTCACAACACAACACCTGCATTTCACATTTACTGTTACATGAACCTTTACACAACTATTAAAACTCTTAAGAATCATGATACAGGACATTCCTGCACAAACACACATGTGATTTTCCAGCCTGGTCTCATAATCAAAACAAACTCATACGTGAAGTGCAATTGTACAATTCTTTAATATTTGTACGCATGCAATGTTACTATTGCGTACCATTTTGACGCAACGTTTAAGCTTAAAACGTTCATTATTTTACGCTCCTGTAACTTGAAATGCGTATTAACAGTTACGCATTCCACCCCGTTGCAATTTAAGCGTGAATTTCAGGCAGTTATCAATTAATTTACTTATCTATCCATCGGTATTTACACTGACACTGTCACTCCCATGTCAAATTTAAAATATTTTTGTGGGTCCCACACCGGACGCGCAACGCCGCGTCGCCTCTTGAGCATCAGAACTGTAAAGGCCTGACGCCGAAAATGGAAAACAAACTTCAGTAAAACTTCATTGTGTGTACCCTTATATAACCGATTTGTTCCATGTTTGAAACATGCGGTGTGCGACCCGTTTAAATCTTGATATTTCATATCCGGGATATTTTCTCGCTTTACAGGATGGATAAATGTGATATGCAAGTCGCCATAAAATTATAAGTGAAACTTGATACGTAAAGTTAGGCCTATACGTTTTTTCCCAGACGCTTTTGCAAATGTCCGCTATATGGGGAGTCTGCAGACCTGGAGCATGCAGTTTTGCGCCCCCAGGCAGTTTTACGCCCCTGCTGTTCCTTATTTCTCCAGTATGCCATTTTAGATTAGATTAGATTAGATTAGATTAGATTAGATTCAACTTTATTGTCATTACACATATACAAGTACAGTGTAACGAAATGTAGTTTAGGTCTAACCAGAAGTGCAATTAGCAAGTGCAGGATATACAGTGTGAATAAATACAGAATACAATATTAGGAACATACTATACAATGGGCATGTACTATGAAAACACTTTACAGAAGGAATGTTCTATGAAATATGACAGTCGGTATGTAATATGAACAATATAAACAGAAGGCTATATACTGTGAACATTAATGTACAGGAGGTTATGAACAGATAACAATATAGACTATACAATAGTGCAAGTGACTTGAGTGTGCATTAGTTAACGACATTAGCTATTAAAGTTACAGTGCAGTAGATGAGTTGATGCGGTTATTAAAGGTACGGTGCAGTACATGAGTTAATGCAGTTATTAAAGTTATAGTGCAATAGATGAGTTTTACGCCCCTGCTGTATAATTAAAGCAAGTTCAGAGAGATTTATTTTTCTAAAACTTTTTGAAATAATAAGACAGAACAACTGCATGATCATTTAATATTTTATTAATTATTTCCAAGTATTATTACAAACGAGATCAATGATATCCCAACATAAGCCTAATTAGCCAGCCAACAACTACTATTAAGAAAACAAGATACACGATTAATTGACCACTAACAATCACAAACGTGATAAAACCCACATAAGGTGCTCATACATTATAATCCAGATCATTAAGTTAAAATATTTAAGTTAAAATATTTAATGGAAAATATCAAAGAGGTATATTGTATGTACAATAGATAATTGGATCATCTCTTTAACAACTCAAATCAAGATCCATATGGGACTTATGTTTTCAATTTGAGTTTGAACATGTTTGTGGTTGTTGGTGGTCAATTATTGATTTTTTTAATGAAAAACTTGAGTATGTGTGCAGCTAAACTGAAATATTTTATATATAATATAGAATGCAATGCAAGTTAACAGGGCCAGAAGAATATCTTACGAGGACAGGCCATCTCGCATTGACTACGGAGACAAAATGAGAATAAATTATAAAGAAAATAAATATGAAAATGAGTAAGAGATATAGAGTTGGCATACACGTGGTTAGCTAAGGTTGATCCAGACACAACATTGACCTGGTCTCCAATAAGTATTAATTGTATTGTCTTTGAGTTTAAATTACAGTCACCAATATCTATATAATATATATATATATATATGTTAAGATGTTTAAATTAATTCATAACAATATCAATTAATCGTCAAAAAACAATGCATGTTGGACCATTTCTTAGTAAGAAAAACGATTATATACCATACCTCTAACTCGCGATTGACGACGAAGTTATCTGTTAGGTCTGTGCTGGTGGTTCATAATGAACAGCGACCCCCGACTGGAGAAATAAGGAACCACAGGGTCCTAAAACTGCATAGGGCGTAAAACTGCCTGGGGCGCAAAACTGCATGCTCCAGGTCTGCAGACGCCCCCTTCTCAATGTCCGCAGTTGCACCCGGACATGTTATCGGCTGCACACTGGGTGTTTATTAGATTGATATTGTGTGGTAATTTAGATTATACGTTTTCTTTCCCAAACTCTGGACCATACTCCAACACAGTAGGTGGCGATAATGCACCTTTACGTTAGTGCCATCCGCCATAAAACCGAAGAAGAAGAACTTCAATTATTAGTTCTGCTTCTCTGCCTCTATACTCAGGTCATTACACTGTCTTTGTATTAACGTTGGTCATAATAACTATGACTTCTTGTGATAAAGATCAATTAGATGAACTGCTTAAAAAAGGCCAGGCAGTCACTGCAACGCTCAATCGCATTGACGATATAAATCAAATGGATGGCCTGATTAAAAAAGGGCAAACTGATGCTGCAAAGCTCAGCCAAGACTACTGCAGAACTGACCTGGATGAACTTCTGAAACAAGGTCAAACGATTATTCAAAAACTCAGCCATGACGGTCCCAAAGTTCGACTAGACGAGGTCCTAAATCAAAGCAGAGAGCTTATTGAACAGCTGAACCAGAATGACCATATGGTCCATCCAGTTTCGGTAAAGTAATATATGATATTATGCAAAAATAACTTTATTTAAATAATAATAAGACGTTATGTATCTAAGTGAATTGACAGAATTTTAAAAGATTAATATAAATTATTAAGATGTCCTTTATGATCTGCCAAACCTGTGTAACTGGTGACGAAATACACGGCTGTTGTAAAATTCTTCTTTAATTCCACAGGCAAAGAAGAGTGCAAGAAAGTCCACTTATAAAGTAAGGTCACGAAAGAGAGATAAACCCATATTTGTGAATAAATCCAGACAAATCCCCAAGCCATCTATATCCACCCATCATGGTAAGGTTCTACTGAGCTAACGGATAATGTTATGTAAATATGTCTTTCATTTCTTGAGAATGTAAGCATAAACTGTAGTATTTGACTGTTAGTAAAGTGACATCATGTAAGCTGGATTACTGAATAATAAACTAAAACTGTGTTCAATGTTTTTTTACCATAGGTAAGAGATTATCTAAACTAACAATGCAAAGCAGTGTGCATGTGGTAAAAGCCCTGCAACATTGTAGCTTTCTTTTATATTCAATACTTTATAGAATGAGTAGTTCTCCATTCATGTCCATTTTGTATGGTATATGATATTGGCATTTGCCAAGCACATTGTTGCATTTAATAATAAACAAGAGTTTATTATGTTGCTTGACACTTATTTAGAATAATAACAATATACATTTTTTGAATGACATTTAAATTTGATGTTTATATGCTTTCTCTTATCAGATTTAGAGGCTAATAAATCAAAGACAAAGCCAACACTTTAGCAAGGATTTCGTCAGCAAGAACATGGTTAGTTTCAAATCATCTCATTAGTATTAAGTGTAAACCTACTGTTTGTTCTCCAGTATAGGAGGTTTGGGTAAACTCTTTATGATAACCTATATAATGTATAACATTTTTTCAGTGTTTTGATTACTCACTGTCAGCCATGAATATTTTGCCTCTCTTCGGTGTTCTTTTGAAATAAGAAAATTTAATTTAAAGTATGATGACAATGACAACCTAATTTTTAAGTAAATAGTCATTTTAATATTTTATTTAAATGAGTAGTTAGTCCATTCTATCACCTATTGGAATTCAAAAGTTATGTAGATTGTCATTTTTTTATCATCATGTTCATTGTGATGTTTGCATTTGACAGAAACCCTTCTGCATGAATTGGAAGACATGTTGTCAAGCATTGGTGATAACTTTCACTTGGAGAACACCTCAGCATCGTTAGATTGGGGAACAAGGGCTGCATATTCATCTGAAAAATGGAAGGAGGCTAGACCATCTTTATTAAGCAACAAGCTTGCAACAGAGAACATCATACCCCATATTTGCCAAAAGTGCAATGCAAATGAGGCAGTGTTTAAGTGCAGAGAATGTTTACCAAAGCAGTACATTTGTATGGAGTGCGACATTGCTGTGCACAGTACACATGTTTCACAACAGAAGATCTATGATTGCTGGATTCCACATAGCAGTAGCTCCCACTACAGTGATGAAGCAGGACCCTGATGGGCGATACTTTCATCATCATGATTGTCTGTAAACTTTTAACATTTTAATTGTTTGAAATCTTTAAAGTTTTTATGTACAAGCCATATGCTTTTGAAATGCAGCAATCGTATTATTATTAAATTTTTTGTATTGTCTCATTTTAGTTCGACTTTTACCAATGGCACTACCAGTTTCCATCTGCCAGTGTGGAGAGAAAAAGTACAGTGTTGGGAAAGGAAGGTCCATTACTGTTATCAACATGAAAGGTAAATGTCCAATTGATTATTAAAAATGAATAATTGATTGTTACTATTTTTAGTAATAACACATTTTTACAAAAACTTAAGTTGTTCTTTAAACAGATTATCAAAAATATAACATGTTTTATTGTTTAGGAATTGTTTATGTTCTTGTTCAAAGAGTAACATTGACATTGTTAAGTAGGTGGGATAATCTAAAAATGAATTGAAGCATGTTTATATAAATTGCTTTTGAAATGGATAAGGAAAGATAATGACTTAACATTAATGGTACATGTAACTGAACGTTTGTGACCGTCATGTAGACTTAAAAAAAAGTGTACTCTTTTTAATATTTCATGCTCATTTAATTCCATGAGCTGACAATAAATTACTTTCTAGGTCGCTATGATCTTTCAATACCCCGGCTTTACTGTGAAAGATGCAAAGAAAATTGGGTACCGGGTTTGAGAGACGTTCTGTCATGAACTCATGGTAGAACCCAAGTGCAGGCAGACACAGACGGTAAAGGTGGTAACAAAGGACTTTTATTGACAAATAACAATACTAAAACAAACAGGCAAAACAAAAACCCACGAGGGGAAAACAGAACAGGATACCTTTAACAATAACACTGACTAATTAAACTATAAAACAAACACTAGGAACAAACACTAAACTAAGACTTACTAGACAAGGAACAGGAACAATGTACAAAGACTGAGGAGAGCAGGACCACTGAACAGGACCATGGAAACACAGACCACAGATACAATGCACGAGCACTGGACAAAGAAACGTGAGGACTTTTTATAGGGAGAACAGACAAAGGATCATAACGAGCAACAGGTGCTGGGGATTAGCACTAAGGAGAGGCTGACGAGGAACGAGATGTGGGGAACAATGACGAGACACGAGAAAGAATCATCCAATCTCACAGAAAACCATAGGTTATGCCATGACTCCACTCAAACAACATGAATAAACATGACATGATAGTGGAATCATGACACGTTCAGGATACTGGCTACTGGCCTGGCACAATTAATTTCAGCACACTTTATGATTTTGAAGTATTCCTGTCCTTTGAGGATTTGAAAATGGCTGCCCCTGGCTTGTCTTGTTAAGCATTCATTAGAATGCTTGACATGAAGACGGCACACTATGGCAGGGTAGGGATACTTGTATGAACATACTTAACTTGTGATGAATGGCATACTCCATTCTTCGATTGAGTGTTATCTACATTTTATTCTTATTTTCAATTAGAGTGGAAATCTGTGTGGGGATTCTTTTTACAAGAGCTTTCTTTAATGATCTATCTGTCGATATGAAGTTGACAAGATCTGTGGCACACAACATTTCAAGTGTACTGCTTGCACACCTCTCATGCTAGCAGTTGCAGTTGATGGCAACCGCAAACTTCACCACTTCAAAAAGGCTGTAAAGTAAGTCCTTTATTTATTTGTTTTTAAGCAAATATTTTATTGATATATTTGGCCTGATATATTTATTGATATATACTGGTGAAAAGATCAGCAGTTTATCTTTAAAGGGGTTTTAAAGGGGTTGTATGACATGGCTTAAGCGAATACTATCGTTTGTTTTAGATGCAATAAAATATGTATACATGATTTAAGGTTCAAAAAAGGCTGTATTTTCCACACAAGGTGCATGTTTGTATCTCCTGTTTGCCATATTTGGAACATCAGGTTTCAAAGCAATTGTACTGACATGTATGCCCACCTTACTTGTGTATACATTTGGGCGGTCTTAGTCAAGTGAGACCACCAACTGATGTAGATTTGTGGGTGTGTGGTTACACGTGGCATTTCAGGCAGGTTTGGATGAGTATTCGCTTTAGAGAGAATGCATCTTTTGTTCCGACACTTTAATTTTTGCACTTTTACATGTCTAATACATGCATGGGCAACTTATAACACACAACACGTTTTTCCGGTGAATCACCCCTTTAAAACATTTCTGTCAAGTCAACCCTAAATATTTAAATGGTTGAGTACATGTTTCATTTCAAAACTATCAAATCACAATTTAAACCTTGGTGCAGCATGTTTTCCAGTTAGCAGAACAATTTTGCGTAACCCATCATTGCAACAATTCTTAAAGATTGCCTTGAAATTAGGAATTTAAATTTATATCCATTTAAAATAAATTGTAAAATATCTGTTCTGTCTTATCCTTTCATTAGTTCAAAGGAATCTGGCTACTTTGATGGAGTGTTCCTCTGCAAGGATGAAGATGTTTCCTCGTTTGTTGATCACATCTGCAAAAAAGTACCACATGTAAGTTTGCCCGCAAGTACTTGTATGAAAACATCACATTCTTTTATTTGTGTTATTCTATTTCCGGTGCCTGTTTTATTTGTCCTTTGTTTCATGCAGGCACCTGGGAAAGGTGTCTGTGGATCTGCAGAGTTTGCAGCTGCTAAAGAGTCTTCAAGATAGAGCAGCAGTAGATTAGATGAGGAGGGAATTGAGGTGGCTGTCTGCAGGCATGGTGTTCTTTTGAGAGCACTCAATATGTTCAGAGGAGAGATATACGCGTATCCATTGTATCTGCATAAGGAGCTTTGCACTGAAAATGTCACATTTTTCTGTGCTGACATAATGTGTAAATACTGGCCCTACTTGATCAAAGTGTACAGGGTCTGCCCTGAACTAAGGAACCTTCTCGATCAAAAGCCATTCCTATCAGTCATGCATGCTAAAGTACATGGAATAAAATGTGAGGTAATTAAAATTGTTCTTTTCTTACTTAAAGTACAATTGCTCTGTTATCTGTAGAAAAAAAATGCATTTCCTAAACTAGTTCTCCCCCAATAGATCAAATGGAGTGGTAGCTATCAAACTGGTGCTGCCTATACCATGGGAGAGGAAGTGGAGCAGTCAAATAGCTTTTTGTCAAGGATTGCTATAAGCACAAAGTTCATGTGTGTATTTCCCAAAATGTATTTTCCAAAAAATTACAATAATATTCTATTATAGCAGTGTGTGCATACCATTGTTGTTGTCTAGAAATTTAAAGGTCGTACAGACATGCTCACACTCCAGTGCATTGGCTGGAACAAAATCAAAGTCCAAAACATGTGCAAAACTCTTTGCACAAGATATAGGAAGGTAATGCCTTTGTGTGTTGAGCGCAAAACATTGACTGATAATAATTAAAATATAGCATTCTTGGCTAACTGGTTTAGTGTGTTTAGACTCAGCAGAATCTCAAAAAGGAGAAAGAAAGCCTTGAGGACATGAAAAGTGA
Organism: Triplophysa bombifrons; assembly: GCA_029783895.1. Taxonomy (NCBI): domain Eukaryota; kingdom Metazoa; phylum Chordata; class Actinopteri; order Cypriniformes; family Nemacheilidae; genus Triplophysa; species Triplophysa bombifrons. The sequence continues at coordinate 3,549,681 of CM056465.1, forward strand.
ACTGGCTGTGGATAATGAAGTCATCAAGCAGTGGGTCACAGAAGTGCAGGAGTGGGCCCACACTGGTATGTAGTTGCTTCAAAATGATATTGTTATATTACCTTGCAGTGTGCTGTTCAGAATACTACTTGTTGACCCTTTGTTAAAGATTGTGTGCATTGAAGATGTTCTCGAAACGGATTATGTTTTTCCATGGCAGGTGTCAAGGCAAGGTACATGGTACACTACAGGTTATTTATTAACATATTAGTATACTGATATGTCATGATATGTTTTTTTCTTTGCACAATTTAGACTTTGTCAATCTCAAACAAGGTCATGCTAATTCAGCGACTGGAGGAGGAACAGGTCATTCTTGTCCAAGAGGCAAAACAACACTGGCTTTCTATGCAAAGTGGGCAGGACAAGATGACCAGTTTGCTTGACACAATCAACGCTGGTGGTACGAGCGTAACATTGATATTTATTTTAAATGTGTTAAAATGCGTTATTGAATCTCATAACGCTTGTCTTTCAAATTGCTTTAGGAAACCCTTGGAATCTTTCAGAAGAGGGGACTCAAGGGCTTCACTGTATGTTGCAGTGAGACATGCCCATAATGTCTGATGCTCTCTCAGATTAGGTTAGAGGTCATGTCTTCATTGTGATGTCCATTGCAATAGACACATCATGTCTTAACTTCTAAGATACTGTACAGGGTGGCATGTACACTGCTTTAGATGGACTAAACAGCTGAGGATGTGGGTTGAGTGCAGTGGAACCGGAAAGACCCAGATTTGGAGCCAGAATATTTGGAGCAGGGGTCCCCAAACTACAGCCCGGGGGCCGAATGTGGCCCGCCAACAGATTTGGACCGGCCCTCTGAACAACACCTGAGACATTATATTTTTTCTTTTAAATATCCTTCACTTATATCATGTCTATATTTGATAATAAATATTGGCTTTCAGAAAAATTTCCCTAAGTTATTGTCTAATTATTTGTTAAATTCACCTACCAACAGAATGGTATGCTCAACATAACGTACAGCTGACGTTCGAACCAGCGGAAAATTTCAAAGAGACTCCAAAACTGCCAAGCAGTTGGGAAAGATAAAGGTTAATTGATATGCATAAGTAAATGTTTTGATTTTGAATAGCACTCAATATGAAAAATTGTCATCATGATAGTAATAACAATGCCCTTTAAATAGGCTATATCTCTTGAAAAGTAATCATTTGTCTGTACAGTGCATAACAAAATAAACTATTCTACCATTAGGAGGCATAATAAATACATTTCAAATCATAATTAAATCTCCACAATAATTTGAGTAGTACCTCCGGCCCGTGTAATTTTCTGTTACAAACCGACCTGGCCCACCATTAAAGAAAGGGAGAATTATGTGGCCCTTGCAGTACAAAGTTTGGGGACCCCTGATTTGGAGGGATTTTATCCCAATCATGTTTTACACATTCTCAACCCATTTGAATGCTTTTTCCTTGTTGGTATCCAAAGTCTTATGGCCTTTGTGAGACATCTTAGGTCGGCTTTGTCTGTAACATGTCTGAAAGCATTCATTTGTTTAGTTTTAAGAAATTACTGAATAATAAATTGGTAAAGAAGCCGAGAAGGGCTTCTGAATCATGAGATTAAATGTGCTGATTAAGGATGACCCACAAAAGAGCCAAACTGGTGCTTTGATAACATTGACTAGTAATTATTTAGTTATCAATCAATATGTATGTGTCCTATTTATATATTATGATGAATTGAATAACTTCTTTATGTTTATAATAAAAGTTCTAGCATGTGTCTTTTGAGTGAAACATACACAGGGTAGCCCCACAGACTCTACATGTCTTTATGTCCCTGGAAAATAGTACCGAACATGTTTGTCCAGCCGACTATGGCTGTCCAGGTCACACGGGTAACAGCAGGCCCTTCTCTGTATGATCAGATCTCAGTTCAAGCATTAACTCAGTCATATAATACTGTTTAGCTGAACTTGAATGTCAACGTTGAAAATGTTTTCTAATTGAACTGATCATATTAAGAAGACTTGAACTATATAGTACTGTAGAAATGCTGACATGTGACTAGCTTGGTTCACTTAACCTGAGACTTCTGCTGTCATATGTTATGAACTGACCAACTGGCTAACTTCTACTGATTAAACAGGAAATAACATTCTTCAGTAAAAGGTCCTTCGTTTTATTACATTACACCCTGACTCCTGGTCTGGTCTTTATACATCATTAACAGTCTAAAAGTCCCAAGGGTATTGTTGAAATCTGGTAAATGTGAATTTTCATGTTATGCTTCTTGGGCATGGAATGAGCTGCAAAATGTACTTAACCTAGATGCACCTCCATCTTTGACCATTTTGAAATGTCTCTTGAATAATGTTTTAATAGACTCTTGTAAATAATTGTGATTGGAATTCAGTCATCAATTTTGATAATGTTACTTTGTGATTGTTTGTGTGAAACTTTTTGTGTTGCCATCTTGACCAGGTCTCTCCGGAAGAAGAGAGCAATATTTTTTTAATTTTCTTAGATAGAATTTTCTTAGTCTACAGGTTTTATCTCTAAATCTCCCTAAAACTCACAGTGTTGTATGCAGCAGTAAATAATTATATCCCTAGATTATATTTGTTTGTTTGTTGGAAATTCTCACCTGCTGGTACAGTAGATCCACAACCTTCCTCAGGCCTGACTCCATCCAGCAACATGACTGTTTCTGTATACGATATTCTGGTGTATTTATAATCATACAATTTCTTTACAAAGGTTTACAATTTTATATACATTTTCCTGTTTATTATTTTTGCATGTTTGTGTGTGTTATGTGTAAATTAAGTTTGTAATGCCAGCAATATTCAATCGACACACAGATGCGCTCAGGATATAACCATATCAAAATATTTAAAAACGGTACAAATCCATAAGAGAGATAGCAGGGACATTAGGAGCAGCCAAATCAACATTTGGTACATTCTGAAGTGTGTACCAATGAGCTCAGCAACAAAAAAGGCCTTGATGTCTGCAAAAGACAAAAGCATCTCGGCTAAAACACAATGCAGTCCAAGCACCCACAGACTGTTTTAGGCCAGGGGTTCCCAAAGTAGGGGGTTATAGGGCCGCGATATGATTTCCAGAAATATTTTTTGGATTATTGTAAATAGCGCATGTAATCAATAAGTGTAACAAAATATGAAAATATTAGTTAAGTTACAAATAAAACCATGCAAATTAAAAGTCATCAGCCTCAGGAATCTCGTCCCCCTCGATCGGGACCCCTGAGGTGATTATTTCACATTAGCAACTGCATTAGATTAGATGCAGCAGCCCATGTGCACGCAGATTATTTTTCAGGCTTTAAATTTAGGATTTTCTTATTTGTCAAAATTAAATGTTTATTAATATCGAACAAAGAAAGAGGCACATCCATCAGCACTCGAATAGGTTTGATGAAATTCAACCATCTGTAGTAATAGTTTTTGTAAAACAACAAGTAAAGTAATGAGTAAATAACTATAAAATAATATTGTAGACTGTGCTATTTTGTGTTGTCATTATGCAACACAAAATAGCACATTTTGGGTAAAATAGGTGGACGTACGCATTTGCGCACAAAGTTTGTATACACTCTAAAAATGGCTGGGTTATTTTTTAACCCATACCGCTGGGTTGAGTCCGTTGGGTTGTTTTGTTGGGTTATTTTTCCACATGTTAAACTCTTTTTGGGTAGTTTAAGTTTTCAAGGTGTTGGGTTAAACCCGCTGGGTTAATGTGCTGGGTTGTTTCTGCTCACCGCTGGGTTATTTGAAGAGTCTCGCGCGCTTACCGCCCTAAGGAGGTGTAGTGTACTTCGCAACTTTCATTTTAATTAAAAACAAAGGGGCAAAGTCACTGGCTGGAGCAATTTAAATGTAAGTTTTTTACGTTTTAAGTGAATATTTATTGAAATAAGCATCATTTGTAACGTTTTGCAAGGCAACAGTGTCTTAACTAACATTAGTGATGTAATTTAGACGACCAGCAACTGTTACATCAGATCACCATTACATAAATTGACCTTTCATAGTCCTGTAAAGATACGCGAAATGCGTATTAATACAATTTTAGTGAACCCCATCACATGTAAGCTTAGTTTATGAACTTTAATGAGAATTTAACAAAATTTGAGTCAAACCGGCGAGAGCGGTCAAGCATTCCCGGTTCAGGAACCCCTCTCTCGGTGTCCAGTCTGGATATTAAGCGGCCAGTCAATTATGTTGCTCCCTCTGTTTTAAACCAAACATTTCAAGGTTTGTGCATCTGATAAAGAAAGACGAGTGTGGTAGCCTGTATTTAAGGAGTTGATTTGCTGCACGTGTGGTTTCTTAGTGTATCAAGTTGTGTAATTCATAATGTATTATACATAATTTATATGTCTTTAGTTATTTTTATTAATTGACATTTGTTGCTACATATTGTGGAGTATGTTTATTAGTCATTTATAATGTTATTTATAATGCTTGTTATTGTTTGATATGAAACATTTTTATTTATTATAATTAAACTGTTTTCTTTGAATTATGCAAATCTAAAAATACTGCTGTTACTGGGTGTAAAAGTTAACATTTTTATTAACAATTATTTTCACAGTCAAATAAAAATTATTTTTTTCAAAATAAAAGTCAATTGTCTTGATTGAGAATGAAGTACAGAATAAATTAAGAATAACCCAGCAAGAATAACCCATAATTAAACACATGAATAGTTAAAATGACTACATTTTGGGTTTTTTCAATAACCCAGCATGCTGGGTTATCATGTGTAACCCAGTGTGCTGGGTTACTTTAACACATGAACACATGTGTTCTGTCCAATATTTACCCAGCGCTGGGTTGCCAATTGGGTTGTTTTTAACCCAGCCATTTTTAGAGTGTACTTTAACAATCTCAGAGGATAGTGATCGAGTCACTGGCATTGTTATTTTTGGGCTCCCGGCCTCAAAAGTTTGGGAATCCCATTTTTAGACCACATAAAAATGGATGGGTTTATCTGGAGCCTAACAGTGGCACTAGATCTTGGCTATTTATTGATCAACTTATTTATTGATGAGCAGTCAGATGATTTCTGTAGTACATAGGAACATACTGTCTGCACAAATTGAGCCAAATGCTGCAATGAACCTAACTGAATGTTTTAACATTAGTGTGGTAACTTGAATAAAGCCATGTGAGCAATTGCACACTAAAGTCATGTAGAACTATTTCATTTTTTTTGGATAGAGCCAATTCATTTTTTTTTTTTTTTTATAAATAAACAAAAATGTGTCAAAATAAAACTTAACTTACAGTAAACTGAACCCAGAATATTACTTTAAAATACAAAGTGAATGAAAAGAATGAAATATAAACTCATGGTAACTTACATGCTGAGATATTCTGACGCCCAATGTTTTTAAGACGGGGAAATGTTCCTGATTTAGGTGTACTGGGCAGTCTGATGGCAGTAAGAAAAAAAAAGACAAATGGTATCCAACACAGGCAATAGATCACATGTGAGTGTAAGTTTCTTGACAGTCTTGCCTTTAATCTTGTAGCGCATCCGGGTTGATGACTTTGGAGACTCAAGAGTCTTTGTGACTAGCTCATTGGCCTTCATAACACATTGATGACAAAATTGTTAATATTATGTACAAGTCTTTATGTTCTGAATCAGAGTATGTGGTCTGTTGTATGCATGAGCAAGTAATTTTCATACAAGATTCACATTCAGATTCATTTTAGGGATGCACCGATACCATTTTTTAAAGACAGTACCAATATTTTTTCTGATGCTCGTCGAGGGGGGTGAGGTGGCACAACACAGTGAGACTAATAAAAATAGAATAGCTTCATACACTCTAAAAAATGCTGGGTTATTTGTTTAACCCAACAGCTGGGTTGAGCCTGTTGGGTCATTTTGTTGGGTTATTTTCTCAGTGTTGGGTCATTTTATGAGTAACCCAAACGCTGGGTTACCAGTCGGGTCCAATTGAGTGACAGTTGAGAGAGTAAACCCCTCCCACTCCTCGACGCCTCAGACAAACTCTACCTTCGCGGGCATTTTGATCCACCTCATCTCGAAAAGCTGTTATTCGGAGAATAAAAGGTATGTTTTACGAGTTTTTAATGTATAAAACTATTACTGTACATCAAAAAAATGCAAAAGTATGCTAAATTCCGCTGTTCGCATTAGGTTTGAAAGTAACGTTACAATCTAGCTTCGTTAGGTTTGGATAGCTAGTCTGTAACGTTATGCCCACGTTGTTCTAATTTACAGCTTTTTAATAATTTAAACTTCCTTTTTGGTCAACATTTCCCTTTGAAATTTCTGACCCGTGTGAGTCATTTAGTTCAGTAACTTACGCATCTTTACATTAGTAAAAGGTCGACAAGAGAGATCGTCGTGTCAAAAGCAAAAATCCAGCATTTTTTTTTATAAATACCACTAATGTTCGTGACGGAACGTAGTTTTAAGAGTCTTTTAGAACAGAATCTAGTTGTTAAGAAGTCAAATACGTGATTTATATATAAACATAACGCCTCATTGAGACTTTGTTAAGACACTGTCGGAGGTTTGAGCTTCAGGCTGTCAGCAGTTGTGGCACCGCTGAGAGCAGCTCTATCTCGGCCAGTGCTTAGGGAATAACCGCTGGCTCTTATAACGTCAGTGGTTAACCGTGCGATATAATTAATTTTGGGTATATGAAACTAACAATAGTTGGTCTTTTTAGTCTTCTACTTATTCCCGAGTTTGTCGAATTAGTTTAAGTGTTGTGTTAAAGTGTATAATTTAATTTTTTTGAGACTGTGTTTCACTTTCTGTACTATATCCCACTCTTCTTCTTTTCCCCCACTGACAGGGTGTAGAATAACAGCAAATATTAATGGATCATTCTATTCAGGAGAAAGTCGACTGGAACTTGGATGTTCTCATAACAGGCTTAAAGGTAAACTTGATTTATTCTTTATATGTTTATTATAATCCATTGTGCTCTGGGTAGGCCAGTTTTCTTAAATTCTTCTCTTGTCTCTTTTTCTCTTTAAAGATTAACAAATTGATAAAGAAACCCTCCTGCTGGACATCCACTTCCAAAAGTTCACGCCACACTGTTGTCTACAAACTCCCAGGAAAAGAATCCTCTTCAGTAAGACTGCTCCGTGGATATGTCAGGTTAAGCAGTACACTCTAAAAAATGCTGGGTTATTTGTTTAACCCAACAACTGGGTTGAGCCTGTTGGGTCATTTTGTTGGGTTATTTTCTCGGTTTTGGGTCACTTTATGAGTAACCCAAACGCTGGGTTACCAGTCGGGTCCAATTGAGTGACAGTTGAGAGAGTAAACCCCTCCCACTCCTCGACGCCTCATACAAACTCTACCTTCGCGGGCATTTTGATCCACCTCATCTCGAAAAGCTGTTATTCGGAGAATAAAAGGTATGTTTTACGAGTTTTTAATGTATAAAACTATTACTGTACATCAAAAAAATGCAAAAGTATGCTAAATTCCGCTGTTCGCATTAGGTTTGAAAGTAACGTTACAATCTAGCTTCGTTAGCTTTGGATAGCTAGTCTGTAACGTTATGCCCACGTTGTTCTAATTTACAGCTTTTTAATAATTTAAACTTCCTTTTTGGTCAACATTTCCCTTTGAAATTTCTGACCCGTGTGAGTCATTTAGTTCAGTAACTTACGCATCTTTATATTAGTAAAAGGTCAACACGAGAGGGCGTCGTGTCAAAAGCAAACATCCAGCAATTTTTTTTTATAAATACCACTAATGTTCGTGACGGAACGTAGTTTTAAGAGTCTTTTAGAACAGAATCTAGTTGTTAAGAAGTCAAATACGTGATTTATATATAAACATAACGCCTCATTGAGACTTTGTTAAGTTGCTGTCGGAGGTTTGAGCTTCAGGCTGTCAGCAGTTGTGGCACCGCTGAGAGCAGCTCTATCTCGGCCAGTGCTTAGGGAATAACCGCTGGCTCTTATAACGTCAGTGGTTAACCGTGCGATATAATTAATTTTGGGTAAATGAAACTAACAATTGTTGGTCTTTTTAGTCTTCTACTTATTCCCGAGTTTGTCGATTTTAGTTTAAGTGTTGTGTTAAAGTTTATAATATTATTTTTTTGAGACTGTGTTTCACTTTCTGTACTATATCCCACTCTTCTTCTTTTCCCTCACTGACAGGTTGCAGAATAACAGCAAATATTAATGGATCATTCTATTCAAGAGAAAGTCGACTGGAACTTGGATGTTCTCATAACAGGCTTAAAGGTAAACTTGATTTATTCTTTATATGTTTATTATAATCCATTGTGCTCTGGGTAGGCCAGTTTTCTTAAATTCTTCTCTTGTCTCTTTTTCTCTTTATAGATTAACAAATTGATAAAGAAACCCTCCTGCTGGACATCCACTTCCAAAAGTGCACGCCACACTGTTGTCTACAAACTCCCAGGAAAAGAATCCTCTTCAGTAAGACTGCTCCGTGGATATGTCAGGTTAAGCAGTACTGGAACCGAAAGAACTAACGCTCTTTAAAATGTTTTGTGAGTTTATATGAAGAGGAAAGTTACGGTGTCCCTTTTTCACATCCATAACACTTGTTTATTTCTTTTTGTTTATAGAAAACTTGTGCATAGACTGATATTTTATCATATAAGTGCGGTTCTATCAACAAGGATTTAGTAAAATACTTTTTACAGTGTTTTTATGTCGCATCCATAACGCTGGAAATGCCCTAAAGCATTTTACACGTGCCACTTTGTTAACTGTAGGCCTATATGAGTTTTTGAATTGTTAAGTTGTTGAACTATTTATATTTACTTGTGCCACTTTAATAACCTTGTTAAATGTATATGTTAAAATCCAAACTAATGTAATTTATTGATGTTAATTTTCTTTAAATATGTATAAACATACATTTCATCAAAGTGTTTTATATGCCGTTTTATTGTTCATTGAGCATAACATATTGCATGTTTTTATGAATTCCTTTTGTCTTGCATTTTGATCCTTAATAAAACTTTTGATTCTTACTGATGCCTCAAGTAATTCTCTGTGAAATTATTATTATATTTTTAAACATTTCGGGTTTGTTTTAAACCAGCAATGTAATTTTTAAGCAAAAGTTGATTTAAAATAAAACAACCCAGCATGTTGGGTCAAAGATTTAACCCAACTGGCTGGGTTAAAATAACCCAACGCTGGGTTTGTCCATATTTGACCCAACGTTGGGTTACCAAAATAACCCAAATTGGGTTGTTTTAACCCAGCCTTTTTTTAGAGTGTAATTACAAACAACTCCACATGAAAAAACACAAACACATTATGAAAAAAATAATTATTTTATTTACTTGTCACAAACTTTCAAAGCACAAATTTCAGTCAGAGGAGGTTTTCCGAGTACGAGGTTTTTCGAGTACGAGTACAGGGTACATGAGCGTAATATCGGCCCCGATACTGATCCTGGTTTTCGATGCATCCCTAATTAATTTATAATGGATATACCCATTAATATAGAAAATGCCTTTATTACCCTTACTCAGATATAACAAGAACAGGTAAATAGATAAGTGACAACTGCTCTAACCAGTTTTTAGATAAAATCACAAAAAAACATCCCACAGAGTTCTAATGTCAGCAAAACATTTGATATACATTACCACCAACTGGATAAGCATGTGGGACCTATGTGCAGGTACCTTTGCAGGCAGAGCATTGGCCGTAGTAAATTCAGGAGGTGTGAGCTTTGTAGTAGGGGTCTTTATGCCTGGAACAAGGGCAGGTGAAGCAAAGAGTGTGGGTACTGGTAAACCAGTCTTGCAAAACGCTGTGAGAAACATGTTGCCTAATTATACAGAAGTCAAATACATGTTTCAGATTTAAAGCAGACAACAAATCACAGCATTGGTTTCCAATCCTGGTCCCGCAGTATCCCCAGAACTGCACATTTGACATATCTCACTTATAAAACACCTTTTCAACCTATCGGCTCATTAGTAAAGACTCAAGTACCTCATAAAATTGTCAGATTAGACTGACATCAAAAACGTGCAGTGTTGGGGGTTCTCCAGGACCAGGATTAGGAAACACTGTTCTACTGAATCAAAAGGAAAAACAACTGTAATGATTGCAACAATATGTAAGAAAAAATACCTGGTAACCTTTGAAGAATTCTCTTTTTTATTGGTGGCTGGAGAGCAGAAGTGGGGTCAGAAGATATATCAGAAGAGATTTCATCAGGAGTAAGGATCAAAGTAACAACATCTCCTTCAGTGACCTCTTTTGAGATCATTCCCCTCTGGAGTGATGGTGGAATCTTTGCAAGTGAGGTCACTGAGATTATCCCTGTGTGGAGTGATGGTGGAATCTTCTCCACTGAGATCATCCCCTTCTGGAGTTATAATGCTGTTTTCTCCAGTGAGGTCATTGACATCAACCCCTTCTGGAGATATGGTGGTGTCTTTTCCTCCAGTACCATTGGAGGGCTCACCACCTTGGAATGAGTCCTCCTCAATTGCAAGGTCCCTTTGGGCACTATATTTCACTGTGACAGATACAAAAACATTATCAGAACCTCCCAAATAAATAAAAGGTCATGAAATATATTATGTCTCAGCTATCTTAATCATTTCTAAAACCACAAATCATAAGACTACTATATACTGTACAAATAAAGACCTTTGCAAATTTGGCCAGGTATTTTGATATATGCAATTTAGTAAAAGTAACACTATGAAATTTAAAGTTTGAATAACTGTAATGTAACATTGTAAATAAACTACAAAACCTGTCCATCCCCAATTTTTTTTTTAAATAAATGATTCGCCATTATGTTCTATAAAACCTGTATATGACTCTTTCTTCTGTGGAACACAAAGGGACTAGTGTTGTTGTATTGTTTGTATAAGTGACATGAGGATTGATTACATGATGAAAGAATTGTTTTGGGTAATTTATGTGTAACCCACCTTTTTATGTTTGACTACCAGTTTAACACCACAACAAGCAGCTGTAATAATACCTTTCAGAAGACTTGAAAAAATATTTTTCAAAGTGTCAAGGGTATTCTGTTCCTGTATAGTTGAAAAGGAATGTGCTGTAATGACATCCACTGTAAAAGACCCAGATGCGTTCTTTTTCCCAGCAGGAGAAAGGGAAATTTGCCAACAGCATGCAACTTGAATATCTACAATTACATAAATAATAAGACACATTCGTAAACAGCTGAATACATACCACTAATATGGCATAGCTTTTAAGCGCTACTACATGAACATACAGATTACAAAAAAATTTTGTGTGATATGTTCTGTTTTATGGCCTGTCCTCGTATCCAAGCTTAATAATCATATTCAACAATGGGTAAATGATCTGTACGTTGATAGCACCAAATTGTGTAACAATGTGGCTCTGTGGCACTAGTGAGTCTTGGGCTGGACTACTTATTTGCACCACCAATGGAAACCAGGGTAAAAAAGATGTAATCTGGTCATACACCTCGGTAGTGGAAAAAAATACACTTACCATATATTTGATCATCCTTAACAAAAAAGTATTTAGTATTTACACTACATCTTTGACTTTGGTAATTTATTTAACAGATGGTAACTTACCAGAACGTGAGCTGAATTTATCAGTTTGCATGAATTACGTCCTGCCTTCATCTTGGACACCCATTTCGCATTAACTTTACCTTTAGCAGCCTTCACAGCCTCTTTCATGGCTTGCTTTTGTCCACAGTGCTTGCATGTCTTACATGCCACAGCAATGTGGACATTACACGACGAACATCTTTTGAAGGTGGTCCCTGCCATCCTGTAGAATGATGAATTTAAAATGTCTAGCAATTATCACATTGTTAAACAGTGTCAACAAATTTAGCTTCAGAACGTCAGAATCAGCTTTTTTTATGTAGTTTTAAACACTTAGACACAACAAATAGTATTCTGGTATTGTATGGTCAGATAATATGTCAAAAGTCCTAGCACCACTCAAAGATAGTAACAGATCATCATAGATTACATTATTTTGACATTTATGACGTAATAACATCTATGAACAAGACAGCCTTCATGCCTGAAGTTAGCATATAATTTAGCACAAAACAAATTAACGTTCTAAAAAACTAGGTTTGTCATTTTACAAATATGCAGCAGCATAAAACTGTAAAACAGTAACGTTACAAACTCGTAAGAGTGATTATTGTTGATAGAACAATAAGTTAAATAAATGATTTAATCGTTTTATAATTTAGCACTATTATAATTTTATTACTTAACAAAAATACCGTACTGATTTTTTATTTCGGTGTGACGAGCGCTTCCATTGGTTCTGAAGCCAACTTGTTTTATTACGAGCGTTTCCATTGGTTCTAAAGCCAACTTGTTCTATTAGCGTTTCCATTGGTTCTGACAGCTTTCATATGTGGCAATGCCCATCATGTTTTTAATCTGGAGACCGTTCTTTGATAGAAAAGCGACAACAGTGTCTGATATGGCTTTAGCATCGGCATCCGTCAGCTCCACAAGTCCAAGATATGTACTTACAAACTTGCTGTGTTTTTTTGAGTGGTATTTCACACAAATGCAAAGAAGTTTGTTCACGGAAATGTCAGTGCTTTCATCGAGATACAGGGAATATGGAGACTCCCCAATATCCTCCACAAGTTCTTCTCTGAAGTGTGGCGCGAGGACAGATTTTATAATGGCTGTACACTTTGTCCGGTGCATTTGGAATGTTCCCATCTCATCTTTCAAAATGTCTGACAAATCGTCCACTGCATTTATTGAACTGTGACAAGCAATGTAAGCAGCAATTCTAATTTCACGGCGCTTTTGGTCATCTTTGATCGGACACTGCCCTGCTGCTCCCGCTGACACAGTAAAAGTTTTTATACTTGGTGCACAGCGCGATTTGTGTTTTTTTGTATTAGTATGCTCTTTCAAATCATTTAACTCTGCTCTGATTTCTGATTGACAGTATTTACAAAATGCCTTTGTATCATCGCCTACCACAGGTGTAATCCATGTTTTTAAAGACTGGTCGCTCTCCCATTCCTCCCTGTAGGACTTTTTATATTTACCCCACTTTGGCATGATGATGATGATGAATGATGATCACTGATGATGATAATGCAGTTTTGACGATATAACGAATTTATTCCACAACAACCCGCCAATCAAGCTTGAAGTCTGATTGGACAGGATTCCCCTGAACCCTATTGGCTAACCTGAACCATACCTAATTTAAACATCATCCTACATTATATAATTTATTTTATAGTTAGTTTTCATTAAAAAAATAATAAAGAATACTGTTTATAGTCAAAAATAAAAACCCGCCTGTTGCATCAAAAACCAGCCCAAATTTTAAAGACCCGCCCAATGCATTTTTTTCCGGTCGGACGTGACCAAAAGTAGCCCAATTGGGCAACACTGTCTGACACTCAGATATGACTCATCAACACCACTGATGGTCAGTAACGCGTTTGAAGTAACGCGTTACTGTAATCCGATTACTTTATTCAAGTAACGAGTAAAGTAAGGGATTAAATTTTCAAAAACAGTAATTAGATTACTGTTACTTTCCCGCAAGCAGGCTGCGTTACTGGGTTACTTAACCGTGATTTTGTTTTGTGAGACTGTCTCGTGTAATGTGACTTGTGAGTGACACCGACATGTGTAGTTTTGAACAAGAGACAGAATGGAGTGCGAGAGAGAGCAGGGCCATGCAGCGTTTAATGCTTGGAAGTACCGACATTACTTTGAGTTTGACTCGGTAAAAGGTGACAAAAACATCAGCGTCCGCTGTACACTCTGCGTGGGAAGAAAACTTTTATCCACAGCAAAAAATTCCACCTCAAATCTAAGCAAGCATCTAGCAAGCCGGCACAGGAATGTGAAACTCACTGAAAAAACCCTGAACCCCCAACTGACAGGACCGCTGCGGCTATCACATCCAATTCCACCGGGCGAACCTCCGAGGGCCCCTCTCCTGCTAAACAGGTGAAATTAGAATTAAAAGCGGACGGACTTAGTGCTGCTGAGCTGAAGAAGCTCGTCGCTGGCTATATTGTCGAAAATATGCTGCCAATTTCCCCTGTTGACTCTGAATCGTTCCGACGTATCGTAAAAAAAATACCGACAAAACACGATGTCAAGCTGCCGCAGAGAAAGTCATTTGCAGTATACCTTGATAGTGAATACGACATAATGGACTTACGGCCTCCCTAGCATGTAAGAGAATTAAAGGCAGGCACACCTATGATGTAATTGGAGCAGAGATTGAAGAAATCCATTCATCATATGGACTGCATGGCAAAGTGACAATGCATCTAATTTTGCCAAAGCATTCTGAGTGTGTCAGCCCTTGTTATTTGGAGTCTGAATCTGAAGATGAAGAAGAAGGTGATGATGTGGAACCGACTTTTACAGATGTCATAGAAGCGCTTTCAACCGCATCTAGTGATGGACAGTTTAGCCTCCCTCCATACTACATGTGTGCATGACACACAATTAACCTCATTTCAACAAGCGATGTTGACAAACATCTAAATTCCTGTGCAGACACCAAGGCTGTTTATAGGAGTAGTATTGCAAAATGCTCTGCTATTTGGACTAAAGCAAGTCGTTCAACATTAGCCTCTGAACAGGTGGAGGAAGTCAGCCACAGGAAACTAATGGTACCTACATCCACAAGGTGGAATTCCCTGCACGAGGCCATTTCCAGAATCATCATGTAACAAGATTCAAGATACGGAAGGAAGGAGGCGAGAACCGGAAGACAATAAAATAAAGTTTTAATAAATAATAACAGCCGACGGCCCCTCACGGACGACCGCCGGCGAACAAAACATAAACACAAATATATAAAACAAACTTAACACATGTTCGGGCCCGTACCTCTCTCTTCGACGGTCCGGTCGCTCGTTCCTTTTATGCTCCTCATCTCCTACGAGATTCGAGCTCGGTGTGCGCACAGCTGGCGCTAATCCACAATTACTCACCGGACTCGAACCACGGTCTCGCCCCGCCTACTCTACTACATACCCCCATCACCCCTCACAGGCCGGGGGGCACCCCCGCGACTGTGCAAGCTCCCTCCCCCTCCCTCGGGGGGGGTGGGGTGGGGGGTATGCAGCGACGAGACGAGACAACGGAGATGGGAGCCCTCGGAGCGACCGGAAAGAGAGAGGGAGAGAAAAAATAAAATAAAAAAATCCGGTCCCCCGACATGCTGCCGCTCGTTCCTCAACCAGCCGGAGTACTCATTCGCGGTGCCTTGCGGTGGCCCTGGGGCTTCGGTGGACGGCTCGACCGTCCGCCCCCTGGCGGCCGGCGGTGGCTCCTCCTTAATCTGGGAGTCGGGGCGGGTTCCCCGTCCCCTGCTCCGCCCCCTTGGGCGGACGGACGCAGGCTCCGGCCTCTGGCAGGCGGTGGCCGCACTCGGCGCTTCCGCCCCCTGCTCCTCCCCCTCGGGTGACGGATGCAGGCTCCGGCCTCTGGCGGACGGCGGCAACTCCCCCGCTCCCGCTTGGACGAAAGCCACCCCACCTCGACCCAGGGGCGCGGCAGCAAAGGTCGCCGTTCCACCGAAGCTTTGACGGTGGCCGCACTGTGCACTTCCGTTTTCCCCAGAGCCACCGCTTCGGGCAGCCACTGGCGGACGCCCTTCGTCCGGGCTGCCCGAACTCTCCGGCACCGCGAGGCCACTCGGCGGCGAGGACTCTCCGACAGCATGTCTCTCCTTCCTCCCGGGTTTCGGCACCAATGTAACAAGATTCAAGATACGGAAGGAAGGAGGCGAGAACCGGAAGACAATAAAATAAAGTTTTAATAAATAATAACAGCCGACGGCCCCTCACGGACGACCGCTGGCGAACAAAACATAAATACAAATATATAAAACAAACTTAACACATGTTCGGGCCCGTACCTCTCTCTTCGACGGTCCGGTCGCTCGTTCCTTTTATGTTCCCCATCTCCTACGAGATTCGAGCCCGGTGTGCGCACAGCTGGCGCTAATCCACAATTACTCACCGGACTCGAACCACGGTCTCGCCCCGCCTACTCTACTACACATCACAATTTCGATGAATGAGCTGAATCCCCTGTGTGTAAAACTGGGACTCAAGTGTCTTAATGAAAGGGAGTACCTGTCATGATTCCACCTCATCTTGTCAGGTATTTCTTAGTGTAGAGGTGGAATCATACAGGATCCTTTGTTTCATGTGGGAGAGAGACGATTTTGTCACCATACTCTCTCTTTCTCCGGTCTGCGTCATCGTTCCTACCCTCCTGTTTCCTAGTTTGTGTTAATTAGCTTTCCTTGAGTGTTAATCCCTAGCACCTGTTCCTTATTAATTATCCTGTGTTTGTTCCCTATAAAACATCCTTGTGTTCGTTGTCCTGTGCTGGTTCATTGTACGTCTTACCTCGTCTGTAGCTGTTTGATGTACTTGTAACTGTTGGTCCTTGCAGTTGTTGTGCTTTGTGCTTTGTGCTTTGTGCTTTGTGCTTTGTGCTTTGTGCTTTGTGCTTTGTGCTTTGTGCTTTGTGCTTTGTGCTTTGTGCTTTGTGCTGTGTTAGAGTCTGTTCCTGTTCCTGTGAATGCCTTGTTGCCATATGCTTGTTACCTTGTTCCTGTTCCTGTTCCCTTGTGTATGGTAAGTTTCAGTGTTTTCTTAGTTTAGTTGTAAGTCAGTGTCCTAGTCCTTGTTAAAGTTTATATATTATCCTGTCCTGTTTTCCCCCTCATGGGTTTTTGGTTTGCCTTTTGTTGTAGTGTTCTTTGTTATTAAATACCCGTGTTTATCCCTACTATCTTGTCCTGCCTGTCTCTGCCTGCATTTGGGTTCCCGTGCCATGTCTCCCCCTGAGTTTCATGACCGTACCTATTCTTACAAGAGTACTGCACCGTGATGAAGCCCCTGACCTTAGCACTGGACATCTTACAAGGGGATGAGTGCACCTTTGGGGCTTTACTACCAACACTCACAAGCCTGATGTCAAAGACACTTGCCCTGAAAGATGACCTCTCTAGAATGATAGCCAGCCTTCCAGATATCATTGTAAAGGTAAGATTATTATTTGATAATAGATTTGGGTGGATTTGTTGAATTTATTATACCATTCATGGTGGGCAGATCTTACACTTTGTTTGTTTTAAGCAGTGAGTACAATTATCAAAATGATAGAATATAATGAAAGATCAATTATTCATCCCCTGTTCAATATCAGGAATATTGATCATCATTAATCATGAATATTAATCTTAACATCAATAGAAGATGAAATAAAGAGGTCAAAACAGCCTCAACCAAAATTAAATCTCATACAGTATTAATAGCACATGATATGGTTTGGGTCAGTAGAGTCCACAAAATAGTTAAAATACCTTATTTATATAGTAAAATAAATATATTCTTAGTTATATTATATTGTATTTTACAGGCCATCAAGATTCGTTTGGATGCTGTACTGGATAGCCAAGACGGACTTCTTGCAGCGGCCACTTGTCCCAAGTTTAAACTTCGATGGCTGAGAGATGAGTGTAGGAGAGAGCATTTGAAGGAGCTTCTGACAACAGAGTGTCGTAAAGCTGCTCCTGCAGCTGACAATGCTAATGTGTCCCAACTGGCAGCCAGCCCAGCTGAAATTGACTTTTGATTCTGAGAACCAGCCAACAGAAAGCTTCTCAGCAGAAAAGGGAGTAACTGACTATTTAAGGTCAGGGTATGAGCTTGAGATTCTGAATCAGTTTCCAAACCTCAAAAAGATGTACATGAAATACAACACTCCAACTCCATCCAGTGCACCAGTGGAACGGCTGTTCAGTTTAGGTGGATTGGTGCCTTCCCCGAAAACTGTGTGATAGGAGGTTTGAGAAGCTTCTGCTGATGCGATATAACCACTGTTTCACTCCGAAAGAAAACAAAAAGACAAAGGGCCTTGTCAGGGTAGCCATAAAATGAGACTGTCTAACAGCCTTAAAGTGGGATGCAACAGCATTTTCTGTTTTCGTAAAAGGAATAGGTTTAAATGTTCAACAATTTTCTTCAAGGCAGTTAAATTTTTGTTTGTAAAGTTAAAAGATTGAAACTAATAAAACAAGTTTTAAAAAAGAGAATGTTTCATTTGATTCAATTTTAGATTATGGAATATGCAGAAAGAATATGATTAGGCTGAAAGGTCGCTTTATATCATATTCAGGTCGTGTATCATGTTTTTTTTGAAAACTAACTTAATAAAGTAACTAATTACTTTCTTGGAGAAGTAATCAGTAATCAGTAACTAAATACTATTTCCAAGTAACTTGAGCAACACTGATCAACACTCACAGCCGCTATTGTGAATCTTGTTTATTGTGTTTGACTCTACAAACATACACCCCTCTCTCTTCCCAGCGTGCTTTGCTGAGGGTCAGGATGCTACTGCGGCTGTATCTGCCGTCCTGCTCACTCTCTTCACTGGTGTGAACCCCTTCAGTGACCTCTGACCCCTCAAGTGTCCAGCTCACCAGCGCCCTCTGTGGAGAGTAAGAGCTGAGCAGACAGAGCAGCGCTGTTGAGTTTTCAGAGATCTGCAGAGAAGAGGACGACAGCAGACACACTGAGGAAACTGAATCTTGTTTATAGTTTTTTTACTATAGGGCTGTAGTCACGTCCATCGTTGTCAAGTCCAAGACCAGGACTAGCCAAGACCGAGTAAAGATCAAGTCCAAAGAGGTTCGAGTCCAAGTCAAGATAGTCCAATTGAGAAAGTCAAGACAGAGACAAAAAAAAATCATGATCACATACTAAACTATTGAATATTTGTGATGCAAGAGACATCATATGTGACCCTGGCCAACAAAACCAGTCGTAAGTCGCACGGGTATATTTCTGACAAAAGCCGAAAATACATTGTTAGGGTCAAAATGATCAATTTTTATTTTATGCCAAAAATCGTTAGTATATTAAGTAAAGATCATGTTCCATGAAGATATTTTGTAAATTTCCTACCGTAAATATATCAAAACTTTATTTATGTGAGTCGATCCCTTAATATCGCGAACAAAAAATGGTCAGAAACATGCCTACAAACTTAACTCGCTGCTGTCCGCTCTATGATAACTACCCATTCAAGTTTGGTATCTATGTAAAGTTAAGAGATTCCGCTTTCAAGTTAATCTACTCTCTTCTATGTCATTACAAGGGTAAGCCAATAGAGAGTGTTAAAACAAACCTGTTTCCTCTTAGCAACGGCCTGCTATAGCGTCTCACGTGCGCAGCGTACACAATCCGTCATGATCGCGCTTCAAAACATGGATTCTGATGGAAGCGCGTTTGCTCAATCTAAACGCTAATGACAGCAATAATTTAACGAACCTAGTAAATGATTGTTTCGCAAATCATTGGGAAGATAATACAGAATGTCCAGAGACCGGCTTGACATAAGAGGATGCCCCGGAAGACGACGAATTCAATTAATGTTTAGATCGCTTCGACTCCGTGCCATGAAGGAATACAAAGTGTTCACTGCAGACTCAGAATTCGACCCGCTTGAGTAGGAAAATTCTTCAAAGTTCAGGTCAGTCAGTCACATACGTTCTTAAATGCCTTCTTTACAAAGTAGTGGTTTTCATGAGTTGTTTGTCAAAGTTATGCCAATTTTGCTCTGACAAAATGTAAACAAAACATCATCTTAGCATGTTGGTCTGCCTCTGTTATTGATGATTCGTTGCCAGCTCAAGTGTAAAATTCAGGTGTAAAATTGTATATGTTCCTGGAAAATTAATTTTATGAAATTTTGTGTGTATAAAGTTTAAGCTGTGGTTAATCAATGGTGTAAGTTTCACTTATTTCCCATCATTAGTAATATGCGTTGCTAAGGACTACTTCTGGAAAACTTTAAAGGCGATTTTCTCAATATTTAGATTTTTCCCACTCTCAGATTCCAGAATTTTAAATGGTTATATCTCGGCCAAATAGTGTCCTATCATAACAAACTATATATCAATAGAAAGTGTATTTAGTCAGCTTTCATGTGGTGTATAAATCTCAATTTTGAAAAATTTACCCATAAGACTGGTTTTGTCATCCAGGGTCACATATCTTCTATTATAAGATAATAATTCTCATTATTGTTTGTAATGATCAAAAAGACCAATTTATTTTATTTTATCTTGAAATAAGGTAATTTTATTTACATTAGGTAAAGCACTAAAGTCACAAAGCTGAAGTGTAACTATCCTATTCTGCCAAAAGAAAATGTAACAAATAACCAGCAAAGACTTGAATATGATCCCATTCTTGAACTTATGAACCCCCACTTTTTTAAGGAACTTTTTAACACTTGTGTGTGTCTATGTTTGTGTTTGTGTGTGTGCGCCTGCCCGTGCTTGTGCATGTAAGATAGAGGAGCTGCCAATAAGAGGCCCCACGTCTTGTTTTAAAGCACGTTTCGTGCCTGGATAAGGATAAATAACATCTTCATATTGCAATGGCAATAAAAATACGAACAATCTTATCTTTAAGCCCTACTTTCTAAAGTTATAAGAATACTCAAATGCAATGCTAACTCTGAAACATGGCATTAAAGGCTGAGTAGGCAATCCTGTCCAGAAAATGTTTTTGTCATGCTGGGTGGAAGTCTCTTAACATCCTGATAGCAATCAATAAGTAAAGTGAAACATAATTACATATTATAAATATATCGTCTGTCAAAGGCATAGGGTCAAAAAACGTTGGACCCAATTACTGCCCTCGGTCCGAGGTTGTGTGTACATTTTCAGTCAGCGTCTTTTGCATCCCACTGCGCACCCTGTTCACGCAGACATCATACGTCATCAGCACGCTCATGTGCAGGCAGCGGGACAAGCAGAATGCAGGAGAGCAGATCCTGGAGATGTGTAATTTACTTTGTACTGTAGTGTTTTCGCACCAGTGGCGATCCTTGACTCCTCTTCAGGGGAAGCAGTAATGTGAAGCTCGGCAAAACATGTAACGTATTTACCCCGTCATGTCAAAATACAAGCCTGCTGCAGACGCCTTGAAAGGGTTTTTAATAAAAGAGACGCTCACATTTGATAGATACTCGCTAAGTCTCATGTGTAATCAGAGTTAAGTGTTAACGCAGTGTCTTCTGAACGCAAGCGTCTCTTTTATCTATCATTTATCATAAACCCTTTCAACACATCTGATGCAGGCATGTATTTTACATGATGCGTGATGCACAAAGGTTCAGGTGAAGCGCTGAGAACGTATTTTGAATTCCTGCTTCCCCTGAAGAAGAGGCACCGATCGCATCTGTTTCTCACTGGCGAATGTGACATGACTTCACTGGAACCGATCCAACAGCTTCTTGGCTTTGTATGCGCTCATGTGTTTTGGAGGAGGCGTGGCTTTGGATGATGATTCGCGAGAGGGAGGGATCATATGATTGCACTGCTGGCAGGCAAATGTTAGCAGAACGTAACCAAATTTCATTATGCCACTGCTCGCTGACATTGTGCATGTTGAATGATTAATGCTGTTCAGTTCGCGCTTTGGAGGAATCATTCATTTGAGCCGGTTTCTGCTTTTAAAGTGCATATTGCAATATGGAGATCCCAGAGAGTAAATGTATGAAAAAATAGCTAAAGGAATTATATGTTCTTTAAAATATACTATAAATATAAATATATATAAATACGCTAATTAGGCTTCTGGGGACATTTTTTGAGAGAATTTTCTTTTCCGCATCTGAAAACCTCTAAACCAGAAGTGACGTAACGAGAGGGAGTGCGGTCGATGTAGACAATAGGAAAACAATGGATCGCATTGACAATGAGAGTTTGGAGAATATTATAAATGTTTATTCACATTCGTATGATGGACCACTGCCTTACAATTATGAGCCTGATATGAGGACAAGACAGCAGGGACAAAACGAGTAAAACATGTGGACACGATTTCCTGACAGGAAGGAGTTTGTGCAACCTCAACAAATACAATCATTTACCATGACGATGAAAAATTAAAATGAAGAACTAGTTAAAACATACTCACTCACGACCGCTCCTACTGAATACAAAGATACTCTGCAGTGATCAAAGGCAAAGCGCCGCACTCTTCTCCCTCTCATGACATCAAATGATGCAATGTTGAAAAAAAGAAAGGTCACTTCTTCTACTAAATTTGCACCCTTAAATTTTTTAAAACATTTTAAATCCGGCATTAACTTTTCATAAGGTATTTTTTATACAAGGTTACATATTCATTTAAAAATATCTACTTGCAATTTGCACTTTAAGAGAAACGGTTGAACCAGTTCACCTGAATTGTTCGCGTTTAGCGTCTCCCATAAACACTTAATATTACCCAAAACTGTATTCAGTTCTTCAATTTCTGGAGTGCATGTCAGTCCAGAGGACTTGAACCAATACCGGAGTTATGAACACAGGAGGATCTCGTTCTTGAGTTGAGAGTCGGTAATGCGTTGAGAGAAGCATGCTTTATGAAAGTTTTATTTTAAAGGAGAAAAGAAAACATATATCGCTGGACTCGGTCGAGACCGACCAGAACATTTGGCGAGACCAATGATCAAGTCCGAGTGCAAATACCAACGAATATAAGACAAGTCCGACATCATAAAATCGTCTGAGTCTGGACTTGAGTACTAGAGCACTGTTTGACTCTACAGACATACACCCCTCTCTCTTCCCACAGGCTTTGCTGAGGGTCAGGATGCTACTGCGGCTGTATCGGCCGTCCTGCTCACTCTCTTCACTGGTGTGAACCCCTTCAGTGACCTCTGAACCCTCAAGAGTCCAGCTCTTATAGTTTAGTGTCTATGTACATTCAATAATTATAGTGCACTAGACTGAAGCAGAAGAATCCTGCCCACTTCTTTGCATTTGATCACGTGCTTCAGTGCTCTGAGAGTGTTTATAGTGCTGTGAGTTTAACACTTCATGACTGACAACACAACACAATCTTCATCACCACACAAACCAACAAGAACAACAATGACTTTCAGCATCATCTTCATCTGGACACTCACAGTGTTTGCTCAAGGTTTGTGTAGTAACATTTTTATCAGGATTGTTCATTCATTGAAGAGTGAAATCTTCATTTGTTTCAGTGTTGTCTTATATTTCATTCTTGTTGTTTCTTTCAGAGTGTAGAGGACAGTACACTGTTACTCAGAGTCCATCAATAACAGCAGTTCAACCAGGACAAAGTGTTCAAATAAACTGTAAAGTCAGCAGTGCAGTGCATGGTGGAACTTACTTACACTGGTACTTACAGAAACCTGGAGAAGCTCCTAAAATCCTCATATATAACACCAATAGCCTCCAGTCTGGAGTATCATCTAGATTCAGTGGCAGTGGATCAAACACAGATTTCACTCTGAGCATCAGTGGAGTTCAGACTGAAGATTCAGGAGATTATTACTGTCAGAGTTATCACAGTGGTGGTGTGTTGACACAGTGATAAAGAGTCGTACAAAAACCTCCGTCAGTCAGACTGAACAGTGACTGCACTGATACACCTGACACATACTGCAGCTACTGAGGGACGAGAGTTTCTTTAAATTACAACAATTGTAGGCTATTAAATTAGTTTTAAACCTTTTAGTAGTTCTTACTATATTTTCTTGTTTTAATTGTTTGGAGCAATTTTTACAAGGAAGTTATAAAACACTACACAACAGATTATCAGAAATACACTTTTTCAAACATTTCAGCATGTTAACAAACATTAACTGCCTTGCATAATGTTATCAAGATCAAACTTTTGATTTGTATCTCTTATAATTCTGTTTTATATATTTGTCTCTTTAGTAAGGTTCAATAAAAAGGAAGGAGGCGGGAACCGGAAGACAGTAAAAATAAAGATTAAATATAAATGATAACAGCCGGCGGCCCCTCACGGTCGACGGCCGGCGAATAAAACATAAATAGAAACACAAACATGTTCGGGCCTGGTCCTCTCTCTTCGGCGGTCTGGTCGCTCGTTCTCTTATATGCTCCCGATCTCCTATGTGATTCGAGACCGGTGCACGCACAGCTGGCGCTCATTAACAATTACTCACCGGTCTCGAACCACGGTCTCGCCCCGCCCACTCCACTACAGTCTCATTTTATCCAACTGATCTTAATGTTGAATTAATGAATAATTTATTGTGTTCATAGATTTTTAACTGGTCTGATTGTTCTGTGATAATTTGTAAGTTACAGTTGTATGATCACCATCAACATGAGCATGTCACTCTTCTTCAACACATGGATGAAGCTTGTAATGATATAACAGCAGAGCAACATCAAGCCTGGATTCTTCATGCCTATGGTTTAATATGGCTTTTGCCAGTTTTTTTGCTGTGTGAACAGTTGTACATTCATTCAGCACTGATGATGATTTGACACCTGTAACTTGTATTGTTTGCTGCTGAATGAACTGACTGTTAATTGAAAGAAGATCTTACTGTTGTGTTTCGGTGATGAAACCAAATAATTTAATTACATATTATTTTTAAATAATTATTATGTGGAATGGGGGGGCACGGTGGCTTAGTGGTTAGCACGTTCGCCTCACACCTCCAGAGTTAGGGGTTCGATTCCCGCTTCTGACCTGTGTGTGTGGAGTTTGCATGTTCTCCCCGTGCCTCGGGGGTTTCCTCCGGGTACTCCGGTTTCCTCCCCCTTGTCCAAAGACATGCATGGTAGGTTGATTGGCATCTCTGGAAAAATTGTCCGTAGGGTGTGAGTGTGTGAGTGAATGAGTGAGTGTGTGTGCCCTGCGATGGGTTGGCACTCCATCCAGGGTGTAATCCTGCCTTGATGCCTGATGACTCCTGAGATAGGCGCAGGCTCCCCGTGACCCGAGGTAGTTCGGATAAGCGGTAGAAAATGGATGGATGGATAATGTGGAATGAAAACATGAGATTGTGTTTTGAAAGAATGACAAGCGTGAAAGTGTTAAAAGTGTGATTTGTTATAATAATTTTGAGTTATTAAAAGAGTTTGATGTTAAACTAATACTGCAAAAACACTAATTAACAAATCACAATCATAACAATGATATGTATAGTTCAAAGTCTCAAAATAAATAGCATTTCCTACGACCACCATGTTAGAAGAGTTTTTATTTCACAGTTAAGTTTGGAAATTGAGTGTCGTTTATGAATTGTTTTAAAAACACAAAATGAGTCAAAGTCATGAAGATTCAATATGATTTTATTTGATGAATTTTGATGAAACACAATCAGCAGTGAATGAATAAAGCACACATGCACTGGTTTGTGGTGTTGTTTGTGAAAAGCAGAGCAGATGACAGATGAGAGAGAGAATGAATGTAGAAACACATGTGAGACATGAGTGAGACTCAGATGAGAACAGAAGTCAGAGGAGAGAGAGAGAGAGAGAGAGAGAGAGAGAGAGAGAGAGAGTCTAGTGTGAACACTGATCATCTCTCCTGAATTCTCCAGTGACTGTATGACTGGGATCTTTGTGTTTGGCCTCACAGCTCACTGAGAGCACTGAGCTCCACTCCTGCTCAGAGAGAGTCAGACTGCTGCTCCAGCTGTACAGACCGTTCTTCTCCAGGAGCCCAACACTGCTGTCCTGAGATCTGCTGCTCCCGTCCACCTTCCACATCACACTCCAGTCTGAGGGGAAACCCTTGTTGAGCACACACATCAGTGTTGCTGTTTTCTTTGTGGAAATCTCTTCACTGGAGGGCGGCAGGACGCTCACTTTAGGACGAGTGAAGCCTGACAAACACACAATAGTCATAAATAAGTGATAAATATGTTCACAATATATTCTTATGTCATTTTTCTCTTTCGTTCATATTAATCTGAATGTTTGTACAGAATTGACAACTTTTACAACTACTTTTACAATCAAAATCAAACTAATGTTATATCAATGTAAAAAACATATTACCTTACATATACTCATTTAATCAAGTATTAAAATATACACACTAAACATAACATACCTGTAACATCAACTGTTTAAAAAAAATCATAACATAAAATAATCGTTTATCAAATTTATAACTTACTATTTTTTAAATATACTAAATAAATACAAGTTTAAACCATTTTGTACATACATTACTTTTCATTTGATGTTTAGTTTTCCCAGTGCAAGTTTTATACATTTTTATTGCAGACTAAACTAATTGATTTAAAAAAAGATTGTGAGCCTTACAGCGATAGTTAACCCAAAATAAATATTCTGTCAGTATTTACTCACCCTGAGGTTTTCCAAACCTGTAAACATTTCTTAGTTCTGATGAACAAAAAGGAATATACTTAAAAAATGTCCGTAACCAAACAAGTCTCATCCCCCTTTACTGCTACATTGGGGAAAATAAATACTATGGGAGTCAATGGGGGATGAAATCGGTTTGGTTACTGACATTCTTCCAAATACCTTCCTTTGTGTTTAGTAGAACAAAGAAATGTATACAGGTTTGGAACAACATGAGGGTGAGCAAATGATGAGAGAACTTTCATTTATTGCTGAACTATCCCTTTAACAAAATCTATTATGTAGAAAATAAAACTCAAGAGTTTATGTTTCAAAAGTTGAAAGTGCACTAGTACACAAAGTTATTTATTAAACCACATAAATATGCTAAAACAGTCATTTCATTTTATATTTAATAGTTTATCTTTATATGTGAATGCAGAAATCCATTGTATTAATATTATTATTGTATTAATTTACTTACTGCCAACATCCAGTCTGGTGCCGCTGCCGAAAGTCACCCACAGTGATACAAACTAATAGAGCGACTGTACAAAAACCTCTGAACGCTTCAGTAACTGCACTATAAACACATCACAAACACATCTTTACACTTTATCACACATTCACACATCATACACATTACATTTTATTTAATTTTGTTTATTTATGTATTCTTTGCATTTTGGGTGAACTATCCCTTTAACTATAATATAAACTAATTTACAAGTTTGTTTTAATTTTAACCCTTAAAATTGACTCTCATATCCTCAAACCTGAAAGTGTGAACAATTGATTAATATACAAAGATGAAAACATCCAAAGATTTACAAAGTAACTTTATTGTCACTCTTTCATAAAGCTGCTGTCCTGTGTATCTCCATATTCTGTGTTTTTTATTTTACACCAACATTACTGTGATGAATCTGCTATGAGCATTAGCAGATCACCAAAATAGTCCATAGCCAGAAACAGGGCACAGTGGTTTTCAGTTGTGAAAGTATTTATTGTATAAAGATAAAATGTGATCAAGCCTCATCAGAGGTATAAAAATGATGAAGTCGATTTCCAGTCAGGTTACATTACAGGCAATAGAAAGAATTCAAATGTATAATCGTGCTAGAGCCTCTAAACTAACAGAGGACCAAACAACAGCACCACCGTTCCAGGATACTTTACATAACTCCCCCTAGATAAGGCATACACTGAATTTATAAGAGGTGGCCGGCACCACTTAAACAAAAGAGAATAAACAAAACCAAACAAATTCTAAAAACATTAACATTTATGCATGCATTTGGCAGACGCTTTTATCCATAGCGACTTACATTGCTTTATCCTATACATTTGTACAAAGGTATTTGTAATCCCCTGGGATAAAACCCACAACCTTGCTTTGTTAACACAATGCTCTCAACACTGAGCTACAGGAAATTTGGCAGTACAGTAACAACACAAACCTTAGAATGAACATGATACCTTTAACTAAATTAAGAGCCATGGATAAACTTTAGTTAATGCAAAACTATTCTATTAACAAAACCACATTAATCTGGACATCCCATTTTCTCTTATACATTGAAGATGGTACATTCTCACTTCCTTTAGAATTCCCATAAAACAGTTAAACTTCCTGCCTGAACCTCTTTGTCACTATGCTGGTCTGTTCCCACAACACAGGTACCAAACATTTCTCAGTAAAATATAAGAATTATTATAAGTTCAATCATTGATTATGTTTTTAACATTACTGTTTTAGCTGATTTTAATGTTTTTAACTTTAAGCCAAACAACTAAGCCTGTGCACTGAATCAGTGAAATGACAAATAAAGATATTAAAACAAACCAATATATACAAACCAATTACACACAAATAATGACTAACTGTTAACCATTACACACTTATTCAATAATCACTACACATAATCACAGAAAACAAATACAACCAATGTGCAGAAATGAACATTAAATGATAAAACAGTGTTTGAGTGTGTTGATGTAAATGTAGAGAGTGAGTTTGCATTGTGATCACGTGCTTCAGTGCTCTGAGAGTGTTTATAGTGCTGTGAGTTTAACACTTCATGACTGAAACACAACACAACACAATCTTCATCATCACACAAACCAACAAGAACAACAATGACTTTCAGCATCATCTTCATCTGGACACTCACAGTGTTTGCTCAAGGTTTGTGTAGTAACATTTTTATCACGATTGTTCATTCATTGAAGAGTGAAATCTTCATTTGTTTCAGTGTTGTCTTATATTTCATTCTTGTTGTTTCTTTCAGAGTGTAGAGGACAGTACACTGTTACTCAGAGTCCATCAATAACAGCAGTTCAACCAGGACAAAGTGTTCAAATAAACTGTAAAGTCAGCAGTAAAGTGCATAATGGTGATTTCTTAGCCTGGTACTTACAGAAACCTGGAGAAGCTCCTAAACTCCTCATATATATCACCAATAGCCTCCAGTCTGGAGTATCATCTAGATTCAGTGGCAGTGGATCAAACACAGATTTCACTCTGAGCATCAGTGGAGTTCAGACTGAAGATTCAGGAGATTATTACTGTCAGAGTGCACACAGTGGCAGTAGCTGTGTGTTGACACAGTGATAAAGAGTCGTACAAAAACCTCCGTCAGTCAGACTGAACAGTGACTGCACTGATACACCTGACACATACTGCAGCTGCTGAGGGGAAAAGTTATATTAGAATGATTGTGTTTTATATTGGATTATATTTAGACAAATATTTAAATAATCACACTATTGGTCAAACGATTTTGAACAATTCAGTGAAATGTTTCTCATTATTAAAAAGAAAATATTTGATCTGAAGGTGTAATGCTAAAATGTAAGAAAGAGCTTTTATAGACAAAAACAAAGTTTTGCAAATATAAATGTCAATTTTTTTCAGGTACAATTTTTTTTCTTTTTTAATTTATGACATTGACTGAACAATGAGAAGAACAGTTAAGAGCTCAGAGTAAATGGAAACCTGAAGAAGCTGCTCGATATGAGGCAAAATGTGACTTCACTAAAGGTACTAAAATATAAAAGTTGTGTTTTTTAGTTGCAACACAATTCCTTTATAGTTACGATACACGTCCCTTTGTTTTTTTCATTATTTTGTTTTTTTTCGTCTTATTCTTAATTGTAGAAAATATGAATAAGTAAATATGTATGTGTTGAAAAAATGTGGACCGGTAGTGTATACATGAAAAAAAAAAGTATTTCTCACACACATCATCAATACATCTACTTAAAATAAACACACTGAACTCTTCTTGTTCAGGCCCTTGTGATCTCTAGGCTGGACTACTGCAATGCTCTTCTTTCTGGTCTTTCTTGTAAAGTCAATCAAACACCTCCAGCTGGTTCAGAACGCAGCAGTGTGACTCATCTTCCAGGAGCCCAAAAGAGCCCATGTGACGCCCTCTTTATGTATTTGGTTCAACAATATAGTTGATGATGTCACACAGATGGCGGACTAATAACGTCTACTGTACATATTAATTACAGAACTAATGAATCCGTTCAGATCAAATTAATGTCACATTATTGCTGTAAAAAGCATCTAAACAATCTATTTTAGTTCTCCAGTGTTTAATTTCCTCCTTTTTCTTTCATTTTCAGATTTCCACTTTTATAATTTCAGATTTCCCCTGGAGTCCCAGAGCATAAACACATGTACTTTTTAAAAACAGCTTAATTTCTCTTGACGAAAGACGTAAAATAGTATTTATATTTAGAATGCATACAGAATGTTCATTTTGCATGTCACACTAAAACAAAACGACACATCTAGAGTGCTAACTCTACAACTTTGCAATACTGTTTACAAATGTTTGTTGGAAAGATGGTTTTGGGAAACACTGAATTGTTGAACTATGCTGTCAATGACGGAATTTGCAACCATAATTTGTAAACAATACTTTTGGGAAAAGCACCCCAGAATGGTTCAGTGAACAGTTGAAATGTGAATACTGAAGGAGTCACACAAGAATGAAGCATCAATGAGTGTGTTTACATGCACAATAAACTGAGAACAAGTATATCCTGTTGAAAAAACATCATATGCTGGGTTAGGTATGTTTTGATGTTGGTTTGCCGGTTTTGGCTGGTCTAAGATGGTCATGTGCTTGTCGGTTTAAGCCAACACGTTCTCACTTCCAATTCGTCACATATTGAAGCTTGGTCAGGATCCCTTTGGCGTCATGTTTTGACTTGCAGGGATTCCTATAGATTTTTGACCTGAGGCCGCGGCATTGACATTTGAGTTTGGTTTATGTGATGCAATCAACCTCTTATTTAATTATTTATGCATTTGTTTGTTTGGTTATTGTTTGATGGATTGATTGTTTAATTGATTATTTGTGTATTTATTATTTTTATTTATTTATTAATAAATCAATCAATCAGTGGCTGATGTGACGTCATTGAGAACCTTTAGAATTGTAAGGTAACATTTAGCAATTTCGTGACGCAGTAAATAACAGCAGATGTTATAAAAGTATAACGTGCTGCAGCACATGTGAAGGCTGGTGAAGTTAAGTTATCTAATTAAATTCAAGCTTGTTTCTTTTTTCCACATATAATAATGCAAGATAATATCATGAGACATTGTGGGTTTTTTAATAATGATGTGTGTTCAGTTACCCATATTACAGTAAGTTAGCTCGATCACAACACTGTAGCCATTAATAAATGTTCAGATGAAGAACAGTTTTGCAAGATTGGTGTTTTTTTCCAGTAATTGATCAAAATCAACACAAAATTATATTGTAAACACACAAATCCTAACAATAATAAACTATACAAATTAATTTATAACTGCAACAATATATTGTGGCTCATCATATGGCATAATAAAGCAACTTACATTTACATTTATGCATTTGGAATACGCTTTTATCCAAAGCGACTTACATTGCAATTTCCAATATCCTATAAGAAATAAAAGGGTACAACAGAAATATCAAAAGGCTACCTGTCCAAGCTCATTTTATTTAATGTAGTACAACTCAAATCTGCCCGATCTGCCAACACTGATGAAGAAAAGACTGGTAAAAATGTAAGCAGTTCAATATTTTATTTCTCTCTCTATGATGTGGCCTTTATAAACTTAATCTTATTTCATTCTATATCTTAAAAAAGTGCTAAAGAGAAAACAGAAGTTGTGTTATCTGTCAAATAATGAGTCAGACATGTTGGTAATAGTAGCAACTGAAATAATACTGGCCTTATCTGAAATTATACTTTGATCGTATAAAAAACAAGTTTAAATTTAAACCTTAAAATAAATTGATTTATTCACTTCTAGTGTATCTAATTATTCTGTGGGTTTAATGTGTAATAACTGCTTTTATTAATTTCAGGTGCTGAAACTTGTGACAGAGGGTTACAAGCAAAACAAAATAAAAAGGCTTCAAATAAGTGGGTTGCAGACATGATTACCCATCTGCACCCAACTACTGTCACAAGAATGTTTTTGGAGAAGATGCAAAGTGTTCCTGTATTTATGCTGAATGAGAGTAAGAGCAAGATTTGTTTTCAGAAATAATAATCATTATTTAAAATACATTTCTTTGTTAATGTAATACAGGTTTGAAATACATTTATACTTGTATTAAAGCTCCACAGAAGCTGGACAGTGACATCCCCATAGCAGAGCACCAAAACAGCCCCAGTCAGGAGCAGTGCAGAGGATCCATTTAGGAGCCTCACCGTGGAGCAGCCGGAGAGTCTAACCGTGGAGCAGCAGGAGAGCCTGATCGTGGAGCAGCAAGATATTCTCACTGTGGAGGAGCCGGAGAGCCTGATCGTGGAGGAGCCGGAGTGCCTCACTGTGGAGCTGTCGGAGATTCTCATCGTGGAGCAGGCGGAGAATCTCACAAAGGAATCAGAGATTGTATTTGTACTTAACCTTGTTTCTCTGTTTTTCCACATTCTCCAACTTCTCTCTCTTCTCCCTCCCCTACTTCTTTTACAGCTGTTCTTCATCCACAGTCTTCTCTACTACCATGCTCTAATTCCTTGCGACAGATGAAGAAAAGGAGATAAACCAAAATTTGTTCACCACTACCTTCTGCCACCTCTGTCTCTCCTCCATCTCTTTTCCCCACAGATCTCTCCCTTCCACAGTGTTGATCTCCACCTGCTGCCTCTTCCATCTCCAAGCCGTTGAATCAGGAGGGGCCAAAGGTGAAGAGGAAAAGAAAGGGTAAGTTTTGTTTTGCCGTGGTATACCTTAATACACACTATTAATAAATTTGCTCTCAGACCAAGTTGATTTTAGGCTAATTAAAATCATTCGGGTCATCAGGTCATTGGTAGCCATAGTCAATACACAGTATTTTGTTCTTTAGTTATTCAGCTGTATTTAAGTAAACAGTGTCTAAGGGCAGTGCTTATCTTGGAAAATGCTAACTTTAGCCTGAAAGCGAACTTACCACACTCCCTGCAAATCGCCGTCCAAAGCCATGCCCCCCGAACGCATGAACGCACACAGATACGATCAGAGACAACATTACTATAAAACATCACATGTTATTAACCAATGAGAAAACTTCACAGTACCGGTAGTAAAAGTACCAGGAAGGAAGGTCAGGTTGTTTGCTTGACATTCTCGATCTGTCCGCGTAGCGTACGTGAATGTGCTTGATGACGTATTCTGTCTGCACAAGCCGGGTGCACAGAGGTATGCAAATACATGTTGACTGGCAGGTAGGAAAGTTAATAGAAACGCTTGGAATCAGCATTTAAATTTGACTTACATTTCTTGTGCCTATGCCTTCCACAGTATGTATAAATGCATACAAAATACATATAGACTCATTAACTGAATGCTTGCAGACTTTCAACAAGCATAACAAAAAAAACTAATTCTGAAGACCTATGATCACCTATTGCACCTTTAATCTGAAGGCTTTTGGATACCCAGCCCAGTGCATTTTTGCTTGATCCACAAAAAGCAGGAACAAAGACACTCAGACACAAGTGGAGAGGACCACAGATCACCTCACAAGTGAAATGAAAACTATTAACTTGTGATATAACTACAAAGCATGATATTCCTTTGTATTGGTCAATGAGGTTACTGAAAATGTATTTGTATCGATAAGAAGAAGGGGTTCAATTCCTGGGCATCAAGAACCCCTGAGGGGAGGGCAGAATATCATTCCTCAGGATCTAGCAACAAATGGGGTTTGATAGTTTTGTGTCTTCGCATCACAAACAACCTTAGTTCTTTGGACTTTTCCAGCTGCCTTACAGTATAATAAATTCATTTGTTAACCCCTTCATCCTCGTGTCTGCCTTCAATTGGGTTCTCTCACTTCCCGTTCCATGACAAACAGTCATGATGACTAAATCAATTTATAACATTCTTTCTCAGCCCTGGAACTGAATATTTTGTGAGCCCATTTTCCAGGAAAATCTTTGAGGGGCAACGCTATTCTTAGGTTTGTACCATATATTACAAATACATACGTTTCAGTTTGTCACTGGCAAACAAGTAGGACAGTTCTCTGAAGGTATCGGCACGAGTTGAAAGATATTTCCAACGGTTGTCCCTCTCTGCAACAAGAATCTTCTGCTCCTCCTGAAGTCTCCTTACTGACATGATGATGTCGACTGCCTTTCTCTTTGTCCTTAGATCAACAGACTCATGAGAAAAAAACTTTAAATCATATGGAGTTGTAGCTTTTAATCCAAACACTAAAAAACGTCACTTCCTGTTTGCCTAGAGCGCGTGGTTTGAGACGAAGCTCCATCCAACTTATTCTTAATATATCATTTATTCCTGTTGTATCTAAAGATTTGTTTTAAATTGATAATTCACCGAGTGTAAAACTTATCCTTAAGTCCATCCCATACCAAAATCGTCATAAAACGCACAGATAAATCCGTTTTATACGATCATTCGCTATTAGCCCTCAGGCCATTTGCATCACCAGCCTTTACTTACTGAATATTGCCCTTACTGCTTAACTCACTGATCTCATTATTACATCACTAACGGCTAAGGTTTCAGATGTGTGTGTACCTCTGAGTGCAGATGAGGAAACGTTCTTCACACTAAAGTCGGAACTGAGGGTTGTTGAGAAGCATATCTAGGATTTATTAGAGAAGCAGACATGGCTGCTAAAACGTAATACGGCGCTGAAAACATCCCGGGCTGACGCTTGGAATGCCACGCTAAATTTTCGACGTGACTGTGATACTCCTACCACTTCTACTCCGCGTGTTTCTGTGCACAGAGCAGAGGCTTAGAGAACACGATGAGCCCAAATGAATTTCACTCCTGCACCGGCACACACACAAAGGGCGCAAGCCAGGCCGGAGCGATGACATCTCCCTCACCGCTGCCACCGGTCTTCGAGATCCTGACCAGGAAATGCTTTGCCGCCCTCTGCGAGACGGAATGCAACGCTGTGGTCATCGGAGACTCAAGTGTCTGGAACGTACGCGCTTCTCTCAAGGTAAGTTGCGCACTCAAAGTTTTCCTGGCGCCTGTGTTCTTGATGTCTCTGCGCAGGTACCTGCGATCCTGAAGGACGACGCTACCGCTGGAGATGTAGTGCTGCACGAGAGGTTGAACGACGTTAGGATGCGTGAGTCTGAGATCCTGAAAAGGGACTTCAAGAGTCTGATCGATACGGTACGCAACGCATCGTATAAAGGCCAGATCCTACCTACAGACGAGGGAATGAAAAGTTCGGTAGACTATTTACGCTTAATCAATGGTTAATGTCATGGTGTATTGAACAGAAGCTGCTCTTTGTTAATAATTTTGATCTGTTCTGGGAGCGACCTAAGCTTTTCAGCCCCGACAGCCTGCACCCCAGCAACATTGGAGCGGAACTCCTGTCTGACAACATCCCAAAGACGCTATGCACCATTTGACTAGTAAGTACAAACTTTAATCATAGTCTGTGTTCCTCTCACTCAACTGTTAAAAATGTTACTGCTTCCAAATGCATAGAGATTGTGTCTGTCCCCCGAATATAACAACTAAATAATAATTTATGTAAAGGTCAGAGAGAAAACCTTAATGTACATTAAACCTGATGACCATATAATTAATGAGCAAAACCAACTCCTAAAGTTCGGGATACTTAATATTAGATCACTAAATTCAAAGGCAGTACTTGTAAATTAAATTATCACAAAGCATAAATTTCAATCATTTGAAGTGTTTGTGTTGAACATAATTGTTCCAAACAAAATTATAAAACCATTGCTTTCTCTTACATTGGCTACTAGTTTTCTGAAAGAGTTTGAAGACTTCTTATCGGACCTATTGGTTAACGTTGTGTGGCAAGTCGCCCATTTCCCAATCAGCGTCGCCATGCAAACGGAGACAATCAACCCGCTCACCTGTTGGTCGGCAACACCTGCCGTGCATTTACGGTAGATATAAGACCCAGAAGGGGAGAGAACGGTGAACTACAACTCCGTATGAGATGTTTACCTTGTGCTCTCTTCTCTTTCCCCTTGTTGAAGATACGAGTGCCTGACGTCCAGCAGAT
Source organism: Triplophysa bombifrons (assembly GCA_029783895.1). Classification (NCBI taxonomy): domain Eukaryota; kingdom Metazoa; phylum Chordata; class Actinopteri; order Cypriniformes; family Nemacheilidae; genus Triplophysa; species Triplophysa bombifrons. The sequence continues at coordinate 3,585,459 of CM056465.1, forward strand.
CGAGACCAAAACCTACACTTACCCACGGATCATGTTCATGTTGCAAATAATCCGACCCCCGGGCTAATCACTGCAACCGTGTTCGTCTCATGTCTGTCCTGCCACAGTTGATAAAGTACTGACTGATTGTCAGATATTTTAATATCCATGTAGATTGCGCTAACGATACATTAGGAGTGGTGTTTAAAATGCTACTTAACTCTTTTGGAGTAACACAATACATCAATAGTAATCCTACTCATCGATGTAATCATACACTAGATTTGATTATATCTCACGGAGCCGATCTAACCAATATCGATATTATACCTCAAAGCGACGATGTCAAAGATCACCATCTTATAACATGTACACTTCGCACTGCAGAAATCAGTCGTTTAGCTCGTTATCGACATGTAAGAACGATCACCTCAACTACTAAAGATAGTTTTGTACAGAACTTGCCAGATCTGACTCCTTTAATAACCTTACCAATATATAAAAGAATTGCTCGATGACATGACCAGCAACATCGGCACTATTTTCTCTAATACATTAGAAGCAGTCGCACCTATGAAGTCAAAAAAGATTAATGAGAAAATCATAGCACCACTCGGGCCCTAAAAAGAGAAACGCATACACTGGAGCACAAATGGAAACAAACCCAATTAGAGCTCTTAAAATTTGCATGGAAAGAGAGTGCAAACTGTTACAAAAAGGCACTAAAAGCAGCAAAAGCCAAGCACCTCTGTAGCCTCATAGAAACTACAATTGCTAAACTAACAAAACTCACCCGGCTATTCCACCGAACCTTAGTAGCAATGAATTCATGATTTTTTTACAGAGAAAATCTAAAAAACGTAGCTAAAACCAAACCTCCAATTTTGTCTGAAGAATTAGTATCGACCATCACCCCAAAAGAAAAGCTACAGTGTTTTTCTTCTATTAAACTAAATTATTTAAAGAGTTACTACCTGATGCAATTGAGCCCATTTATAACATTATCAACTCATCATTTAATCTAGGCCATGTCCCAGGACCCTTTAAACTGGCTTTCATAAAGCCTCTTATCAAAAAACAAACTTAGACCCTAATGAACTTGGAAGCTATAGACCGATTTCAAATATTCCTTATTTGTCTAAAATACTAGATAAAGTTATTTCCATACTAGTAATTTCCTTTTTTTAAGGTCTAACAAAACAGAAATATTACTTATCACTCCAAAAACATGTAAACGGAATATCTCAGATTATAACCTGCAAATTAAAGGCTGCACTGTTACTCCAACAAATACAGTTAAAGACCTAGGCGTTATATTAGACGGCAACCTGTCATTTAAAAATCACATCTGAAATAACACAAAAACAGCCTTCTTCCACCTTAGAAATGTTGCCAAATTACAAAATATTTTATGTGTTGTTGACGTAGAACTCTCTGGACGGTGAGCTCTCTGTCGTGCTCCTGCCGTGTTCGGCGGTTCCAGCCTCCTTCCTTCCTTTTATTAAACCTCGTTAAATTGGTATTTATTGCTAAACTTACATCACATGACAACAGTTTTAAGTTAAAGCTGCATTCAGTGGCCCTGATTGGAGGTTGCTGGGAGGGTGTTTGTGGGGAGTGGGAAGGCTCGTTGGTTGTGGTTATGGGGATTTTATTTGTTGTGGCTGTGTGGGTCTGGTTTGGTCTTGTTTTGTGGTTGATGTCGGACAACAGAGAAATAAAGTTACATCATGCCATTACTATTTTCCCTGGTTGTTCCTCTGTTTTCTGGTGTCGATCTCGGAGTGGGACCAGGTTGGACCTGCACTGTTTCAGAGAGCGGGACTTCCTGGGTCGCGGGCGCTCCTCTGATGCCATTAGATTAATTATTTATTTATTCAATATTATTTATTAGAATGATCTTATTTGTTCTATAAACACCATGCACTGTGCTGAGTTTTACCTTTCTGTGTGTTTCTGTTTTTCTTATTTGCTCATATAAAGCTGCTTTGGAACAATGCATATTTTGAAAAGCGCTATATAAATAAAATTTAATTGAATTTATGCTTTATCCTTGTTGAAATTGCAGGTGTTAAACGAGACCTTGTTACAATACTTGCCAAAGTGTGTAAATAAAGTTGCAGGTGAAAATACCACAATCTGTCTGACGCCTGTTTTCAGTGCTCGGAAGACAGCTCCTGATCAATAAGCAGAGTAAAAAATGGCTACAGAAACACAACAGAGATAAACAAGTGTGATCGTGCCCACCGCACGAGAGTTAACGTTAAGCGTTACACGTAAATGCCTTACAAGATGAAAAGCGAAATATACCAAATGGTTCAAAATGATTAGGGTGGCGTGGTCAGTCGAAAACTTTTTTTATTGAACCCATTACACTTAAAGTTTTCCCACATTCGACTATGTCTGCAGAAGTATTAGAATATAATTACATTTTCACAGTACTACACTAAATCTTAAATAATTAAAGTATGTTGCAATTTAACTCTTTCACCGCCATTGATGAGTTATCTCGTCATTTAAAAAAAAATGGTTCCCCGCCAAAGACGAGTTATTACGGCAATCAGTGTTTGTACTATTGTACAGCAGGTGGCGCTGTTACACACCTTTGGGAAAAAGTACCAAATCCCAGAACCTAGAGCGTATGTTTCTTATCGGTTTTTAATGATTGTTCTGAGTGTAATCTGGGCGGAAACAAAAAACGTTCGACAGAGTGATGAAAAAAGAACAAATGAAGATAGTAGAACATGGTTTATTTTGATTAAAAGCAGAGACTGTTCTTTCATTGGACGTATTGTTTGTCCATATATTCCTTACAGAAAAATGTTAAAAAACGCTGGCGTAGGCTGGCAACTTTTTTTCAAAAATGCTGGCGGCGAAAGAGTTAACAGTTTAATTTGAAGTTACATAGGGGTTAACAGTGTAGACGAACTATGGATGGTGATGTCACTGCACACGAGAAACCTGGCTGTCAAGGATTCACACATGAGACTGTCATGACCTTGACCACAAGAAACTGGAAGACAACCTGACAAAAAGGACACGATCATGACACCTGGCAAGTCTCAAACTTCCATGTAATTGTTTTGCATTTAAACACTTGAAAACAGATTTGGTTTAAGACTTTTTATAGATATCCATTTATTTTGCCAATGTAAACACACACAATGTGACTTATATCAAAGTGAAGAGTTGATGAAAACATTCATAAGGTCAGTATGATGTGTATGAGTCCGACTCATGAATAATGTGTCAAACAAGTGAAAGTGACTTGTGGTTATTCATTTGACAGTTTGGTTTAAAAATTTGCTTCATCTGCAGGTGTTTTCATGGTTCATTGAGTGATGTTTATTTATAAAAAAGAGCTGATGTTCTGATCTGTCACAAAAGACAAAATGAGTCATGAAGATTCAATATGATTTTATTTGATGAATTTTGATGAAACACATTCAGCAGTGAATGAATAAAGCACACATGCACTGGTTTGTGGTGTTGTTTGTGAAAAGCAGAGCAGATGTCAGATGAGAGAGAGAATGAATGTAGAAACACATGTGAGACACGAGTGAGACTCAGATGAGAACAGAAGTCAGAGGAGAGAGAGAGAGAGAGAGAGAGAGAGAGAGAGAGTCTAGTGTGAACACTGATCATCTCTCCTGAATTCTCCAGTGACTGTATGACTGGGATCTTTGTGTTTGGCCTCACAGCTCACTGAGAGCACTGAGCTCCACTCCTGCTCAGAGAGAGTCAGACTGCTGCTCCAGCTGTACAGACCGTTCTTCTCCAGGAGCCCAACACTGCTGTCCTGAGATCTGCTGCTCCCGTCCACCTTCCACATCACACTCCAGTCTGAGGGGAAACCCTTGTTGAGCACACACATCAGTGTTGCTGTTTTCTTTGTGGAAATCTCTTCACTGGAGGGCGGCAGGACGCTCACTTTAGGACGAGTGAAGCCTGACAAACACACAATAGTCACAAACTCACAGAGAGAAACAAACAACTTCACTCTCTACATGATAAACAGAAAAGACCAGAATGATAAATAAGTTAATGTTACAGTCTTTTGTAATTTTTCTCTTTCGTTCATGTTGATCTGAATGTTTATACAGAATTGACAATTTTTACAACCACTTTTACAATCAAAATGAAACTAATGTTAAATCAATATAGAAAACATATTACCTCACATATAATCATTTAATTGAGTATTAAAATATACACACTAAACATAACATACCTGTAACATCAACTTTTTTTTAAATAATCATAACTACAAATAATTGTTTATCAAATGTATAACTTACTATATTTTAAATATACTAAATAAATACAAGTTCAAACCATTTTTGTAACACAAATTACTTTTCATTTGATGTTTTGTTTTCCTAGTGCAAGTTTTCTTTTTTGTCAAAGAAGTTTGATTGAAAAAACAGATTGTGAGCCTTAAAGCGATAGTTCACCCAAAAATAAATATTTTGTCTTTATTTGCTTACCCTGAGGTTTTTCCAAACCTGTTAACATTTCTTATTTCTGATGAATATAAAGGAATATACTTAAAAAAATGTCCGTAACCAAACAAGTCTCATCCCCCTTTACTGCTACAGTAAGGAAAATAAATACTATGGGAGTCAATGGGGGATGAAATCGGTTTGGTTACTGACATTCTTCCAAATACCTTCCTTTGTGTTTAGCAGAACAAAGAAATGTATACAGGTTTGAAACAACATGAGGGTGAGCAAATGATGAGAGAATTTTCCTTTTTGGCTGAACTATCCCTTTAACAAAATCTATAATGTAGAAAATAAAAGCGTTTATGCTTCAAAATATGAAAGTGCACTAGTACACAAAGTTATTTATTAAACCACATAAATATGCTAAAACATTCATTTCATTTTATATTTAATAGTTTATCTTTATTTGTAAATGCAGAAATCAATTGTATTAATATTATTATTGAATGTTTTTACTTACTGCCAACATCCAGTCTGGTGCCGCTGCCGAATGTGTACCACAGTGATACAAACTAATAGAGCGACTGTACAAAAACCTCTGAACGCTTCAGTAACTGCACTATAAACACATCACAAACACATCTTTACTCTTTATCACACATTCACACAACATACAAATTACATTTAATCTCCTGATTAATTATGACAAAAATATGAGTTTATTTTACAAAGACTTTTACAAATCCTGAGAATTCTCACTGATGATAAGTTTTAATTCTCATATCTGACTCTCATGACCTCAATCCTCCAATTATGAACATAATAATCAATAATATAAGAAACATATGCACATGACATATACAAGTATCTTTATTAAAACATACACATTATTTATTTTACACATAACACACAATATTCACATGATCTAAAAGATACAGAACACATCACAAGTCCAGTGTTTGTCTGTGTTGAGGTAAATGATACATGTAGAGAGTGAGTTTGCATTGTGATCACGTGCTTCAGTGCTCTGAGAGTGTTTATAGTGCTGTGAGTTTAACACTTCATGACTGACAACACAACACAACACAATCTTCATCAACACACAAACCAACAAGAACAACAATGACTTTCAGCATCATCTTCATCTGGACACTCACAGTGTTTATTACAGGTGAGACATGAAGACTTAATCTGACTTGTTTTTATTTCTGCTGTATTTGTTGTGCTTGTTTTAGTATATGATGTTAATACAGTTTAATACACAAATTGTTTATATTTTGTGTTTTCAGAATCCAGAGGAGTTACTCTGACTCAACCTAGAGTGAAAAGTGTTCAACAGGGACAAACAGCTACAATAGAGTGTCATATAGATGTAGGAATATATAGCAGCTACTTACACTGGTATCAGCAGAAACCTGGAGAAGCTCCTAAACTCCTCGTATATAACATCAATAGCCTCTATTCTGGAGTATCATCTAGATTCAGTGGCAGTGGAACAGCAAGTACTGGAAAAGATTTCACTCTGAGCATCAGTGGAGTTCAGACTGAAGATTCAGGAGATTATTACTGTCAGAGTTATCACAGTGATCCAGTGTTGACACAGTGATAAAGAGTCGTACAAAAACCTCCGTCAGTCAGACTGAACAGTGACTGCACTGATACACCTGACACAGACTGCAGCTGATCATACAACACACACACACACACACACACGCACACACACACACAAACACACAACATTGATTACACATATAGATTTTTTTAGTTATGAAGATAATCAAAAGTTACTTTAACATCCATACTGACTGCTGAAGTATCAGATTATTTTAGCATGGTGATAGTTTATTTTATTTGTGTCAAATTCCCCTAATTAATAATGAACTTATTATCAGCAAAACATACACTGACTCATTTATATAAGATATTTTTTCTCTGTTTGTTTGTGTTCTTGTAACCAACACATCTAATGATCTTTATGAGATAAACGTTATGATCACATTTGCATTGACAGGATGAAGAGACTCTGATGTTCTCAGAATAGATCAGCTCTGTCTCCAGAGATCATGTTCACAACACAACACCTGCATTTCACATTTACTGCTACATGAACCTTTACACAACTATTAAAACTCTTAAGAATCATGATACAGGACATTCCTGCACAAACACACATGTGATTTTCTCTGTTGTCTGAATGAAGCTGTTAGACACAAATGTAATGTCACGGTGTGACAAATGGTATATGGAACTTATTCCCGTTGAAGCTGTGTTCCCGCTGGGACACTTTGAGTGTAACACCGTTCCCAGGCCTGTGTGTGCGTCTGTTGCCATGACAACCCCAAATGACCGATTGGAAACAGGTGTGGGAAATTAATTTAGAGCCATGATGAAGCCATGTGGGCATTGAGAAGGATATAAAAAAGCCAGTGAAGAGAGACTGTGGTGTGGTTCTCTCCCGTGAGAAGTCGTTTTATCGAGTGGTTGCAGTTATTGGAGTGCGGGTGAATGAAGAGGAGAGTGTTGACTTGATGAGGGACTCGAGGGCAACAGAGGGAAAGTGAAATATCCTGTTTGCATTGGAGAGGAGCTAAGTAATCGAGAACTGAGTCTCGTAATTGCATGTATTCGACACTGAATTGGATGTGGTTTGGAGTGTGTGGATCACGATCATAAATGTCACTGAGTGGATTGTACTGATTCATTACCGACTTCCTATCTCTTTCTCCATTATAAATGGTGATGTGAACTCTGCCTGTGTTTGTGAAGAAAAACATCCCGAAATATCCTTTGCAGCATTGATGAACGCGGTCCCCTCGGACAGAGACCCAAGGGTGAGTGCGGGCTTTAAATTGCACTTCGTGAAGTGAGATTGCAGTGCCTAAGATTGACGTTTCCCCCACATTATATGCTAGAAGTGGAATTGCTGTGTGTGTGGAAGATACATTCCCTTTGCCGTGCACTCTCCCTGTGCTACGCTGGTCTACTGTCAATAGTGAGAGTTCTGTGTCATTGATCTGTTCTAACTGAGTGGATGTTGAGGAATTATCATCTGGAATTTGAATTAACCCCTCTGTTTGAGTGAATAAGAGACGAGATGCCCTGTTGAATTGTTCGTGGTCTGTCTCCGTAGAAGTCCCATTCAGCCCGCTGACTTTGAGTCTGCTGTATTCCTGCAACGCAGCCGTACTGTGAGAAGTGCTCACTCCCTTCTATGCATATGAACTGTATACCTTGTGTGAAGCATCCTTTCTGTCTGCTCCAGTAGAGGTCCCGTTCAGCCCATCGACTTTGAGTCTGCTGTAACCTGGGAGCCCACCTGTGTGGGGAGAAGTGACTGTCCCTCTGCTGTGAACGTAAAGCCGGCCCGTTCTGTCTGGAATATCCACTTCATTTATGCCAGAAGAGGTCTTGTTCAGCCTGTCGACTTGAGTCTACTGAATTCCCGCAATTCATCTGTATCGTGAGAAGTGTTCGTCCCCTTCCAACTCATGTGAACTGTATGCTTGCTTGAAGTATCCCTTCTGTCTGTCTCAGTAGGAGCCCTGTGCAACCGGTCGACTTCGAGTCTACTGTATCCTTATAGTCACCTGTGCTGAGAGAAGTGGCTGTCCTTCTGTTACGAACGTGGTTGGTACACTTTGTCTGGAGTATCCATCTGCTCCAGTTTCTGTGCCTGTGGAGAGAGGGAGGTTGGAATTATTCGCTTACCCTGTAAAGATTCCCTCGCCACCCCATCATCAGATTGTGAATCTGCCGTATACGTACCTGACCGACGGCCATCTGCTCCGGATCTCGTACCTGTGGAGGAAGGAAGGTTGGAATCACTTACTTACCCAAGGAAGACTCCCCAGCCGTCCCACCATAAGATCGTGTACCTGCTGCATACGTACTCGACTGATAACCATTTGCCTCAATTCTTGCACCTGTGAAAGAAGGAAGGGAGGTTGGAAATATTTACTTACCAGAAGAGACTTACCGGACCGTTCGCCTGTTCACTGCATCTCCACCTGTGAAAGACCTACCTGACAATTTACCTGTCCACTGCCCCATCCACTACAGGGCCCGCACTGAGGAAGAGAGCGGGAGAGACCCTGGTTGTTGCACTGTTCACCTTCGATTCCTGAGGGCAAGAAGGAAGAAGATTTTAGATTAGGATTTTCAAATTGCTTTTACTCTTAAATAAAACTTGTTGAATTTATTCTGTCTCCGATTCCTCCCTCTGACACGCTCCTCGAGGTGGTCCTGGTTCAGGGGTGGGCGTAGTCCGGCTTGGCCCATCCCGACCTGTGACAGACTTTTGGCGTAGTCGGCAGGGTCTACCTCGAGTTGAGCGACCAGAGGTTGAGATGGCAGAAGAGGAAGAGCCCGGGGTGCGGCAACCGGTCATGCCGATCTTCATGGGGGCTCCGTGGGCTCCGAAGTATGGAGGCCCGGGATCTGAGATGAGTTTGTCGATGTGGAAGACCCAGGTAGAGTACCTGGCAGGGCTTCAAGGTCTGAGCGCCCCACAGAAGGTCCAGTTTGTTCTAAACTCCATGGATGGAGAAGCGAGAAGAGAAGTTCAGGCGGCTCCGGAAGCAACCCGAGCAACTGTCCAGGCCATTTTTGACTTTCTCACGGGACAATATGGAGAAGCCACCCCGGTAGCTGTTCTGAGAACGCAATTCTTTAATTCTCGGCAAGGCCCTCGCCAATCTGTTCGGGCATTTACCCTACAGCTGCGGGAGCAGTTTTCTAGACTTACGGGGAGACAGGATCATGGCCTGGGGGGCGAAGAGGCTCTGCTCCGAGATCAGTTTTTACTGGGGTTACGGGAGGGTCCTGTGCGCCAGAGTCTGCGGGTGCAATTTCGACGAACACCGAATCTGACTTTTGAAGAGCTTCGACGAGAAGCGCTGGCCCTTGAGCATGATCATACGGAGAATGTAGATTCCCCCAGCTGTCTAGCCACGAATGTTGTGGGCACCCCTTCGACTACTGTGGCACCCGACTGGAAGCAGGCCCTACGGGAAGAACTGAAGAGAGATGTGCGGGAACAAATGTTTGACCTGTCCAAATCTTTTATGGAGGAGCTCCGTCGAGAACGCCTCCAGTTGTCCTCTTTACCGCGGGAGCGGGCTTACTCCGATGGGAATCGTCCCCCCGACCGCCGTCCATCCCGACCTTCGGGCTCTCGATTCCAGTGGGATGAACACGGGCGTCCCATCTGTAACGGCTGTGGAGAGCCGGGGCATTACTTTCGTCAGTGTCCTGCTCGACGTGCATCGCAAGGGGGTTTTTAGAGTTTCCGGCCACTGTGGGTCAAGTGGTCGGGACCCCCTCATCAGACCCCTTCCTACCTACATCTTCTAGGAGCCGCTTGGTGGGCTGTTGCCCGGTGGTGGTGGTTCAGGTTAATGACCAGGAAGTGCAGTGCCTTTTGGATACAGGCTCCCAAGTGACCCTGTTCACCGAAAGCTTGGCCCATGAGTTGTTTGGCACCGAAAGTCGACCACCTGCGGAAGCCCCCTGGTTGACGCTACGTGGGGCAAATGGCCTCGACATCCCGTACGTAGGATATCTTGTGACCGATCTGAAGATTCACGGGGTTGTAGTGCCTCAGAAAGGAGTGGTGGTCGTACGAGACACATGCCTGGGGTCTCATCGTGCCCTGATTGGGATGAACGTCATTGCAGACTGTTGGGAGGATTTGTTTCGAAGTAGACCGGCTCGGGCAGTTACAACATCGGCCGGCCAGGAGTGGGACCGCATCAGGGCTGACTGCCGCCGGGTATGTCTTGCCGAACGACAGGGGGACAGGGAAAGCACGGGAAGAGTGGCCTGCCGTTACGCCTTATCCATTCCAGCTCAGAGTGAGGCTGTGGTCTGGGCCAGGTTGCCCCCTCGACTTTATAGTCCGGAAGAATGGGTCATGGTGGAACCCCACGAAGATGGTCCCAAGGTGGAAGTCGCTCGAGGATTGGCGACTGTTCGGGGGGGCCGGGTCTCAGTGCGGGTCAGGAACATGAACCCCTTCCCTGTGCATTTGTATCATCACCAACGGTTGGCCCGAGTGACCTCAGTGAGACCCCAGCAGGTTCGTGAACAGGGTGAAGTTAATTTCAATCGAGTGAGCCCGACAGTGGTCGAGGTGGCCCTGGCACGAGCTGGTCCGGAGGCGGGAGAGACAGGAAGAGGAATGCCTGCCCACCTGACGGGGGAGTCTTTACGGGGTGAAGGACTAGGTGAAGAGCAATTGGGACAACTCCAAGAGTTCTTGAGGAAGTGGCAACACTTGTTTTCCACTCATGACGAGGACTACGGTCGCACAGATGTGGTAAGACATCAAATCCCAACTGGGGACGCTGCACCCAGTCGAGAGCGTTATCGACCCGTGCCCCCGACCTTATACTCAGAGGTCCGCACCCTTTTACGAGGGATGCTCGACAAGGGGATTATTAGAGAGAGCAGTAGCCCTTGGGCCGCCCCGATAGTACTGGTTCGAAAGAAAACAGGTTCCTGGAGGTTTTGTGTGGATTACCGAAGGCTGAATCAAGTAACCAAAAGAGATGCTTTCCCGTTGCCTCGAGTTGAAGACTCTCTTACGAGCCTCACACAAGCCACCTGGTATTCCACTCTTGACTTGGCCAGCGGTTACTGGCAGGTGCAGATGGATGAGCATGACAGGGAGAAGACAGCGTTCACTACCCCCTTCGGCCTATATGAATGGGACCGGATGCCGTTCGGCCTTTGCAACGCCCCCGCCACATTCCAACGGCTGATGCAGCGTTGTCTAGGCAACCAACTGATGGATACCACCCTTGTCTACTTAGACGACGTTATCGTCTACTCTCCAGATTTCAAGTCCCATCTTGAGCACCTAGAGCAAGTCTTCCGCTCTTTAGAGCGATATGGGTTGAAGCTCCAGCCAGACAAGTGCCAGCTTTTCCGAAAGGAAGTCAAATTCCTGGGGCATGTGGTGAGCGCGGCAGGGATTTCAGTTGATCCGGAGAAGGTGGTGGCAGTACAGGAATGGGCTGCGCCCAAGACGGTGCGCCAGGTCCGTTCGTTCCTGGGCTTCGTGGGTTACTATAGACGATTCATTAAGGATTTCTCTAAAATTGCTAAACCGATCAACCAGTTGCTGGGAGGTACGGGAAGAGTTCGGGGGCGAGGGTCCCCTTCGATCCAATGGGATCCGGCTTGTGAAGCCGCCTTCCAGAAGCTCAAGCAGGAACTACTACAGGCCCCGATTCTAGCCTATGCCGACTTCACACAACCCTTCACTCTGTACACCGACGCTAGCCATCTGGGCTTGGGGGCCGTCTTGGCACAGAAGCAGCAGGGAGAGGAAAAGGTAATTGCTTATGCAAGCCGAAGTCTACATCCAACGGAGAAGAATGACGCTAACTACAGTTCTTTCAAGCTTGAGTTGCTGGCAGTGAAATGGGCGTTGTGTGAAAAATTTAAGGATTATTTATGGGGAGCCAAGGTACGGGTCGTTACGGACAATAATCCATTGGTACATTTGCAGACTGCTAAACTGGGGGCGGTGGAGCAACGCTGGGCGGCACAACTGGCCAATTTTGACTATCAGATCCAGTACCGGCCAGGAAGAGAACATACTAATGCCGATGTACTATCTAGGCTACCCGGTGAAGGATCGGCAGGTCAGGTACCGGTACCAGAAGCGGGATTCGACGAGGGATTGATGGTGGGAGTAGTAGAGGCACCGGGGCAAACGCCGGAGGAACCCCCCCCTTGTTGGGGGTGGGACCCGCAGCGATGGAGGTTGTGGCAGGGCGAAGATGGAGATGTAGCATTGGTTCGAACGTGGCTAGAACAGAAGGCCTGGCCTGAGGGTGCGGCTCGCCGGGCCCAGACTCGGATTGTACGGGGCCTGCTGGGACAGAAGGAGAGACTCTATTTGAAGGAAGGTGTGCTTTGTAGGGCCATTCAGGACCCAGGTCGGGGCGAAGAGGTCTGTCAAATCGTGGTCCCTGAAGGGCGTTGTCAGGCGTTACTGGAGGCATATCACTCCAGGATGGGACATCAAGGGCAAGAGAGGACATTGGCACTGGTGAGACGACATTTCTACTGGCCTGGGATGGAAGGTACCACGAGGACTTACCTTCAGAGGTGCCCCCGCTGCACGTTGTTTAAGACCAAGAAGGAGGCACGGGCACCGCTGGTCCCGATTCAGGCCAAGGCACCGCTGCATATGGTGGCCATGGATTATCTGACTTTGGGACGGCCAATGGATCGGATCCAGAACATCCTCGTGGTAACCGACTTGTTTACCAAGTACGCTTGGGCCATCCCAACTGTGGACCAAAACGCCGTCACGACTGCCAACGCCCTCTGGAGGTATGTGATCCAACCATTCGGATGCCCGGAAATCTTCCACTCAGACCAAGGAACCAATTTTGAGTCCAGGGTGATCCATGAGCTGTGCCAACTGTACGGATGCAAGAAGACCCACACGACTCCCTACCACCCCCAAGGGAACGGGGGGTGTGAAAGGTTTAATCAGACCCTATTGAGTTTATTAGGAACCTTGGAGGAGGAACAGCAAGGCCATTGGGTCGACAGGCTCCCGGCGATGGTGCAGGCTTACAATAACAGTGTGCACAGTACCACCGGTTACGCTCCTACTTACCTGATGTTCGGCAGACATGTGAGACTTCCAATGGATATGCTTCTGGGGACCACTGCAGGGGAAGAGGGAGGTAGCTTGACAGATTGGGTGAAGGGACACCACCAACGCCTCCAGTCGGCGTACGAACGAGTCTCTGACCAGATTAATCGAGCAGCGTTAAAGAATAAGAGGTTGTATGACCGGACGGCTCGAGAGGCACCGCTACTGCCAGGGGAGAGGGTGCTGGTGCGGGACAATCGCCGACAAGGGAAGGGAAAGTTGAGTGACCGGTGGGAGGCTCAGCCGTTTGTCGTCCAGCGACAGCCACACCCAGACCAACCTGTATATGCATTGCGACCAGAAGGAAAGGCAGGCCCCGAACGGGTGTTACACCGTAATTTGATTCGCCCTTGTCCAAACTATCCAAAATGTGTTGTAGAGAATCCACCGGTCGAGACGTCCGAGATGCCCCTGCTGGTAGGATGGGCGGTGATTCCCAGAGGCCTAGGCCTAGGACCACGACCTGAAGCACCTGTTTCCCCACCTCGTCGGTCCCAGCGAGAGAATCGAGGTCAGCCTCCAGCTAGGTATGGAGACTGGGTGTCTGGAGACCGTTCTCGGGACTAGAACGGTTTGGCGGGGGGGTATGTCACGGTGTGACAAATGGTATATGGAACTTATTCCCGTTGAAGCTGTGTTCCCGCTGGGACACTTTGAGTGTAACACCGTTCCCAGGCCTGTGTGTGCGTCTGTTGCCATGACAACCCCAAATGACCGATTGGAAACAGGTGTGGGAAATTAATTTAGAGCCATGATGAAGCCATGTGGGCATTGAGAAGGATATAAAAAAGCCAGTGAAGAGAGACTGTGGTGTGGTTCTCTCCCGTGAGAAGTCGTTTTATCGAGTGGTTGCAGTTATTGGAGTGCGGGTGAATGAAGAGGAGAGTGTTGACTTGATGAGGGACTCGAGGGCAACAGAGGGAAAGTGAAATATCCTGTTTGCATTGGAGAGGAGCTAAGTAATCGAGAACTGAGTCTCGTAATTGCATGTATTCGACACTGAATTGGATGTGGTTTGGAGTGTGTGGATCACGATCATAAATGTCACTGAGTGGATTGTACTGATTCATTACCGACTTCCTATCTCTTTCTCCATTATAAATGGTGATGTGAACTCTGCCTGTGTTTGTGAAGAAAAACATCCCGAAATATCCTTTGCAGCATTGATGAACGCGGTCCCCTCGGACAGAGACCCAAGGGTGAGTGCGGGCTTTAAATTGCACTTCGTGAAGTGAGATTGCAGTGCCTAAGATTGACGTTTCCCCCACATTATATGCTAGAAGTGGAATTGCTGTGTGTGTGGAAGATACATTCCCTTTGCCGTGCACTCTCCCTGTGCTACGCTGGTCTACTGTCAATAGTGAGAGTTCTGTGTCATTGATCTGTTCTAACTGAGTGGATGTTGAGGAATTATCATCTGGAATTTGAATTAACCCCTCTGTTTGAGTGAATAAGAGACGAGATGCCCTGTTGAATTGTTCGTGGTCTGTCTCCGTAGAAGTCCCATTCAGCCCGCTGACTTTGAGTCTGCTGTATTCCTGCAACGCAGCCGTACTGTGAGAAGTGCTCACTCCCTTCTATGCATATGAACTGTATACCTTGTGTGAAGCATCCTTTCTGTCTGCTCCAGTAGAGGTCCCGTTCAGCCCATCGACTTTGAGTCTGCTGTAACCTGGGAGCCCACCTGTGTGGGGAGAAGTGACTGTCCCTCTGCTGTGAACGTAAAGCCGGCCCGTTCTGTCTGGAATATCCACTTCATTTATGCCAGAAGAGGTCTTGTTCAGCCTGTCGACTTGAGTCTACTGAATTCCCGCAATTCATCTGTATCGTGAGAAGTGTTCGTCCCCTTCCAACTCATGTGAACTGTATGCTTGCTTGAAGTATCCCTTCTGTCTGTCTCAGTAGGAGCCCTGTGCAACCGGTCGACTTCGAGTCTACTGTATCCTTATAGTCACCTGTGCTGAGAGAAGTGGCTGTCCTTCTGTTACGAACGTGGTTGGTACACTTTGTCTGGAGTATCCATCTGCTCCAGTTTCTGTGCCTGTGGAGAGAGGGAGGTTGGAATTATTCGCTTACCCTGTAAAGATTCCCTCGCCACCCCATCATCAGATTGTGAATCTGCCGTATACGTACCTGACCGACGGCCATCTGCTCCGGATCTCGTACCTGTGGAGGAAGGAAGGTTGGAATCACTTACTTACCCAAGGAAGACTCCCCAGCCGTCCCACCATAAGATCGTGTACCTGCTGCATACGTACTCGACTGATAACCATTTGCCTCAATTCTTGCACCTGTGAAAGAAGGAAGGGAGGTTGGAAATATTTACTTACCAGAAGAGACTTACCGGACCGTTCGCCTGTTCACTGCATCTCCACCTGTGAAAGACCTACCTGACAATTTACCTGTCCACTGCCCCATCCACTACAGGGCCCGCACTGAGGAAGAGAGCGGGAGAGACCCTGGTTGTTGCACTGTTCACCTTCGATTCCTGAGGGCAAGAAGGAAGAAGATTTTAGATTAGGATTTTCAAATTGCTTTTACTCTTAAATAAAACTTGTTGAATTTATTCTGTCTCCGATTCCTCCCTCTGACACGCTCCTCGAGGTGGTCCTGGTTCAGGGGTGGGCGTAGTCCGGCTTGGCCCATCCCGACCTGTGACAGTAACATGTTCAGAAGCTTTATTGAATGTTTCAGTAAACACAGCACATTGAAAGATGTCACAGTGGTTTGACACAGGAGCTCTCTTTCAGTATTGATCTGCTGCACTAGACTCATGAATGATGTCTGACACTCAGATACGACTCATCAACACTCACAGCCGCTATTGGGAATCTTGTTTATGGTGTTTGACTCTACAGACATACACCCCTCTCTCTTCCCAGCGTGCTTTGCTGAGGGTCAGGATGCTACTGCGGCTGTATCGGCCGTCCTGCTCACTCTCTTCACTGGTGTGAACCCCTTCAGTGACCTCTGACCCCTCAAGTGTCCAGCTGTTATAGTTTAGTGTCTATGTACATTCAATAATTATAGTGCACTAGACTGAAGCAGAAGAATCCTGCCAACTTCTTTGCATTTTGATCACGTGCTTCAGTGCTCTGAGAGTGTTTATAGTGCTGTGAGTTTAACACTTCATGACTGACAACACAACACAACACAATCTTCATCCCCACACAAATCAACAAGAACAACAATGACTTTCAGCATCATCTTCATCTGGACACTCACAGTGTTTGCTCAAGGTTTGTGTAGTAACATTTTTATCACGATTGTTCATTCATTGAAGAGTGAAATCTTCATTTGTTTCAGTGTTGTCTTATATTTCATTCTTGTTGTTTCTTTCAGAGTGTAGAGGACAGTACACTGTTACTCAGAGTCCATCAATAACAGCAGTTCAACCAGGACAAAGTGTTCAAATAAACTGTAAAGTCAGCAGTGCAGTGCATGGTGGAAGCTGGTTAAACTGGTACTTACAGAAACCTGGAGAAGCTCCTAAACTCCTCATATATAACACAAATAGCCTCCAGTCTGGAGTATCATCTAGATTCAGTGGCAGTGGAACAATATATACTGGAACAGATTTCACTCTGAGCATCAGTGGAGTTCAGACTGAAGATTCAGGAGATTATTACTGTCAGAGTGAACATTATATCAACAGTAAATATGTGTTGACACAGTGATAAAGAGTCGTACAAAAACCTCCGTCAGTCAGACTGAACAGTGACTGCACTGATACACCTGACACATACTGCAGCTGCTGAGAGGAAAAGTTAAATTATTATCATTGTATTATATTATTTTTTTATTTTTACATTATTATTTATTTATTTACTTTTGATTATTGTTTTTTTTTATTGGTTTGGTGCAAATTTACAAATAAGTTACAACACATTACACAACAGATAATCAGAAATACACTTTTTCAAACATTTCAGCATGTTTACAAACAGTAACTGCGTTGCATAATGTTAACAAGATCAAACTTTTGATTTGTATCTCTTATTATTCTGTTTTATATATTTGTCTCATTTAATCAAAATGAATGTTGAATTATTGAATCATTTATTATCTCCATAGATTTTTAACTGTTCTTATTTTTCTGTGATAATGTTTAAGTTACAGTTGTATTTTCAGCATCCCCATGAGCATGTCACCTCGAACAGTTATCCAAGAGAAAACAAGCAGACGCACATCACCACATACATAAACATGTATTTACATTAACAATACCGTACAAGGAACCAAACCAAGAAGAGAACTTAAAGTGCATATTGCAAGTTGGAGACCCCAGAGAGTAAATGCTTAGAAAAATAGCTAAAGGAATTATATGTTCTTTAAAATATACTCATAAATACGCTAATTAGGCTTCTGGGGACATTTTTTGAGAGAATTTTCTTTTCCGCATCTGAAAACCTCTAAACCAGAAGAGACGTAATGAGAGGGAGTGCGGTCGATGTAGACAATAGGAAAACAATGGATCGCATTGACAATGAGAGTTTGGAGAATATTATAAATGTTTATTCACATTCGTATGATGGACCACTGCCTTACAACTATGAGCCTGATATGAGGACAAGACAGCAGGGACAAAACGAGTAAAACATGTGGACACGATTTCCTGACAGGAAGGAGTTTGTGCAACCTCAACAAATACAATCATTTACCATGACGATGAAAAATTAAAATGAAGAACTAGTTAAAACATACTCAATCACAACCGCTCCTACTGAATACAAAGATACTCTGCAGTGATCAAAGGCGAAGCGCCGCACTCTTCTCCCTCTCGTGACATCAAATGATGCAATGTTGAAAAAAGAAACATTTTAAATCCGGCATTAACTTTTAGTATGGTATTTTTTATACAAGGTTATATATTCATAAAAAAAGGAAAGTTAACGAGGAAATGAGATGATGGGAACAAAGTCGCGGACCGGAGAGAGAGTATAGAAAGCCGATAGGTTCACTATCTCTCCCTCCACACAAAACCTAAGGCTATGCCATGACTCCGCTGCAAGACATGAGTAGACATGACATGATGGCAGAATCAAGACACGTTGTCTCTTAGCGCGCTATAAAGACTCTAAATGCACAACATAACTCAAGTTATACCTTTTCTAGGTGTGTTCCCTGAACTATACCTTATGAGTTTATTTTCCTACGTCCAACTTTACCAGGTGCTGCCGTGGTGCTGAATTAATGGATATCGATCGTTCGACAATCAATTATTCACTCTATATAGGGACTGCTTCACTGGGTTGTGTGAGGTAGAGGCGTTCTTTATAAAATAAGCACTTTAGAAATAGTTGAAGTTGCATCTATTAGGACTCATAAGATAAAAATAAACCAAACTGCAAACTAAATCCATCCATGGATATTATTTAATCATGCAAACCTGCAATCTCATGCCCAAATGTATCAACCCGCTACACTAACTGGCAGTATGATCATGTATATCAAAGGTTCTTAAACTTGGGTCGGAGGGTCACACAAAGCCACTTGCTGTTGCGGTGCATTAAAAGTTTATTCCAGCAACAAACAATTACTTGTATAGTTCACACGTTTATTGTGCTTGGACACTGGATGAGCAAGCAGCACATTTACAGCATGATTTATTAAAACATTCAAATCTAATCAACATTATTAATCACACTTATAATATCAAGGGGAACAAGGGAAAGTATGCCATACTATAAGGTATTTTGATATTGAACTAATTCATACATGACAAGAAAATTCTAAAGTAAAGGGAGTGAATGTGTGTTGTTTTCCTATTTTTATTGAAATGGTTTTCCATAAGACAGCCTTCCTTTGATTATACCTGTGTTTGGGAACCCCTTATTTATATTATCATACTTTATGTTGCTAAAGTGTCATCATTTACTCAACAATAGCACAGAACGCGGAACATATAATCAACAGCTTTCTATAATTATAATTGCAGCATATATTGCCCTGGTGATAAATAATTCTATTAAAAATATACTTGAATAAAGTGTACTAAGTATAAGTAAGTGTACTAAGTATATTTTCTACATTTTGTACTATTTTCGTCAAATCCAAGTATAGTTAAGTGTATTCAGTTATGCATTAACTTCAACTTAAAATCTATTTGACTACACTTCTAGTGTAAATTGTATACAAAAATGGAACAGTTTTTTTTAAACTTCAAGTGCACTAAAAGACACTAATGAAAATCAAGATTCATGAGCAATTAAGCACACTTACAGTACAATTGCATTGTATCGCCATTCTAATGTAAATTCACTCAAAAAGGCATTGCAGTGCAAATTATAGTTGTGTTTAAGTACATTTTGTGCATACTGCTATCATACTTATAATTACTATAAACTATGTTAATTTAGTATGCCTCTGTAATATTTCAAGTGATCTAAAAATGCACTTCCTAACTATATTTAGTGCTTTAAAAGTGTCCCACTATGACAATAATGTTTTTGAAGTGAAGTTCAATTACAACCTAAACATCATAGACACGTACTTTCAGTGCAATGTTATTATAGTGTAAGGTAGAAACAACTTGTTTGAAGTATATTTCATCTGTACTTTTATCCCCATTTTGTTATATTTAAGCATTAATTTTGCTATTATACTACAAGTGTATTGTATTACAATTCAGTTCAAGTGCATTAAACGTCTTGGTTACGTATGTAACCTCAGTTCCCTGATGGAGGGAACGAGACGTTGTGTCGAGAACGACAGATGGGGTTCGCCCTTGAGAACCAATCAACTCTGACTACTATAGAAAAGGCCAATGAAATTTGGCGAATGAAATTTGCATGCCGGGCTCCGCCCCCGGATATCCGGTATAAAAGGAAGCCGGCGTGCATCATTCACTTACCTTTTGTTCTGAAGAGCCTGAGAGCCTCTCACGACTGCAGCAGAATACGATACGTGTTTGTGGCATAAGGGACACAACGTCTCGTTCCCTCCATCAGGGAACTGAGGTTACATACCTAACCAAGACGTTCCCTTTCTGTCGGTCTCTCGACGTTGTGTCGAGAACGACAGATGGGGTTGCCTATGGAAAACGCCACAACGCTGTATCGCGTCACAATCTCTAGCGAAGCGACGGTAACAAGCCTGGGCGTGTCAGCTCGATGCTTTCGCGAAACTGTAACCTTCCAGTGTGGTGGTCGGGGGGTACCAGAGCTTTCTTGGAGAAAGATGGTTACAGCCCTGACCGGTAACCTTTCACGGACGGGGCCTTAGCTCTCTACAGGCGAGAGGCCGTCCGGCTCGGGTTTACACCGGGTAAGCGCCACTTCCTTAATCAGGAATGCGCTGCAGAGGCCACCTCCTACCCGTGGGGAGGAATATGGTGGATATAGGTATGGTCTCGTCCTTGGAGGAGAACGCATGGAATGTGCGGACTGGGTAGTTAACCGCGAGGTGGAGGTCCACCTGGGGAAGTTCATGGGTTACCAGGAGTGGGAACCATTCTCATGAGGATACATCAGACGGAACAGCCCACGGAGGGGGTGTTACAGACGTCCGGTAGCACTAGGTCCGGTTAGAGCTATCTGTGATAGTTCATATGGAATCCCGGCCTAAGGGGGAAGGCTGCTCTGCCCAGCCAACCCCCAGGGGGTGCTTGCTTAGTGATGGATGGAATGCCTATTCTTAACCAGTATCTGGGTAAGAAGGGAGGTAGATGAGGTACCAGTTTCTTAGCCATGTGTTTGGGTAAGAAGAAAAAGATAGATAGCACACTGAACCAACCTGTTAGAGGGTGGAATGGTGCTTTCGCAGGCATACGCCCCCCCGGATGCCAGTCCTACATGTCGCCACGTAGGACGTGGGCTGACACCGGGTTTACGCGAAGGTTGTGAACCTTTGCGAAGGTGTTTGGGCGTAGCTCAACCCGCAGCTCTACAGATGTCTGCTAGAGAGGCGCTTCTGCCAGTGCCCAGGAGGTGGCTAAAACTCCGTGCGGAGTGAGCCCTCACTGCCAATGGACATGGGAGATTCTGAGATCGGAATGCCGTCGTAACGGTTTCCACGACCCAGTGCGCCAGCCTCTGTTTGGAGACAGTCTTCCCCTTCTGCTGTCCTCCAACAGACACGGAGCTGGTCAGAGCTTAAGAGCTCTGCGTGCGGTCCAGCACATACTGGACACAACACTGATCGGGTTGGGTCTTCCTCCCGTATGGGGAGCGCCTGCAAGTTCACCACTTGGCCCCGGAGGGAGTAGTGGGAACTTCTTGGGCACGTATCCGGGCCTGGGTCTCAAGATAACGTGAGAGTTTTCAGGGCCGAATTTAAGGCAATCCGGTGACACGGAGGATGCTCGATGGTCCCCTACCCTCTTGAAGGGAGTGAGCGCCGTCAGGAGGGCCGTCTTGCTCTGTGAGGAAGATCGGATTCTCCGAGGGGCTCTTGGGGGGCACTGAGGCTCCCCAGGACCACTTAGGGTCCCAAGAGGGTATGGAGCGGAGATGAGGCGGATTCCGCCCTCTCGCACCCCTTAGGAACCTGGTGACCAGGTCGTGTTGCCCTAGAAACTTTCCACCGACTGAGTCGTGATGAGTGGCGATAGCGACTACATACACATTCAGTGTGGAGGGGAGATGTTAGTCTCCAGTCTCGTAAGAAGGAAAACACAATCCTGATCGAACACCTCGGTGGGTCTTTCTCGTTGAGAGAGACACCAGGACGAGAAGAGGCGCCGTCTAGAGGCGTGTAACCGCCTAATAGATGGGGCCCTAGCCTGGGTGATGGTCTCTGCCATAGAAGGGGAGTAGCCATCTCAGGATCTTCTCGTCCCGTCTAGAGACCAGACATGGGTGTGCCAGGGGTCTGATCTGGGATGCCAGAACGTGTCCTTCCCCTGATAGAGCAGGTCCTCTGTCAGGGGAATGGTTCAGGGGGAGTCGCTGTCCAGAGCATCAGCTCTGAAGCCAAGTGCGGTTAGACCGGTGGTGTAACAAATAACACTTGGTGCTCCTTCTCCCTGACCTTGCACGGTATTTGTGCAAGGAGGCTCCTGGGGGAGGCGGAAGGTGTGCTTCCGTCCGTCCCGCGGTCAGCTGTGCGCCAGGTTATCCATGTCGAGGGCTCTGCCTCTGACAGGGAATACCAAGCGGGCAGATGGTGGTGTAACGGGAGGCGAACAGGTTTACCTGGCCCTTCCCGAACAGCCTCCAAATGAGCTGGACTGCGCGGGGGTGGAGTCATCACTCTCCACAAGGCATAAACTGGCGAGAAAGCACGTCGGCTGTCTAGTTCAGTTTGCCCGGGGTGTGTGTGTGGCCCGCAGAGAACGGGTCACGTGTTGACTCCACCGGAGGAGGCGTCGAGCAAGTTGTGTTAGCTGCTGTGAGCGAACGCCACCCTGACGATCTGAGTACGCTACAGCTATAGTGCTGTCCTCGGACCAGCACGTGCTTGTCTTGCATGAGAGGCCGTAGTCTGCTCAGTGCAAGTAGCACAGCCCACAACTCTTGGCAATTGATATGCCAGCGCAGGCGGGGGTTCGTCCAACGCCCCGCCTGCGTGCCCGTTGCACACTGCACCGTACCCCTGCAGGGAGACGTCAGTCGTCACCACGACCTGTCTCATAACCTGCCCAGAGGGACCTGAGTCCGTCGAAAAAGTCATGGAAGACTAGGGGTTATGGTGGTCGGAAGCAGGGCGTCATCACCATGCGCCTGCTGCCGGTGTGCCACGCTCTCCTCGGAACTCGACTCTGAAACCAGTGTTGGAGCGGTCTCATGTGCATCAACCCGAGGGGTATTAACCCGCGAGGACGCCATGTGTCCCAGGAGCCTCTGAATATTTCAGGGGGACCGCTGTCTGCCTGAAAATGTTCCAGGCAGTTCAACACTGGCTGGGCGCGAACTGCGGACAGTAGCGCCGACATGGTGACAGAGTTGAGTTCCATACCGAGAAAGAGGATGCTCTGCACTGGAGAGAGCTTGCCTCTCTCTTGGTTGACCTGGAGTCCCAATCGATCTAGGTGCCGGAGCACCAGGTCCCTTTGTGTACATAACAGATCTCACGAGTGTGCCAAGATAGGCCAGTCGCTGAGATAGTTTGGTACCCGCTCGCCTTCCTCCCCTCAGGGAGAAAGGGCGGTTTCCACGATCTTCGTGAAGACCGTGGAGACAGGGACAGACCGAAAGGGAGGACTCTGTACTGATATGCCCGCCTCTCGCACGCGAACCGTGGGAACGGCTGGTGTCGAGAAGGATCGAGACATGAAAGTAAGCATCCTTTAGGTCGATTGCCACGAACCAATCCTAACACCTGATAGATGTCAGGACGCGCCTCTGCGTGAGCACCCTGAACGGCAGCTTGTGAAGGTGCCCTGTTCAGGGTACGCAGACCTGCAACCCGCCGTCTTTCTTTGGAATGATGAAGTGCGGGTCGTGACCCACTGAACATCTTGGTTTTAAGGGACGAACTCGATGCCTGTTTTGCCAGAAGGGTGGTGACCTCTACCCGAAGTACGGAGGCGTCCCTGCCTCTGACAGAGGGAGAGATGATGCCCCTAAACTTGGGAGAGTCTCTGGCAAACTGGATCGAGTAACCAAGACGGACCGCCCTCATTAGCCAGCGAGACAGTGTGGGCAGCTCTCGAGCTCCCAGGGACTGTGACAGGGTGACCAAGGGGACGGTCTGCTTCATCATTCCCACGGGGGAGGTTCGTCGGCTGGCGGAGCTAACCATGTCGCGGGGGTCCCCGGAGGGAAGGTTGGCTCCGCCTTTTTACCTGCCTGGCGGGACAATGGCACACACTGTCTGTTTGAGAGTGGTGACAGCTGTCGTATGTGTACGACCTCACGCCTTGCCAGGGTG
Organism: Triplophysa bombifrons; assembly: GCA_029783895.1. Classification (NCBI taxonomy): domain Eukaryota; kingdom Metazoa; phylum Chordata; class Actinopteri; order Cypriniformes; family Nemacheilidae; genus Triplophysa; species Triplophysa bombifrons. Next base: position 3,609,372 of record CM056465.1, read on the forward strand.
TGAGGTCGGTTCGCCGTGCACAGTCCAGTGGAGTGTGCGATAGGCTGCAAGTACACCCGGGGAGAAGTAAAAACTCTGCGAGTAGTGGGCGCCAGGCCCTGAAAAGGGCCCAGCTTTGGTGACGAGGCAGGAGTCGTCCCGTACCGACCAATCAGAGCCGTGGCTGTGAAGGTTCGGGCCCGATGTTTTTCTCCCTTGGGTCTTCCCGTCAGTGTCCCTTCTCGAGAGAAGGTTGCTGACGGGGTGGAGGTTTCCCCCTCGACCTCTGCTTCCGGGGTGCCGCCTGTGGGGGCACAGGAACCGGAGCGATGTCGAAGGGGTCCTGGGTTGCAGGGAAGCAGACGTCACGTGAGATCTCGGAGGCCTGTAGGCGGCCGAGTCGCGGCGTGAGGCTAATTGCCACTGTCTGCTTCACCGTCAAAAACTGCTGAGCGCAGTCCTCGACGGTGTTACCAACAACCCACCTTGCGAGATGAGTGCATCAAGAAAGCGGGCTTCCTTGGTGTCACTCTTCTGCACAAGGTATAGCCGGGGGTGTCTCTCTCGGACCACTACCGTGGACATCGTCCGACCCAGGGCCCGCGCCGCCACCTTAGTCGCCCGTAGAGCGCTGTCAGTGGCGGCACGGAGATCCTGCATTATACCCGGGTCGGCCTTACCCTCGTTGAGCTCTCTCCACGCCCTGGCCTGGCGGACCTGCAGGATGGCCATGGCGTAGAGAGGAGGCAGCCTGGCCCGCGGCAGTGTAAGGCCTCGACACCAGTGATGTCGAAGTCCCACATGCTTTGGACGGTAGGCGTGGCCGATTCCCCCCCAGGAGGTAGCCGCCCGCGGCACAGGTGCACCGCAGGCACCCGAGCCACCCGGGGGATCTCGACGTAGCCTTTGGCTGCCCCACCAACGAGGGAAGTAAGGGAGCCGGAGCTAGCTTCACTGGAACGGTCCGTGAATGGAGCGTTCCAAGTTTTACATAGCTCCTCATGCATCTCCGGGAAAAACATGGCACCCGGGGTGCGGTTTGCACCGCGCTCCGACCTCAGGAACCACGCATCTCCGGGTTAGCATGGATGACATCATTTCTGCTTCCTCCTGAACTCGACCGCTGTGGGTGGAGCTCGGATTCGTCAGATGTCAGTCTCCCTCCGATGCTGCGAGCGACCTCTCATCTACGTCACACATCGTTTCCGAGTGTGTGCGTGAGAATCCGGACGGTATGCCACCGCTGGCTGGGGAACGTTCAGAAAAGCGAATCGGGGTGCGATCGGCCCGTGAGCACTTGGCTGGCGGGTTTACGTTCGCAGAGTTCCCCATATCACTAACGCTGCTAACGTGGGTGGTCATCGGGGCCGTAGCCACAGATGTCACAGCCCAGGTAGCAGACGAAATGGTGGCTGGTTCCCGTAGGAAGACAGCCACCCGTGACCGCAACTTCTGAATGACAATCTGCCCGCAGTGCGGGCAGATGTGTCAACGAATGCTGCTTCAGCGTGCTGGACGCCCAGACGCCTAACGCAGCGATCGTGTCCATCCCCCTCCTCGATGAGGGTGCCGCACCTAAGAGAACAGCGGGACATGCCGCGCTGGAGAATGCTCAGTCAGTCCTGAAAAGGACTTTTTGAGAAAAAATCTCTAACACCTCCGGAACCGCCGAGACGCCCAGGGGAAGGTCGCTGCAGGTAGGGACGATCCGCTGCAACACGTCGTAGATCCGGCAGAAGAAGAAGAATTCATTGAATTCGTTCTGTTCGTAGTCATGAGCGAAGGCTCTGAAGAACAAAAGGTAAGTGAATGATGCACGCCGGCTTCCTTTTATACCGGATATCCGGGGGCGGAGCCCGGCATGCAAATTTCATTCGCCAAATTTCATTGGCCTTTTCTATAGTAGTCAGAGTTGATTGGTTCTCAAGGGCGAACCCCATCTGTCGTTCTCGACACAACGTCGAGAGACCGACAGAAAGGGAACCAACAGATTACAAATTGCGTTTCTGAAAATCTGACACAAAAGTAACACACAAAAGCAGATATTGGCAAAAGTTGGAACCTTGAACAGTCGACTTTCTCTGAAATGCCGGGAACAGATCGAACAATGGCGAACAACTTACTACATGCGAATCTAGCTCTGACTTGAATTACTAGAGGCCTTGTAGCTCTCAATGTTGCACTTCCTCCGTAGAAGGCCCCGGATCTCTGCCACCTCGGTGTTGGGGAATCGCTCCCTCACTGCATCTGTGAAAACAGGAAAGAGACATGGGCATGAATTAAAACAGGATAGACAATGTATAATATTGAAATACAATCATTGATGATTATGGATTTGTCAATTAATCATGACAATGGATTTGGATTCATAACTATGACATTACTGTACCTATTGTTTTTTTCTGGCTCAAGCTGTTCCTGCAGCTCGCCTTTTTTTCCTTTTCCTGTGAGGGTTGCCTTAGCCAAGGTTTCCCTGCCAAACACCAATGTGGCCAGTTCCTGTGTGAAGAGGGACATCCTCCTCGCACTCAGCCTCTGATAGAGGCGTTTTGGGACTTGCACTAAAGAGTTGCCCAATGACACCTGTGAAAACACTCAAGCAGATTAAGACAAAAGGTAAATTACAAACACTTCTCTATAGGGCAGGTTGGCACGTGTCTTGGCTTCAAGTGTTTTAACACAAACAGTACCTCCACAATCTTGTAAGATTTTTTTTGTGTATGATTTTTGCACCCAATCATAACAAAGACATAACAAGGATTGGTTTAAGGTCCTTCAGTCATGCCATGTCTTCTTTGCTCCCAGTGTGACTGATAGTGCGCTAGGATTCATGGAAATCATGGAAGACAAAGCTGAATCTTCCATTTTGTTTAGGACTGTTTTGAGTGAAGACACTAGTCCTGGCAGCTCAAAAATAAGGATATAGTATAAAAAGGGTCAGTATCACATTATGACACAAAATAGCACCTATATAAATGTCATTTTACAACAGCTACATCTGTTTTAACTTTAATTTATTTCTGATTGGATGATGATCCTTACTCATACTTTTCACCGCTAGCATGCATGTCTGACATGAATGTTCCACTCACTCAAAGCTACAGGGCAATAATTCCATTATTAAGTGTGAAGATGGAGTAGGGCGAATGTTCAGTTTAGCTTGTGAAGTATAGAGAAGCACAGGGTTCCCAAGTTTTTTTTTAACTACCATGACCAACTATGAATGGTGCAATAAACTAACTGACCAAAGATTTCAAAGCATCCTCGTAGCGTTCAAGCATCTTTTACCTTTTAGAGTGGGAGATGAATAAATAGTCATTGATTTTGAATTAAAGTTGGGTTAACTACAACTGCTCAAGCAAGCAGTAAAGCTAATAACCAGATAGACAACAAATTTGTGTGGAAATATATTTGCATTAATTTGCCATATTGCTCAATCAGTGAAATTCAAACAAGGAGTATTAACAGTAGTCAATGACGGCAAAAATCTCAAATTTGTAATGGGAAGTCAGTTCTGTATTCTAAGACATAACACGTAACATGCATGTTCTTCAAATTAACAGTGGGATGCATGTCTTGAATTCATAAAAGTTGACTTCATGACCACAATGACAGCAGGTGTATGGGAGGGTTCAGGTGGTGGCAGAGATAACCCCGGCATCACTAGCATACATATACACCCACCCACCTTTCAGAGCCTTCAAACTGTCCTTATCCATTTCAACAAAAACAACAGGGACTGTCCCTGGCCAGACTGGAATCTCAATGTTCCATAAATGTTAAGTCATAAATCAAGCTTACGGTCGCTTCTGGACTACTTTGTAGTTTTCTGTGTAGAAGACACATAAAATACAAATTTAATGTGACCTTTTAATAATACAAAATAATAATTTCAAGACAGGAATGTCACTGTCATTTAATTTAGTTGTACTTTATTACTTTCATCAGTATTGGGTACTAATGTCCATACCATGTTATGGCGGGAGTACATCCCCTCTGTACATTGAAAATGTCTCCTTGACACAACTGTATTTGTTGCACCCCGCCTGTTGCACCTTCGTGATAAATATGTTGTCCCCAACAACCGAATGACTTTATTAACTTTGACTTAACCAATTATCTGAATTGTCATTAAATGGACATGCTGCATAGCGACGAGGAATTCCATAATACTAACGTTACTAGCTAAACCTTCACTAGAACCTAAGCCAAACACTTCAAAGATAAGGTATGGGTCTGTAAACGCTCTATAGGAGGACTTATTCACTATGCCATTTTTCCATTACAAGGTACCTGCTCGACTCGCCTCGCCACACTGTGCGTCCGTTTTCCATTGCAGATTTTAGTACCGCCTCAGCGTCATCGCTGGTCGTCTTATATACTGGCTCGACGGACACACCATCGCACAAGTATAAACATCAGGCCACTTGAGCTTGTTTTACAGTTCTGCGGTGGCACTGCGTGGAGCCTCTGCAGAACTGTAAAACAAGCGGCGCCGCAGTAACTGCCGTGACCTAACACGACACACATCGATGGTGTGTTGATGTTGCCACAGGGTCCAATCGTAGACAGACACAGGAAGGTAATTATAATTTGTATCATTATTTTAAATTGTTGATATGTTTTTCTTCATCTTCTTCTTCTTCTTCTTATAATTATGGTAGTAATTTGCCTACTACTTCTACAATAATACTAATAATAATACTAATAAAAAGAAGAAGAAGAAGGCCCTAGTATAGCAGTACTAATAATATTATTACTAATAAAAAATAATGGTAATAATGGGCTAAAGCTATACTGTCTTGAAATTGTCGTTTGTTTCAGGGAAAAGGCAGAACACATAAACAGTACAAGCAGTACATTTGTAGCACTGGTGTTGAAGTCCCTGACAGAATTTTAGGACGTCATGACAGAGAAGTAAGCTAGCATATATGATGATGTAAAGTATTGTTTTATGATTATGACATTGCATGGATTACAACGTGTAAAATTTTCAGCCAAAAAAATTGCTTAATTCCCAAGTTGCTTTGACGCACTGCAAAAACACACATTTTTCTAATTTCAGAGTGGATCAGTTGGAGCAAGTTGTTTTACTTCTAGTGCTTTAAGATCCCACTCAATACCAAAACAACACCTGATTCAGTGACTAACTTTCCACACACTTTGTGCTAACTTCAGAATGAATAATTTTTAAATGATTAGAAACTTGACAAGATATGATAAACCTGAATACTTGAGAATGTTTTGTTCATTGTACTGAATGTTTTTTTCAATCTTAATGTGTCATTTTGTAGGATGGAAATTGTGGATATGACCTTTTGAACTCTGGAGCACCAATTACCAAGGGTCAAAGTTTGTTCCTTCTAATGGCCTACGTCCTGAGGCATAACCTGACTGGGATTGCTCTGGACCAGCTTTTACGAATTTTTCATGAACTTTTCCCTGCACTGATACCAGCAACCTTGTATTATTTCCATAAATCCTATGGCCAATATGGCGAGTATATGCCCCATTTCTACTGCCATTATTGTTCAAATTATATTCGAACAAAAGAATGTGGTTTGACACAGTGTGTTCTGTGTGAGGCAGAATTCAATGTGAATTCCAGTCTAGAAAAGGTTCATATTTTTTGGCTATCAGTTTATCTTATGGAAAATCCCAACATCAAAGTCCAAAGACATACATCAACTCCAGGTTTAATTTGTGATGTGCAATGTGGAGGGGAGTATAGGAGGCTTAAAGATAATGGTGAAATACAGTTGTGTTCAAAATTATTCAACCCTCACTGAAATTGATTGTTTGGGTCGGTTTGACATTGATTATGATCATTCAGTCATCCTGCTTACAATTAAATCAAAGAGGCACGTGTAGGTCAGACAAATATAACATAACATTTATAATGAAATAACCACAAATGTCTTTTCAGAGCTCAAATCATTATCAGTTTTATTCAACCCCCAAGTGACATTCAATCTTAGTGTCACGGTTCTGCCTATCTTGTTTGGCTTATTCTTGGTCTTGGGGCAGAACCAGTGCAGAATTCCCTGTTTCATGTGGGGAGAGACATTTTTGACCTTTCTGGTCTTCCATACTCTCCCCGAGTCTCGTCTGTGTTTCCCGCCATTTCGTGTCATTAGCTTCCCCTTAGTGTTTCATCTGTTTCACCTGTCCCTTATTAATTATCCTGTCTTTGTCTCCCTATAAGAGTCCTCTTGTTTCATTGTCTTGTGCGGTTCATTGCGTGTGTTCTTGTTTGTATGAAGTCCCTCGTACATGTTAGCCGTTTCATGCCTGTTCCTGTTCCCAGTCATTGTAAGTGTCAGTTCAGTGTTTATCAAGTCTTTGTTTTTTTGTATCCAGTTTAGTTAGTCTAGTTCCTGTGTCCTTTTGTTAAAGGTACCCTGTTCTGTTTCCCCCCTCGTGGGTTTTTGTTTTGTCCTTTTGTATATATTGTTTATTAAATATCTTGTTACCCCCTACCTCCTTGTCTCGTGCTGCCTGCAATTGGGTTCTCTGCTTTGTCTCCCCTGAGTGTTCATGATAGAATGAACCGCCAACAACAGAACCCAGCAGGCACGAAAGCGAAACGTGCAAGTCAGGCCCGTCGCCTGTGCAAAGTTCGTCAGGGATACGGCGACGTGCTTGACTTCGCGGATCGCTTCTTCGAGGCTGCAGGGGAGATGGTCCATGATGAGCAGGAACAGATGGTCCTGTTCAATGGCGGCCTCAACTACCCTCTGACGCGGGGGGAGATGCAGACGCTGAGACCGCTGGGCTTCACCGAACTGATCAGGTACGCCATGAATCGGTCGGAGCCCAGGGTCTCAGTTGAGTCCTACTCTCCTTCCCCGCTGGCCGCCATCCCCGAGGGTTGTTCCCTGCAAATCGGGGTCATAGGCCTCTCTCCACCATCCGCAGCCTCTCCACCATCCACCAGTCTCCGTGGACGATGCCCACGGAGACAGTCGTGGAACTCCCCGTCTGACTCCTCCGGCAATGAGCTAGCCATTCCTCTCACCACCTCACTTCCGTCGGCAGCACGTCCTGTGGGCCGCTCTAGGAAGAAGAAGCCGAGGAGGGGAGGGCAGCCGAGTCCGGTGGTCCCGAGTCCGGTGGTCCCGAGTCCGGTGGTCCCGACTCCAGAGGTGTCAAATCCCAAATATTTTTTGGGGGGGCGCCGTGGGGAGGTGACGGTCCGAGCGTCCAGCTCGGCCGCAGATTCCTTCCAGGAGCCGGCACCAAGCCCGGTCCAGCAACCGGCACCAAGCCCGGTCCAGCAACCGGCACCAAGCCCGGTCCAGCAACCGGCACCAAGCCCGGTCCAGCAACCGGCACCAAGCCCGGTCCAGCAACCGGCACCATGCCCGGTCCAGCAACCGGCACCATGCCCGGCCCAGCAACCGGCACCAAGCCCGGTTGCAAGCCCGGTCCAGCAACCGGCACCAAGCCCGTTCCAGCAACCGGCACCGAACGCTGCCCAGCTGCCAAAGAGCGCTGCCCAGCAATTGTTCCAGCCGGAATCCTACCCGACGTCATGCCCTGTCCAGCCGGTGTTCAGTCCGGCGTCTAGCCCGGCATTCCAGCCGGTCCTCCAGCCCTTGTCTTGCCCGGCATTCCAGCCGGGGTCCGTTCCTACAGTCCTGTCGGGGACAAGAACATTTCCCCCAAGGACTTCCTCTGTCAAGCCCCCTGGGGCTCCGCGCTCCAGTGCGTCCCCCAGGGCTAGGATTCCCCCTCCCAGCCCTGCCCCTTTTGGACTTTCAATGTCTTCTTGTTTGCGTCAGGATGTCGCTCCTTAAGGCGGGGGTTCTGTCACGGTCCTGCCTATCTTGTTTGGCTTATTCTTGGTCTTGGGGCAGAACCAGTGCAGAATTCCCTGTTTCATGTGGGGAGACATTTTTGACCTTTCTGGTCTTCCATGCTCTCACAGAGTCTCGTCTGTGTTTCCCACCATTTCGTGTCATTAGCTTCCCCTTAGTGTTTCATCTGTTTCACCTGTCCCTTATTAATTATCCTGTCTTTGTCTCCCTATAAGAGTCCTCTTGTTTCATTGTCTTGTGCGGTTCATTGCGTGTGTTCTTGTTTGTATGAAGTCCCTCGTACATGTTAGCCGTTTCATGCCTGTTCCTGTTCCCAGTCATTGTAAGTGTCAGTTCAGTGTTTATCAAGTCTTTGTTTTTTTTGTATCCAGTTTAGTTAGTCTAGTTCCTGTGTCCTTTTGTTAAAGGTACCCTGTTCTGTTTTCCCCCTCGTGGGTTTTTGTTTTGTCCTTTTGTATATATTGTTTATTAAATATCTTGTTACCCCCTACCTCCTTGTCTCGTGCTGCCTGCAATTGGGTTCTCTGCTTTGTCTCCCCTGAGTGTTCATGACACTTAGTACTTAGTACAACATCCTTTCACAGTTATAACAGCTTTTAAACGTGAAGCATAGCTTGACACAAGTGTCTTGCAGCGATCTACGGGAGGCAAAAGCCTCCAGTTCAGTCACATTCTTAGGCTTGCGCACTGCAACTGCTTTCTTTAAGTCTCACCAGAGGTTCTCAATCGGATTTATGTCTGGTGACTGCGATGGCCACTTCAAAATGTTCCAGCCTTTAATCTGCAACCATGCTCTAGTGGACTTGGAGGTATAGTTGAGATCATTGTCCTGTTGAAAGGTCCAACGTCTTCCAAGCCTCAGGTTTGTGACGGACTGCATCACATTGTCATCCAATATCTCCTGGTACTGAAGAGAATTCATGGTACCTTGCACACGCTGAAGCTTCCCAGTACCTGCAGAAGCAAAACAGCCCCAAAGCATGATTGACCCCCCGCCATGCTTCACAGTAGGCAAGGTGTTCTTTTCTTCATAGGCCTTGTTCTTCCTCCTCCAAACATAGCGTTGATCCATGGGTCTAATTTTGTTTCATCAGTCCACAGAACACTATCCCAAAACTTCTGTGGTTTGTCCACATGACTTTTGGCATACTGCAGTCGACTCTTCTTATTCTTTGGGGACAGCAAGGGGGTGCGCCTGGGAGTTCTGGCATGGAGGCCTTCATTACGCAGGGTGCGCCGTATTGTCTGAGCAGAAACTTCAGTACCCACATCTGACAAATCTTTTCTCAGTTCCTCAGCAGTCACACGGGGACTTTTCTCCACTCTACGCTTCAGGTAGCGCACAGCAGTCACGGCCAGGTAGCGTTTCAACAGTGCCCTTTGCCTTGAATTTGCGAATGATGCTTCCTATGGTGTCTCTTGGTATGTTTAACATCTTTGCAATCTTCTTATAGCCATTGCCCTTCCTGTGAAGAGTAATCACCTGTTCTCTTGTCTTCCTGGACCATTCTCTTGACCTCACCATGTTTGTAACCACACCAGTAAATGTCTAGAAGGAGCTGAGTATCACAGTCATTTTAAAGCTGCCTAATTGGTGCTTATTAGGCTTTATTGCTGCTCCCTGATATCCACAGGTGTTTTCAATACCTGATTGAAAACACTTCATTGAACCTCTGTTCTTCAGAGTGGTAGTCTTTAAGGGGTTGAATAATTATGTCAATGAAGAATTCACAAAAGAAACAATTACTACTGTATTACAAAACTAATTGATGTCATTTTAGTTGCATATGGTTCTTTAAGAAGTGCTTGTAGGATTTCATTCTGAATACAATTACAAATATACACTAAATTCCCTAAAACCATTTACAGCATTGGGGGTTGAATAATTTTGAACACAACTGTATAACTGGGGCCACGATATGTCTTCTTAATACTGTTCTGGTATTTCTCAGGGACATAATAACTGTGGTGTGCTGAAGACCAGTGCCCATTGCATGTAAAATATATCTAAATATGTCTTGTTTGTGCCCAAAATGACTCAGAAATTAATAATAAATAATAAACCCTGTTATGATTTTGCTAGACTTATCTGTAGCCTTTAATACAGTTAATCATCAGATCCTGATAGCAACCCTATTATCTCTCAGGATCACAGGGACTCCTCCATTCTGGTTCAAATCCTTCCGCTCCGGTAGATCCTTCAGGGTGTCATGTAGTGTTGTTTTTGGCGGCCTGTTTTACTTTTAGTTTTAGTCACGTTCATACTCTTTTTAGGCTAGTCAAGTTTCAGTCGACTAAAAGTCTGAGCATTTTAGTCTTATTTTAGTCAGAATTATCCATGACTATTTTCGTCTAGTTTTAGTCAACGAAAACTGATGACATTTTTCACTAAACACTAAACACACTAGTATACATCAGACACAGAAGTATATCATGATGTCACTTCTTTGCAATACCAAAGCACTGACTGTAAAATTACCACACCTATGAGCCAATCTATTCAACACAGCCATCAGGTGCGCAAACACATGATTGCTAAATTGTAGACACACCAATCAGGTTTAAGCACTTTACAAATGCAGCAGGTAGGTTCACCTGCCTTCAACCAAAATGGAAGGAGTAAAAATAAGAGTGAGGGAGAGAGGAGGAGTACACAGAGGAAGAGAAGGAGGTAGAGGTAGAGGTAGAGGAAGAGGCAGAGGCGAGGTAGACCTGAAGCAGGAGGAGAACGTGCACAAAGAAGGAGATGACCAAACTTATCAAATGACATGCGTGCAACACTAGTGGACCATGTTGTGAACACACGGCAGTGATGTGCACAGGAATTTTGAGTTGCAGTTGCTCTGACCTGAAAAAAGGGCACCCCCCAAAAAAACCTCACAGGCTATATGAAGGACAGGGAAAAATAGGGTCTTTATTAAAAATTATATACAAAGTAAAACACTGAAATACAACACTCAATCACATTAACAACTACTAATAATAAAACAGAAAAACATGACTTGACTCATGAAAATCCCTACATCAATGTCCTTATCAATATCTTTTCAAGTCACTTTAAAGGAGAAGCCGCCTATTAGGGGCCATTTCAACAAAAATCTTCAGATCTTCTTTCTTATCGATTCCTATGTTCTTCACTATGGCCAGCAGGATGAGGTCAGACAGCCGCTCTTGACCACACTGATTTCTGAGCCTTGATTTGACCAGCTTCAGCTTTGAAAAGGATCGTTCTACCGTTGCAGTGGACACTGGTAGAGTGGCATATATTTTGATTTGTTTGAATAGTGTGGGGAATATGATGTTAGCATTGTTTTCCTTGAATACTATGAGCATAGACTTGACTGTCCTCTTGGGACACTTGTAAGACGCATGGAAGACTCTCGGCTCTGTTTGAAGGTTGGTCTCTTCTCCTTGAAGTCCATAAAATGCACATAGTGAATGTGCTGCATCAACACCTTGGCCAATATCCTTCCACTGCTCTGGGTCAGTGAGTCTCTCCAGTGACATCACAATGTCCCTTCCCCGTAAAGTCTTCTCTCAAGCTCCTGTCTCAATCTGAGGTCTGGACTGCATCATCTTCTCTTGCTGATTTGGAAGTGTATTTCTGCTTTGCAGGGACTTTTCTTTGTCTACCTGGAATATTTGTGGGAATGCTTATGTCATTTTCCTCTGCAATTGTTGTGGCAGTGTTGTATATTTGTGAGAATTGGCTGTCTCTCCTCAGTTCCACTACTCGCTTCAAGACACCATCTAACACAGAGTAAGCAGCAGCCAAGTCCAGGTCATCCTGCTGGAGTACTTTTTAGGCAACTGATGTCTCCATGAACACTGGCGTTGCTATTTCAAGACACAGCAACAATTCAAAATCTATGCTGTTGAACAGCATTAAAGCTTCTCCTGCAGCCAGATCAGGGGGGTCACGCTCTCTCAGATCTCTCAAGTACTTTAGGGCAGCAGGGAGGACCTTCCTAATTGTCTTTAAAACATCTTCCCTGCAGCTCCACCAGGTGTCTGAAAGCCTCTGTAGTTCAAGGACACATTGGTCTGGATTCATGGCTTTTTAAGAATCCACAAATGGAGCATGGCGCTTTGTAGAGTTGGCAATAAATGTGTACAACCACAAAGTGCTTGTCGGATTTTGCACTCTCAACTTAAACGAGATTTAAACAATGTGCATGGCAGTGCACCTATAATGCTCTCAAATTTTGTCTCTGAATCAACAATGGACTGCAGCCCATTGTAGCGTCCACTCATATTGGCAGCTCCATCATATCCCTGTCCATAGACATCTTGAATGTTGAAGTTGTTCTGCTCAAGTAGCTTCATCACTTCATTCTCCAGTGCCTCTCCTGTTGTTGATGCCACATCACATAGTTGGACAAAGCGTTTCTTTAAAGTCATGTTGTCGACATATCGTACAACAAAGGACACCTGCTCAATATGTGACACATCAGTGGTCTCGTCCAGCAAAATAGAATGTTGTGATGCTTATGTCACTTCCTTCTGTATGACTGATGAGGTGATTGATGATGAAGTGCTTTTATGAGGTCGTTGTGTGTCCTATTGGACAGGAGAGACACCTGGCACCTTTGGTTTGATGCTTGTTTTTCCTTGACTGCATCAAGATGAAGCCCGAGTACGCTGTCATATTGGCCAAGCAAATCCACCAGGTTCAAAACATTTCCTCTATTTGAACTTGACAAGCCTTCTTCATTTCCCCTAAAGGCCAAAGCTTGTTTTGCCAGATATAATGTGATGTCTATTAAACGGAACATAATCTCTCTGTTTTTCTGCCTCTCTCTTTCTTTTGCTGCTTCCAACTGAGAATCAGCTAGTGCAAAAGCCCTCTGCAGTGTATCTTTTGTAAAGGCATTCCACATAATCATGCTAGGCATATGCAATTCACTGCTGCGCTGCTCCTTAATCTTCATTTTGGCCTGCCTCCACAAGTTTATCCCTACAGACTTCCATCCTGTCCTGCTCTGAATTTTTTCCTCATTCATAAAATTCCTGCAGTTAAAGCAATGCATGGCATCATTCAGTGGAGAATATTCCAGCCAGGGGTCATCGTTATACCATTGGGTTTGAAAAGAGCGCCCATCTGGATTTTTAGGGAACTTTACCATAGGACTGAATTGGAAAATGTGGTGAAGGTCTGATCGTATTTAAGATTGCTGCTTTGTACATGAGCTGGACATGGGGGATTAACCAACCTCAGCAAAAAATCTAAATCTGTTGACTCTGCCCCACTCGTCATCAAAATATTTTCCCTTGCTGATGCTCTCGTCTCCCTCATCTAATCCTCTTGCTCATCTATCATTTCACTTTTTTGCCGGTCTGTCCTGATCTCATCTGGGATTGGCTCTGGCTCTGGCTCTCTGAATGCAGCTGATGCACTGCGCTCATCATCTTTCCAATTACATATTATTGTTATTGCCATTATCATTATTATTTTAATGCCCACTAGTGGTATTTATGTTATGCTCAGGCAAGATCTTTGACATGAAGTCTAAAATAGCCTATGTTTTTTTAGATTACAATTATTAAGCATGCAGCTCTTTAACCCTGTACGTTCTAGCATGGTCCTCTCATCTCATATTTGGTGATCATCACTTAGGCCTGAAAAATAGTAGCCTATATCTCTTATGATTTAGGTTAAACGTGGCAAACTCAGCCTGGATTAATGAAGATTTTAATTAATTTCACAAAACTTGATGATGATGATCGTTCGTTTGTTATAAATCACAAACTCACCTTTTCTGAAAACGTTGAGTCTTCTCACCCGACAACCGCAACAATCTCCTTCTAGGACCGCTCATGCAGGCTCACCTCAGGTGCCGGTCGCGTGCAGCGCTGCAGCCATGTAAACAGAGTTTGCCCTTCCCCTACTGACTTTCATTTTCAGTGCCCGATTATGGAAGTGAATGAGGCTTTGCGTTGTTTTTTATCTAGGCCTACGTGAAATTCTGCATACATTGTACGATATTTTTTTTCACCTCCGAAGGGCAACGTGAGTCGAGAAGGGTATATGGGCAGTTGCCCGGGCAACCTGAGCAACCCCCCAGTGCACGTCCCTGACTGCTTGCTACAGCTGAGAACTTCCCGCCGGTCTGCATTAAAGCTGTACGATTGCAGTGCACAGTGTACACATTTTATTAATACAGAAAAGGTTCTTAAAAAATGCTAATGACAGCAGGGAACACTGTAGAAAACAACCAAATAAACAAATTTGAATGTATAACACAAGAAAACAAAAGCAAATAACCGCAGGGCTGGGGAACCCAAAGGGAGAAACTTTGATGGATTTGAGTTGTATCAAGAAGAAAACTCCACACAAACTCACACCAATGTGCACTTTACTTACACTATTAAACACTGCGTTACACCATCCACCCGTGAGACCCCGGCCTCTGTAAGAAATCAAAAAGTAATTAATACCAAATCAACTTCAGACACACAATAAACCAAAAATAACTAATAACAAAACTCCTTAACAATAAAATAATCATCGGGTTCATGTACCAGTTACCTATATGCAATCCACAGATAGCTCTAGATTGCAGGTACTTGGTCCCATGAGGCACGCATGCAACTCACAGTAAATGAAAGAAACACAACCGAAAATAATCGTACATAATAATAATTTCACAATAATAATTTCAGAAAGACGAAACAGAAAATAAAATAAAGAAAGGCTCATGAAGCTTAACGTCTGGGTTCTTTGCAGACGTACACAAAGCAGCACTATGAATGCGTACGGTAACCTAACGAGAGCTGTTCTCTATAAGCAGCGGTGATAACGGCGTTTAAGCGGCCATGCATTGGAACACGACCGCAGTCAGCGGTGCGAAGAAACGGTCCATTGGAACAAGAAGGAGAATCCTAAACAAACACAAAATGGAGAAATTAACACTAATAGTAATCCTCCTCAATGTAAAGGCTCTGTATGAAGCACTTACCAGAAGGGGTTATACCTCATGTGCGTCACTTTTCAGGTGCCGGTTCAGTCAGTTCACCCGCTTGTGTGAAGGGATGAAAGGAACCATGCCTTTAGCATGTTGGCCAACGTTAAACGCCACTTCGAGTGAATAAATGCAATGTGAAAAAGCTCAGTATACACATAGCTGAACGATGGGCGGTCATATAACCCACAACTGCAGCACGGAAAGACCACCAGAGCAACACCAGTGCAAAGGAAAAGACACGCAACAAGTCAACAGAACGTTAAGAGTAGGCCTATACTGACACTATAAAACAACTAAAAACATAACCGAATGCTAGCAGCTATCAGCTTACCAGCCACCAGCTTACCAGCCACCACCAACGACAGCAGAGCAGAAGGGGGAAAGTATGACGGATCGGACGTGACCCATAGTAGGCTACAACCATTTACCCCTTTAAATACAGTACGCCGCCACACTCACTGATAGGCTAACCTAGCTTTCACTCACCACATCCCATAACACATGGTTGATAAATGATCAGTAGATGACACATGACACTGGCTTCAAAATATAGACTTCATGGATGCAAAAGAAATTTTCAGAGATACACATGAAAACTGTGCATTTTGTGATATTGTAAAGTTTCAACTCACTTAGTATCTAACTCAACATTTTTTCTGTTTAAGATGCTGCATGAAATGACAATGAGGTTAGGAACATACTTGGCAAAGAACATGGAATCATCTCTAAATGAAATGGCCCCACACATCTTCAGGAGTGCAAAAGAAGGAAGTCAAAGGAAACTCTTCGCCAATCTCATTGGACCAGCAGAGGAAACCACAGAAGGGTACTGCATCATATATTTGTTCCTTGCCCAGTGTAAAGTTGCATTATCTGCACTGTCAATGTAAACATTGTAGCACCTAAAAATTGTATTAGTGAAAACATGAAATAATTTTAGTATTATTAAAGTTTACCCAAAAATGTAAATTCTGCCATCATTTAGTCACTCTCTTGTCATTTCAAACCTGCATGACTTTCTTCACCAGAACACAACAGAAGATATTTTGAAAAAGGCTGGTAACTGATGAACAATTGAGCTGCTGGTTTTGTGTCCAAAAGAAGTGAACGGCTACAAGCGTTGTTCAGTTACCAACGTTCTTAAATATATATATATATGTTTTGTGTTCTGCTGAAGAAAGACATATCGGTATGAAATGACGAGAGAGTGAGTGAATGAACTTTCATTTATATCCCTTTAATTGATATCTGTACCTAATGTACAATAATTTGTATCTGTTTATAGGTCTTGTTAGGAATGCTGCTTTTTATTGCCATCATTATTTAAAGAACATGCCAGCTTCCTCTACTGTGTAAACATTGTAAGTATAGTCTTCTGTAGTTTTATTAACATTCGAGGCACTTAACTTAAAAGAAAGGAACGGTTGATGTATGTTTTACAACCCAAAGGTCCTAAACCAACCATAGTGCTTAATGTCTCTCCTGATCCCCTCAAAGCTGAAAGCGTCAGCATTATGATGGACAATGTGAACATCATAAGAGATCAGACACTGACATGACACAGGCAATTGATGCTTGTTTGCGGTCTATTTTCCTTTCAGTGTTTAATACCCAGTTGACATTAAGCACACAGTTAGTTTTATTCCAAATAATATATAAACTAAATTGTCGTCATGACACAAGAATTTTATTTTGCATAATAAAATGAATAAATATAAACTTTTTGAGTGGCCTGGATTGGCTATAATTTCTTATCAATAATAAATAACGCATAATGATAAAGAACCCTTTCGTGGTTCTTTAAAGAACCATTTAAATTGGATTCAAAGAACCATTTTGGAGTTCCGAAAGAAGATGGTGAAAGACCCATTTCTAGTTCTAAATAAAACCATTTCTTTTAAGGTGTAAGATGATTTTTTGAAGATATCCGTTTATTTTGTGCATGTAATCATACTCAATGTGTCTTATATCAGAGTGAAGAGTTAATAAAACATTCACAAGGTCAGTATGATGTGTATGAGTCCAATTCATGAATAATGTGTCAAACAAGTGAAAGTGACTTGTGGTTATTCATTTGACAGTTTGCTTTAGAAATTGACTTCATCTGCAGGTGTTTTCATGGTTCATTGAGTGATGTTTATTTATAAAAAAGAGCTGATGTTCTGATCTGTCACAAAAGACAAAATGAGTCATGAAGATTCAATATGATTTTATTTGATGAATTTTGATGAAACACAATCAGCAGTGAATGAATAAAGCACACATGCACTGGTTTGTGGTGTTGTTTGTGAAAAGCAGAGCAGATGTCAGATGAGAGAGAGAATGAATGTAGAAACACATGTCAGACATGAGTGAGACTCAGATGAGAACAGAAGTCAGAGGAGAGAGAGAGAGAGAGAGAGAGAGAGAGAGAGAGAGAGAGAGAGAGTCTAGTGTGAACACTGATCATCTCTCCTGAATTCTCCAGTGACTGTATGACTGGGATCTTTGTGTTTGGCCTCACAGCTCACTGAGAGCACTGAGCTCCACTCCTGCTCAGAGAGAGTCAGACTGCTGCTCCAGCTGTACAGACCGTTCTTCTCCAGGAGCCCAACACTGCTGTCCTGAGATCTGCTGCTCCCGTCCACCTTCCACATCACACTCCAGTCTGAGGGGAAACCCTTGTTGAGCACACACATCAGTGTTGCTGTTTTCTTTGTGGAAATCTCTTCACTGGAGGGCGGCAGGACGCTCACTTTAGGACGAGTGAAGCCTGACAAACACACAATAGTCAAAAACTCACAGAGAGAAACAAACAACTTCACTCTCTACATGATAAACATAAAAGACCAGAATGATAAATAAGTTAATGTTACAGTCTTTTGTAATTTTTCTCTTTAGTTCATGTTGATCTGAATGTTTATACAGAATTGACAACTTTTACAACCACTTTTACAATCAAAATTAAACTAATCTTAAATCAATGTAGAAAACATATTACCTCACATATACTCATTTAATCAAGTATGAAAATATACACACTAAACATAACATACCTGTAACATCAACTGTTTAAAAAAATTATAACTACAAATAATTGGTTATCAAATTTATAACTTACTATATATAAAAAATAAAAGTGTAAACCATTTTGTACACACATTACTTTTCATTTGATGTTTTCCCAGTGCAAGTTTTATACATTTTTATTGCACACTAAACTAATTGATCAAAAAAAGATTGTGAGCATTAAAAAATAAAAAATAAAATAATATTCTGTCAATATTTACTCACCCTGAGGTTTTCCAAACCTGTAAACATTTCTTAGTTCTGATGAACAAAAAGGAATATACTTAAAAAATGTCCGTATCCAAACAAGTCTCATCCCCCTTTACTGGTACAGTAAGGAAAATAAATACTATGGGAGTCAATAGGGGATGAAATCAGTTTGGTTACTGACATTCTTCCAAATACCTTCCTTTGTGTTTATTAGAACAAAGAAATGTATACAGGTTTGGAACAACATGAGGGTGAGCAAATGATGAGAGAATATTCCTTTTTGGCTGAACTATCCCTTTAACAAAATCTATTATGTAGAAAATAAAACTCAAGAGTTTATGTTTCAAAAGTTGAAAGTGCACTAGTACAAAAAGTTATTTATTAAACCACATAAATATACTAAACAGTCATTTCTTTTTATATTTAATAGTTTATGTTTATATTTAAATGCAGAAATCTATTGTATTAATATTATTATTGAAAGTTTTACTTACTGCCAACATCCAGTCTGGTGCCGCTGCCGAAAGTCCACCACAGTGATACAAACTAATAGAGCGACTGTACAAAAACCTCTGAACGCTTCAGTGACTGCACTATAAACACATCACAAACACATCTTTACACTTTATCACACATTCACACATCATACACATTACATTTCATTTCATTTTGTTTATTTTTGTATTTTTTACATTTTGGGTGAACTATCCCTTTAACTATTATATAAACTAATTTACAAGTTTGTTTGAATTTTAACCCTTAGAATTGAATCTCATATTCTCAAACCTGAAAGTGTGAACAATTTATTAATATACAAAGATGAAAACATCCAAAGATTTACAAAGCAACTTTATTGTCACTCTTTCATAAAGCTGTTGTCCTGTGTATCTCCATATTCTGTGTTTTTTATTTTACACCAACATTATAAACAAAATAATGGATAAATATTCACCATTACAAATTATTACACACTTGTTCAATAATCACTACAGATAATATAAGAAAACAAAATACAACCAATGTGCAGAAATTAACATTAAATGATAAAACAGTGTTTGAGTGTGTTGATGTAAATGTAGAGAGTGAGTTTGCATTGTGATCACGTGCTTCAGTGCTCTGAGAGTGTTTATAGTGCTGTGAGTTTAACACTTCAGGACTGACAACACAACACAATCTTCATCAACACACAAACCAACAAGAACAACAATGACTTTCAGCATCATCTTCATCTGGACACTCACAGTGTTTGCTCAAGGTTTGTGTAGTAACATTTTTATCACGATTGTTCATTCATTGAAGAGTGAAATCTTCATTTGTTTCAGTGTTGTCTTATATTTCATTCTTGTTGTTTCTTTCAGAGTGTAGAGGACAGTACACTGTTACTCAGAGTCCATCAATAACAGCAGTTCAACCAGGACAAAGTGTTCAAATAAAGTGTAAAGTCAGCAGTGCAGTGTATAGTGGTAATAGATTACACTGGTACTTACAGAAACCTGGAGAAGCTCCTAAACTCCTCATATATAGAGCAACAAACCTCCAGTCTGGAGTATCATCTAGATTCAGTGGCAGTGGATCAAACACAGATTTCACTCTGAGCATCAGTGGAGTTCAGACTGAAGATTCAGGAGATTATTACTGTCAGAGTTTACACATTCCTAGTGGCTGGGTGTTGACACAGTGATAAAGAGTCGTACAAAAACCTCCGTCAGTCAGACTGAACAGTGACTGCACTGATACACCTGACACATACTGCAGCTGCTGAGGGGAAAAGTTTTAATTATAATGATTGTGTTTTATATTGGATTATATTTAGACAAATATTTAAATAATCACACTATCGGTCAAAAGTTTTTGAACAATATAGTAAAATGTTTCTCATTATTAAAAAGAAAATATTTGATCTGATGGTGTATGCTAAAATGTAATGAAAGAGCTTTTATAGACAAAAACGTAGTTTTGCAAATATAAATGTCAGTTTTTTTCAGTTACAAATTTATTATTTATTTTTAATGTATGACATTGACTGAACAATGAGAAGAACAGTCAAGAGCTCAGAGTAAATGGAAACCTGATGAAGTTTCTTGATACGAGGCAAAATGTGACAACACTTAAGGTACTAAAATATAAAAGTTGTGTTTTTTAGTTGCAACTAAATTCCTGTATAGTTACAATACACGTCCCTTTGTTTTTTTTCATAATTTTGATGAGTTTAGTTTTATTCTAAATTGTGGAAAATATGAATCAGTAAATATGTATGTGTATTTACACATACATATCGTAGATGTACATATGTAGATATGTAGATCGGCTCTCCTCATCCTACGAAGGAAGTGGAGGCGTTGCTGTGCCTTCTTGACGTGGTGTTGTAAGTCCATGACAGGTCATCAGAGATATGCACCCCCAGGAACTTGGTGCTTTTCACAGATTCCAGAGAATTGCCATTGATGGTGAGTGTATTGTGTGCCATGTGGTTCATCCTGAAGTCTACAATTATTTATTTTGTTTTGCTAATGTGGCACTACGAGGAAGTGTAGGTGTGGCGATTGACATTTGGGATAGCAAATCAGCGACCAGTGCCGGCTATTTAGATGTGGTTGGCAGCAGCCTGTAATGCGTCACGTCCGGATCTTTCCTTGTGGGTGATTGTGTGCGGTAGTTGCAGCCTGTCCTTTTTCGTCTGGTATGTCTCTTACGTTGATATAGTGGATTTATTGACTGCTCTACATTCAGTTTAGCAACGGGGCGGGTGAAGACTGTGAGTCCTGGCCTGTGAACTGCGTGCGATTAATTGACCGTGGTTTGGATCCTCCCTTTCTGGAATCCTCCCCTTTCTCCCTTTGTTTCATTTTCGTTGTCCTGGACTGTTGAATTCTACAGCCTGGGTTTTTGCTGTTAAAGCTACTGCTATTAAACACATGGCGCTGTGATAGCTGCCTCTGGGTAAGGGAGGCTCTACAGTTGCTTCCTCTTCCACTGACTACTTGTCATGCCTTATTGATTTTCGTAACTTTTTGTTTGTTGTGAGTTTAGTTACTGTTTGATTATTGCTACTTGTTTTTGTTTTACTTTGTATAATACCTTTTTGTTTTTTTTACTTATCATTTAAATCTCAATTTATTGAATGGGTAGTGTTTGTTTATTTTTTTTATCTTTTTCTTTCAGGAGCTGGGGTCCCACGGGTGAAAGGTCCCTAGTGGTGGTGGTGCTACAAGGTTTGCCGTGTCGTGTGACACTTGTGACGTGTGTGATTGTGTGATCTGAACTCACGGGTAGTGTGTGCTTCTGTACAATCAGTACGGTTGATCTTCCCTGTAGTGGATACCCCAGACCTGTGTATGTTTAATGTCCTGATGCGATTATTTTGTTTAATGTCTTTATTTTTGTTTTTTTATTAGGAGTTTCTTTTCTTTTATAGGCTATGGTGTGCTCGGGCTATTAAATTGAGCTGCTGGTAGTGGCCGTTATTGCCCAAGCTGAGCTATTTTATTGTCTTTTATGCAAATATCTATGTAATAAACCTCATTGTTTTACCGGATACCCATGTTCTCGGCTTTCCTTAATTTATGAAGAGAACCAATCTGTGTGATCTTAACTTGTGGGGTTTACTTTTAGTTCCTGGGTTTAACCCTCCTGGGTGGCGTAGTCGGATCTTTTAGGAATAGATGAACTGGTTCATTTGTGAACCTGTCCCATCATCCCACCGCCACACTAACATCGAGTTGTAGGTTATTGATGTCACAACAGTTGATAAGATGTTGTACCTCCTCTCTGTAACCGGAGCGTCATCATCACTGATGAAGCCCACCACTGTTGTGTCATCAGCAAACTTGTTGATGTGATTCAAGATGTATATGGCACAACAGTCGTGTGTCATTAGTGTGAACCACAGAGGGCTTAGCTCACATCATACATGATGGTGGTCTCTGAGGAGTTTTTTTCCATCCCTTGCTGTCAGTGGTCTGTCTGTGAGAAAATCCAGTAGACTGAACATGACTGTTTTTGTTTTCCAGATTAGACAGGAATAGATTAAGTGTTGCTACGGCATCATCAATTGAGCGCTTTGGTTGGTATGCAAACTGAAATGGGTCCAGTGTGGTGGGTAGACTGGATGTTATATGAGCCTTGACCAATCTTAATCAAAAAGATCTCATCACAAATACTGCGAACAGTTAAAACCCTCAAAAGTATTAAAAAACATAGCAATTAAGCAAAAAAATCTGGAAGCTGGAACCACGATTTTTTGCATTAAAATGATCAACAAATTGACTTATTATTTGGGCTGCACTTGTTGTCATGAAACTCGAGGTGAGACATGGACAGAGGACCCAGACGTATACAGCTGGTAAGATGTTAACAAGACATTTAATGAAGAATACAAAATAGTAAACAAAAACCCATGAGGGGTAAAAAAAAACATAACAAAGGGAAACAAGAGGGCAGGAACAATGACAAGACCGAAGAGAGAGTATGGCAACCCATAAGTGCCAAATTGTCTCTCTCCAACATAAAACAAGTGATCCTTCTCTGGTTCTGCAACAAGATCTCAAGAGAATCATGACACTTATACTGTAAGTATAAACTTCCTGAGTAGTTTTATTTATACCAAAATGTAATGTTTTATAATCTCTTCATTAGCTGCAAGTTCAGTAAAAAGTTTGTTTTTCTTTGAATTGTAGGCTAGCACAACTACATTCTACTGATTTTAGCTGCATGTTAAAATAAGGATGAGTTTAACTCACCAAATAAGATTCTCCACCAGATCTAATAAGATCGCATCCATGAATGAGTTTTTTAAAACGTCAATTTCAGTCAAGAAATTAGTTTAGCTCAAAGGAAAATATGTATAATAATCGATATTACACATACATATTTTACAATTCTGATTCGCAGTTTAGTGATAAAAATCCTATATGTATTCGTCCAGCAAATGCATTGATGATTTTTACACAAACGTTATCTCATGACTATAAGTAACGTGACTTTACCAAACAGAATTAAGAGCAGAGGTAGCATAGATCGAAACACAGTTTAAGTGACCAAGTTTGTGAGCGTGAACACAGAGAACCACAATGCCTTTATCACAATCACAAATGCCTTTATGGTTTTTATTAAACTCTACTCTACATGGTAAACATAATGACGACAAACAAATACATGAAACACAAACGCGCTAGGAAGCGCAGAGAGAGAGAGAGTGAGAATGAGTGAGAGAGAGAGTGAGAATGAGAGAGAGAGAGAGAGTGAGAGGGCATGGCCGCGAGGCAGGTAAAACATGTCTGAAAACCAATAAAATCATTTTAACAAAGAGACACTCTCTTAACGCAGCTACTCTATATTTAGAGATGGATACTTGCAATCTTGTTGTTGGACCAATATCCGTATGCGCGTGGATGGAAATCTTGAATGGTTTCAGAATGCAGTCCTGTTGAAACGCTGAGTTTGGGTTCTGAGTCCAAAGTTCCATGGCCTAAACGGACTTTCCAGAGGGGAGCCCCAAGGCGGGGTGTCTGTTGGATTGTCCTCATCGTCCTCTTTCTTTTCTTTCCTAATTCCAAAAGGTATCGAAGTGTATCGGTGATGGTGTTTTAAATGCATACCTGCCCTGCCCCCAGATGGTCTGCGGGCCAATGCCATAAGGGGGCCAAAGAAAGTTCCTTTGTTTCTAATGGCGCCTCATTTGCATGGCTCTGACAGTATGGTCAGTTTGCATTTAATACCTAAACTTGTTATGGACATAGTATGAGGTATGCTATGGTTTTATAACATAGCTCATGATATAGGGAATTCGGAGCAGAGTAGTAAATTTTAAACATGCAAGTCATTGAACTGTGAGTCATCCCAACGTATGAATACATCAACTGAACCCTGAATCAAAATTGGTATATCTAACAGTTACAGTGTCTCTAAAATGGCACGAGCGCCAACACACAACCTAGACATTTAGATACATTTACAGATAGTTGGAATCAGCTGTGCTCACACTGGTCTCACACATCTCACGGAGGAAATCGGGAGCATAAGAGGACGAGTGAAGGGACTGCTGACGAGAGAGGACCGGGCCCGGACATATGTTTTACGGTTGTATTTATGTTCTTGTTGCCGGCAGTCGACCGTGAGCTGGCTGACGGGATTTTAGTTCCATGTTATTGTATGTTTATTTTGATTAAACTTTATTTAAATGTTTGCCGGTTAACGCCTCCTTCCTTCCTTTTATTAAACCTCGTTAAATTGGTATTTAATGCTAAACTTACATGACAGCAGTTTTAAGTTATAGCTGGATTTAGTGGCCTTGATTGGAGGTTGCTCGGTGGGTGTTTGTGGGGAGGCTCGTTGCTTGTGGGTGGGGAGATTTTATTTGTGGCTGTGTGGGTCTGGTTTGGTCTTGTTTTGTGGTTGATGTCGGACAACAGAGGAATAAAGTAACATTATGCCATTACTATTTTCCCTGGTTGTTCCTTTGTTTTCTGGTGTTGATCACCGAGTGGGACCGGGTTGGACCTGCACGGTTTCGGCGAGCGGGACTTCCTGGTTAGTGGGTGATCCTCTGATGTCATTAATTAATTTAATTATTTATTTATTAGATATTATTAATAAGAATGATCTTATTTGTTCTATAAACACCATGCACTGTGCTGAGTTTTACCTTTCTCTGTTTTTCTGTTTTTCTTATTTGCTCATATAAAGCTGCTTTGGAACAAAGCATTTTGTGAAATGCGCTATATAAATAAACTTGAATTGAATTTACACTGTATCCATGTTGAACTTGCAGGGGTTAAACGAGACCGTTTAACGTTACTTGCCAAATTGTGTGAATATAGTTGCGGGTGAAAATACAACAATCTGTCTGATACATGGTTTCAGTGCTCTGAAGACCTGATCAATAAACAGAGCAAAACAGTCGAAAACTTTTTTTATTGAACCCATTACACTTAAAGTTTTCCCCACATTCGACTACGTCTGCAGAAGTATGAGAATATACTTACATTTTTACAGTACTACACTAAATCTAAAATAATTAAATTATGTTGCAATTTAACAGTTTAACTTGAAGTTACATCGGGGCTAACAGTGTAGACGAACTATGGATGGTGATGTCACTATACACGAGAAACCTGGCTGTCAAGGATTCACACATGAGACTGTCATGACCCTGTCCACAAGAAACTGGAAGACAACCTAACAAAAAGGACACGATCATGACACCTGGCAAGTCTCAAACTTCCATGTAAATTTTATGCATTTAAACACTTGAAAACAGATTTAGTTTAGGATTTTTATAGATATCCGTTTGTTTTGACCATGTAAACGCACACAATGTGTCTTTTATCAGAGTGAATTAATGTTTATAAAACATTCATAAGGTCAGAATGTGTATCAGTCCAACTCATGAATAATGTGTCAAACAAGTGAAAGTGACTTGTGGTTATTCATTTGACAGTTTGCTTTAGAAATTTACTTCATCTGCAGGTGTTTTCATGGTTCATTGAGTGATGTTTATTTATAAGAAAGAGCTGATGTTCTGATCCGTCACAAAAGACAAAATGAGTCATAAAGATTCAATATGGTTTTATTTGATGAATTTTGATGAAACACAATCAGCAGTGAATGAAGCTCAGAGCCCTCTCCCCTACAGCATGCCAAATACGCTTACACTCAAACCTACACCATTTTCCGCATAGACAAACTCGTGAATTTGCATGCAGATTTATTTCCGCCTATATTAGAAAGCCTAGTCAGTTTATTGTTTTATTTTGATATTGCATCGCTCATAGCTCTAACATTTAAAATAGAGTTTAGGAAGATGTATGTAACCACGATCATTAGCTTTCATAAGCTCTTAAATTCTCGTTGTCTCTTGTCAAAAGGCTCCCGCAGACTTTGATGAACTCTGCTGGCAGTAGCGACGTTTGTGTCCGTACCATTCTTATCAATGACAGTGCAATCTCGTATCTCCCTGCTCCCAAATAATTAACCTTGTGTCTTCGATTAAACATGGTTTTGGGGAAATGTTATGTAAATGCTGGTAAACAACAGTATATTATAGCAATATAAGGTATAAAACCAACTTTAACGATACAATGTTTAATTATTCCAAAAATATTCTGTTAATGAAAGAGCTTTTATAGACAAAAACGTAGTTTTGCAAATATACATGTCATTTTTTTTCAGTTACAAATTTATTATTTATTTTTGATTTATGACATTGACTGAATAATGAGAAGAACAGTCAAGAGCTCAGAGTAAATGGAAACCTGATGAAGTTTCGTGATAGGAGGCAAAATGTGACTACACTAAAGGTACTAAAATATAAAAGTTGTGTTTTTTAGTTGCAACATAATTCCTGTATAGTTACAATACACGTCCCTTTGTTTTTTTTTCATCATTTTGATGAGTTTAGTTTTATTCTAAATTGTGGAAAATATGAATAAGTAAATAAGTATGTCATTAAAAAATGTTGACCGGTAGTGTATACATAAAAAAAAAGTATTACTCACACAAATCATCAATACCTCTACTTAAAATAAACACACAGAACTCTTCTTGTTCAGGCCCTTGTGATCTCTAGGCTGGACTACTGCAATGCTCTTCTTTCTGGTCTTTCTTGTAAAGTCAATCAAACACCTCCAGCTGGTTCAGAACGCAGCAGCTTGACTCATCTTCCAGGAGCCCAAGAGCCCATGTGATGCCCTCTTTGGTATTTGGTTCAACAATATAGTTGATGATGTCACACAGGTGGTCGAATAATAACGTCTACTGTACAAGTTAATTACAGAACTCATGAATCCGTTCAGATCAAATTTAAGTCAGTTTATTGCTGTAAAAAACATCCAAACAATCTATTTTGGTTCTGAGAACACTTGATGAGAAAACTTCATAGTATAGTTAGTAAAAGTACTACAATACCAGGAAGGAAGGTCAGGTTGTTTGCTTGACATTCTCGATCTGTCTGCGTTGCGTACGTGAAACCTGCTGATGACATATCCTGTCTGCACAAATCGGGTGCACAGAGGTTTGCAAATACATGTTGACTGGCCATGTAACCGACCATGTAACAGTAATATCACAGAAGGATCGAAATTGTGCTTCCCCAATCCCCAAATGTGCAGTATTAATATGACACACAGCATATAGTATAAATACATAGTGCACACAGGCATCAACATATACAGACAACAGTGGGCATATACAATTCCACAGTGCAGTAAACAAGATTTAAAGTGCAAAGTAGCAGCATGAGGTAAATGTAAGTAAACTTGTAGTTCTTGTTCACATAGAGATCATTGTGCAGGCACGGCCGCATTAACAATAGGGCTAGGCGGGGCTAAAGCCCCGGGGCCCGAGCAAGGAGGGGGCCCGTGATTGGCTGTGGAGCAGATTGATTACTACTAGCCATCTGATTGCCAAAGCCTTACCACGCCTCCCACAAATTAGCCCTGTTATTTAGTAGTGCTTTGCCGTATATTCCATGCATTATCATGGAATCATTCTCATTAATATTATTAACAAAATTGCGCATTCGCGTTATGATTGGTCAGGTTGCATGTCAATCAAACCCTCGTGGGCAGCAGGGTGAATGCAAATCAAATGCATTTATTTTATATACAATAATTCAGCTTAGGCCTATCAGGCGATGGCTGTCTGCGCCTTATTAGAATATAGCGTACGCATCAACCAATCAATCGCCTCCACTCTTCACTTCATTCTAGACTTTTCTTAAAATTGTCACGCAAAAAAACAGTCTACATCTTCGACTGCTAAAAATGTCATCTTTAAAAAAAAAAATGTGCGAGTGGGGCTCAAAAAATGAATTTTTTAAAAGCTAAACAGCAGAGGAAACATGAGCTGATCAGTAAAATCCCAAAACTATCGGGTTATTTTACTAAAGCTGATGATCACGGAGTGGTGGATGATAAAGACACAGCGTCATCATCGACCCCACCAATTAACTGTTAAGTTTGATTATTAATTTGATGGATGTATGATATTGCTTTTTGTGTTTGATCAAACTATTCGCCTAAAGGGCTGGCAGTGGCGATAGTGCTAATGTGTCCGGTAGAAATATGTCAATTGTGCTGCGCCATCATCATGATGTAAGTTTATAATTTAAACACGTATTTAAGCATTGTGGTATAGATACAAATTATTTTAAACTGCTCAGGCACAATAAGCAGCAGGAGAGGATTCATTTTGTAAATGCTCGTTTTGATACTATAGTGAACTTGAGACGGTTCTGCACCGCGCACTTGGTCTTAAAGTGACAGAAGCTGCTAATAAAGCTGCTGTCGCCATTGTGTCAATAATGTTAATCAAACATCAGAAAGAAAGTAATTTACTGTCCTTGACTGAATCACTTTAGTAAAATGAATAAGAATGGATGTTGAATTTATATTGAAAGCTATGTATTGAATATTTGATTACTTTATACAATATTATTCAGTGCTTAAGGTTTTTCAAGTAGGTCGATTTCTTATGTGCCTTTGTTCTATTATTATTTGTGATTCTTGTCATCAGTAAGCTTGATATCCATTTCTTAAGCTACTATTATTTTTTGTGATATTGAAAATTATCACAATAATTATGAAATTTTAGTGCCATTTAAAATTAAGTATTAAAATTAATATAACTTGACTGTGAAGTATATTGTTCGATAAAATGACTCCGTATGATGATATAGGCTAACATTTAGCTCATCACCCACCCCTATATATTCAAGACATGTTGACAGGTTAGTGTTAATCTAACAGCATGTGTAAAAACATGTTTCATGCTTATCCTAACCAGATCACCAGAAACATGAAACGTCGACATTTTTTAGAAAAAAGCAGTTTTTTTTCTCTTTCTCTGTAGTTGGTGACCTAAAGTGGTGGGGGGGGCCCTGCAGTAACTCATAGCCCCGGGGCCCAGTGAGCTCTTAATGCGGCCCTGTGTGCAGGCGTCTATGTTTTTGGGCAAAGCTTTTTACAGACATTGAGTTGTAAATTACTATAACAATCAGCCTTGTAACTGAAGTAGTTTCCATGTTCATGGAATTTTCATGAGAGAGTTAAGTAGTCTAATGTCCTGTGGGTAAAAGCTGTTACTGAATCTGGTAGTCTTGCACCACATGCTGCAGTAACGTTTGCCGGAGGGTAGGAGGATGAACAGGTCGTGTGCTGGGTGGGATCTTTGATGATGTTGATTGCTTTCTTGCAGCTGCGGTACCGGTATAAGTCCTAAATGGATGGTTGCGCCGATCTAGTAATCTTCTCTGCTGTCCTCCCCACCCTCTGCAGGGCCTTCTGGTCAACAGCAGAGCAGCTGCCGTACCAGACTGAGAGGCTACTGGTGAGGATACTCTCGATGGCACCCCTGTAAATGGTGGTGAGGACAGAAGGGGGAGATCGGCTCTCCTCATCCTACGTAGGAATTGGAGGCGTTGCTTTGCCTTCTTGACTAAGAAGGTGGTGTTGGTAGTCCATGACAGGTCATCAGAGATATGCACCCCCAGGAACTTGGTGCTTTTCACAGATTCCAGAGAATTGCCATTGATGGTGAGTGTATTGTGTGCCATGTGGTTCATCCTGTAAGTCCACAATTATTTATTTTGTTTTGCTAACATCGAGTGGTAGGTTATTGATGTCACACCAGTTGATGAGATGTTGTACCTCCTCTCTGTAAGTGGAGTCGTCATCATCACTGATGAGGCCCACCACTGTTGTGTCATCAGCAAACTTGATGATGTGATTCAAGATGTATCTGGCACAACAGTCGTGTGTCATCAGTGTGAACCACAGAGGGCTTAGCTCACATCCCTGGGGGACCCTTGTGTTCATGATGGTGGTCTCTGAGGAGTTTTTTTCCATCTCTTGCCGTCTGTGGTCTGTCTGTGAGAAAATCCAGTAGCAAATTGCATAGTGAGGTGCTGATGCCCATTTCACCAAGTTTATTCACCAGGTGTTGGGGAATAACGCTGTTGAAGGAAGAGCTGAAATCAATGAACAGCATCCACACATGACTGGTTTTGTTTTCCAGATTAGCCAGGCATAGATTAAGTGCTGTTGCTATGGCATCATCAATTGAGCACTTTGGTTGGTATGCAAACTGAAATGGGTCCAGTGTGGTGGGTAGACTGGATGTTATATGAGCCTTGACCAATCTTAACTAAAAAGATCTCATCACAAATACTGAAAACAGTTAAAACCCTCAAAAGTATTAAAAAACATAGCAATTAAGCAAAAAAAATCTGGAAGCTCGAACCACGATTTTTTGCATTAAAATGATCAACAAATTGACTTATTATTTTGGGTGTCCTTGTTGTCATAAAACTCGAGGTGAGACATGGATAGAGGACCCGGATGTAGACAGCGGGTTAACAAGACATTTAATGAAGAATACAAAATAGGAAACAAGAACCCATGAGGGGTAAAATTACATAACAAAGGGTACCAACAGGAACAAAGACTCACTACACTAAACAAGACTAAATATTACATTTACATAAATTATGACTAACTAGTCTTACACCACCGCACCAGGGAACAAGACCTCACAAGACACAAACAATGAACCAGCACAGGACAGAAAACACAAGGGCATTATGAAGGTAACTAAAGCAGGAGGGGACAGGTGTGGGACATGAAATAATAACGAGCACTAACAAGGAAACAAGAGGGCAGGAACAATGACAAGAACGAAGAGAGAGTACGGCAACTCATTAGTGCCAAAATTGTCTCTCTCCAACATAAAACAAGGAATTCTTCTCTGGTTCTGCCTCAAGACCAAGACAGTGCATTGTTTATGAGGAACATAAATTCACGTTTGGCTTGAGAAAGTTTCAAGAAAACAAATTTTATCATGGGGCCAAATCATGTTTATATTATTTATACTGCAAGTCTATTTTAAACTGAAGATTCATTCAATCGTTAGGTTTTATTATAAAACAACAAATACACATCATATGCTTACATTTGAATGTGTTCAGCGCTGCTGTCAGTAATCTCACCTGCACTGCTTAATGACTGTTTTCCCTTTAACTGCTATTTATGTTAGAAACAAGAATGTCACTTTGTTGACGGTCCCAAAATTCACAAAATATCTCCAGATGGACAGTCCGGGCTTGTAGAGCTTGTAGAGGCATGCATGCATTCATTTCTATGTAAGTGAAGAAAGACAGACTCTACACTTTGGTTTATTTGAAAGGTGATCAGCGTCTGATTTTATTACATGCTTTAGATTCATGGTTAAGGTCAAGTTCACTGTCAAGAAAAAAGAGGAGTCACAGTCTTGTGGATTACAGTTTGTCACTGTCATAGTCATCAGCTGACAGTTTGTGTAAGAGGTGGAGGTTCTCTGCTCCAGACAAAACTTCTAGGTAACAGTCTCTTGCTTGCACCCTTTCTGTGGATGACGTTCTGCAGACCTTTAAACCCTCTTCACTTAGGTCACATTCCGAATCTTAAAAGAAGAATGAAATAACAAAATCACATTGAGCCTCCATTAGAAACTTTATAAACAGTCATCATTGTTGTGTATGTTTAATAGGGCTTGGATACAGAATAAAACAAGATTGACATATTTCAGCTACCAATTGGATAGATTTGGGCAAATGTAATGATGGCTCATGCAGCTACATCCACTCATGATACAATGAAATATGTTTTCATTACTAGGCTTCTTTTTACTTTAATGATTAGACAGGTCACGTCCTTTATTTAGTCAAAGGAATTTGGAAGTTAGTAAAAATCAGACTCTTACTAACAGTTATATAAAAATACTCTAAGGGTGTCATGGTCCTGGCCTTCCTGTTCTGGTTTTCGTGTCTTGTTGACAGGACGTGACAGTACCATGTCTGGTGTTTGTGTGTTATGTCTTGTTTGGAGACACGTGTCGCATGTTTCCTCGTTAGCTTTCCTTCAGTGTTTCATTACCCACACCTGCCTATTGTTAATTATTCTTTGTTCGTCTCCCTATTTAATGCCCTTGTATTCGATGTCCTTTGCTCGTTTGTTCTTGTTCATTCTGTACCGTCTGTTTGAAGACTCGTTGTGGATTCCTTGTTAGAGTGCTGTGTTAGAGTACTCTCATCCTATTCTTTCAGACGTTGTGTCTTGTTTCCTGTTAGTGAGTTATCCCAGTTCTAGTCTATTGTCAGTTTGTCTGCGTTCCTGTTTGCCTGCTCTTATTTTATCCCTTTAATTATTGTTTTACCCCCTCGTGGGTTGTTTTATGTTTTTAGTATGATAAATTCATTTGTTAACCCCTTCATCCTCGTGTCTGCCTTCAATTGGGTTCTCTTACTTCCCGTTCCATGACAAACGGTCATGATGACTAAATCAATTTATAACATTCTTTCTCAGCCCTGGAACTGAATATTTTGTGAGCCCATTTTCCAGGAAAATCTTTGAGGGGCAACGCTATTCTTAGGTTTGTGCCATATATTATGACAAGAATATATGACACAAGAATCTTCTGCTCCTCCTGAAGTCTCCTTAATGACATTATGATGTCGACTGCCTTTCTCTTTGTCCTTAGATCAACAGACTCATGAGAAAAAAACTTTAAATCATATGGAGTTGTAGCTTTTAATCCAAACACTAAAAAAACGTCACTTCCTGTTTGCCTAGAGCGCGAGGTTTGAGACGAAGCTCCATCCAACTTATTCTTAATATATCATTTATTCCTTTGTATCTTAAGATTTGTTTTAAATTGATAATTCACCGAGTGTAAAACTTATCCTTAAGTCCATCCCATACCAAAATTGTCATAAAACGCACAGATAAATCAGTTTTATACGATCATTCGCTATTAGCCCTCAGGCCATTTGCATCACCAGCCTTTACTTACTGAATATTGCCCTTACTGCCTAACTCACTGATCTCATTATTACATCACTAACGGCTAAGGTTTCAGATGTGTGTGTACCTCTGAGTGCAGATGAGGAAACGTTCTTCACACTAAAGTCGGAACTGAAGGTTGTTGAGAAGCATATCTAGGATTTATTAGAGAAGCAGACATGGCTGCTAAAACGTAATACGGCGCTGAAAACATCCCGGGCTGACGCTTGCAATGCCTCGGTAAATTTTCGACGTGACTGTGATACTCCTACCACTTCTACTCTGCGTGTTTCTGTGCACAGAGCAGAGGCTTAGAGAACACGATGAGCCCAAATGAATTTCACTCCTGCACCGGCACACACACGGCAAAGGGCGCAAGGCAGGCCGGAGCGATGACATCTCCCTCACCGCTGCCACCGGTCTTCGAGATCCTGACCAGGAAATGCTTTGCCGCCCTCTGCGAGACGGAATGCAACGCTGTGGTCATCGGAGACTCAAGTGTCTGGAACGTACGCGCTTCCTTCTCTCAAGGTAAGTTGCGCACTCAAAGTTTTCCTGGCGCCCGTGTTCTTGATGTCTCTGCGCAGGTACCTGCGATCCTGAAGGACGACGCTATCGTTGGAGCTTTAGTGCTGCACGAGAGGTTGAACGACGTTAGGATGCGTGAGTCTGAGATCCTGAAAAGGGACTTCAAGAGTCTGATCCATACGGTACGCAGCGCATCGTATAAAGGCCAGATCCTACCTACCGACGAGGGAATGAAAAGTTCAGTAAACTATTTACGCTTAATCAATGGTTAATGTCATGGTGTATTGAACAGAAGCTGCTCTTTGTTAATAATTTTGATCTGTTCTGGGAGCGACCTAAGCTTTTCAGCCCCGACAGCCTGCACCCCAGCAGCATTGGAGCGGAACTCCTGTCTGACAACATCCCAAAGACGCTATGCACCATTTGACTAGTAAGTACAAACTTTAATCATAGTCTGTGTTCCTCTCACTCAACTGTTAAAAATGTTACTCATTCCAAATGCATAGAGATTGTGTCTGTCCCCCGAATATAACAACTAAATAATAATTTATGTAAAGGTCAGAGAAAAAACCTTATTGTACATTAAATCTGATGACCATATAATTAATGAGCAAAACCAACTCCTAAAGTTCGGGCTACTTAATATTAGATCACTAAATTCAAAGGCAGTACTTGTGTCATGATTCCACCTCTTCTGGTTAGGTAATTCTAGATCTTGGGGTGGAATCATACAGGATCCTTTGTTTCTCAAGTCTATGTCATTTGTTCCTGCCCTCCTGTTTCTTAGTTTGTGTTGATTAGCTTTCCCTTGAGTGTTAATCCCCCGCAGCTGTTCCCCCTTAAGTTCTCTCCCCTATAAAGAGTCCTCATGTTTCTCTGTCTCGTCGCTGGTTCATTGGTTGTAATGTGTACGTCTTACCTCGTGTGCTTAATGTTCTTCAGTGTCTCCAGTTGTTGCTTGTTCCTAGTGTCCTCGAGTTAGTAAGTGTAGTTCGTGTCTCAAGTGTTTGTTTTCTAGTTTATTTAGTAAGTGTCTTTGTTAACCTTATTATTTATCCTGTATTGTTTTCCCCCTCGTGGGTTTTTGTTTTGTTCCTGTTTTTTATATATATATAATAAATATCCTTTGTTACCCGTACCATCGCTTTTGTGTCTGCCTGCAATTGGGTTCTCCTCACTGTTATCTGTGGCTCAGTGGTGGAGTCGGGGATTCGCTACACAAGAGACCCGAGTTCGATCCCCGATCCTGACAACTTGTAAATTAAATTATCACAAAGCATAAATTTTAATCATTTGAAGTGTTTGTGTTGAACATAATTGTTCCAAACAAAATTATAAAACCATTGCTTTCTCTTACATTGGCTACTAGTTTTCTGAAAGAGTTTGAAGACTTCTTATCGGACCTATTGGTTAACGTTGTGTGGCAAGTCGCCCATTTCCCAATCAGCGTCGCCATGCAAACGGAGACAATCAACCCGCTCACCTGGTGGTCGGCAACACCTGCCGTGCATTTCCGGTAGATATAAGACCCAGAAGGGGAGAGAACGGTGAGCTACAACTCCGTATGAGATGCGTATGTTTACCTTGTGCTCTCTTCTCTTTTCCCTTTGTTGAAGATACGAGTGCCTGACGTCCAGCAGATCGAGACCAAAACCTACACTTACCCACGGATCATGTTCATGTTGCAAATAATCCACCCCCCGGGCTAATCACTGCAACCGTGTTCGTCTCATGTCTGTCCTGCCACAGTTGATAAAGTACTGACTGACTGTCAGAGATTTTAATATCCATGTAGATTGCGCTAACGATACATTAGGAGTGGTGTTTAAAATGCTACTTAACTCTTTTGGAGTAACACAATACATCAATAGTAATCCTACTCATCGATGTAATCATACACTAGATTTGATTATATCTCACGGAGCCGATCTAACCAATATCGATATTATACCTCAAAGCGACGATGTCACAGATCACCATCTTATAACATGTACACAGCGCACTGCAGAAATCAGTCGTTTAGCTTGTTATCCACATGTAAGAACGATCACCTCAACTACTAAAGATAGTTTTGTACAGAACTTGCCAGATCTGACTCCTTTAATAACCTTACCAATATATAAAAGAATTGCTTGATTATAGACCAGCAACTTCGGCACTATTTTCTCTAATACATTAGAAGCAGTCGCACATATGAAGTCAAAAAAGATTAATGAGAAAATCATAGCACCACTCGGGCCCTAAAAAGAGAAACGCATAAACTGGAGCACAAATGGAAACAAACCCAATTAGAGCTCTTAAAATTTGCATGGAAAGAGAGTGCAAACTGTTACAAAAAGGCTCTAAAAGCAGCAAAAGCCAAGCACCTCTGTAACCTCATAGAAACTGAAATTGCTAAACTAACAAAACTCACCCAGCTATTCCACCAAACCTTAGTAGCAATGAATTCATGATTTTTTTACAGAGAAAATCTAAAAAACTTGGCTAAAACCAAACCTCCAATTTTGTCTGAAGAATTAGTATCGACCATCACCCCAAAAGAAAAGCTACAGTGTTTTTCTTCTATTAAACTAAATTATTAAAAGAGTTACTACCTGATGCAATTGAGCCCATTTATAACATTATCAACTCGTCATTTAATCTAGGCCATGTCCCAGGACCCTTTAAACTGGCTTTCATAAAGCCTCTTATCAAAAAACAAACTTAGACCCTAATGAACTTGGAAGCTATAGACCGATTTCAAATATTCCTTATTTGTCTAAAATACTAGATAAAGTTATTTCCATACTAGTAATTTCCTTTTTTTAAGGTCTAACAAAACAGAAATATTACTTATCACTCCAAAAACATGTAAACGGAATATCTCAGATTATAACCTGCAAATTAAAGGCTGCACTGTTACTCCAACAAATACAGTTAAAGACCTAGGCGTTATATTAGACGGCAACCTGTCATTTAAAAATCACATCTGAAATAACACAAAAACAGCCTTCTTCCACCTTAGAAATGTTGCCAAATAACAAAATATTTTATGTGTTGTTGACGTAGAACTCTCTGGACGGTGAGCTCTCTGCCGTGCTCCTGCCGTGTTCGGCGGTTCCAGCCTCCTTCCTTCCTTTTATTAAACCTTTATTTATTGCTAAACTTACATCACATGACAACAGTTTTAAGTTAAAGCTGCATTCAGTGGCCCTGATTGGAGGTTGCTGGGAGGGTGTTTGTGGGGAGTGGGAAGGCTCGTTGGTTGTGGTTATGGGGATTTTATTTGTTGTGGCTGTGTGGGTCTGGTTTGGTCTTGTTTTGTGGTTGATGTCGGACAACAGAGAAATAAAGTTACATCATGCCATTACTATTTTCCCTGGTTGTTCCTCTGTTTTCTGGTGTCGATCTCGGAGTGGGACCAGGTTGGACCTGCACTGTTTCAGAGAGCGGGACTTCCTGGGTCGCGGGCGCTCCTCTGATGCCATTAGATTAATTATTTATTTATTCAATATTATTTATTAGAATGATCTTATTTGTTCTATAAACACCATGCACTGTGCTGAGTTTTACCTTTCTGTGTGTTTCTGTTTTTCTTATTTGCTCATATAAAGCTGCTTTGGAACAATGCATATTTTGAAAAGCGCTATATAAATAAAATTTAATTGAATTTATGCTTTATCCTTGTTGAAATTGCAGGTGTTAAACGAGACCTTGTTACAATACTTGCCAAAGTGTGTAAATAAAGTTGCAGGTGAAAATACCACAATCTGTCTGACGCCTGTTTTCAGTGCTCGGAAGACAGCTCCTGATCAATAAGCAGAGTAAAAAATGGCTACAGAAACACAACAGAGATAAACAAGTGTGATCGTGCCCACCGCACGAGAGTTAACGTTAAGCGTTACACGTAAATGCCTTACAAGATGAAAAGCGAAATATACCAAATGGTTCAAAATGATTAGGGTGGCGTTGTCAGTCGAAAACTTTTTTTATTGAACCCATTACACTTAAAGTTTTCCCACATTCGACTATGTCTGCAGAAGTATTAGAATATACTTACATTTTCACAGTACTACACTAAATCTTAAATAATTAAAGTATGTTGCAATTTAACTCTTTCACCGCCATTGATGAGTTATCTCGTCATTAAAAAAAAAATGGTTCCCCGCCAAAGACGAGTTATTACGGCAATCAGTGTTTGTACTATTGTACAGCAGGTGGCGCTGTTACACACCTTTGGGAAAAAGTACAGAATCCCAGAACCTAGAGCGTATATTTCTTATCGGTTTTTAATGATTGTTCTGAGTGTAATCTGGGCGGAAACAAAAAACGTTCGACAGAGTGATGAAAAAAGAACAAATGAAGATAGTAGAACATGGTTTATTTTGATTACAAGCAGAGACTGTTCTTTCATTGGACATATTGTTTGTCCATATATTCCTTACAGAAAATGTACTGTGAGCCATTAAATTAGGTGAAAATGTTAAAAAAAGCTGGCGTAGGCTGGCAACTTTTTTTCAAAAATGCTGGCGGCGAAAGAGTTAACAGTTTAATTTGAAGTTACATAGGGGTTAACAGTGTAGACGAACTATGGATGGTGATGTCACTGCACACGAGAAACCTGGCTGTCAAGGATTCACACATGAGACTGTCATGACCTTGACCACAAGAAACTGGAAGACAACCTGACAAAAAGGACACGATCATGACACCTGGCAAGTCTCAAACTTCCATGTAAATGTTTTGCATTTAAACACTTGAAAACAGATTTTGTTTAAGACTTTTTATAGATATAAATTTATTTTGCCAATGTAAACACACACAATGTGACTTATATCAAAGTGAAGAGTTGATGAAAACATTCATAAGGTCAGTATGATGTGTATGAGTCCGACTCATGAATAATGTCTCAAACAAGTGAAAGTGACTTGTGGTTATTCATTTGACAGTTTGGTTTAGAAATTGACTTCATCTGCAGGTGTTTTCATGGTTCATTGAGTGATGTTTATTTATAAAAAAGAGCTGATGTTCAGATCCATCACAAAAGACAAAATGACTCATGAAGATTCAATATGATTTTATTTGATGAATTTTGATTAAACACAATCAGCAGTGAATGAATAAAGCACACATGAACTGGTTTGTGGTGTTGTTTGTGAAAAGCAGAGCAGATGTCAGATGAGAGAGAGAATGAATGTAGAAACACATGTGAGACATGAGTGAGACTCAGATGAGAACAGAAGTCACTTTAGGACGAGTGAAGCCTGACAAACACACAATAGTCACAAACTCACAGAGAGAAACAAACAACTTCACTCTCTACATGATAAACATAAAAGACCAGAATGATAAATAAGTTCACGTTAAATTATTTTTTAAATTTTCTCTTTCGTTCATGTTGATCTGAATGTTTATACAGAATTGACAATTTTTACAACCCCTTTTACAATCAAAATGAAACTAATGTTAAATCAATGTAGAAAACATATTACCTTACATATAATCATTTAATTAAGTATTAAAATATACACACTAAACATAACATACCTGTAACATCAACTTTTTTAAAAATAATCATAACTACAAATAATTGTTTATCAAATGTATAACTTACTTTATTTTAAATATACTAAATAAATACAAGTTCAAACCATTTTTGTGACACAAATTTGCCCCAGTCTTGTCTTGTTTGCCCCCACCCCCCCTCCCATGTTTGTTGTTTTTGCTGTCCCACCCCAACCCGTTTATTGTCTTGTCGTGTATGCCCCTAGTAATGTTTGCCTTGTCTGTCTGGTTTTTGTCCTTGTCTAAGTTAGTCTTGTCTTGTTAGTTGCCCCTTGATGAACACCTGGAGGTGTTCATTTGAGGGGGGGCTTATGTCATGGTTCCACTACCATGTCATGTTTTATTCCTGTCTCAAGTGGAATCATGGCATAACCTATGGTTTTGTGTGAGATTGAATAGTTCTTTCTCGTGTCTCGTCATTGTTCCC
This sequence comes from Triplophysa bombifrons, assembly GCA_029783895.1. Taxonomy (NCBI): domain Eukaryota; kingdom Metazoa; phylum Chordata; class Actinopteri; order Cypriniformes; family Nemacheilidae; genus Triplophysa; species Triplophysa bombifrons. The sequence goes on from CM056465.1 coordinate 3,648,706, forward strand.
TGCATCTCGTTCCTTGTCAGCCTCTCCTTAGTGCTAATCCCCAGCACCTGTTGCTCGTTTCGATCCTCTGTTGTTTCCCCTATAAAGAGTCCTCACGTTTCTTTGTCTCGTTGCTCGTGCATTACTTGTTATACCCTGTTTGCTGTTCGTGTCCTGGTTCATGTTCTTGTAGCTGTTACTCGCTGTAGTTTGTGTACTTGTTACCTCGTTCCTGTGTCCCGTTATAGTAAGTGTCAGTTTAGTGTTTGTTCTAAGTGTTTGTTTTCTTAGTTTTAGTCTAGTAGTCAGTGTCCTTGTTTATTGTTAAAGTATATTTATTCCCTGTATTGTTTTTCCCCATCGTGGGTCTTTGTTTTGTGTTTATTGTTGTTATAATAAATTCCTTGTTACCATCAATACCGTCTGTGTCTGCCTGCACTTGGGTTCCCACGCCATGTCTCTGTATGAGAATCATGACACAAATTACTTTTCATTTGATGTTTTGTTTTCCTAGTGCAAGTTTTCTTTTTTGTCAAAAGTTTGATTGAAAAAACAGATTGTGAGCCTTAAAGCGATAGTTCACCCAAAAATAAATATTTTGTCAGTATTTACTCACCCTGAGGTTTTTCCAAACCTGTAAACATTTCTTATTTCTGATGAATATAAAGGAATATACTTAAAAAAATGTCCGTAACCAAACAAGTCTCATCCCCCTTTACTGCTACAGTAAGGAAAATAAATACTATGGGAGTCAATGGGAGATAAAATTGGTTTGGTTACTGACATTCTTACAAATACCTTCCTTTGTGTTTAGCAGAACAAAGAAATGCATACAGGTTTGAAACAACATGAGGGTGAGCATATGATGAGAGAATTTTCATTTTTGGGTGAACTATCCCTTTAACAAAATCTATTATGTAGAAAATAAAACAAGAGTTTATGTTTCAAAAGTTGAAAGTGCACTAGTACACAAAGTTATTTATTAAACCACATAAATATGCTAAAATAGTCATTTCATTTCATATTTAATAGTTTATCTTTATAATTAAATGCAGAAATCTATTGTATTAATATTATTATTGAATTAATTGACTTACTGCCAACATCCAGTCTGGTGCCGCTGCCGAAAGTCACCCACAGTGATACAAACTAATAGAGCGACTGTACAAAAACCTCTGAACGCTTCAGTAACTGCACTATAAACACATCACAAACACATCTTTACACTTTATCACACATTCACACATCATACACATTACATTTAATCTCCTGATTAATTATGACAAATATGAGCTTATTTTACAAAGTCTTTTACAAAACCTGAGAATTCTCACTGATGATAAGTTTTAATTCTCATATCTGACTCTCATGACCTCAATCCTCCAGTTATGAACATAATAAGCAATAATATAAGAAACAAATGCACATGACATATACAAGTATCTTTATTAAAACATACACATTATTTATTTTACACATAACACACAATATTCACATAATCTAAAAGATACAGAACACATCACAAGTCCAGTGTTTGTCTGTGTTGAGGTAAATGATACATGTAGAGAGTGAGTTTGCATTGTGATCACGTGCTTCAGTGCTCTGAGAGTGTTTATAGTGCTGTGAGTTTAACACTTCATGACTGACAACACAACACAACACAATCTTCATCACCACACAAACCAACAAGAACAACAATGACTTTCAGCATCATCTTCATCTGGACACTCACAGTGTTTATAACAGGTGAGACATGAAGACTTAATCTGACTTGTTTTTATTTCTGCTGTATTTGTCGTGTTTGTTTAAGTATATGATGTTAATACAGTTTAATACACAAATTGTTTATATTTTGTGTTTTCAGAATCCAGAGGAGTTACTCTGACTCAACTTAGAGCGAAAAGTGTTCAACAGGGACAAACAGCTACAATAGAGTGTCATATAGATGTAGGAATTAATAGCAATGACTTAGCCTGGTATCAGCAGAAACCTGGAGAAGCTCCTAAACTCCTCATATATGACATCAAAAGCCTCCAGTCTGGAGTATCATCTAGATTCAGTGGCAGTGGAACAATATATACTGGAAAAGATTTCACTCTGAGCATCAGTGGAGTTCAGACTGAAGATTCAGGAGATTATTACTGTCAGAGTTTTCACTATCCTAATAGCAAGCATGTGTTGACACAGTGATAAAGAGTCGTACAAAAACCTCCGTCAGTCAGACTGAACAGTGACTGCACTGATACACCTGACACACACTGCAGCTGATCATACAATACACACACACACACACACACACACACCCACACACACACGCACACACACACGCACACACACACACACACACACACAACATTGATTACACATATAGATTTCTTTTAGTTATGAAGATAATCAAAAGTTACTTTAACATCCATACTGACTGCTGAAGTATCAGATTATTTTAGCATGGTGATAGTTTATTTTATTTGTGTCAAATTCCCCTAATTAATAATGAACTTATTATCAGCAAAACATACACTGACTCATTTATATAAGATATTTTTTCTCTGTTTGTGTGTGTTCTTGTAACCAACATATCTAATGATCTTTATGAGATAAACGTTATGATCAGATTCACAAACAGCCGCTGTTCATCATCACAACATTTGTCCAGAGAGTTCAGTGTTCACACCAGTCAAGAGAAAAAATACACTTAGATATTGATAAGAATATTGTTTCAGTTAAATTCATAATTTATGTCAATCATATATGTGCACTCACAACTTTATAACAGAGCAATAAATATATTGTGTTTTTGGTTTAATGTATCAATATAGGCTGAGAAGTGCATGTATAGCACTCAGTACACTTTTATAGATCATATTCATGTGTGGACTTTAATTACATAATAAAACCACTAACAATAAAGAAGTGAAACTTGTGTGTTTCAGTTCAGATGATTGAACCAATCAAACAGTGACACTGAGAGTGTTGAGCTGAAAATCACATTTGCATTGACAGGATGAAGAGACTCTGATGTTCTCAGAATAGATCAGCTCTGTCTCCAGAGATCATGTTCACAACACAACACCTGCATTTCACATTTACTGCTACATGAACCTTTACACAACTATTAAAACTCTTAAGAATCATGATACAGGACATTCCTGCACAAACACACATGTGATTTTCTCTGTTGTCTGAATGAAGCTGTTAGACACAAATGTAACATGTTCAGAAGCTTTATTGAATGTTTCAGTAAACACAGCACATTGAAAGATGTCACAGTGGTTAGACACACGAGCTCTCTTTCAGTATTGATCTGCTGCACTAGACTCATGAATGATGTCTGACACTCAGATACGACTCATCAACACCACTGATGGTCAGTAACGCGTTACTGTAATCCGATTATTTTTTTCAAGTAACGAGTAAAGTAAGGGATTAAAATAGCAAGAACAGTAATTAGATTACTGTTACTTTCCCGCAAGCAGGCTGCATTACTCCGTTACTTAACCGTGATTTTGTTTTGTGAGACTGTCTCGTGAGTTGTGACTTGTGAGTGACAATGACGTATGAGCGCCGTGACGTCAGTGGTAAACACCGACATGTGTAGTTTTGAACAAGAGACAGAATTGAGCGCGAGAGAGAGCAGGCCCATGCAGCGTTTAATGCTTGGAAGTACCGACAATACTTTGAGTTTGACTCGGTAAAAGGTGACAAAAACATCAGCCTCCGCTGTACACTCTGCGTTGGAAGAAAACTTTTATCTACATCAAAAAAATCCACCTCAAATCTAAGCAAGAATCTAGCAAGCCGGCACAGGAATGTGAAACTCACTGAAAAACTGAAAGGACTGCTGCGGCTACCACATCCAATTCCACCGGGCGAACCTCCGAGGAACCCTCTCCTGCTAAACAGGTGAAATTAGAATTAAAAGCGACCGGACGTAGTGCCGCTGAGCTGAAGAAGCTCGTCGCTATATTGTCGAAGACATGCTGCCAATTTCCACTGTTGACTCTGAATCGTTCCGACGCATCGTAGAAAAAATGCCGACCAAACCCGATGTCAAGCTGCCGCAGAGAAATTCACGAGTTCGCACTCGCAGATAAACAGCTCCGTTATAGGGAAAGGTTGGTAAGCATGGGTATGCAGGTTATTGGAGTGTTATGCAGGGAGTGGGCTCCGAGCTCACCGGATCTATGCAAACCCGGAGCACTCTACCTTGGTCAGGGCAAGTGCGCCGGGCTCGGAACCGGCTCGAGCCCAGAACACACCCCACCGAGGGTCCTGCTGGACTGAAGAAAGTGAGAGGAGCTGGGGTGGAGGAGGGATGTTTATCTGGCGAGAAGCATCAGGTAAGATTGTTTGTCTATTTATAATGGAGCTTGCTTGAGCTGATAGGTTAGATGCTGTGATTGCTAGTGATGTACCAGCCGAGATGATTGTGCTGAGATTGCGTGCTCGGCTGATAGGTATTTGCCGGTGATGGAACGGCGTGCTGATTTATATGCTTGGGTTCCTCCCGAACTTTGTTAATAAAACATCATGTCATTTGCAGGATACCTTGAGAGAGAATACGACATAATGGACATACGGCCTTCCTAGCATGTAAGAGAATTAAAGGCAGGCACACCTATGATGTAATTGGAGCAGAGATTGAAGAAATCCATTCATCATATGGACTGCATGGCAAAGTTGTTGCCATTGTAAGTGACAATGCATCTAATTTTGCCAAAGCATTCAGAGTGTGTCAGCCCTTGTTATTTGGAGTCTGAATCTGAAGATGAAGAAGAAGGTGATGATGAGGAACCGACTGTTTCAGATGTCATAGAAGCTCATTCAACCGCATCTAGTGATGGACAGTTTAGCCTCCCTCCATATTACAGGTGTGCATCACACACAATTAACCTCATTTCAACAAGCGATGTTGACAAACATCTAAATTCCTGTGCAGACACCAAGGCTGTATATAGGAGTAGTATTGCAAAATGCTCTGCTATTTGGACTAAAGCAAGTCGATCAACATTAGCCTCTGAACAGGTGGAGGAAGTCAGCCGCAGGAAACTAATGATACCTACATCCACAAGGTGGAATTCCCTGTACGAGGCCATTTCCAGAATCATCACAATTCCGATGAATGAGCTGAATCCCCTGTGTGTAAAACTGGGAATCAAGTGCCTTAATGAAAGGGAGTACCTATTCTTACAAGAGTACTGCAGCGTGATGAAGCCCCTGACCGTAGCACTGGACATCTTACAAGGGGATGAGTACACCTATGGGCTTTACTACCAACACTCACAAGCCTGATGTCAAAGACACTTGCCCTGAAAGATGACCTCTCTAGAATGACAGCCAGCCTTCCAGATGTCATTGTAAAGGTAAGATTATTATTTGATAATAGATTTGGGTGGATTTGTTAAATTTATTATACCATTCATGGTGGGCAGATCTTACACTTTGTTTGTTTTAAGCAGTGAGTACAATTATCAAAATGATAGAATATAATGAAAGATCAATTATTCATCCCCTGTTCAATATCAGGGATATTGATCATCATTAATCATGAATATTAATCTTAACATCAATAGAAGATGAAATAAAGAGGTCAAAACAGCCTCAACCAAAATTAAATCTCATACATTATTAATAGCACATGATATGGTTTAGGTCAGTAGAGTCCACAAAATAGTTAAAATACCTTATTTATATAGTAAAATAAATATATTCTTAGTTATATTATATTGTATTTTACAGGCCATCAAGATTCGTTTGGATGCTGTACTGATTAGCCAAGAAGGACTTCTTGCAGCGGCCACTTGTCCCAAGTTCAAACTTCGATGGCTGAGAGATGAGTGTAGGAGAGAGCATTTGAAGGAGCTTCTGACAACAGAGTGTCGTAAAGCTGCTCCTGTAGCTGACAATGCTAATGTGTCCCAACTGTCAGCCAGCCCAGCTGAAATTGACTTTTTTGATTTTGAGAACCAGCCCACAGAAAGCTTCTCAGCAGAAAAGGAAGTAACTGACTATTTAAGGTCAGGGTATGAGTTTGAGATTCTGAATCGGTTTCCAAACCTCAAAAAGATGTACATGAAATACAACACTCCAACTCCATCCAGTGCACCAGTTGAACGGCTGTTCAGTTTAGGTGGATTGGTGCCTTCCCCAAAAACTGTGTGATAGGAGGTTTGAGAAGCTTCTGCTGTTGCGATATAACCACTGTTTCACTCCGAAAGAAAACAAAAAGTCAAAGGGCCTTGTCAGGGTAGCCATAAAATGAGACTGGACAAACAGCCTTAAAGTGGGATGCAACAGCATTTTCTGTTTTGGTAAAAAGAATAGGTTTAAATGTTTAACAATTTTCTTCAAGGCAGTTTAATTTTTGTTTGTAAAGTTAAAAGATTGAAACTAATAAAACAAGTTTTAAAAAAGAGAATGTTTCATTTTATTCAATTTTAGATGGTGTTTGACTCTACCAACATACACCCCTCTCTCTTCCCAGCGTGCTTTGTTGAGGGTCAGGATGCTACTGCGGCTGTATAGGCCGTCCTGCTCACTCTCTTCACTGGTGTGAACCCCTTCAGTGACCTCTGACCCCTCAAGTGTCCAGCTCACCAGCGCCCCCTGTGGAGAGTAACAGCTGAGCAAAGAGCAGCGCTGTTGAGTTTTCAGAGATCTGCAGAGAAGAGGACGACAGCAGAGACACTGAGGAAACTGAATCTTGTTTATCGTTTTTTTACTCTAGGGCTGTAGTCACGTCCACCGTTGTCAAGTCCAAGACCAGGACTAGCCAAGACCGAGTAAAGATCAAGTCCAAAGAGGTTCAAGTCCAAGTCAAGATAGAGTCCAATTGAGAAAGTCAAGACAGAGACAAAAAAAAATCATGACCACATACTTAACTATTGAATGTTTGTGATGCAAGAGACAGCATATCTTCTATTATAAGATAATAATTCTCATTATTGTTTGTAATGATCAAAAATACCAATTTTATTTTATTTTATCTTGAAATAAGGTAATTTTATTTACATTAGGTAAAGCACTAAAGTCACAAAGCTGAAGTGCAACTGACTACGTCATCAGCACGCTCATGTGCAGGCAGCGGGACAATGGTGGACAGAGAGCAGATCCTGGAGATGTGTAATTTACTTTGTACTGTAATGTTTTCTCAGCAGTGGCGATCCGTGACTCCTCTTCAGGGGAAGCAGTAATGTGAAGCTCGGCAAAACATGTAACGTATTTACCCCGTCATGTCAAAATACAAGCCTGCTGCAGACGCCTTGAAAGGGTTTTTAATAAAAGAGACGCTCACATTTGATAGATACTCGCTTAGTCTCATGTGTAATCAGAGTTAAGTGTTAACGCAGTGTCTTCTGAACGCAAGCGTCTCTTTTATCTATCATTTATCATAAACCCTTTCAACACATCTGATACTGGCATGTATTTTACATGATGCGTGATGCACAAAGGTTCAGGTGAAGCGCTGAGAACGTATTTTGAATTCCTGCTTCCCCTGAAGAAGAGGCACCGATCGCATCTGTTTCTCACTGGCGAATGTGACATGACTTCACTGGAACCGATCCAACAGCTTCTTGGCTTTGTATGCGCTCATGTGTTTTGAAGGAGGCGTGGCTTTGGATGATGATTCGGGAGAGATCCGAGAGATCATATGATTGCACTGCTGGCAGGCAAATGTTAGCAGAACGTAACCAAATGTTATTATGCCACTGCTCGCTGACATTGTGCATGTTGAATGATTAATGCTGTTCAGTTTGCGCTTTTGAGGAATCATTCATTTGAGCCGGTTTCTGCTTTTAAAGTGCATATTGCTAGTTGGAGACCCCAGAGAGTAAATGTATGAAAAAATAGCTAAAGGAATTATATGTTCTTTAAAATATACTCATAAATACGCTAATTAGGCTTCTGGGGACATTTTTGGAGAGAATTTTCTTTTCCGCATCTGAAAACCTCCAAACCAGAAGTGACGTAACGAGAGGGAGTGCGGTCGATGTAGACAATAGGAAAACAATGGATTGCGATAACAATGAGAGTTTGGAGAATATTATAAATGTTTATTCACATTCGTATGATGGACCACTGCCTTACAACTATGAGCCTGATATGAGGACAAGAGAGCAGGGACAAAACGAGTAAAACATGTGGACACGATTTCCTGACAGGAAGGAGTTTGTGCAACCTCAACAAATACAATCATTTACCATGACGATGAAAAATTAAAATGAAGAACTAGTTAAAACATACTCAATCACGACCGCTCCTACTGAATACAAAGATACTCTGCAGTGATCAAAGGCAAAGCGCCGCACTCTTCTCCCTCTCATGACATCAAATGATGCAATGTTGAAAAAAAGAAACGGTCACTTCTTCTACTAAATTTGCACTCTTAATTTTTAAAAACATTTTAAATCCGGCATTAACTTTTCATATGGTATTTTTTATACAAGGTTACACATTCATTTAAAAATATCTACTTGCAATTTGCACTTTAAGAGAAACGGTTGAACCAGTTCACCTGAATTGTTCGCGTTTAGCGTCTCCCATAAACACTTAATATTACTCAAAACTGTATTCAGTTCTTCAATTTCTGGCGTGCATGTCAGTCCAGAGGACTTGAACCAATACAAGAGTTATTTAGTTACACCAACAGCACACACTGATCTGAACTGCTGTGTAAAGAGAGAAGTTATGAACACACGAGGATCTCGTTCTTGAGTTGAGAGTCGGTAATGCGTTGAGAGAAGCATGCTTTATGAAAGTTTTATTTTGAAGGAGAAAAGAAAACATATATTGCTGGACTCGGTCGAGACCGACTAGAACATTTGGCGAGACCAATGATCAAGTCCGAGTGCAAATACCAAAGAATACATGACAAGTCCGACATCATAAAAATCTTCTGAGTCTGGACTTGAGTACAAGAGCACTGTTTGACTCTACAGACATACACCCCTCTCTCTTCCCACAGGCTTTGCTGAGGGTCAGGATGCTACTGCGGCTGTATCGGCCGTCCTGCTCACTCTCTTCACTGGTGTGAACCCCTTCAGTGACCTCTGACCCCTCAAGTGTCCAGCTCACCAGCGCCCCCTGTGGACAGTAAGAGCTGAGCAGACAGAGCAGCGCTGTTGAGTTTTCAGAGATCTGCAGAGAAGAGGACGACAGCAGAGACACTGAGGGCTTCTGAGGACCAGCCGCAGGACACAAACACACAACACAATGAAAACAAAGACAATGCACATGTATCACATTTATTCATTTTCTGTGTCATTTATTGACAGTTTTTTACTTCAGTAATATACACTAGTGCACAATCCACGGAAGCTATTGTAGAAAACCTTCATCTCACCCGAATGAATACAAACTAAATCAGAATAAACAGAGATTACATCGAACAACACAACCAACAGATCAGTTCTTTGTTCGTTGTTTACTACACTCAAGATCAAATGAAATATCCGAGATGATCTAATCCTGCAATCATGATCTGAATAATACGGTTCTTCTAATGGACCTGTTGTGTATGATTGGTATATCTGGATTAAATTGTCTGGGATCATTCACGCTCACTGCTTGTTAGGTCAAAAGATGTTGTTACGTCCATAGTTTTTTTACGGCTGCTAGAAGAATATGAAATTTTAAAACCTTATTAAAATGTCAGGAACACTTCAAACGATGCACAGACACATTTCTGAGATATTTATAACATTTAAAGCAGTTGTAAACTGAAGTTGTATATTTTAATAAATGAACTTTTCGTTATTAGTGGTCAATTCCAATGAAATGGTGTTTCCTCCACATAATAAAGTGTTTTATATCCATCAGTGTTCACTGTGTATGATACTGAGGAAAGTGTCTGAAGACGGTCCATTTCTATAACATTTCTTAAATTGGATAAACTCAGTAGCAGTTGCAGGAGTCCACATCATCTGAAAGGCTTTTACATCTGCTGAGTCTGCACAGAACCTTGTTCAGAGATGAGGAAAGTATTTTATTGCTTTTAATGTTTCGTGAATTATTGATTTCTCTCCACAAGAGGCACATCTCTGTTTACACTTTAAAGTCTTTAAAGGTTGAATATACACAAATTCAAAAGCAAAAACTTCAATACATTAACCTTGACAATATAAAGAACACAAACCTAAAACTGTTGATTTAGTTTTAAGAAGATTGCAGATTTAGAAACTACTTCTATATTGTTTACTTAACATTCTTGACTCTTATTACAAAATAAGATTATTATTCCTTATTCAAACATGACACTGATATCTGTCTATTATCTGTAGAGATTAAAAATAAAATGCATGTGGGTCTAAGCATGTTTGTGTTGTTTTTTTATTTAAGAATAATAAAGAAATGGTGTTATATCTCATGAAGCTCAGTCTAAGTGTAGTGGTTTAGAGATCTTCTTCATCTCAGGTCTCCTCTCTTTTCTGATGATGTGTGTAGTGTAGCACATGCAACAGTACAGACCCTGTCAGGTCCATCCCTTAGATTTCTTATATACTGATATCCATCATTCCTATCAGTTGCCCAACGTTTATTTCATGAACCTGTCCTGACTTGAGCTGCAGTGTAACAGGTTTGGGTCAGGGAATGGTGTCTTTAAACACAGTCCATCATAAATGTGAATGAAGATTGTTGACTCATGCAGATTCAGGTCATTTTGCTTCAGTGCTGGTGATACTGTAGGTGTCACACACCATCTAAGACATTTCATCAGTCAGCTTCCTTATTGATTCAATTGCTTTTTGCTTAATACTATTAATACTATTAATACTATTAATACTATTAAAGTGAATATAACCTGCAAATATATCATTTATGCATTTGTCAGACACTTTTATCCAAAGCGACAACATTGCATTATACTATACATTTTGTTTTCTCACTTTGGCCAATCCCCGGGAATTGAACCCCTGGCCTTGCCGTTGCAACCGCTATGCTCTAACTACTGAGCCACGGTAATAATATCATTTATTATTATTATATTATTATTATATCATTTATTAAAATAAAACCACATATTTGCAAATGGCAAACTGCATTTTACAGTATATTTAATATGAAGGTCCAACAAATGAATATGGCTTGACTGCGTCATGGCTGCAATCTATTGTCATGAAATAATCTTTCTCCAGAGCAGGTTTAATCTAACGGATCTGTTGCTAAAACAAAAAGTCCAGGATGAGCGTTGAAGAACTGAACAATCAAAGATAATACGAAATCGTCAACAATCAAATCCAGCTAAATAAATGAGCATGTTACGAAGACAACCCCAGAAGATCTCTGAAGGATTCAATTTATTATTATTGTTGTTGTTATAGTTTATTGTCTATGTACATTCAATAATTATAGTGCACTAGACTGAAGCAGAAGAATCCTGCCCACTTCTTTGCATTGTGATCACGTGCTTCAGTGCTCTGAGAGTGTTTATAGTGCTGTGAGTTTAACACTTCATGACTGTCAACACAACACAACACAATCTTCATCAACACACAAACCAACAAGAACAACAATGACTTTCAGCATCATCTTCATCTGGACACTCACAGTGTTTGCTCAAGGTTTGTGTAGTAACATTTTTATCACGATTGTTCATTTATTGAAGAGACAAATCTTCATTTGTTTCAGTGTTGTCTTATATTTCATTCTTGTTGTTTCTTTCAGAGTGTAGAGGACAGTACACTGTTACTCAGAGTCCATCAATAACAGCAGTTCAACCAGGACAAAGTGTTCAAATAAACTGTAAAGTCAGCAGTGCAGTGCATGGTGGAAGTTGGTTAAACTGGTACTTACAGAAACCTGGAGAAGCTCCTAAACTCCTCATATATAACACCAATAGCCTCCAGTCTGGAGTATCATCTAGATTCAGTGGCAGTGGATCAAACACAGATTTCACTCTGAGCATCAGTGGAGTTCAGACTGAAGATTCAGGAGATTATTACTGTCAGAGTTTACACTGTCCTAGTAGCTGTGTGTTGACACAGTGATAAAGAGTCGTACAAAAACCTCCGTCAGTCAGACTGAACAGTGACTGCACTGATACACCTGACACATACTGCAGCTGCTGAGGGACGAGAGTTTCTTTAAATTAGAACAATTGTATTTATCCATTTAGAAGTTGTTTATTTATTTTCTTTGGATTATTGTTTTCATTTATTGGTTTTGTGCCATTTTTACCATTAAGTGGTAGATTTACAAAACACTACACAACAGATAATCAATAATAATCTTTTTCAATCATTTCAGCATGTTTACAAACAGTAACTGCCTTGCATAATATTATCAATATCAAACTTTTGATTTGTATTTCTAATGTTAGTTTTTAATTTTGTATTTAGATTGTTTTATATATGAAGAAAGTTGCACAAAAACACTAAAAAAATATTTTTATAATAATTAAGATTTATAATAATTAAGATATTGTTATCCATGCAATAGTTTAATACTAAACGAATATTGCTTTAAAAACACACAATCATAGAATCACAGAATCATAAAGATTCAATATTATTTTATTTGTTAGAGAGAGAGTCTAGTGTGAACACTGATCATCTCTCCTGAATTCTCCAGTGACTGTATGACTGGGATCTTTGTGTTTGGCCTCACAGCTCACTGAGAGCACTGAGCTCCACTCCTGCTCAGAGAGAGTCAGACTGCTGCTCCAGCTGTACAGACCGTTCTTCTCCAGGAGCCCAACACTGCTGTCCTGAGATCTGCTGCTCCCGTCCACCTTCCACATCACACTCCAGTCTGAGGGGAAACCCTTGTTGAGCACACACATCAGTGTTGCTGTTTTCTTTGTGGAAATCTCTTCACTGGAGGGCGGCAGGACGCTCACTTTAGGACGAGTGAAGCCTGACAAACACACAATAGTCACAATCTCACAGAGAGAAACAAACAACTTCATAATAAGATCCTAATAATAAATAAATAAAGATAAAATCTTTCATTCATGTTGATTTAAATGTTCATACAGTATTCACAAATGTTTACAAGTGCTCTGGATCATCAATACCTTGTTTGTAATTGATTTTAGAAAAGATCAGAGTGGAAAACACATTACCTTTGTGACATTTATTTATTTTGAATAAAGATTAATACAAAAATTAGAAAGTACCTGTAACATCAACTACAGTGATAAAGTCTAAACAGCATTTCAAATAAACTGGTTTTGAAAAATATAACCTAACAATATATTAAATACAATAAATTAATAAAAATATAAAAAGCTTTTTTAACACATAATACATTTCATTTGATGTTCTATTTTCATGTTGCAAAATTATATATTTTATAGCACACTAAAACTGTTATTGTTTTTTAAAAATGAGCAAAAACTTAAATAATTTGATTTTTAATTATCTGGAGTAATCTTTCTTTATTTCATTTTTCCACATTGAAAACATAATTATGAATAAATCATTTAACACATCTACATCTTTACTCACAATATTGTGTATAAAATAAACCCAGGGTCTCCGTTTCAGATTTGTAAGTGCAATTTCACAAAGTCATGATTATGATAAAATCATATTTATATATTTTTATATTTCATAATGATCTTTACATGTGAAAGCAGAAATCTATTATAATATTATTAAATGTTTTTACTTACTGCCAACATCCAGTCTGGTGCCGCTCCCGAAAGTCCACCACAGTGATACAAACTAATAGAGCGACTGTACAAAAACCTCTGAACGCTTCAGTAACTGCACTATAAACACATCACAAACACATCTTTACACTTTATCACACATTCACACATCATACACATTACATTTCATTTAATCTCCTGGTTATTTATGACAAACATATGAGTTTATTTTACAAAGGCAAATGAGATTTCTCACTTATCTGACTCTCATGACCTCAATCCTCAAAGTATGAACAAGGAAACAATATTCAAAGTTAAAGCAATACAGTCAAATTGATGATGTGAAGTTATAATGATACAAATAAAACATTATAACCAATAATATAAGAAACATATGCATATGATACATACAAGTATCTTTATTAAAACATACACGTTATTTATATTACACATAACACACAATATTCACATGATCTTAAAGATACAGAACACATCACAAGTCCAGTGTTTGTCTGTGTTGAGGTAAATGATACATGTAGAGAGTGAGTTTGCATTGTGATCACGTGCTTCAGTGCTCTGAGAGTGTTTATAGTGCTGTGAGTTTAACACTTCATGACTGACAACACAACACAACACAATCTTCAGCATCACACAAACCAACAAGAACAACAATGACTTTCAGCATCATCTTCATCTGGACACTCACAGTGTTTATTACAGGTGAGACATGAAGACTTAATCTGACTTGTTTTTATTTCTGCTGTATTTGTTGTGCTTGTTTCAGTATATGATGTTAATACAGTTTAATACACAAATTGTTTATATTTTGTGTTTTCAGAATCCAGAGGAGTTACTCTGACTCAACCTAGAGTGAAAAGTGTTCAACAGGGACAAACAGCTACAATAGAGTGTCATATAGATGTAGGAATATATAGCAGCTACTTAGCCTGGTATCAGCAGAAACCTGGAGAAGCTCCTAAACTCCTCATATATAACATCAATAGCCTCTATTCTGGAGTATCATCTAGATTCAGTGGCAGTGGATCAAACACAGATTTCACTCTGAGCATCAGTGGAGTTCAGACTGAAGATTCAGGAGATTATTACTGTCAGAGTTTACACATTCCTAGTGGCTATGTGTTGACACAGTGATAAAGAGTCGTACAAAAACCTCCGTCAGTCAGACTGAACAGTGACTGCACTGATACACCTGACACATACTGCAGCTGCTGAGGGACGAGAGTTTCTTTAAATTAGAACAATTGTATTTTGTATTAAATTAGTTTTAAACCTTTTAGCAGTTGTTTATTTAGTTACTTTTGATTATTGGTTTTATTTATTGGTTTAGTGCCATTTTTACAATCAAGTGGTACATTTACAAAACACTACACAACAGATAATCAAAAATACACTTTTTCAAACATTTCAGCATGTTTACAAACAGTAACTGCCTTGCAAAATATTATCAAGATCAAACTTTCGATTTGTATCTGTTATTATTCAGTTTCATATATTTGTCTCATTTAATCCAACTAATCTTAATGTTGAACTAATGAATCATTTTTTATGTTCATAGATTTTTAACTGGTCTGATTGTTCTGTGATAATTTGTAAATTACAGTTGTATGATCACCATCAACATGAGCATGTCACTCTTCTTCAACACATGGATGAAGCTTTTAATGATATAACCTTAGAGCAACATCAAGCCTGGATTCTTCATACCAGAAGGTTTTTCCCAAAGTGTCTGAACAATAAGAACAAAATATTCCCTGTTATTTGATGAAACTTTAGGTCTAAATGTTGAAGACTGTTTTGATGTTAATGAATATTTTGTGGTTTCAGATCTCCATTACAGTTTTTTCCCTTTTTTCACAATGCACCCACTGTATTGCACAAACTGTAAAATAAACTATAAATACTTTCTGCTTACGGGTGTAAAGGACTAGTGTTCTTTGAACCATGTTTTTCATGTTGTAGCAGCCTATATTTTTTTAATATGGATTTTGCAAGTTTGTTTGGGCGTAAGTGTAACATTCATTGTGTTTGCTGTGTGATTTAAAACCTGTACCTTGTGTTGTTTGCTGCTGAATGAACTGACTGTTAGTTTTTAATTTGTGGTACGATTTTTTTAAACATACAGAAAATTGCACAAAAACAAAAAAAATCATATTATTATAATATTATGATTTATTATAATTAAGATATTGTTATCCATGCAATAGTGTAATACTGTGACGGCCCCTGCTTTATCGTTGCTCTAAGTAACGGATTGTTCCCGGATGGGTTTATTTAGGACTCCCGCTGCTGATTTGCGGTCATGCCTTTAAAAAGGGCAATTTGCCATTGACCGGGAGCGCGGCCCTTTGGGACATGGTTTCCTTTGTTTTGATATCGGTTACTTTATACTTTTAACATTTACATCATTACACTTTCATTCATACACCTACTTCACACCACTGATTCCTCACTATTTCATGCGCCATTGATTTTTCCTATGTATAGTTCTATTTCGTTAATAAATCATTTACATTGTTTGCTTTTCTTGTGTGTCCCCGTTTTTGTTGGGTCCTTTTCGAGCCATGGGGCGTAACAAATACTAAACCAACACTGCAAAAACACAAAATAACAAATCACACTCACACAAATATAAGTTCAAAATGTGAGGTTTGGAGGCTCCGCCTTTTTACCTGCCTGGCGGGACATTGAAACGCACTGTCGGTTTGAGAGTGGTGACAGCTGTCGTATGTGTACAACCTCACACCTCGCCAGGCTGTGAGGTCGGTTCGCCGAGCACTGTCCAGTGGAGTGTGCGATCGGCTCCAAGTACACCCGAGGCGAACTGAAAAACTCTGCGAGTAAATGGGCGCCAGGCCCTGAAAAGGGCCCGGCTTTGGTGACTAGCCAGGAGTTATCCCGTACCGACCGATCAGAGCCATGGCTGTGAAGGTTCGGGCCCGATATTGTTCTCCCTGGGGTCTTCCCGTCAGTGTCCCTTCTCGAGAGAAGGTTGCTGACAGGGTGGAGGTTTCCCCCTCGACCTCTGCTACTGGGATGCCGCCTGTGGGGGTCCTGGGTTGCAGGGAAGCAGACGTCACGCGGGATCTTGGAGGCCTCTAGGCGGCCGAGCCACGGCGTGAAAAAAATGTGGCTAATTGCCACTGTCTGCTTCACCGTCAAAAACTGCTGAGCGCAGTCCTCGACGGTGTTACCAACGACCCACCCTGCAAGATGGGTGCATCAAGAAAGCGGACTTCCTTGGTGTCATTCTTCTGCACAAGGTATAGCCGGAGGTGTCTCTCCTGGACCACTACCATGGACATCGTCCGACCCAGGGTCCGTGCCGCCGCCTTGGTCGCCCGTAGAGCGCTGTCAGCAGCGGCAAAGAGATCCTGCATTATACCCGGGTCGGCCTTACCCTCGTGGAGCTCTCTCAACGCCTTGGCCTGGCGGACCTGCAGCATGGCCATGGCGTAGAGAAAGGAGGCAGCCTGGCCCGCGGCATCACAAGGCTTTCGACACCAGTGATGCTGAAGTCTTACGCGCTTTGTGCAGTATGCGTTGCCGATTCCCCCCAGGTGGTAGCATTCCGCGGCATAGGTGCACCGCGGGCGGACGTTCCAGGAAACACGTATCCCCGGGTTAGCACGGATGACATCACTTCTGCTTCCTCCTGAACTCGACCGCAGGGGGTGGAGCTCGGATTCGTCAGAGTCAGATGTAAGTCTCCCTCCGATGCTGCGAGCGACATCTCATCTACGTCACACATCGTTTCCGAGTGTGTGCGTGAGGATCCGGACGGTATACCACCGCAGGTTGGGGAACGTTTAGAAGACCGAATCGGGGTGCGATCGGCTCGTGAGCACTTGGCTGGCGGGTTTATGTTAGCAGAGTTCCCCATATCACTAACGCTGCTAACGTGGGTGGTCATCGGGGCCGTAGCCACAGATGTCACAGCCCAGGTAGCAGACGTAATGGTGGCTGGTACCCGTAAGAAGACAGCCACCCGTGACCGCAACTTCTGAATGTTAATCTGCCCGCAGTGCGGGAAGATATGTCAACGAACGCTGCTTCAGCGTGCTGGACGCCCTAACGCCTAACGCAGCAATCGTGTCCATCCCCCTCCTCGATGAGGGTGCCGCATCCAAGAGAACAGCGGCACATGCCACGCTGGAGAATGCTCAGTCAGTCCTGAAAAGGACTTTTTTAGAAAAAATCTCTAACACCTCCGGAACCGCCGAGACGCCCAGGGGAAGGTCGCTGCAGGTAGGGATGATCCGCTGCAACACGTCGTAGATCCGGCAGAAGAAGAATACATTGAATTTGTTCTGTTCGTAGTAATGAGCGAAGGCTCTGAAGAACAAAAGGTAAATGAGTGCTGCACGCCGGCTTCCTTTTATACCGGATATCCGGGGGTTGAGTCCGGCATGCAAATTTCATTGGCCTTTTCTATAGTAGTCAGAGTTGATTGGTTCTCAAGGGCGAACCCCATCTGTCGTTCTCGACACAACGTCGAGAGACCGATAGAAAGGGAACTAAATATGTCTTGTTTGTGCCCAAAATCACTCAGAAATTATACAATAGTACATTCCTATCTCAGAACAACCCATTGGACAACAAGCAGTCAGGCTTTGAAAGTTACCACTGCTATAGGTCATATAAGCACTGTAACTTGCTAGTGCGAAATCTAAATCCTGTTCTGATTTTGCTAGACTTATCTGTAGCCTTTAATACAGTTAATCATCAGATCCTGATAGCAACCCTATTATCTCTCAGGATCCCAGGTACTCCTCCGTTCTGGTTCAAATCCTTCCTCTCCGGTAGATCCTTCAGGGTGTCATGTATTGTTGTTTATGGCGGCCTGTTTTACTTTTAGTTTTATATGGAGACAAAATATATATATTTGCAACAGAAAAAAAAATTTGCACACAAAACATGCACAAAAAAAATAGGGTATTAAGCAAAAAATTTCACAAGTAAAACTTAAGAATCTGCAAAAGAAAAGTAAAGCAAAGAGAAAAAAATCAAGCTAAGCAATGTAAAAATTCAACAGCAAAAATTTTGCACCACATCTTTTCCTTTGTATCGCTCCTTTAAATCCGTGTTTCAGCCAATCGCTCCCTTGCGACACTCTTTTCTCTTTGCTCTTCACTTTTCTTTGCGCCTCGCTTTGTGTCCCTGATTTGACATGGGGGAGGAGACAAGAGATTGGGGCGTGTACAAGCGACCTGAACCTGCCTCCCCTTACGTTCAAGTAGTTCCCGCTGAAGTCATGTATGTTGACCTCATGCATGCTTTTGTGCTCATGCGCCTTAACGATAAGTGGTCAAGCAATCGTTATTGCGCATGTGTGTCCTGTTTACCTTACGAGGTGATATTTTCACGGATTTTATCGCATGAATGTGTAAACTCAGACCTTGGATATTATGTCCGAGATCAATGCATTCCTGTCAATCACGCGGCATCAGGGCATATTAAATATAGCCAAAACAATTTGATTTTAATGTATTAAAAAAGTTAACAAAGATACTTTATTCATGTCATTTAGTGATGTAAAACATTAACTTCTGGGTTTGAGGCTGGGAATTCCCGAAATCCGAGTTGTCTTCAACAATTTGTTAATACTGTAAGTGCGTCTTAGGCAAGGCAAGGCAAGTTTATTTATTTAGCACATTTCATACACAAGGGCAATTCAAAGTGCTTTACATACAATGATTGACAAAGAGAAATAAGACGTATCTTTAAAATGTCAATTATTTAAGATCACAAATTAGATTTAAAGAAAGAATAAAATTGATTAAAAATGTGAGAAAAAGAGAAGAACAGTATAAAAATTAATTAGAAATAGAAGTGCAGTTGATGTAAACCAGCAGTACTCAGGTTGTGAATGCACAGTTAAACAATACTGATTATTAAAACGTTTAGCTCTGATATTTTCAAGCCTTAATTTGTTTAAGAGTTCTTCTATAAAAATATAAAAAAGAAACCGTGCCATTTCACGACTCACTACACTCTTACACTCCATCAAGAACCTTGCGTTCAGCGAATGAGCAGCACCTTGTAATAACGTACATTTACAATAGGGCACCAAAACATTTTCCTCATCTGAAACACGTTGGTTCAACAATATAGTTGATGATGTCACACATGTGGTAGAATAATAAAGTAAATTATTTACTGAACTAATGAATCTGTTCAGATCAAATCAATGTCAGATTATTGCAGTAAAAAAACAAATGTGGCATTTTAACATCTTACAGTTTTTCTTATGTTTGCTTACACATTAAATTAAACTTTTCCCACAATTAGCAAAACCTTACACTCAAGGAACAAAACACAAGACTAGATTTGCACAACTGTAAGCACATTGTCAACTTCACAGTATTTGCAAAAAATTACACACAGTGATTTGAAAAACACTAAACACACTAGTATACATCAGGTACAGAAGTATATCATGATGTCACTTCTTTGCAATACCAAAGCACTGACTGTAAAATTACCACACCTATGAGCCAATCTGTTCAACACAGCCATCAGGTGCACAAACACATGATTGCTAAATTGTAGACACACCAATCAGGTTTAAGCACTTTAAAAATGCAGCAGGTAGGTTCACCTGCCTTCAACCAAAATAGAAGAAGTCAGAATAAGAGTGAGAGAGAGAGGAGGAGTACACAGAGGAAGAGAAGGAGGTAGAGGAAGAGGAAGACCTGAAGCAGGAGGAGAACAGGCACAAACAAGAATAGGACCAAACTTATCAAATGACATCCGTGCAACACTAGTGGACCATGTTGTGAACCACGGATTGACGGGTGGACTGAGAGTTCAGCCAAATCTTTGCAGATATACAGTGGCATCTGTCATAAGGACTTTTCTAAAGGAAAACAGGTAAAAGAAGATCTGTCTACAGTTACAGTAATCAGCCGCTTATTGTATACACCATATCAGCACTTGTGATACCCCTTCCTGTGACATTGTACAGTAAGTAACATGTATTATTCTCTACATAAGATTGAGGGTCGGGAACGATGAGGAAGGGGGCCCATATTCACGCAAGAACAAGAGCAGAATTCAGAGAGGGTCAAACGGCTGCGGCATGTCATGGAGGTATGTCCTCCATTGCATGGAGAAGCGCCATGCAGGCATAGGGTTGGTGATCATAGACTTTCCAGCGCCAGGCTGAGAAGAATTCCTCTATGGGATTTAGAAAAGGTGAATATGGGGGTAGGTACAAAACTGCAAATTGCGGATGGGTGGTAAACCAGTTTTGGACCAGAACAGCAGTGTGAAAACTAACATTGTCCCATGTAACCACAAATCTAGCAGGCTCCTGAACGGGATCAGGGACCAGCATTGTGTAAATTGCATCCAGAAAAGTGAGCATATGGCCGGTGTTGTACGGACCCAGAGTGGCATTGTGATGGAGGAACCCTTTTTGAGTGATGGCTGCACACATAGTTATATTACCCCACGCTGTCCAGGGACATTGGTAATTGCCTTATGTCCGATTACATTTCTTCCGCGGCGCCTGGTTTTGGTGAGGTTGATGCCAACCTAATCCACATAAATAAATTCATGGTGGATTACATGGCTATCCATCTGAAAATAAACTCTGTAACAGACAATAGGATATACAGAGGAGTAAATATGGTATGTCTGAAGTACTGGAAGTAGTGTTGCATACATACCTCTACAAAGTCATGTCGCTGATTCTTGACTCTGTCAGAGTTTCTCTCAAATTGCTCCTTGTAAAGTTGTTTCATCGTCACTTGGTGCCGTTGGAGGATGCGTTGTTTGGTCGACAGGCTTACACCATTGATGTTGTTAAATATGGTGTCATTATTCAAGAAATGCTCTTTTATCTCTCGAATCCTAATTGCATTGTTGGCCAAAACCATATTTATAGTCTATTTATAGGCCAATACTACGGTAAAGCAGGGATTGGATAGTGATCAGGTAAGCTATTAGTGTTTCCACATGTGAGGAGTGTGTGTGTGACCTGGTGAATAAGTGTAGCATTTTGATCAGTTTAGAAAAGGAAAGCAAGTCACTTCCTGATAGATTTTTGTGTTTTAGGTAGAGAATTGTGAGTGGTGTTTTGAAAAAAGTATTTTATGCAATGAACACTGAGTCAAAGGCTGAGAAATAGCTTATGGTTTTGGAGATTTGATGTGTAGTTTTGCACTTTGAGTGAGAGGTTTAAAAAACATGTGACATGAAAAGATTTTGTGTGTTAGCAGTTGGAAGAAACTGTAATTGTGTTTTGACAGACCGAGCCCTGTTTTTAAAATTGTGCTTAAGCAATCGTAAAAAACTGTAATCTATTTTTGTTCTCCGTTGTTTCATTTCATCCTGATTCTTTCATTCACAAATTTTATTCTTTCATTTACATTACATTTATCCATTTGGCAGATGCTTACAATGCATTGTACTATTCATTTGTTTCTGACCCATGACCTTGGCATTGCTAGCAGCATTCTCTAACCACTGAGCCACAGGAAGTCCCAGAGCATATGCACGTTTAGTTTTCAAAAACATAGCTTGAATTATTTTGACAAATGAAAAGACTTAAAATAGTATTTATATTTAGAATGCATATAGTATGATTATTTTGCTAAAGAACATGTAAATGTACATGTCACACTAAAACGAAACCACACATCTAGAGCAGTGCTAACACTACAACATTGCAATACTGAATAAAAGAATACGGTGTTTGAGTCAAAAATCTTGGCCAGGTCGATGAAGACAGCTGCACAGTACTGCCTTTTATCAATGGCAGTTATGATATTGTTTAGTACCTTGAGCGTGGCTGAGGTGCACCCGTGACCAGCTTGGAAACCTGATTGCACAGCAGAGAAGGTACAATGGGATTTGAAATGGTCAGTGATCTGTTTATTAATCCTCCTTTCGAAGACTTTAGAAAGGCAGGGCAGGATGGAGGTCTGTAACAGTTTGGGTCTAGAGCAGGAGTGTCAAACATACCGCCCCACAATGCGTCCAATACAGCCCATGGGATGATTTGAAAAATAACACAAATATGATATAAAAGTTTATTTTTATTTTTCCTTTTAATTAAAGTTTATGGCCAGATTTTTGCTGCCATATTATGTTTGGTTTTATTAATTTTTTATTTGATCATTGATCATTTAATTGGGCTTCTGCCTGAACCCCTAACAAGCATGCGCATTCTGAAAGGCGCCAAAATGGATAATAACGTTTCATACAGTAGGCAAAATTGTGCGGCAAGGACCAGTAAACTTAATTTTTTTTTTTTAAAGATCTGGAAGGGAAATGGAAGGAGACGTATTAATCGTATTTAATATGCTCACAAGCCGTGGCTGTGCTAAAAGAGCACAATGTTAAACGGCACTATGAAATATTTGAGGATTTATTAAATGCTCCTTTTACAGAACAGTATATATTTCTAGTTCATTTTTGCTAATTAATATGTAATTAGGTGCAATATGGTTTAAAAAAGGTGATTCGGCCCGCACATTGTCAATTTTCTTTCCATCCTGCCCTTACCCTAAAATGAGTTTTACACCCCTGGTCTAGAGTGTCACACCCTGTAAAGAGGTTGAAGATTCCAATCTTTGGGATCTCGGACGATATGGAAGAAGTTAAACAGAGTGGTAATAGGGGCTTCAACAATGGCTGCGGATAATTTTAGAAAGAGAGCGGGTCCAGATTGTCTAGCCCAGCTGATTTGTACTGTTACAATGTAATTCTTAGATCACTACAAATTAAGGGAGACGCCACACAACCACTGCATAA
Organism: Triplophysa bombifrons; assembly: GCA_029783895.1. Lineage (NCBI taxonomy): Eukaryota > Metazoa > Chordata > Actinopteri > Cypriniformes > Nemacheilidae > Triplophysa > Triplophysa bombifrons. Next base: position 3,672,059 of record CM056465.1, read on the forward strand.
ATAATGAGATTTATTTAAGATAAGAAATATGAAATGTCAAGTGATCAGTGTAAATGTATGTCATCATGTAAATGTCAGTAGCAAGTTCAAATGACATCAGTTCAACCAAACAGAAACAACTAAAGGTCCAAATCAAAACATTACAGGAAAATGAATCACATGATTAGGACTCCGACGAGGCTGTGCGTCTCCCGTAATCCACACATCCCGTCACCTCTCCGGTAGTCTCAATGAACAGCAACACCAGCGAGTAACACTCTCTCTCTCGTCTCTGTTTAACCCGGTGTCTTTAAAGCGCCATGATTACGTTAGGTGTTAATCCACGCCCTCCGGCAATCAGCCTGTAACTCGGGAACAACACACAACCACTCACTGAGCCGTCACAGTACGGATCCAGGTTTTGCAGCTCTTTCAGAACATCTGCTATCTGGATTTCAGTGAAGGAGAAGCTGGAGAGGCTTTGATATAGAAACGGCAAAAAAACTATTATTGCACATGCAGGTACAGCTTCTGAATGATTTCCCACAATATTTTTAATTGCTAGATGGACAATGGATGGTGTAGATTAGCCAGTTTATGTAAACACGTGTAAACAGGTTTATTTATACCTTAAAAAACGGTTCCTTTAGGTTCTACATAGGACCCTTTGGTTCTGTACTTGGCAAATATAACTTTTACCAAATAAAAGGTTGTATGTAGAACCCTTGCAGGGCAAATAAACTTCTTAATAAAATGGTCCTATAATTCATGTTTTGTGACTGAAGTGTAAACTAAAGATTACACAATAATTATAGTCCTACACAACAAAAAGGAGAGTGACTGCTGTGAGTCAACAAATATTAATATTGTATTATAATTATAAAATAAAGTGTATTGTTTATTTTACTGTAAGCTTTTTATGCAAGCATGACATTTCCTAATACATTATAGTTTGCCTTTTTGGTGAATCATTTTGTATAACCAGGTGTTTTCTTTATTTTGTATCATACCACATTATCAATTTAATTTAACCCGAAGGGGGCATCAAAAACAAATAATCGCAAAAACGCCCTGTGGTGCCGTAAATGTGTTGCACCTCCTTGAATTCCTGTTTGTGGATTGGCGAAGATGAACCTCGAGACAGTGAAAGTTTATTTTTCAAACTGGGAAGTCTGCCAATTCATACCATCGGGTAAGTCAAGTTTTTTATTTTTTTTAAACCATATTACTGAAATATTTAGTATAATCAATATAATTAATATTCCTGTTTGTTTGAGTAGCCCTAGTGTTAAATAGTGATACTAGATGCTAAATGGATAATATTTACGTTACTTCAGTTAAAAATACTGCTGAGAGCTCTGACGGGCTTAGTCCGCCGTCGGTTCAGAACGCCCAGTTAAACTGATTTTGCTCCGGTTTTCAATGAATTAAGTTCAAGTTTCCCTTATTTCCTGTCATTGTTAATTAAATTGTCAATAACAATTAGACAGCTGTGTTATAAGGCGAGATAGACAAAAGCGTAATTTCAATGAAGAGCGTGCTCTCTGTTTGTTAACGGTAAGATAACAATAAAAGCGAACCGGGTGGAAAACGGAGGGATATATGTGCCATAGCACGTGCGTAACCATTGACAACAAAACACAGACCTCAGTTTCACTCACTGCATGTGGTTCATACCCGGCATCTTTTAGCGCCAGGACGGCTCCATATAACAATTTCAAACGATCTTCAAATCCAGCGTTATATCCAACGTTTATATAACATTCATCACCCAAATGCCATGAATAAACAAACACCTGAACTTCACGAACGTATGCTCTCTCTCTCTCAAGTGAAAGTGACCTCTGTGGATGCTCCTTCGGTGCTTTTCCGGGAGAATTGTCCAATAAGGGTGATAGATCTGGATAGAAACATACACTTGTTTCTTGTTTTATTATTCCATTTCATTTATCCCATTTATTACAATATTCATCTATCATATGTATTCATTCATTTATTTTATTATTCACTTCTATTTGTATTATTTGTTCCTTACATTCCTGTTGTTTTACCTCGTTGGGAATTGTATTGTGTCTTATGCTGATATGAGTATCCATTGGTCTCCATCTCAAGGTTCATAATAATGTCATGAGACAATGTAATCTTGAATGGTTAAAAACACATATTGAATCTGTTTCTAGTCAGTTTGACAGAGCATCAACGCACAACAGATTATTCAATAAATCCTTTCTCTGTCTATTTAACATCTGTCATGAAACTCAAGGCAAGAACCCAATTGCAGGCAGGACTCAGACGAGATGGTAGGGGTAACAAAAGTATTTATTAAACAAAGAACACTATAAACTGACAAAACAAAACCCAAGAGGGGGAAAACAAAACAGGATAAATAATAAACTTTAACAAGGACAAGAAGACTGACTAACTAGACTTATAAACAAACACTGGAAACAAACAATAAACTAACACTTACTAAGACAGGGAACAGGAACGAGACGAGACGAGACGAGACGAGACGAGACGAGAGCATGAATATCTTCCAAACACAACGAGGGAAACCATACAGCTTACCTCAATGAAACAGCACAGGACAATGAAACATGAGGACTCTTTATAGGGAACAAACACAGGATCATAACGAGGAACAGGTGCTGGGGATTAGCACTAAGGAGAGGCTGACGAGGAATGAAAGGGGCGGGGCCAAAGATGAGACACGAGAAAGAACTATGTCTTTCCCACATAAAAGCATCAGGCAATGCCATGGCTCCATATGAGACAGGAATAAAACATGACATGATAGTGGAACCATGACAACATCACTTCATCTCCTGTCTGCTGTTCTTCCCTTCAGCTCTATATCTCTGGTGGTTGGGTTAAAGGATTGATTCACAACGGAGTTGATTTTTCAAGGTTTAATTTGCTCCTGACAGAGAGAGATCTAGTGAAACTGGACTCAAAGTTTAGATCTGTAAGATCAACAAGCCATATCTCATAGTTGGAACTTTCAAGGGACTAAGAAAAGTTGTAATGAAACAGTTTTATATGTTTGAAAAAAAAAACTTTCCGAAACCTGTACGAACGCTGGGGGAGTATTTGATCACAAAAATACTACGTAATATGCCCAACTCGTTTTTTGACAAGTTGACCATGTTAAGCATGAGAAGACAGCACGTTTAAAATTGTAAAGAAGTCAGAATGCATGACACATCGTTGCAGGGCCGCTATAACAAGTGTAGAAGTTCTTAACTTTGGGCCGCGGCCAGCGAGGTCCATTTTCGTTCTGTCAGGCTCCTCCAACCCTGATCAAACTTAACTGCCTGCTTGTCACTTTTCATTATTCCAGAAGATTTAGATTAGCTTGTTCAGGATTGTTTAGAGTTGGAGCTAAAAAGTGGACACTGCTTGCAAAAGCTGAGAACTTCCATTAAAGCTGTACGATTGCAGTGCACACATTTTATTAATACAGAAAAGGTTCTTAAAAAATGCTAATGACAGCAGGGAACACTGTAGAAAACGAACAAGATAAACAAATTTGAATGTACAACACAAGAAAAGAAAATGACCGCAGGGCTGTGGAACCCAAAGGGAGGAACTTTGATGGATTTGGGTTGTATCAAGAATAAAACTCCACACAAACTCACACCAACGTGCACTTTACTTACACTATCAAACACACAGTGTGTTACACCATCCACCCGTGACCCCGGCCCCTGCGAGATATCAAAAAATAATTAATACCAAATCAACTTCAGACACACAATAATCCAAAAATAACTAATAACGAAACTCCTTATTAAAATAAAATAAAATAATCATCGGGTTCATGTACCAGTTACCTATATGCAATCCACAAATAGCTCTAGATTGCAGGTACTTGGTCCCATGAGGCACGCATGCAACTCACAGTAAATGAAACAAACACAACCGAAAATAATCGTACATAAACCAATAATTTCAGAAAGACGAAACAAAAAAGAAAATAGAGAAAGTCTCATGAAGCTTAACGTCTGGGTTCTTTGCAGACGTACACAAATACATAGAGCAGCACTATGAATGCGTACGGTAACCTAACGAGAGCTGTTCTCTATAAGCAGCAGTGATAACGGCTGCTAAGCGGCCATGCATTGGAACACGAACGCAGTCAGCGGTGCGAAGAAACGGTCCATTGGAACAAGAAGGAGAATCCTAAACAAACACAAAAGGGAGAAATTAACACTAATAGTAATCCTCCTCAATGTAAAGGCTCTGTGTGAAGCACTTACCAGAAGGGGTTATACCTCATGTGCGTCACTTTTCAGGTGCCGGTTCAGTCAGTTCACCCGCTTGTGTGAAGGGATGAAAGCATTTATTCACTTCGAGTGAATACATGCAATGTGAAACAGCTCATTATACACATAGCTGAACGATGGGCGGTCATATAACCCACAACTGCAGCACGGAAAGACCACCAGAGCAACACCAGTGCAAAGGAAACGACGCACTACAAGTCAACAGAACGTTAAGAGTAGGCCTATACTGACACTATAAAACAACTAAAAACATAACCGAATGCTAGCAGCTATCAGCTTACCAGCCACCACCAACGACAGCAGAGCAGAAGGGGGAAAGTCCGACGGATCGGACGTGACCCATAGTAGGCTACAACCATTTACCCTTTTAAATACAGTACGCCGCCACACTCACTGATAGGCTAACCTAGCTTTCACTCACCACATCCCATTACACATGGTTGATAAATGATCAGTAGATGACACATGCCACTGGCTTCAAAATATAAACTTCATGGATGCAAAATAAATTTTCAGAGATACACATGAAAACATTTAGCATTTTGTGATAATGAAAAGTTTCAACTCACTTAGTATCTAACTCAACATTTTTTCTGTTTAAGATGCTGCATGAAATGACAATGAGGTTAGGAACATACATGGCAAAGAACATGGAATCATCTCTAAATGAAATGGCCCCACACATCATCAGGAGTGAAAAAGAAGGAAGTCAAAGGAAACTCTTCGCCAATCTCATTGGACCAGCAGAGGAAACCACAGAAGGGTACTACATCATATATTTGTTTCTTGCCCAGTGTAAAGTTGCATTATCTGCACTGTCAATGTAAACATTGTAGCACCTAAAAATTTGTGTCAGAAGCACCCCTCTATACTCTAATAGAATCCCAGGAACTAGAACCGGGGGCAGGGGCAGCAATCTTTGCGAACGCCGGGATATACTGATGATAATAGCCCACCAGCCCAAGGAAGGACCGGACCTGGCAGACATTCTGCGGGGCAGTCCAGCCCTGGATGACTGCCGTCTTCTCAGGGTTGGTGGCTACCCCCTCTGAGCTATATGTCCCAAATAGGTCACTTGTTTCTTAAATAACCGACACTTTCTGGGCTGGAGTTTTAAGCCATAGCCATTTAGTCGCTCGAACACTCTGTCCAAGTCCTGGAGGTGCTGGTTAAAGCTTGATGAATACACGATGACATCATCGAGGTATATCAAAAGTGATTCGTTCAGGAATTCACCAAGAAAGCGCTGCATGAGTCTTTGGAATGTTGCTGGCGCATTACAAAGCCCAAAGGGCATGCGCTCAAACTCATACAGCCCAAGTGGGGTGGTGAAGGCAGTCTTCTCCCTGTCCCGTTCGTCCACCTCAACTTGCCAATAGCCACTTACCAGATCTAATGTAGAGTACCATTGGGCACCTTGCAGACTAGTCAGTGACTCTTCGATGCGGGGGAGGGGGTAGGCTTCTTTATGCGTAGCAGAGTTCAGCTTCCGATAATCTACACAGAATCGCCAAGACCCATCCTTCTTTTTCACGAGTACGATCGAACTCTCCCTGATAACCTCACCATCCAGCATGTTCCTCAGCAAGCTCTTTAATTCGGGATACAGTGAAGGTGGAACTGGCCTGTATCGCTCACGGCTAGGAGGGGCAGTCCCGGTTGGGATCTGGTGTTTCACAATATTAGTGTGGCCAAAATCCTCATCATGCTCCGCAAAGATGGATCGCCATTTCCTCAACAACTCCTGTAGACGTTTGCGCTGTTCCTGGTTCAATGCAGCACCCTCTTGTTCCAAGCCAGGTGGTAAGGTGGAGGGACTAGCACACACCGTGCTGACCCCAACTTCGACCACTCCAGGACTGCCCGGTGTCAGTATAAGCTCTCTCTGCCCAATGATATGTTCCAGTGGCAGTAGGGTGACTTCTGCAAGTGGCCGACGCTGGGGGACCTCCACGGGGAGCATAGTTGGGTTGCATAGCCTCAAAGAAAGATGGCCATCATGTACTATAGCAACAGTACGTGCGGTAAGCCAACTCGACTCCTCATCTGCCAACGGTTCAATCAGCACTGTGCAGTTGTCTCTAGGCACTTCATCACTCGTTCGACACCACAGCACCATCTCTGTCTGAGGAGGAATAACAACAGTAGGCTGCCTGGTTAGCTTGGCCACCCCCTGTCCCAGGGCTGTTGGCCCTGTCTGCTGTATTCGTCGACATACTGCAAAGGCCTTCTCCCATAGGTTACCTTCAATTGGCGCCACAGCAGCCCGAAAGGCCACCACCCCTGGATGGACACCCTGCATGAATTCTTTCCAGCATTCGGTTATCACATTCATTCCCAAGACTGCCCGTCATTGCCTAAACACTGGTCTTCGACAATAATCACACCCTTGTTGGGAATACATTCCCCTCCTACTTTAAAATCCATCATGGCATAGCCTATGTAGGGGATTTGTAATCCATTGGCTGCCTTCAGTGTCAACAAGTTGGGTTTATCCATCGTATTAAGGACGGTCTCCTGGAGTTGGTTCTTAAACAGGGTCTCGCTGAAGAGAGTCACTTGGGAACCTGTATCCAACAGAAATTTTATTAGTTTACCATTTACTTCTACTTCCACTCCAGGGCACGTACCTATTAAGGCAGGTTTTGAAGACGGACCACCCCTGGTTACATTCACCCCCGCCACTCCTCTGCCTGTGACAGGGTCACTAAAAATCCCTTGGCTGTCCTCGTCTGGGGCAGTATCTTTGTATGTGACCTGCCTCACCACAATCCAAACAGATTGGCCGGCCATGTACATCCCACTGATAACTCATGGTGGATGGAGGTGGACGTTGATGTCGCACTGGACGAAGAGCCCGCCGGGTCTCAGGAGTGGCTGATTGGCTAACTACCGGGGCCACGAAGGGAGATTGATTTCATAGTTCTTCAACCAATTTGCTACTAAGGGTCTTTGACAGTGCTGCCAGCTCGTCTCGCAGCTCAGACTTCAAGCTCTCTCGGAGGTCATCCAGGTCAGACTTACGTCCACCCCTTGTATCGGACGAGGCTATTTGGGTACGAATAGCGTGGGCCTCTGCTTCGGCAGGAAGGCTGTCTAACTCCCTTTCCAATACACGTGCTTCTTTCAGAGCCGCCTGAAACGTCAGCCTCTCGTCCCTTCGCAACAGTCGCTGTAGTTCCTGTCATACTGGTCCTGTCCGAAGGCCCAGCACCAACGTGTCACGTAATAACACATCTTCATCTGTGAAGGCATTCCGTTCAGTGGTGGCCCACCTAGCATAGCATTCTCATAGCCTCAAGCCGAATAGACTGACCCCCTCCTCTGGACCCTGATGACATTTATAGAACTCTGCTCGTCGATGAGCATGGGTAGTTGTATCCCCAAAGACTCTTCCCAAGGCCTCTATGACCTTTTCCCCATCGGCGCGGTCCGCATCCGGTAGGGGGGCTGCTTCCCGTCGGACTTCTCCATCCAGTATGCTCATGACAAAATCCACCTGTTGTTGAGCATCCAGAGGTTGGGCGCGCAGCATGGCCCTCATCTGGGTCTGCCATTTCCCAAATTTACGTCGCTCTCCAGTGAACTTAGGGGCCCAGGACGCACTGAAAAACCAGGGCATAATTAGCGGCGACATAGGTGGAACTATCACTTTACTACCTGACTGCCCGTCATCATTCTGTTGGCTCATGTTGCTGGGACCCTGCCGACTACGCCAGAAAAAGGTGTCAGAAGCACCCCTCTATACTCTAATAGAATCCCAGGAACCAGAGCCAGACAGATAATTTTAGGAAAGCTAAAATCAATTTAATAATACTCGGTAAAAAGCTAAGGCAAAATCTTCCCCACATACATAAATACAACAATGTTGACAATACAATGAATATCTTAAACGACAAAACACAGCTATCTGAATTGCTCTTAAAGTTGGCCGTTTAGATCGACCCAGGCCGGGGGCGTGGCGCCGGCGAAGCTCAGGGGTTCCCTGGAGGGCGTGGCCGAATGCCAGCGCGTCAGAGCGGGGATCCCGGAAGTAAACGTCTTCACCACCGATGACGTAACTCTCGTCGTCTGGCAGGCGACGTGGCTCCGGCGTGGCTTGGCGGCTTTCCGTCCTCTAAATAAAGAAAAAACAGCAAAACGTCCTCAATAGAAACAGCCAAAAACGAGCGCTCGACCATTAACAATGGATTCCGAGAGGATAAGAGAAAAAGAACGTCCCTTTTCTAAGAATACTTGCGTGCGGTGTTCACTCGAGTCTTCGATCGATCGTGCCGTTCACCAGTCGATGACCACTCGTGTAGGGAAGATGAATTCGGGTCCGAACGCCCGCATGGTAAGTTTCAGTCTCCTTTTATAGAGCTATGAGTCTATGGTTATGATGACAAGAGGCGTGGCTTCTATTCAGTCAATGGGGCCACCTGTAGACGTCCATTACATACCACAACCACAGTAGGCTTCCAACAATAATAATGTCCATAAACACACGTGCTCATAAACACTCATCACACGTGCTCAATATCTTTATACACAACACTGCACACAAGATCTCACTGCAATCGAAAAGTAAACACCCTAAATTACCGAGGAGCCATACTATCCCTCAACCCACTTTACATTTCCCCATCTGACAATTGTATTAGTGAAAACATGAAATGATTTTAGTATTATTAAAGTTTACCCAAAAATGTAAATTCTGCCATCATTTAGTCACTCTCTTGTCATTTCAAACCTGTATGACTCTCTTCACCAGAACACAACAGAAGATGTTTTGAAAAAGGCTGGTAACTGAACAACAATTGAGCTGCTGGTTTTGTGTCCAATAGAAGTGAACGGCTACAAGAGTTGTTCAGTTACCAACGTTCTTAGATATATATATGTTTTGTGTTCTGCTGAAGGATGCCATACAGGTTTGAAATGACGAGAGAGTGAGTGAATGATCTTTCATTTATAGCCCTCATAATTGATATCTGTACCTAATGTACAATAATTTGTATCTGTTTGTAGGTCTTGCTAGGAATGCACTTTTTATTGCCATCATTATTTAAAGAACATAGTAGCTTCCTCTACTGTGTAAACAGTGTAAGTATAGTCTTCTGTAGTTTTATTAACATTCGAGGCACTTGACCTAAAAGAAAGGAACGGTTTATGTATGTTTTACAACCCAAAGGTCCTAACCCAACCATAGTGCTTAATGTCTCTCCTGATCCCCTCAAAGATGAAAGCGTCAGCATTATGATGGACAATGTGAACATCATAAGAGATCAGACACTGACATGACACAGGGTATTGATGCCTGTTTGCGGTCTATTTTCCTTTCAGTGTTTAATACCCAGTTGACATTAAGCACACAGTTGCTTTTATTCCAAATAATTGCATAAACCAAATTGTCGTCATGACAAAATAATTTTATTTTGCATAATAAAATTAATAAATATAAACTTTTTGAATTGCCTGGATTGGCAATAATTTCTTATCAGGTATAAATAACTCATAATAATAAATAACTCTTTTAAGGTTCTATAAAGAAACATTTAACCTGAATTCAAAGAACCATTTGGGGTTCCAAAAGAAGATGGTGAAAGAGCCATTTCTGGTTCTAAATAAAACCATTTCTTTTAAGGCTGTAAGATAATTTTTGAAAGATATCCGTTTATTTTGTGCATGTAATCATACTCAATATGTCTTATATCAGAGTGAAGAGTTGATAAAACATTCATAAGATCATGTTTGATGTGTATGAGTCCAATTCATGAAAAATGTGTCAAACAAGTGAAAGTGACTTGTGGTTATTCATTTGACAGTTTGGTTTAGAAATTGACTTCATCTGCAGGTGTTTTCATGTTTCATTGAGTGATGTTTATTTATAAAAAAGAGCTGATGTTCTGATCTGTCACAAAAGACAAAATGAGTCATGAAGATTCAATATGATTTTATTTGATGAATTTTGATGAAACACAATCAGCAGTGAATGAATAAAGCACACATGCACTGGTGTGTAATGTTGTTTGTAAAAAGCAGAGCAGATGTCAGATGAGAGAGAGAATGAATGTAGAAACACATGTGAGACACGAGTGAGACTCAGATGAGAACAGAAGTCAGAGGAGAGAGAGAGAGAGAGAGAGAGAGAGAGAGAGAGAGAGAGAGAGAGAGAGAGAGTCTAGTGTGAACACTGATCATCTCTCCTGAATTCTCCAGTGACTGTATGACTGGGATCTTTGTGTTTGGCCTCACAGCTCACTGAGAGCACTGAGCTCCACTCCTGCTCAGAGAGAGTCAGACTGCTGCTCCAGCTGTACAGACCGTTCTTCTCCAGGAGCCCAACACTGCTGTCCTGAGATCTGCTGCTCCCGTCCACCTTCCACATCACACTCCAGTCTGAGGGGAAACCCTTGTTGAGCACACACATCAGTGTTGCTGTTTTCTTTGTGGAAATCTCTTCACTGGAGGGCGGCAGGACGCTCACTTTAGGACGAGTGAAGCCTGACAAACACTCAATAGTCACAAACTCACAGAGAGAAACAAATAACTTCACTCTCTACATGATAAACATAAAAGAGCAGAATGATAAATAAGTTCACGTTATAGTCTTATGTAATTTTTCTCTTTCGTTCATGTTGATCTGAATGTTTATATAGAATTGACAATTATTACAACCACTTTTACAATCAAAATGAAACTAATCTTAAATCAATGTAGAAAGCATATTACCTCACATATACTCATTTAATCAAGTATGAAAATATACACACTAAACATAACATACCTGTAACATCAACTGTTTAAAAAAAAATCATAACTACAAATAATTGGTTATCAAATTTATAACTTACTATATATAAAAAATAAAAGTGTAAACCATTTTGTACACACATTACTTTTCATTTGTTGTTTTCCCAGTGCAAGTTGTATACATTTTTATTGCAGACTAAACTAATTGATCAAAAAAAGATTGTGAGCATTAAAAAATACAAAAAATATAATATTCTGTCAATATTTACTCACCCTCAGGTTTTCCAAACCTGTAAACATTTCTTAGTTCTGATGAACAAAAAGGAATATACTTAAAAAATGTCCGTAACCAAAGAAGTCTCATCCCCCTTTACTGCTACAGTAAGGAAAATAAATACTATGGGAGTCAATGGGAGATGAAATTGGTTTGGTTACTGACATTCTTCCAAATACCTTCCTTTGTGTTTAGTAGAACAAAGAAATGTATACAGGTTTGGAACAACATGAGGGTGAGCAAATGATGACAGAATTTTCATTTTTGGGTGAACTATCCCTTTAACAAAATCTATTATGTAGAAAATAAAACTCAAGAGTTTATGTTTCAAAAGTTGAAAGTGCACTAGTACACAAAGTTATTTATTAAACAACATAAATATGCTAAACAGTCATTTCTTTTTATATTTAATAGTTTATATTTATATTTAAATGCAGAAATCTATTGTATTAATATTAGTATTGAATTAATTTACTTACTGCCAACATCCAGTCTGGTGCCGCTGCCGAAAGTCACCCACAGTGATACAAACTAATAGAGCGACTGTACAAAAACCTCTGAACGCTTCAGTAACTGCACTATAAACACATCACAAACACATCTTTACACTTTATCACACATTCACACATCATACACATTACATTTTATTTAATTTTGTTTATTTTTGTATTTTGTACATTTTGGGGTGAACTATCCCTTTAACTATAATAAAAACTAATTTACAAGTTTTTTTGAATTTTAACCCTTAAAAATGAATCTCATATTCTCAAACCTGAAAGTGTGAACAATGTATTAATATACAAAGATGAAAACATCAAAGATTTACAAAGTAACTTTATTGTCACTCTTTCATAAAGCTGCTGTCCTGTGTATCTCCATATTCTGTGTTTTTTATTTTACACCAACATTATACACAAAATAATGAATAACTATTCACCATTACAAATCATTACACACTTGTTCAATAATCACAACACATAATCTAAGAAAAACAAAATACAACCAATGTGCAGAAATGAACATTATATGATAAAACAGTGTTTGAGTGTGTTGATGTAAATGTAGAGAGTGAGTTTGCATTGTGATCACGTGCTTCAGTGCTCTGAGAGTGTTTATAGTGCTGTGAGTTTAACACTTCATGACTGACAACACAACACAACACAATCTTCATCAACAAACAAACCAACAAGAACAACAATGACTTTCAGCATCATCTTCATCTGGACACTCACAGTGTTTGCTCAAGGTTTGTGTAGTAACATTTTTATCACGATTGTTCATTCATTGAAGAGTGAAATCTTCATTTGTTTCAGTGTTGTCTTATATTTCATTCTTGTTGTTTCTTTCAGAGTGTAGAGGACAGTACACTGTTACTCAGAGTCCATCAATAACAGCAGTTCAACCAGGACAAAGTGTTCAAATAAAGTGTAAAGTCAGCAGTGCAGTGCATGGTGGAACTTACTTAGCCTGGTACTTACAGAAACCTGGAGAAGCTCCTAAACTCCTCATATATTATGCAACAACCCTCCAGTCTGGAGTATCATCTAGATTCAGTGGCAGTGGATCAAACACAGATTTCACTCTGAGCATCAGTGGAGTTCAGACTGAAGATTCAGGAGATTATTACTGTCAGAGTTTACACATTCCTAGTGGCTGGGTGTTGACACAGTGATAAAGAGTCGTACAAAAACCTCCGTCAGTCAGACTGAACAGTGACTGCACTGATACACCTGACACATACTGCAGCTGCTGAGGGGAAAAGTTAAATTATAATGATTGTGTTTTATATTGGATTATATTTAGACAAATATTTAAATAATCACACTATAGGGCAAAAGTTTTTGAACAATATAGTAAAATGTTTCTCATTATTAAAAAGAAAATATTTGATCTGATGGTGTATGCTAAAATGTAATGAAAGAGCTTTTATAGACAAAAACGTAGTTTTGCAAATATAAATGTCAGTTTTTTTCAGTTACAAATTTATTATTTATTTTTAATTTATGACATTGACTGAACAATGAGAAGAACAGTTAAGAGCTCAGAGTAAATGGAAACCTGATGAAGTTTCTTGATACGAGGCAAAATGTGACAACACTTAAGGTACTAAAATATAAAAGTTGTGTTTTTTAGTTGCAAAATAATTCCTGTATAGTTACAATACACGTCCCTTTGTTTTTTTCATCATTTTGATGAGTTTAGTTTTATTCTAAATTGTGGAAAATATGAATAAGTAAATATGTATGTGTATTTACACATACATATCGTAGATGTACATATGTAGATATGTAGATCGGCTCTCCTCATCCTACGAAGGAAGTGGAGGCGTTGCTGTGCCTTCTTGACGTGGTGTTGTAAGTCCATGACAGGTCATCAGAGATATGCACCCCCAGGAACTTGGTGCTTTTCACAGATTCCAGAGAATTGCCATTGATGGTGAGTGTATTGTGTGCCATGTGGTTCATCCTGAAGTCCACAATTATTTATTTTATTTTGCTAATGTGGCACTACGAGGAAGTGTAGGTGTGGCGATTGACATTTGGGATAGCAAATCAGCGACCAGTGCCGGCTATTTAGATGTGGTTGGCAGCAGCCTGTAATGCGTCACGTCCGGATCTTTCCTTGTGGGCGATTGTGTGCGGTAGTTGCAGCCTGTCCTTTTAGTCTGTTACGTCTCTTACATTGATATACAGTTGTGTTCAAAATTATTCAACCCCCAATGCTGTAAATGGTTTTAGGGAATTTAGTGTACATTTGTAATTGTATTCAGAATGAAATCCTACAAGGACTTCTTAAAGAACCATATACAACTAAAATGACATCAATTAGTTTTGTAATACAGTAGTAAATGTTTCTTTTGTGAATTCTTCATTGACATAATTATTCAACCCCTTAAAGACTACCACTCTGAAGAACAGAGGTTCAATGAAGTGTTTTCAATCAGGTATTGAAAACACCGGTGGATATCAGGGAGCAGCAATAAAGCCTAATAAGCACCAATTAGGCAGCTTTAAAATGACTGTGATACTCAGCTCCTTCTAGACATTTACTGGTGTGGTTACAAACATGGTGAGGTCAAGAGAATGGTCCAGGAAGACAAGAGAACAGGTGATTACTCTTCACAGGAAGGGCAATGGCTATAAGAAGATTGCAAAGATGTTAAACATACCAAGAGACACCATAGGAAGCATCATTCGCAAATTCAAGGCAAAGGGCACTGTTGAAACGCTACCTGGTCGTGGCAGAAAGAAGATGCTGACTTCGACTGCTGTGCGCTACCTGAAGAGTAGAGTGGAGAAAAGTCCCCGTGTGACTGCTGAGGAACTGAGAAAAGATGCCAGAACTCCCAGGCGCACCCCCTTGCCGTCCCCAAAGATTAAGAAGAGTCGACTGCAGTATGCCAAAAGTCATGTGGACAAACCACAGAAGTTTTGGGATAGTGTTCTGTGGACTGATGAAACAAAATTACAACTGTTTGGGCCCATGGATCAACGCTATGTTTGGAGGAGGAAGAACAAGGCCTATGAAGAAAAGAACACCTTACCTACTGTGAAGCATGGCGGGGGGTCAATCATGCTTTGGGGCTGTTTTGCTTCTGCAGGTACTGGGAAGCTTCAGCGTGTGCAAGGTACCATGAATTCTCTTCAGTACCAGGAGATATTGGATGACAATGTGATGCAGTCCGTCACAAACCTGAGGCTTGGAAGACGTTGGACCTTTCAACAGGACAATGATCCCAAGCATACCTCCAAGTCCACTGGAGCATGGTTGCAGATTAAAGGCTGGAACATTTTGAAGTGGCCATCGCAGTCACCAGACTTAAATCCAATTGAGAAAAGAAAGCAGTTGCAGTGCGCAAGCCTAAGAATATGACTGAACTGGAGGCTTTTGCCCATGATGAATGGGCGAAGATACCCGTAGATCGCTGCAAGACACTTGTGTCAAGCTATGCTTCACGTTTAAAAGCTGTTATAACTGTAAAAGGATGTTGTACTAAGTACTAAGATTGAATGTCACTTGGGGGTTGAATAAAACTGATAATGATGTGAGCTCAGAAAAGACATTTGTGGTTATTTCATTATAAATGTTATGTTATATTTGTCTGACCTACACGTGCCTCTTTGATTAATTGTAAGCAGGATGACTGAATGATCATAATCAGTGTCAAACCGACCAAAACAATCAATTTCAGTGGGGGTTGAATAATTTTGAACACAACTGTACCTCTTGTTGGAAGATCAAATCCGAAATCTTTTGAAAATGCTAGGAATTACAGACAAACTGGTACAAAGGCAAACAGAAACATCAATGTCAGTGATATAACTGATGGATTTCTGTATCCGGAAGCTTTAGGTGGTTCAGATACACCCCTTCAAACTCTTACTCTAACATTTACCTGTGATGGTGTGCCAGTTTTTAAAAAGTCCCCTTGTAGTATTTGCCCGCTTTTATGCACCATTAATGAGTTGCCTGTGAAAATGAGACAGGATAATGTACTCCTTAGTGGACTGTGGTTTGGAGATGAGAAGCCTCAAATGAGAACATTCTTAAAGCCTTTTGTGGACGAATGTGTTAAGCTAGAAGACAGTGGATTCACCTGGGAAATGGACAAGGGTGTTTCTATCAAAACAAAAGTAGTCCCTCTAGTTCTGGTGAGTGACTCAGTTGCCAGACCTTTAATACAGAATTTTAAACAGTTTAATGGTGAATATGGTTGATCTTATTGCCTCCACAAAGGAAAAATGGTTGAAAAGGGCAGAGGAACTACACGTGTGTATCCAGCTTCGCAATCAAGAGCAAACCGATGAATTAGTTGAAAGTGCACTAGAAACAGATCAGCCTCTTTTGGTTGTCAAAGGACCAAGTATATTGTGTCGACTTCCCAATTTTTATGTTATTGAAGAGTCGGTTCCAGACTATATGCATTCAGTACTTTTGGGTGTTGCAAGAAATGTGACAGGGCTGTGGTTAAACAGTGAAAACCATAAAATGCATTGGTATATTGGTAGATCTACAAACCTGATTGATGAGTTGCTTTAGAAGGTCAAACCGCCATGTAACTGTCCTAAAAGGTCTCTTGTCAGAACCATTGCTGAATCACTGGTCCAAACTAGTTAAGGGTGTATCACTTTTGTTAGGTGAAAACAGAACCGAAGAGCACATTAGGGAGTCTGAGGCATGTCTGACAGATTTTGTGAAAGACATGGAAGTATACTATGGAGAAGCCAATATGTCTTATTTTGTCCATCTTTCCCTCCATTTACCAAGAAGTGTAGTTAATTGGGGGCCTTTGTGGGCTCATTCTGCCTTCGTATTTGAGTCATATAATGCTAAACTTCTAGACATGATCAAAACTACTCAAGGGGTTGACTACAGATTGTCAAAACCTTTTGGTTACAAAAAGCTTTACCTTTTAATGGTCAAAGTATCATGAAAGATGCCTCTAATGAATGTAAGGAGATCTTTGAAATTCTGACAGGACCAAGACAGTTGAAACATGTGACTCGCACATGTGGTATCACTGCGCTGGATCGCCTTAAAGTGCGTTTACTTGATAAAGATGACTATATGGCTTTGAATCGGCATGGGGTGCAAAGAGGCAGGGTAAAGTACTTTCAACGCATCATTGCAAATGGCGAGGTAATTCACTCAGAAGATTACAGTTGTGTATTTAAACGCAATTCCTTCACTGTTATGTTGAAAGATGCAGATCAAAGCTTTTTAAGTATTAAAAGATTCTTGATTTGCCAAAATGAAGATGAGATGTGTTATGCTATTGGATGATTCTATGAACGAGCAAAGCACAGTCTCTGTCCCTCAAATCCAAATTACTTTGAACCAGTTTCAAATCATCTTGGACATCTAACAGCCATTCCCGCTTCAGCTATCAAGTGCAAATGTCTGATCATTTATACTGAAAAACTCAAAGTTGATTATATTTTCAGAAATATTAATGGGTGTGAATTCCTTAAATAAATGCTAAATGAAGCCAAGAGTTGCTTAAATTGTTATTCATGTACATTAAACTGACATTTTGTTTAATACAATGTGATATCTTGTGTCAGCATATAAAGCATACATACTGTTTTCTGTAATTAGTTTATGTAAACTTCGATGATTAATTTATTGAATATTTATTGACAGAATGTGTACATTACATGTGCATTATATTAGCAGTTTTATAAGTTCTGCTCTGTTTATTTTAACAAAATTCAAATTTTTAAAACATTGTGTTTTAAACACTGTTATACAGCATGATTTTAATACATTGTATGATTTAAGTGTCATTGTATCATTTTCAATGTTCAATGTGCATCACAAACGATTATATAAATGACCTGTTTTATAATTCTTACTAAACCCTTGCCTCCGTCATCTTTATAACCAAATTTTTTGTTGCAACTGTTACTCTAAACACAAGAATAGACAAAAATGAACAACGTATATACAACATCTATAAGGAAGTACAAAATCTCTTGAATCTAAAATTTTGAACTGTAGTGTGCTATTTCATCCACGTTTGCTTTTACCCTAAAGGTATGGCTTATATCATGCAATTGATATAGAAACGGCAAGATGGAAATAAAATACATATATTATTATATATGCTGGTATTGCGGACATGACAATAAATATACAAATACAGCTTCTGACTGATTTACATGCTGCATTTTGAATTGCTAGACGAACTATGGATGGCGATGTATCTGCACACGAGAAACCTGGCTGTCAAGGATTCACACATGAGACTGTCATGACCCTGTCCACAAGAAACTGGAAGAGAAGCTGACTAGAAGGACAAGATCAGGACACCTGGCAAGTCTCAAACTTCCATGTAAACCTGATTTTCTGTGAAGCCGGTTTGATGATATGCATGTATAAATGTGAAAACAGATATCTGTTATAAGCTGATTTTTTATAGATATCCTTTTGTTTTGCCCATAAATGCACTCAATGTGTCTTATATCAGAGTGAAGAGTTGATAAAACATTCATAAGGTCAGTATGATGTCTATGAGACCAACTCATGAATAATGTGTCAAACAAGTGAAAGTGATTTGTGGTTATTCATTTGATAATTTGGATTAGAAATTTACTTAATCTGCAGGTGTTTTCATGGTTCATTGAGTGATGTTTATTTATAAAAAAGAGCTGATGTTCTGATCTGTCACAAAAGACAAAATGAGTCATGAAGATTCAATATGATTTTATTTGATGAATTTTGATGAAACACAATCAGCAGTGAATGAATAAAGCACACATGCACTGGTTTGTGGTGTTGTTTGTGAAAAGCAGAGCAGATGTCAGATGAGAGAGAGAATGAATGTAGAAACACATGTGAGACATGAGTGAGACTCAGATGAAGTCAGAGGAGAGAGAGAGAGAGAGAGAGAGAGAGAGAGAGTCTAGTGTGAACACTGATCATCTCTCCTGAATTCTCCAGTGACTGTATGACTGGGATCTTTGTGTTTGGCCTCACAGCTCACTGAGAGCACTGAGCTCCACTCCTGCTCAGAGAGAGTCAGACTGCTGCTCCAGCTGTACAGACCGTTCTTCTCCAGGAGCCCAACACTGCTGTCCTGAGATCTGCTGCTCCCGTCCACCTTCCACATCACACTCCAGTCTGAGGGGAAACCCTTGTTGAGCACACACATCAGTGTTGCTGTTTTCTTTGTGGAAATCTCTTCACTGGAGGGCGGCAGGACGCTCACTTTAGGACGAGTGAAGCCTGACAAACACACAATAGTCACAAACTCACAGAGTGAAACAAACAACACCATAATAAAATCCTAAAAAATAAATAAAGATGAGATCTTTCATTCATTTTGATCTAAATGTTCATCCAGTATGTTTAAACTCTGTGCTCTGAATCACCAATATAATGTTTGTAAATGATTTTTGATTTTAGAAATGATCAGTGTGGAAAACATATTACCTTTGTGAAAATTATTCATTTTGATTAATGATTAAAATAGATATATAGAAACCTGTAACATCAACTACAGTGATAAAGTCTTAACAGCAATTCAAATAATCAACAGTCAAATTAATAGTTTTGAAAAATATAACCAAACAATATATTAAATACAATAAATAAATACAAATATAAATATGTTTTTGTAACACAAAATACATTTGATTTGATGTTCTATTTTCACAATGGAAGTTTTGGTTACATTTTAGAATACTGTTTCTTACTTAATGTGTCACTAAGAAGGAATTACTGCAGAGCTGATAGGTAATTCCTCATTAATACTGATATCTGATCTATTAACTACTAAGTAAGATGTGTTAACTAATCAGTATGGAGCAGCATTTTATGATTTTGTTAAGTAACAGTTAACTAATCAATAGCTTTCGAAATCACTCATTCCTCCTTAAAAACTACTGTTAGTTATCTACTAATTCAGATTCTACATAAATAACTATGAAGTAACTTCTAATAAGCAGTCATATACACAATTGATAATCACAAAAATCTAGCAGTTGACATTTTTCTTATTTACTATTGTTAGTACTACCCTTATGGAAATACATCACTACTAGCACTATAACAACTACTATTATAGAAATACATTATGCATTTTATGTCAAATGCAAAGGAACCCATTATTAATGTATAGAGAATTACTAAATAATTCTGAGAGAATTACTTAGAACCTGCAACAGTATTCTAAAGTGGAAATGTAGGAAGCTTAAGTAATTATTTGTGGGTCATTTTTAAAACCACATGAATATGATAAAATACTATTTATATTTTTTTATATTTCATAGTTGATCTTTACATGTGAAATCTGTTATAACATTATTGAATGTTTTTACTTACTGCCAACATCCAGTCTGGTGCCGCTGCCGAAAGTCCACCACAGTGATACAAACTAATAGAGCGACTGTACAAAAACCTCTGAACGCTTCAGTAACTGCACTATAAACACATCACAAACACATCTTTACACTTTATCACACATTCACACATCATACACATTACATTTCATTTAATCTCTTGATTATTTATGACAAACATATGAGTTTATTTTACAAAGGCAAATGAGATTTCTCACTTATCTGACTCTCATGACCTCAATCCTCAAAGTATGAACAAGGATACAATATTCAAAGTTAAAGCATTACAGTCAAATTGATGATGTGAAGATATGATGATACAAATACAACATCATAATCAATAATATACGAAACAAATTCACATGACATATACAAGTATCTTTATTAAAACATACATATTATTTATATTACACATAACACACAATATTCACATGATCTAAAAGATACAGAACACATCACAAGTCCAGTGTTTGTCTGTGTTGAGGTAAATGATACATGTAGAGAGTGAGTTTGCATTGTGATCACGTGCTTCAGTGCTCTGAGAGTGTTTATAGTGCTGTGAGTTTAACACTTCATGACTGACAACACAACACAACACAATCTTCAGCATCACACAAACCAACAAGAACAACAATGACTTTCAGCATCATCTTCATCTGGACACTCACAGTGTTTATTACAGGTGAGACATGAAGACTTAATCTGACTTGTTTTTATTTCTGCTGTATTTGTTGTGCTTGTTTCAGTATATGATGTTAATACAGATTAATACACAAATTGTTTATATTTTGTGTTTTCAGAATCCAGAGGAATTACTCTGACTCAACCTAGAGTGAAAAGTGTTCAACAGGGACAAACAGCTACAATAGAGTGTCATATAGATGTAGGAATATATAGCAGCTACTTAGCCTGGTATCAGCAGAAACCTGGAGAAGCTCCTAAACTCCTCATATATTACATCAATAGCCTTCAGTCTGGAGTATCATCTAGAT
Organism: Triplophysa bombifrons; assembly: GCA_029783895.1. Lineage (NCBI taxonomy): Eukaryota > Metazoa > Chordata > Actinopteri > Cypriniformes > Nemacheilidae > Triplophysa > Triplophysa bombifrons. Next base: position 3,693,165 of record CM056465.1, read on the forward strand.
TCAGTGGCAGTGGAACAATAAATACTGGAAAAGATTTCACTCTGAGCATCAGTGGAGTTCAGACTGAAGATTCAGGAGATTATTACTGTCAGAGTTATCACAGTGGTCCAGTGTTGACACAGTGATAAAGAGTCGTACAAAAACCTCCGTCAGTCAGACTGAACAGTGACTGCACTGATACACCTGACACATACTGCAGCTGGTCATACAATACACACACACACACACACAACAAGACTGAACTATTTATGAAGAATTAAAAAAAACACTTTAACATCCATACTGAGTTCTGATTAATATTATTGCCGTCAAACTCCCCTAATTAATAATGAACATATTATCAGCAAAACATACAATGACTCATTTATATAAGATGTTTTTATCTGTTTGTGTTCTTGTAACCATCATATCTAATGATCTTTATGTGATAAACGTTATGATCAGATGCACAAACAGCTGCTGTTCATCATCACAACATTTGTTCAGAGAGTTCAGTGATCACACCAGTCAAGAGAAAAAATACATTTACATTTTGATCAGAATATTCTTTTAGTTAAATTCATGATTTATGTCAATCATATATGTGCACACACAACTTTATAACATAGTAATACATATATTGTCTTTTTGTTTTACAGTATCAATAAAGGCGAGAAGTGCATGTACAGCACACAGTATAGTCTTAAATATAATATTCACATGTGAACTTTAATAACAATAAAACCACTAACAATAAAGAAGTGAAACTTGTGTGTTTCAGTTCAGATGATTGAACCAATCAAACAGTGACACTGAGAGTGTTGAGCTGAAAATCACATTTGCATTGACAGGATGAAGAGACTCTGATGTTCTCAGAATAGATCAGCTCTGTCTCCAGAGATCATGTTCACAACACAACACCTGCATTTCACATTTACTGCTACATGAACCTTTACACAACTATTAAAACTCTTAAGAATCATGATACAGGACATTCCTGCACAAACACACATGTGATTTTCTCTGTTGTCTGAATGAAGCTGTTAGACACAAATGTAACATGTTCAGAAGCTTTATTGAATGTTTCAGTAAACACAGCACATTGAAAGATGTCACAGTGGTTAGACACACGAGCTCTCTTTCAGTATTGATCTGCTGCACTAGACTCATGAATGATGTCTGACACTCAGATACGACTCAGTAGGATGCTACTGCGGCTGTATCGGCCGTCCTGCTCTCTCTCCTTACTGGTGTGAACCCCTTCAGTGACCTCTGACCCCTCAAGTGTCCAGCTCACCAGCGCCCCCTGTGGAGAGTAAGAGCTGAGCAGACAGAGCAGCGCTGTTGAGTTTTCAGAGATCTGCAGAGAAGAGGACGACAGCAGAGACACTGAGGGCTTCTGAGGAACAGCCGCTGGACACAAACACACAACTCATTCACAAACACAATGAAAACAACAACAATGCACATGTATCACATTTACTCATTTTCTGTACGATGAGTCATTTTTTGACAGTTTTTTACTTCAGTAATTTACACCAGTCAAATATAATCTACTGAAGCTATTGTCCAAAAACCTCCATTACACCTGACTGAATACAAACTAAAACAGAATATACAGCGATTACATCAGAAAACACAACCTACAGTTCAGTTCTTCATACGTTGCTTACTACACTCAAGATCAAATGAAATATCCAAGATGACCAACTCCCGCAAATCATGAAAAATACAGTTCTTCTAACGGACCTGTTGTGTACGATTAGTATATATGGATTAAAAAACGCTCACGCACTGTTTGTAAAGACCGCATATATCGATAGAAGAACTAGTGATCAGCAGCGCTGCTATTGGCTTATTGTTATGTCAAAAGAAGGAGTTGTATATTTTTTTATAAAATAACTTTTAGTTTTTAATGTTTAACTACAATGAGATAAAAAAATAAAGTGTTTTATATCCATCAGTGTTCACTGTGTACGATACTGAGGAAAGTGTCTGCAGACTGTCCATTTCTATAACATTTCTTACATTGGATAAACTCAGTAGCAGATGCAGGAGTCCACATCATCTGAAAGGCTTTTACATCTGCTGAGTCTGTACAGAACCTTGTACAGAGATGAGGAAAGTATTTTATTGCTCTTAATGTTTTGTGAATTATTGATTTCTCTCCACAAGAGGCACATCTCTGTTTACACTTTAAAGTCTTTAAAGGTTGAATATACACAAATTCAAAAGCAAAAACTTCAATACATTAACCTTGACAATATAAAGAACACAAACCTAAAACTGGAGATTTAGTTTTAAGAAGATTGCAGATTTAGAAACTACTTCTATATTGTTTACTTAACATTCTTGACTCTTATTGTGTCACACACCATCAAAGACATTTCATCAGTCAGCTTCCTTATTGATTCAATTGCTTTTTGCTTAATACTATTAATACTATTAAAGTGAATATAACCTGAAAATATATCATTTACGCATTTGTCAGACACTTTTATCCAAAGCGACAACATTGCATTGTACTATACATTTTGATTTCTCACTATGGCCAATCCCCTGAGATCAAACCCATGACCTTGGCGTTGCAACCGCTATGCTCTAACCACTGAGCCACCGGTAATATTATCATTTATTATTATTATATTATTATTATATAATTTATTAAACTAAAACACCACAAATTTGCAAATGGCAAACTGCATTTCTCATAAATCCCTCCGTCATATGCACTGTCTGTGCTTTTGACAGTATATTTAATATGAAGGTCCAACAAATGAATATGGCTTGACTGCGTCATGGCTGTGATCTAATCCTGTTTAGATGAAATAATCTTGCTCCAGAGCAGGTTTAAGCTAACGGATCTGTTGCTAAGACAAAAAGTCCAGGATGAGCGTTGGAGAACTGAACAATCAAAGATAATACGAAATCGTCAACAATCAAATCCAGCTAAATAAATGAGCATGTTACGAAGACAACCCCAGAAGATCTCTGAAGGATTCAATTTATTATTATTGTTGTTGTTATAGTTTAGTGTCTGTGTACATTCAATAATTATAGTGCACTAGACTGAAGCAGAAGAATCCTGCCCACTTCTTTGCATTGTGATCACGTGCTTCAGTGCTCTGAGAGTGTTTATAGTGCTGTGAGTTTAACACTTCATGACTGACAACACAACACAACACAATCTTCATCATCACACAAACCAACAAGAACAACAATGACTTTCAGCATCATCTTCATCTGGACACTCACAGTGTTTGCTCAAGGTTTGTGTAGTAACATTTTTATCACGATTGTTCATTCATTGAAGAGTGAAATCTTCATTTGTTTCAGTGTTGTCTTATATTTCATTCTTGTGGTTTCTTTCAGAGTGTAGAGGACAGTACACTGTTACTCAGAGTCCATCAATAACAGCAGTTCAACCAGGACAAAGTGTTCAAATAAACTGTAAAGTCAGCAGTGCAGTATACACAGATAGTAATGGTCCCCGAATGAGCTGGTACTTACAGAAACCTGGAGAAGCTCCTAAACTCCTCATATATAACACCAATAGCCTCTATTCTGGAGTATCATCTAGATTCAGTGGCAGTGGATCAAACACAGATTTCACTCTGAGCATCAGTGGAGTTCAGACTGAAGATTCAGGAGATTATTACTGTCAGAGTTTACACATTCCTAGTGGCTATGTGTAGACACAGTGATAAAGAGTCGTACAAAAACCTCCGTCAGTCAGACTGAACAGTGACTGCACTGATACACCTGACACATACTGCAGCTACTGAGGGGAAAAGTTTAAATTATAATGATTGTGTTTTATATTGGATTATATTTAGACAAATATTTACATAATCACACTATTGGTCAGAAGGTTTTGAACAATTCAGTGAAATGTTTCTCATTATTAAAAAGAAAACATTTGATCTGAAGGTGTAATGCTAAAATGTAAGAAAGAGCTTTTATAGACAAAAACTTAGTTCTGCAAATATAAATGTTATTTTTTTCAGTTACAAAACAAATGTTTTTTTGCATAATGAAGAAAGAACAGTCAAGAGCTCAGAGTTAATGGAAACCTGAAGAAGTGACTTGTCAAAATGTGACTACTCTAAAGGCACTAAAATATAAAAAGTTGTATCTGAACAAAAAGTGGCATCTGAACACTATCTATTTTGGTTCTCTAGTGTTTCATTTCTTCCTGTTTCTGTCATTTTCAGATTTCCCCCGGAGTCCCAGAGCATATGCACATGTACTTTTCAAAAACATCTCTTCACAAACGAAAAGACGTAAAATAGTATTTATATCTAGAATGCATATAGAATGTTTCTTTTGCTCAAGAGCATGTAAATGTACATGTCACACTGAAATGGAACCACACATCTAGAGTGCTAACTCTACAACTTTGCAATACTGTTTACAAATGTTTGTTAGAAAGATGGTTTTGGGAAACACTTAATTGTTGAACTATGCTGTCAATGACGGAACTTGCGACCATAATTGGTAACAATAGTTTTGGGAAAAGCACCCCAGAATGGTTCAGTGAACAGTTGTAACGCGAATACTGAAGGAGTGACACAAGAATGAAGCATCAATGAGTGTGTTTACATGCACAATAAACTGAGAACAAGTAAACCCTGTTGAAACAAACATCATATGCTGGGTTAGGTATGTTTTGATGTTGGTTTGCTGGTTTGTGCTGGTCTAAGATGGTCATGTGCTTGTCGGTTTAAGCCAACACGTTCTCACTTCCAATTCGTCACATATTGAAGCTTGGTCAGGATCCCTTTGGCGTCATGTTTTGACTTGCAGGGATTCCTATAGATTTTTGACCTGAGGCCGCGGCATTGACATTTGAGTTTGGTTTATGTGATGCAATCAACCTCTTATTTAATTATTTATGCATTTGTTTGTTTGTTTATTGTTTGATGGATTGATTGTTTAATTGATTATTTGTGTATTTATTTTATTTATTTATTAATAAATCAAGCAATCAGTGGCTGATTTGACGTCATTGAGAACCTTTAGAATTGTAAGGTAACATTTAGCAATTTCGTGACGCAGTAAATAATAGCAGATGTTATAAAAGTATAACGTGCTGCAGCACATGTGAAGGCTGGTGAAGTTAGGTTAGCTTATTAAATTCAAGCTTGTTTCTTTTTTCCATATATAATAATGCAAGATAATATCATGGGACATTGTGGGTTTTTTAATAATGATGTGTGTTCAGTTACCCATATTACAGTAAGTTAACTCGATCACAACACTGTAGCCATTTATAAATGTTCAGATGAAGAACAGTTTTGCCAGATTGGTGTTTTTTTCCAGTAATTGATCAAAATCAACACAAAATTATATTGTAAACACACAAATCCTAACAATAATAAACTATACAAATTAATTTATAACTGCAACAATATATTGTGGCTCATCATATGGCATAATAAAGCAATTTACATTTATGCATTTGGAATACGCTTTTATCCAAAGCGACTTATATTGCAATTTCCAATATCCTATAAGAAATAAAAGGGTACAACAGAAATATCAAAAGGCTACCTGTCCAAGCTCATTTTATTTAATGTAGTACAACTCAAATCTGCCCGATCTGCAAACACTGATGAAGAAAAGACTGGTAAAAATGTAAGCAGTTCAATATTTTATTTCTCTCTCTATGATGTGGCCTTTATAAACTTAATCTTATTTCATTCTATATCTTAAAAAAGTCAAAGTGCTAAAGAGAAACAAGAAGTTGTGTTATCTGTCAAATAATGAGTCAGACATGTTGGTAATAGTAGCAACTGAAATAATACTGGCCTTATCTGAAATTAAACTTTCATCGTATAAAAAACAAGTGTAACCAAAAGCTTTCGGCTGATCTCCGGAAGTAAGGCTACTGGCAGACTACGCCACTCCAATTTGACAGGAAGGAGAACCTGAATAATCTAAGCACACAGGTTGTTCAATTCAATGAACCAAGAGTCACAAAACACAAACTTGAAGCATTTAAATCTTCACAATTTATTATAAATAGAAAAAGGTCTAACATTTAAGAGGCAATAAACACGACTGTAGTTCACTAGAGGTTACACCAACAGTCAACATATATAAGGGACCAAAAGTAAAATAAATACATCCAATAACCACGGTACAGAAGAACTAATATAAACACGACAAAACCAAGCAAACTCAAATGCAATCAAAGGAAAAAAAATCAACCAAATGAGAAACTCAACCACCTAAGCAAAGAAAACTTCTGTACGTGGAAAAAGAAATATAAAAATATTATACTTTGTATAATCCCCGCAATGTGACTATACGTTGGTCAGTATGGTTCTACCTCATAGGACTGATAAAGAAAATAAAGAAACTAACAAAACAAAAACAGTAAAAATAAAGTGGGAAAGAAAACAGTGGCTCTCGGATACGACAATCTATCCAGAGTCTGCAAATAAACAACATTCAATATTTAAAATGTCCATGCATACATCACAACAATATCTTTGTAACCATTAACATTAAATGCTTATACCTCTTAAGAATCTAGTTGAATGAACTGTTAGAGCCAGTCACTTCATAGAGAGGAGAAACGTTGTAACAGCCAGAAGACGAGCTGCCTCGTGAAGGGGGGAAGACCTTGTGTTGCTGGGCTATGAAAGCCAACCACCTCACTATAAATATAAAACCACCATAATCACCCCTTAAATGTTGGTTAAGGTCATTAATACATGACTTCCTCTCTCCCAGTTACGTAATCATTCCCAAAATATCATAAATATATATACATACACCATACCTTAATTTATATAATTAAGACCACTGGACTTGTAGAGGCCACGCCTTTAATAAAAGAGATGACCGTCGCACACGGCATCTCCAAGAGACCCCAAATCTCCTCAACGTACAAAGAGTCCTATCACAACACATTACATTGCCCCCTCACACTTATGTACGCCTATATTGCATTAAAAAAATGTTTTATAAAATTACTTAAAAAGTATGAAAATCCCACACTCACGTTCTCAAACAGAAGTCACCTACAGCTCTTCCAGGGGAGAACAACTGCCGCGTGCGCTCGCAGAAACGAGAACAAACGATAGCCTGTCTACTACCGCGAGACTAAATACACCGGATCATTTACTTCCCCCGCCCCCTTAAAGGAACCGTACGCCGTTCACTACTTCCCGTCACACAAGATTAAATTTAAACCTTAAAATAAATTGATTTATTCACTTCTAGTGTATCTAATTATTCTGTGGATTTAATGTGTAATAACTGCTTTTATTAATTTCAGGTGCTGAAACTTGTGACAGTGGGTTACAAGCAAAACAAAATAAAAAGGCTTCAAATAAGTGGGTTGCAGACATGATTACCCATCTGCACCCAACTACTGTCACAAGAATGATTTTGGAGAAGATGCAAAGTGTTCATGAATTTATGCGGTAAGAGCAAGATTTGTGTTCAGAAATAATAATCATTATTTAAAATACATTTCTTTGTTAATGTTATACAGGTTTGAAATACATTTATACTTGTATTAAAGCTCCACAGAAGCTGGACAGTGACATCCCCATAGCAGAGCACCAAAACAGCCCCAGTCAGGAGCAGTGCAGAGGATCCATTTAGGAGCCTCACCATGGAGCAGCCGGAGAGTCTAACCGTGGAGCAGCAGAAGAGCCTGATCGTGGAGCAGCAAGATATTCTCACGGTGGAGCAGCAGGAGAGCCTCACTGTGGAGGAGCCGGAGAGCCTGATCGTGGAGGAGCCGGAGAGCCTCACCTTGGAGGAGCCGGAGTGCCTCACTGTGGAGCTGCCGGAGATTCTCATCGTGGAGCAGGCGGAGAATCTCACAAAGGAATCAGAGATTGTATTTGTACTTAACCTTGTTTCTCTGTTTTTTCCCACATTCTCCAACTTCTATCTCTTCTCCCTCCCCTACTACTTTTACAGCTGTTCTTCATCCACAGTCTTCTCTACTGCCATGCTCTAATTCCTTGCGACAGATGAAGAAAAGGAGATAAACCAAAATTTGTTCACCATTACCTTCTGCCACCTCTGTCTCTCCTCCATCTCTTTTCCCCACAGATCTCTCCCTTCCACAGTGTTGATCTCCACCTGCTGCCTCTTCCATCTCCAAGCCGTTGAATCAGGAGGGGCCAAAGGTGAAGAGGAAAAGAAAGGGTAAGTTTTGTTTTGCCCAGGTATACCTTAATACACACTATTAATAAATTTGCTCTCAGACCAAGTTGATTTTAGGCTAATTAAAATCATTCGGGTCATCAGATCATGGGTAGCCATAGTCAATACACAGTATTTTGTTCTTTAGTTATTCAGCTGTATTTAAATAAAGCTTCCAAGTTCATTAGGGTCTAAGTTTGTTTTTTGATAAGAGGCTTTATGAAAGCCAGTTTAAAGGGTCCTGGGACATGGCCTAGATTAATTGACGAGTTGATAATGTTATAAATGGGCTCAATTGCATCAGGTAGTAACTCTTTAAATAATTTAGTTTAATAGAAGAAAAACACTGTAGCTTTTCTTTTGGGGTGATGGTCGATACTAATTCTTCAGACAAAATTGGAGGTTTGGTTTTTGCTACGTTTTTTAGATTTTCTCTGTAAAAAAATCATGAATTCATTGTTACTAAGGTTCGGTGGAATAGCTGGGTGAGTTTTGTTAGTTTAGCAATTGTAGTTTCTATGAGGCTACAGAGGTGCTTGGCTCTGACCGATTTCAAATCTTCCTTATTTGTCTAAAATACTAGATAAAGTTATTTCCATACTAGTAATTTCCTTTTTTTAAGGTCTAACAAAACAGAAATATTACTTATCACTCCAAAAACACGTAAACGGAATATCTCAGATTATAACCTGCAAATTAAAGGCTGCACTGTTACTCCAACAAATACAGTTAAAGACCTAGGCGTTATATTAGACGGCAACCTGTCATCTAAAAATCACATCTCAAATAACACAAAAACAGCCCTCTTCCACCTTAGAAATGTTGCCAAATTACAAAATATTTTATGTGTTGTTGACGTAGAACTCTCTGGACGGTGAGCACTCTGCCGTACTCCTGCTGTGTTCGGCGGTTCCAGCCTCCTTCCTTCCTTTTATTAAACCTTGTTAAATTGGTATTTATTGCTAAACTTACATCACATGACAACAGTTTTAAGTTATAGCTGCATTCAGGGGCCCTGATTGGAGGTTGCTGGGAGGGTGTTTGTGGGGAGTGGGAAGGCTCGTTGGTTGTGGTTATGGGGATTTTATTTGTTGTGGCTGTGTGGGTCTGGTTTGGTCTTGTTTTGTGGTTGACGTCGGACAACAGAGAAATAAAGTTACATCATGCCATTACTATTTTCCTTGGTTGTTCCTCTGTTTTCTGGTGTCGATCACGGAGTGGGACCAGGTTGGACCTGCACTGTTTCAGAGAGCGGGACTTCCTGGGTCGCGGGCGCTCCTCTGATGCCATCCATTAAATTAATTATTTATTTATTCGATATTATTTATAAGAATGATCTTATTTGAAACACCATGCACTGTGCTGAGTTTTACCTTTCTGTGTTTTTCTGTTTTTCTTGTTTGATCATGCCCCTGGTAGGGTCTCCCAAGGCAAACAGGTCCTAGGCGACGGGTCAGACTAAGAGCGGTTCAAAAATGATGACAAGAAATTGGAGGACCGTGACGTCGCCCGGTATGGCGCAGCCGGGGCCCCACCCTGGAGCCAGGCCCGGGGTTGGGGCTCGTATGCGAGTGCCTGGTGGTTGGGCCTCCCCTCATGGGGTCCGGCCGGGCTCAGCCCGAAGGAGCGACGTGGGGCCACCCTCCCGTGGACCCACCACCTGCAGGAGGGACCGTAAGGGGCCGGTGCAAAGTGGATCGGGCGGCAGTCGAAGGCGGGGGCCTCGACAACCTGATCCCTGGAAGCGGAATCTAGCCTAGGACATGGAACGTCACCTCTCTGACGGGGAAGGAGCCTGAGATTGTGCGTGAGGTTCAGAGATTCCGACTAGAAATAGTCGGGATCACCTCTACGCACAGCTTGGGCTCTGGAACCACTCTCCTCGAGGGAGGATGGACTCTTCACCACTCTGGAGTTGCCCATGGCGAGAGGTGGCGGGCTGGTGTGGGTTTCCTTATAGCCCCCCAGCTCAGCCGCCATGTGTTGGAGTTTACCCCGGTGAACGAGAGGGTCGCTTCCCAGCGCCTTCGGGTCGGGGATAGGTCTCTCACTGTCGTGTGCGCCTATGGGCCAAATGGCAGTGTAGAGTACCCGGCCTTCTTGGAGACTCTGGGAGGGGTGATGGAAAGCGCCCCGGCTGGGGACTCCGTCGTTCTGCAGGGGGATTTCAATGCCCACGTGGGCAACGACAGTGACACCTGGAGGGGCGTGATTGGGAGGAACGGCCCCCCTGATCTGAACCCGAGTGGTGTTCTGTTATTGGACTTCTGTGCTAGTTACAGTTTGGCCATAATGAACACCATGTTCAAGCATAAGGGTGTCCATCAGTGCACATGGCACCAGGACACCCTTGGCCGAATGTCGATGATCGACTTTGTGGTCGTTTCATCTGACCTACGGCCGTATGTCAGAGAGATCTTCAACTCCCACCTCCGGCAGAGCTTTGACCAGATCCCGAGGGAGTCTGGAGACATTGAGTCCGAGTGGACCATGTTCTCCACCTCCATTGTCAACGCGGCCACTCGGAGCTGTGGCCGTAAGGTCTCCGGTGCCTGTCGAGGCGGCAATCCCCGAACCCGGTGGTGGACACCGGAAGTAAGGGATGCCGTCAAGCTGAAGAAGGAGTCCTATCGGGCCTGGCTGGCTTGTGGGGCTCCCGAGGCAGCTGACAGGTACCGACAGGCCAAGCGGACTGCAGCCCGGGTGGTTGGGGAGGCGAAAACTCGGGCCTGGGAGGAGTTCGGTGAGGCCATGGAGAAGGACTATCGGTCGGCCTCGAAGAGATTCTGGCAAACCGTCCGGCGCCTCAGGAGGGGTAATCAGTGCCCTACCAATGCTGTTTACAGTGTAGGGGGCAGCTGTTGACCTCGACCGGGGATATCGTCGGGCGGTGGAAGGAATACTTCGAGGATCTCCTCAATCCCGCCGTCACGTCTTCCATTGAGGAAGCAGAGGCTGAGGGCTCGGAGGCGGACTCGCCCATCACCCGGGCTGAAGTCACCGAGGTAGTCAAGAAACTCCTCGGTGGCAGGGCACCGGGGGTGGACAAGATCCACCCTGAGTACCTCAAGTCTCTGGATGTTGTTGGGCTGTCTTGGCTGACACGCCTCTGCAGCATCGCGTGGCGGTCGGGGACAGTGCCCCTTGACTGGCAGACCGACACGCCTCTGCAGCATCGCGTGGCGGTCGGGGACAGTGCCCCTGGACTGGCAGACCGGGATGGTGGTCCCTCTTTTTAAGAAGGGGGACCGGAGGATGTGCTCCAACTATCGGGGGATCACACTTCTCAGCCTCCCCGGGAAAGTCTATGCCAGCGTACTGGAGAGGAGAATCCGGCCGATGATAGAACCTCGGATTCAGGAGGAACAGTGTGGTTTTCGTCGCGGTCGTGGAACAGTGGACCAGCTCTATACCCTCTCCAGGGTGCTGGAGGGTTCATGGGAGTTTCCCCAACCAATCCACATGTGTTTTGTGGATTTGGAGAAGGCATTCGACCTTGTCCCTCGAGGCTTCTTGTGGAGGGTGCTCCGGGAGTATGGGATTCGGGACCCTTTGGTAAGGGCTATCCGGTCCCTGTACAACCGGAGCAGGAGTTTGGTTCGCATTGCCGGCAGTAAGTCAGACTTGTTTCCGGTGCATGTTGGACTCCGGCAGGGCTGCCCTTTGTCACCGGTTCTGTTCATAATCTTTATGGACAGAATTTCTAGGCGCAGCCAGGGGCCGGAGGGTGTCGGGTTTGGGACCACATGATTTCATCTCTGCTCTTTGCGGATGATGTCGTCATGCTGGCCCCATCAGACCAGGACCTCCAGCATGCACTGGGACGGTTTGCAACCGAGTGTGAAGCAGCTGGGATGAGAATCAGCACCTCCAAATCTGAGGCCATGGTCCTAAGTCGGAAAAGGGTGGCATGCACACTTCAGGTAGGTGGAGAGTTCCTGCCTCAAGTGGAGGAGTTCAAGTATCTGGGGGTCTTGTTCACGAGTGAGGGAAGGATTGAACGGGAGATTGACAGTCGGATCGGTGCAGCTTCTGCAGTAATGCAGTCGCTGTACCGGTCTGTCGTGGTGAAGAAGGAGCTGAGCCGCAAGGCGAAGCTCTCGATTTACCGGTCAATCTGCGTTCCTACTCTCACCCATTGTCATGAGCTGTGGGTCATGACCGAAAGGACAAGATCCCGGATACAGGCGGCCGAAATGAGCTATCTCCGCAGGGTGGCAGGGCGATCCCTTAGAGATAGGGTGAGAAGCTCGGTCACTCGGGAGGAGCTCAGAGTAGATCCGCTGCTCCTCCACATCGAGAGGGGCCAGCTGAGGTGGCTCGGGTATCTTTTACGGATGCCCCATGGACGCCTTCCCGGGAAGGTGTTCCGGGCATGTCCCACCGGGAGGAGACCCCGGGAAAGACCTAGGACACGCTGGAGGGACTATGTCTCCCGGCTGGCCTGGGAACGCCTCGGTGTCCCCCCGGAAGAGCTGGAGGAAGTGTCTAGGGAGAGGGAAGTCTGGGCATCCCTGCTTAGACTGCTGCCCCCGCGACCCGGCTCCGGATAAGCGGAAGAAGATGGATGGATGGATAGTTTTTTTGATCATATAAAGCTGCTTTGGAACAAAGCATATTTTGAAAAGCGCTATATAAATAAAATTGAATTGAATTTATGCTGTATCCTGGTTGAAATTGCAGGGGTTAAACGAGACCTTGTTACAATACTTGCCAAAGTGTGTAAATAGATGTGGCATTACGGGTAATTGAGAGCACGCTCTCATATAGCAAAACTATAATACGTCACGACTACACCACCCCAGCATTAAACTAGCTGGGGAAATACCCCTACCAGGGCACACAAGTTCGTTTCTCTCTCTCGCACGATCACAAGACACTGAGACGTGAATAAGTACAGAAAAATGTATTTCTTTATTTGACATAAATATTCTAAAAGGCTACTAGAGTCAGTAAAACAATGGTGCTAGCGGGCCAGACCACTGGTGGTAGAGGAGCAATGAAGCTCAATCAATACTCAGACATGCAGACTCTCTGGGCGGAGCTGGGGTTCACCATCAGCTGGGCAGGCTAAGCGATGGGCCTCAAATTAGCCCGCAATGAGGACACCGTGCCCCCAACTTCGCAAGCACACACAAACACTAGTGAAATACACTGCAAGAACACCTCTACCGCACACTTAAAGAGAATGCCCGTCACCAGGCATAAGATGGCTAGCCTGCACGCGTTTGGGTCACCCCACTCCTGCAGAAAGAAAACAACAATTAACCAGGTATATAAGTGCAGCCTCTCAGAAAACCGCATTAATTGCTACAGTTGTAAACAATAAACAAGTAACAGCAAATAAACACCATTGCTTACAGATAGTAGCAAAGCAAAAAGAAACAAAGACCCAAACTAAACAATTATATCCAAATCTAAACTCAAGCCCAATATTACAATATACATAAAAACATAAAATAGCCGTACACAACAGCTGCACGCAAAACAGTTGTCCAATACAACTGTAAGCAAGGCAGTTGGCAGAAAAGGCAGTAAACAAATAACAATTAGAAACCAAAACAAATTATAACCAAAACAAAACAAATAAAAAAAGCAAAACAGCAGGCCAACCAGCGTCGTGATCAAACGCAGACTTTAACCCCCGATCTGCAAGACTTCCATTCAAGCATCCGGCAAACCATTCCTTCCTCCCATTAACTGTACAGAGGAATTCCCGGGTCATACAGATGCAACATAATTACAATCCCACGCCCGCATATATGTAACGGGAGGAGACACTGACTGTTTGACCATTGGTGAGGGTGGCTAAAGGTCTATCAGGTGTGAATGTGTATCTGTAAGTCTTTGTTGCAGGTGTGGCCAATGTTACTGATGAGTCAGTGGTACAACGCGATTGGCAGATCTACTGAATATAATGAGCAGCGTGAGGTCCTTTCGGGAGTTGTTCGGACCGTGAGAGACGCCGTTACGAGAGAAGCGCGACTCCCTCTGTGCCGATTTCCCAGGGTATGCAACTCAACTCAACGCACGCAGTGACGATGATATCCTTTGACCCCGGGTGGCGAGAGGTCCACGAGAACAATCAACGCGCGCTACTCACTTCTATTGAGGGAAGTGGGAATTCTTAATGTTCGTGAAAGAGTGACACTGACGTTGTTTATTTGGGACTGATTGGCCTTCCTTTGCCTGATAGTTTGGTATTTCAGTTCCGGTTTCGCTCGCTGATCCTCGTGTCCTGGAGATCGGGACTTGTGTGGTTGCCGCTGTCATCACCTCGCCTTGGGGGTTTCCCCTTTGCGCTACGAGCGCCAAGTGGGCTGGGTCGTGAGTGACGAGACTTTTTGTTGTGTGTGATAAAACTCTGCTTTTAAACTTATTACAATTGTGACGTTTTGCTTACGTAACCTTCTCTCGGTCTAGCGAGATATTGGCTGCTCGCCTAGGTTATATTTTCCATTATTTTTATGTGAGTCTTTTTAAGGCCAACAGACTGATCAAACTAAATTGTCCTATCATTATTTCTAATGTGTGGGGTTGATGTTGAAGTGTTTACACCAGTACATTCTTAAATTTGTTATTTGCTCTTGCAGTGTAAATCTCACGTGTGATGGGGTGCTGTTGTATATGACTATTGGTCTGATTGGTGTGTTGACCGTTTTCTTGATCGCTGTTTAGCCAGGGGGCGCCATATTATACGATTACTCCTAGACCTTGAATTGAAGCATTTATATCTGATTTACCTTCAACATGTATACAATGATATTTAGTTTTTAAACCGTTGTATAAATAAACTTTGTATTTTTATAAAACGTTGGTGTAGCCTGTTACTTGTGTATTACAAGGGTGGAATTCCTGCGTGCGCCTGAGTTGGCACTTTACATATACACCATATAAATGGACCTACCGAGCCGAAGAGCAGCAGTCACTCCCAACACGCAGTGTTACACGTGTGATCAAACCTCAGTTAGGAAACCGGAACCTCCGCAGCGATGTAGAGGGAAACCCTCGAACAATACACTCTGTACCTCCAAACAGACACCCGCTGCATGGAAAAGTTAGTAAGCACGCGATCTAGATGCCAGCCCATAGCTATGGCTCCCAAACACCTACCTCACGCAACGAGCAGTAGAGCGGCAGTCACTCGCAGCACAACGTGTGTGTGCGATCGATTCGCTTTTCTACACTGGAGCTACAGCAGCAATGTAAAGGGAACGCCCTCACGCAGTATGATTCGTGAGAACATCCATGTGCTCTTTTGCAAACTTCAAACGTGCTGCAATGTTTTTTTTGGACAGCAGTGGCTTCCTCCATGGTGTCCTCCCATGAAGTCCATTCTTGTTTAATGTTTTCCTTATTGTAGAATTGTCAACAAAAATGTTAGCATGTGCCAGAGATTTCTGTAAGTGTTTAGCTGACACTCTAGGATTCTTCTTCACCTCATTGAGCATTCTGCGCTGTGCTCTTGCAGTCATCTTTACAGGACGACCACGCCTAGGGAGTGTAGCAACAGTGCTGAACTTTCTCCATTTGTAGACAATCTGTCTTACCGTGGACACATGGACATCAAGGCTTTTAGATATACTTTTGTAGCCCTTTCCAGCTTTATGTAAGTCAACAATTCTTGATCGTAGGTCTTCTGAGAGCTCTTTTGTGCGAGGCATGGTTCACATCAGACAACGCTTCTTCAGAACAGCAAACTCAAAACTGGTGTGTGTTTATTATTGGACAGGCCGGCTCTAATCAACACATCCAATCTCATCACATTGATTGGACCCCAGGTTGGCTGACTCCTGGCTCCAATTAGCTCTTGGAGAAGTCATTAGCCTTGGGTTTCACATACTTTTTCCACCCTGCACTATGAATGTTTACATGTTGTGTTCAATAAAAACATGAAAACATATAATGTTTGGGCGGTATTAGTTTAAACAGACTGTGTTTCTCTATTGTTGTGACTTAGATGAAGATCAAAACACATTTTATGACCAATTTATGAAGAAATCCAAGTAAGCCCAAAGGGTTCACATACTTTTTCTTTCAACTGTATAAGAATTTTTATAGATATCCGTTTATTTAGCCCATGTAAACGCACACAATGTGTCTTTTATCAGGGTGAAGAGTTAATAAAACATTCATAAGATCAGTTTGATGTGTATGAGACCAACTCATGAATAATGTGTCAAACAAGTGAAAGTGATTTGTGGTTATTCATTTGACAGTTTGGTTTAAAAATTTGCTTCATCTACAGGTGTTTTCATGTTTCATTGAGTGATGTTTATTTATAATAAAGAGCTGATGTTCTGATCTGTCACTAAAGACAAAATGAGTCATGAAGATTCAATATGATTTAATTTGATGAATTTTAACAAAACACAATAAGCAGTGAATTAATAAAGCACACATGCACTGGTTTGTGGTGTTGTTTGTGAAAAGCAGAGCAGATGTCAGATGAGAGAGAGAATGAATGTAGAAACACATGTGAGACATGAGTGAGACTCAGATGAGAACATAAGTCAGAGGAGCTGCCAAAAGTCCACCACAGTGATACAAACTAATAGAGCGACTGTACAAAAACCTCTGAACGCTTCAGTAACTGCACTATAAACACATCACAAACACATCTTTACACTTTATCACACATTCACACATCATACACATTACACTTCATCTAATCTCCTGGTTATTTATGACACAAATATGATCTTATTTTACAAAGGCTTATAAAAATCCTGAGAATTCTCACTGATGAAAAGTTTTAATTCTCATATCTGACTCTCATGACCTCAATCCTCAAAGTATGAACAAGGAAACAATATTCAAAGTTAAAGCATTGCAGTCAAATTGATAATGTTAAGATATGATGATACAAATACAACATCATAATCAATAATATAAGAAACATATGCACATGACATATACAAATATCGTTATTAAAACATACACATTATTTATATTACACATAACACACAATATTCACATGATCTTAAAGATACAGAACACATCACAAGTCCAGTGTTTGTCTGTGTTGAGGTAAATGATACATGTAGAGAGTGAGTTTGCATTGTGATCACGTGCTTCAGTGCTCTGAGAGTGTTTATAGTGCTGTGAGTTTAACACTTCATGACTGACAACACAACACAACACAATCTTCAGCATCAGACAGACCAACAAGAACAACAATGACTTTCAGCATCATCTTCATCTGGACACTCACAGTGTTTATTACAGGTGAGACATGAAGACTTAATCTGACTTGTTTTTATTTCTGCTGTATTTGTTGTGCTTGTTTTTGTATATGATGTTATTACAGTTTAATACACAAATTGTTTATATTTTGTGTTTTCAGAATCCAGAGGAGTTACTCTGACTCAACCAAGAGTGAAAAGTGTTCAACAGGGACAAACAGCTACAATAGAGTGTCATATAGATGTAGGAATATATAGCAACTACTTAGCCTGGTATCAGCAGAAACCTGGAGAAGCTCCTAAACTCCTCATATATAACATCAATAGCCTTCAGTCTGGAGTATCATCTAGATTCAGTGGCAGTGGAACAATAAATACTGGAAAAGATTTCACTCTGAGCATCAGTGGAGTTCAGACTGAAGATTCAGGAGATTATTACTGTCAGAGTTATCACAGTGGTCCAGTGTTGACACAGTGATAAAGAGTCGTACAAAAACCTCCGTCAGTCAGACTGAACAGTGACTCCACTGATACACCTGACACATACTGCACACAACAAGACTGAACTATTTATGAAGAATTAAATAAAATACTTTAACATCCATAATGAGTTATGATTAATATTATTGGCGTCAAATTCCCCTAATTAATAATGAACATATTATCAGCAAAACATTCACTGACTCATGTATATAAGATGTTTTTATCTGTTTGTGTGTGTTCTTGTAATCAACACATCTAATGATCTTTATGAGATAAACGTTATGATCAGATGCACAAACAGCCGCTGTTCATCATCACAACATTTGTCCAGAGAGTTCAGTGTTCACACCAGTCAAGAGAAAAAATACATTTAGATAATGATAAGAATATTGTTTCAGTTAAATTCATGATTTATGTCAATCATATATGTGCACCAACTACTTTATAACATAGCAATAAATATATTGTGTTTTTGGTCTACGGTATCAATAAAGGCTGAGAAGTGCATGTACAGCACACAGTATAGTATTAAACATAATATTCATGTTTGAACTTTGATGACATAATAAAACCACTAACAATAAAGAAGTGAAACTTGTGTGTTTCAGTTCAGATGATTGAACCAATCAAACAGTGACACTGAGAGTGTTGAGCTGAAAATCACATTTGCATTGACAGGATGAAGAGACTCTGATGTTCTCAGAATAGATCAGCTCTGTCTCCAGAGATCATGTTCACAACACAACACCTGCATGAGAGTAAGAGCTGAGCAGACAGAGCAGCGCTGTTGAGTTTTCAGAGATCTGTAGAGAAGAGGACGACAGCAGAGACACTGAGGGCTTCTGAGGAACAGCCGCAGGACACAAACACACAACTCATTCACAAACACAATGAAAACAACAACATTGCACATGTATCACATTTACTCATTTTCTGTACGTCAAATCATTTTTCGGACAGTTTTGTACTTTAGAAATTTACACCAGTCAAATATAATCTACTGAAGCTACTGTACAAAAACCTTCATCTCACCTGACTGAATACAAACAGAATATACAGCGATTACATCAGAAAACACAATCAACAGTTCAGTTCTTCATACGTTGTTTACTTCACTCAAGATCAAATGAAACATCTTAGATGATCTACTCCCGCAAATCATGAAAAATACAGTTCTTCTAACGGACCTGTTGTGTACGATTAGTATATCTGGATTAAATTGTCTGGGATCCTTCACGCTCACGCACAGTTTGTAAAGGCCGCATATATTGATAGAAGAACTAGTGATCAGCAGCGCTGCTATTGACTGGTTGTTATGTCAAAAGATGTTGTTACGTCCATAGTTTTTTACGGCTGCTTGAAGAATATGAAATTTTAAAACCTTATTAAAATGTCAGGAACACTTCAAATGATGCACAGACACATTTCTGAGATATTTATAACATTTAAAGCAGTTGTAAACTGAAGTTGTATATTTTGATAAATTAACTTTTAGTTCTTAGTGGTTAATTACAATGAGATAAAAAATAAAGTGTTTTATATCCATCAGTGTTCACTGTGTACGATACTGAGGAAAGTGTCTGCAGACTGTCCATTTCTATAACATTTCTTACATTGGATAAACTCAGTAGCAGTTGCAGGAGTCCACATTATCTGAAAGGCTTTTACATCTGCTGAGTCTGCACAGAACCTTGTACAGAGATGAGGAAAGTATTTTATTGCTCTTAATGTTTTGTGAATTATTGATTTCTCTCCACAAGAGGCACATCCCTGTTTACACTTTAAAGTCCTTAAAGGTTGAATATACACAAATTCAAATTCAAAAGTAAAACTTCAATACATTAACCTTGACAATATAAAGAACACAAACCTAAAACTGGAGATTTAGTTTAAGAAGATTGCAGATTTAGAAACTACTTCTATATTGTTTACTTAACATTCTTGACTCTTACTGTGTCACACACCATCAAAGACATTTCATCAGTCAGCTTCCTTATTGATTCAATTGCTTTTTTCTTAATACTATAAATACTATTAAAGTGAATATAACCTGCAAATATATCATTCATGCATTTGGCAGACACTTTTATTCAAAGCGACAGCATTGCATTGTACTATACATTTTGTTTTCTCACTATGGCCAATCCCCTGAGATCAAACCCATGACCTTGGCGTTGCAACCGCTATGCTCTAACCACTGAGCCACCGGTAATATTATCATTTATTATTATTATATTACTATTATATAATTTATTAAACTAAAACACCACAAATTAGCAAATGGCAAACTGCATTTCTCATAAATCCCTCCATCATATGCACTGTCTGTGTTTTTATATACTGTATATTTGATATTAAGGTCCAACAAATGAATATGGCTTGACTGCGTCATGGCTGTGATCTAATCCTGTTTAGATGAAATAATCTTGCTAAAGAGCAGGTTTAATCTAACGGATCTGTTGCTAAAACAAAAAATCCACGATGAACGCCTAAGAACCGAACAATCAAAGATAATACAAAATCGTCAACAATCAAATCCAGCTAAATAAATTATCATGATACGAAGAACAGCCCCAGAAGATCTCTGAAGGATTCAATTTATTATTATTGTTGTTGTTATAGTTTAGTGTCTATGTACATTCAATAATTATAGTGCACTAGACTGAAGCAGAAGAATCCTGCCCACTTCTTTGCATTGTGATCACGTGCTTCAGTGCTCTGAGAGTGTTTATAGTGCTGTGAGTTTAACACTTCATGACTGACAACACAACACAATCTTCATCAACACACAAACCAACAAGAACAACAATGACTTTCAGCATCATCTTCATCTGGACACTCACAGTGTTTGCTCAAGGTTTGTGTAGAAACATTTTTATCACGATTCTTCATTCATTGAAGAGTGAAATCTTCATTTGTTTCAGTGTTGTCTTATATTTCATTCTTGTTGTTTCTTTCAGAGTGTAGAGGACAGTACACTGTTACTCAGAGTCCATCAATAACAGCAGTTCAACCAGGACAAAGTGTTCAAATAAACTGTAAAGTCAGCAGTGCAGTGCATGGTGGAACTTTCTTACACTGGTACTTACAGAAACCTGGAGAAGCTCCTAAACTCCTCATATATTATGCAACAAACCTCCAGTCTGGAGTATCATCTAGATTCAGTGGCAGTGGATCAAACACAGATTTCACTCTGAGCATCAGTGGAGTTCAGATTGAAGATTCAGGAGATTATTACTGTCAGAGTTTACACTATCCTAATAGCAAGTATGTGTTGACACAGTGATAAAGAGTCGTACAAAAACCTCCGTCAGTCAGACTGAACAGTGACTGCACTGATACACCTGACACATACTGCAGCTGCTGAGGGGAAAAGTTATATTATAATGATTGTGTTTTATGGTGGATTATATTTAGACAAATATTTAAATAATCACACTATCGGTCAAACGTTTTTGAACAATTCAGTAAAATGTTTCTCATTATTAAAAAGAAAATGTTTGATCTGAAGGTGTAATGCTAAAATGTAAGAAAGAGCTTTTATAGACAAAAACGTAATTTTGCAAATATATATATTTTTTTATATATACATTTATGACATTGACTGAATTATGAAGAAAGAATAGCCGATAGCTCAGAGTAAATGGAAACTACTTTAATATTGTTTAAAAAGCATCTCAGGGTGAGACCTGATGAAATTTCTTGATATGAGGCAAAATGTAACTACACTAAAGGTCCTAAAATATAAAAGTTGTGTTTTTTAGTTGCAACATAACTCCTGTATAGTTACAATACTCGTCCCTTTGTTTTAGTTCATAATTCTGATGAGTTTAGTTTATACTAAATTTTGTAAAATATGAATAAGTAAATTAGTTTGTGTTCAAAACATTTTGACCGATAGTGTTTACATTTGCAGTTTTAAGCAATATTTATTGCCCACACACATATAGAGATGGTGTGGGATGGTGGTCTAGTTGGTTAAACCACTGAACTGGTAAATTAAAGGTTGCTGGTTCGATCCCAGGAGCCACCAGCAGTCTGTCCTTGAGCAAGACACTTTACTCCATGTTGCTCCAGGGGGATTGTCCCTGTAATAAGTGGACTGTAAGTCGCTTTGGATAAAAGCGTCTGCCAAATGACTAAATGTAAATGTAAAGTACACATCAGCAACACCTCCAAAAACCACACTGAACTCTCCTTGTCCAGGCCCTTGTAATCTCTAGGCTGGACTACTGCAATGCTCTTCTTTCTGGTCTTTCTTGGAAATTCAATCAAACACTTCCAGCTGGTTCAGAACGCAGCAGCGTGACTCATCTGCAAAGAGCCCAAAGAGCCAATGTGACCAACTTTTTTCAGATTGGTTTAAAATGACTAGTTGTTATAATCCCACTATTCAGCTCAGTTGAATTGCCGAATAGGACATTTCCCACTCCTCATGCAGGGGGGAAGGAGTCAAGAATATGAATCGAGATAAGGAGGTCTGAGGTTCCACTGGTTTGTCGGGTAGGCATCTTCTATGTGTGGGGATAAATTATTATAGAAATACATAGCAGACTTACCTTTCCTTGCCATTATCAGAGAGACGTCTTATGAGATGTGTGTCCCAATTTCACCACATTATCCTAAGTGAAAAAAGCCTTTTGGTGAGTTGCTTTTGATAATGCCCTTTGTATGGTTCCCATAAATGCAACACATCGTCAGTTGTGCACATCAGCTTCATTGGGTGTTTCCGCCCTTTATCACAAGACACCCTTAGCTAAGGGAGGCCCATCGCAGGTTGATCAGACCTAGGTGTGTTGCATTGTTACTAGATCATCTGGCAGAAGCAGTGGGCAGCTATCACTGCAGCTCAAAGGCACCACACTTGTTAACCGCCGGCCTTGAGAATCAATACGACAACCGTCTAGGCACCAATCCGACTCTATAGCCCTTAGACCACGACTACCCAAACCATTAATGTGCACTCAATGCCCCGGTCCAGTGTAGCACCATTTAAGCACATTACCAAAATCCACACAACCATACTTGCCAACCCGTTGGCTAAGTATGTTATAGCCCCACTGGCTCTGTTAATGCCAGCTCAGTTACCCCGGTCCCGTATGGCAGTGGTTCCCAACCATTTTTCCTTGGACACCTCCACGTACATATATGACAATCGGAGCCCCCCCAACCCTCATATATGTGTGTGTGTGTATACATAATTTCCACTCACTCACACACATATATAAATAGTAAATATAAATAAATTATATGAAATAATTTAATCATAAATTAAACGGTTAAGATGAGTAATTTTAATGACATTTTTACTTGAATGCGCAAACAAATGTTCAGGTTATTTTTCAGGCTACAGTCAATTACATGCATATTTTACAAGGTGTCTTTTCATTTTGCTTGGTTTCATGCTGTCATTTTCAAAATTTTCACCACAAATACACATTCTGGCCGAGACTTGTCTTGTCCTTCAATAAAACCTCAATTTAAGTAGGTTTTGTCAGTGCATCTAACGAAGAATTATCGTATTAACGTTTGTAAAGAGCAAGGCGGGACGAGAGCCGTGTAAGCTGCGCGTAGCATCGATCTCGCATCTCTCATGGAGGAGATCGGAAGAATAAAGGACAAGCGACAGGAGTCTACGACAAGAGAGGACCAGGCCTGTTTTTTTGTTATGTTTTATTATGTCTATGTTAAATGTTGTTAACAAAAGTTGTTGAATGTTTGCAGGATCCCCCCTCCTTCCTTTCTTACTTGGAACTGTGTTACAACCTTTCACTGCTATTTTTCCCTTTTGATTTTTATGTTGACATGATCGTTGACGCCTGACAGAGGACAATTCTCACGTGAGTCCCATAGCAAGAACAGCCAATGTCAGTGCTTCCGGCTACCGCAAAGCCCTATGTGAATGTCTGCCGATGGAGACGGAAATTGAAATAATTATTTTATAACTATTATATATTATATATATTATATATATATATATATATATATATAAAACTATTTTTGATTGTTTTATCTTGGCTTTGCAAGCACATGATTTTTATATTAAATGATAAGTGAAAATTTTTTTGCAACTTTATTCAACTTCACTGCATGTCAGCTCCCGCACCCCCCCAAATGTGAACTCTGGTGCCCCCCTAAGGGGGTCGTGGATCCCAGGTTGGGAACCACTGTAGTATGGCATAACATTACCAAAACTTCAAAGCAACCATACGCGCCAACCGTTGGCTAAGGCAGATATAGCCCCACTGGCTCTCATAATGCAAACTATGTGCCCCCGGTCCCATACGGCATAATAATACAAGACCATTTTTTACATATTCACTTGGCAGCTCATATTGCGTCCTTCCGTTTCAACCACAGTTAGTGGCTGCTTCTCTCAATGACAGTGGCAAGTTATTTCACTACCGTCTGTTGGGCCTGTCCTATGCTCCCCACTTTCTTAGGCAGCCTTTTAGTGGAATTGGAAACAAAACCCCTGCAGCCCACTTCCACAGGGAACTCTTTCGCTGTTTGTTTCCATACTCCACAGCTTACTCCAAGTGATTTTGCGCCATTCAATGCCTCCTCACCTCATCCAATTGCTTTGCTGGGCTTGCCGGAAATTGCGACCATAATTGGTTAACAATACTTTTGGGAAAAGCACCCCAGATGGTTCTGTGAACAGTTGTAATGTGAATACTGAAGAAGTCACACAAGAATGAAGCATCAATGAGTGCGTTTACATGCAAATTCTTACTCTGATTAAGATTAATAAACTGAGAACAAGTAAATCCTGTTGAAAAAACAGCATATGCAGGGTTAGGTATGTTTTCATGCTGTTTTGTTGTATTGTGCTGGTTTAAACTGGTCATGTGCTAGTCCAGTACTGGTCCTTAGCTGGTTTAAGCTGGTGAGATACAAGCTCAAATCAACAAAGCACCAGCACATGACCATCTTAAACCATCACATGCCAAGCTTAAATCAGCACAAACCAGCAATCCAGCATAAAATCATACTGTAGCAAAGTTCAAAGTAGGGAAGGAAGGAGGCGGGAACCGGGAACATTAAAACAAACTTTTAATCAAAATAAACAATAAATCAAAATCAAATAAACACAGAAGTAAAAGGCCGGCAGCCACCTCACAGTTGACTACTGGCTCCGAGAACATAAACACTAACTGAACACATGTCTCATAAGTAGTCCTGTTGCTCGTCTTCTTATGCTCCCGATCTCCTCCATGAGATATGCGGGAACATGTGCGCACAGCTGATTCCAACTATCACTCACGCCACTAGCAGCCCCCTCTCACGGCTCTCGTCCCGCCTTCCTCGTTACACATACCTAACCAAACCTCCTGGGCTCCTGGAAGTTTTTTTAACAGGGAGTTCATGTAAAAGTTTAAAATGGTTTTCTTTTATCAGGGAAAGGTCATAATCGTGTAAGCAAAAACCAGTTCGGCAGAGGTAGTTTTTTGCACATTATTTTTGCGTTGCATGTTAATGCCTTTATCTGTTTTCTCCCAGTTTTGTTAATGTGCTCATGTCTGACAGCCTAAGATTAGTAAAAGCCTCAAACAGAAG
This sequence comes from Triplophysa bombifrons, assembly GCA_029783895.1. NCBI lineage: Eukaryota > Metazoa > Chordata > Actinopteri > Cypriniformes > Nemacheilidae > Triplophysa > Triplophysa bombifrons. Next base: position 3,718,544 of record CM056465.1, read on the forward strand.
TAACAATAAAGTAACACATTAAAGTCCTCCCTTGAATCATGCAGTTACTTTAGAAACAGCAAAATGAAAAAAAAAACAATTATTACATATTCAGGTACTGCGGAACTTAATATAGATATTAAAATACAGGTTGTCAAGGATTTGTACATGAGACTGTCATGACCCTGTCCAGAAGAAACTGGAAAACAACTTGATTAGAAGGACAGGATCATGACACTTGGCAAGTCTCAAACTTCCCTGTAAAACTGGTTTTCTGTGAAGCCGGTTTGATGATATGCATGTAAACATGTGAAAACAGATATAAGATGATTTTTTTATAGGTATGCATTTATTTTGCACATGTAATCAAACTCATTGTCTTATATCAGAGTGAAGAGTTGATAAAACATTCATAAGGTCAGTATGATGTGTATGAGACCAACTCATGAATAATGTGTCAAACAAGTGAAAGTGACTTGTGGTTATTCATTTGACAGTTTGGTTTAGAAATTGACTTCATCTGCAGGTGTTTTCATGGTTCATTGAGTGATGTTTATTTATAAAAAAAAAACTGATGTTCTGATCTGTCACAAAAGACAAAATGAGTCATGAAGATTCAATATGATTTTATTTGATGAATTTTGATGAAACACAATCAGCAGTGAATAATAATACACACATGCACTGGTGTGTGGTGTTGTTTGTGAAAAGCAGAGCAGATGTCAGATGAGAGAGAGAATGAATGTAGAAACACATGTGAGACATGAGTGAGACTCAGATGAGAAAAGTCAGAGGAGAGAGAGAGAGAGAGAGAGAGAGAGAGAGTCTAGTGTGAACACTGATCATCTCTCCTGAATTCTCCAGTGACTGTATGACTGGGATCTTTGTGTTTGGCCTCACAGCTCACTGAGAGCACTGAGCTCCACTCCTGCTCAGAGAGAGTCAGACTGCTGCTCCAGCTGTACAGACCGTTCTTCTCCAGGAGCCCAACACTGCTGTCCTGAGATCTGCTGCTCCCGTCCACCTTCCACATCACACTCCAGTCTGAGGGGAAACCCTTGTTGAGCACACACATCAGTGTTGCTGTTTTCTTTGTGGAAATCTCTTCACTGGAGGGCGGCAGGACGCTCACTTTAGGACGAGTGAAGCCTGACAAACACACAATAGTCACAAACTCACAGAGAGAAACAAACAACTTCACTCTCTACATGATAAACATAAAAGACCAGAATGATAAATAAGTTAATGTTACAGTCTTTTGTAATTTTTCTCTTTAGTTCATGTTGATCTGAATGTTTATACAGAATTGACAATTATTACAACCACTTTTACAATCAAAATTAAACTAATCTTAAATCAATGTAGAAAACATATTACCTCACATATACTCATTTAATCAAGTATGGAAATATACATACTAAACATAACATACCTGTAACATCAACTGTTTAAAAAAAAATATAACTACAAATAATTGGTTATCAAATTTATAACTTACTATATATAAAAAATAAAAGTGTAAACCATTTTGTAAACACATTACTTTTCATTTGATGTTTTCCCAGTGCAAGTTTTATACATTTTTATTGCAGACTAAACTAATTGATCAAAAAAAGATTGTGAGCATTAAAAAATAAAAAATAAAATAATATTCTGTCAATATTTACTCACCCTGAGGTTTTCCAAACCTGTAAACATTTCTTAGTTATGATGAACAAAAAGGAATATATTTAAAAAATGTCTGTAACCAAACAAGTCTCATCCCCCTTTACTGCTGCAGTAAGGAAAATAAATACTATGGGAGTCAATGGGGGATGAAATTGGTTTGGTTACTGACATTCTTCCAAATACCTTCATTTGTGTTTAGCAGAACAAAAAAATGTATACAGGTTTGGAACAACATGAGGGTGAGCAAATGATGAGAGAATTTTCATTTTTGGGTGAACTATCCCTTTAACAAAATCTATTATGTAGAAAATAAAACAAGAGTTTATGTGTCAAAAGTTGAAAGTGCACTAGTACACAAAGTTATTTATTAAACCACATAAATATGCTAAAACAGTCATTTCTTTTTATATTTAATAGTTTATATTTATATTTAAATGCAGAAATCTATTGTATTAATATTAGTATTGAATTAATTTACTTACTGCCAACATCCAGTCTGGTGCCGCTGCCGAAAGTGAACCACAGTGATACAAACTAATAGAGCGACTGTACAAAAACCTCTGAACGCATCAGTAACTGCACTATAAACACATCACAAACACATCTTTACACTTTATCACACATTCACACATCATACACATTACATTTCATTTCATTTTGTTTATTTATCTATTTTTTACATTTTGGGTGAACTAACTATAATATAAACTAATTTACAAGTTTGTTTGAATTTTAACCCTTAGAATTGAATCTCATATTCTCAAACCTGAAAGTGTGAACAATATATTAATATACAAAGATGAAAACATCCAAAGATTTACAAAGCAACTTTATTGTCACTCTTTCATAAAGCTGCTGTCCTGTGAATCTCCATATTCTGTGTTTTTTATTTTACACCAACATTATACACAAAATAATGAATAAATATTCACCATTACAAATTATTACACACTTGTTCAATAATCACTACAGATAATCTAAGAAAACAAAATACAACCAATGTGCAGAAATTAACATTAAATGATAAAACAGTGTTTGAGTGTGTTGATGTAAATGTAGAGAATGAGTTTGCATTGTGATCACGTGCTTCAGTGCTCTGAGACTGTTTATAGTGCTGTGAGTTTAACACTTCATGACTGACAACACAACACAATCTTCATCAACACACAAACCAACAAGAACAACAATGACTTTCAGCATCATCTTCATCTGGACACTCACAGTGTTTGCTCAAGGTTTGTGTAGTAACATTTTTATCACGATTGTTCATTCATTGAAGAGTGAAATCTTCATTTGTTTCAGTGTTGTCTTATATTTCATTCTTGTTGTTTCTTTCAGAGTGTAGAGGACAGTACACTGTTACTCAGAGTCCATCAATAACAGCAGTTCAACCAGGACAAAGTGTTCAAATAAACTGTAAAGTCAGCAGTGCAGTGCATGGTGGAACTCACTTATCCTGGTACTTACAGAAACCTGGAGAAGCTCCTAAACTCCTCATATATAGAGCAACAACCCTCCAGTCTGGAGTATCATCTAGATTCAGTGGCAGTGGATCAAACACAGATTTCACTCTGAGCATCAGTGGAGTTCAGACTGAAGATTCAGGAGATTATTACTGTCAGAGTGAACATTATATCAACAGTAAATATGTGTTGACACAGTGATAAAGAGTCGTACAAAAACCTCCGTCAGTCAGACTGAACAGTGACTGCACTGATACACCTGACACATACTGCAGCTGCTGAGGGGAAAAGTTATATTATAATGATTGTGTTTTATATTGGATTATATTTAGACAAATATTTAAATAATCACACTATAGGTCAAAAGTTTTTGAACAATATAGTAAAATGTTTCTCATTATTAAAAAGAAAATATTTGATCTGATGGTGTAATGCTAAAATGTAATGAAAGAGCTTTTATAGACAAAAACGTAGTTTTGCAAATATAAATGTCAGTTTTTTTCAGTTACAAATGTATTATTTATTTTTAATTTATGACATTAACTGAACAATGAGAAGAACAGTTAAGAGCTCAGAGTAAATGGAAACCTGATGAAGTTTCTTGATACGAGGCAAAATGTGACTACACTAAAGGTACTAAAATATAAAAGTTGTGTTTTTTAGTTGCAACATAATTCCTGTATAGTTACAATACACGTCCCTTTGTTTTTTTCATCATTTTGATGAGTTTAGTTTTATTCTAAATTGTGGAAAATATGAATAAGTAAATATGTATGTGTATTTACACATACATATCGTAGATGTACATATGTAGATATGTAGATCGGCTCTCCTCATCCTACGAAGGAAGTGGAGGCGTTGCTGTGCCTTCTTGACGTGGTGTTGTCCATGACAGGTCATCAGAGATATGCACCCCCAGGAACTTGGTGCTTTTCACAGATTCCAGAGAATTGCCATTGATGGTGAGTGTATTGTGTGCCATGTGGTTCATCCTGAAGTCCACAATTATTTATTTTGTTTTGCTAACATCGAGTGGTAGGTTATTGATGTCTCACCAGTTGATGAGATGTTGTACCTCCTCTCTGTAAGTGGAGTCGTCATCATCACTGATGAGGCCCACCACTGTTGTGTCATCAGCAAACTTGATGATGTGAGTCAAGATGTATCTGGCACAACAGTCGTGTGTCATCAGTGTGAACCACAGAGGGCTTAGCTCACATCCCTGGGGGACCCTTGTGTTCATGATGGTGGTCTCTGAGGAGTTTTTTACAACTCTTGCCATCGGTGGTCTGTCTGTGAGAAAATCCAGTAGCAAATTGCATAGTGAGGTGCTGATGCCCATTTCACCAAGTTTATTCACCAGGTGTTGGGGAATAACGCTGTTGAAGGAGGAGCTGAAATCAATGAACAGCATCCACACATGACTGTTTTTGTTTTCCAGATTAGCCAGGCATAGATTAAGTGCTGCTGCTACGGTATCATCAATTGAGCGCTTTGGTTGGTATGCAAACTGAAATGGGTCCAGCGTGGTGGGTAAACTGGATGTTATATGAGCCTTGACCAATCTTAACTAAAAAGATCTCATCACAAATACTGCGAACAGTTAAAACCCTCAAAAGTATTAAAAAACATAGCAATTAAGCAAAAAAAATCTGGAAGCTCGAACCATGATTTTTTGCATTAAAATGATCAACAAATTGACTTATTATTTTGGGTGTCCTTGTTGTCATGAAACTCGAGGTGAGACATGGATAGAGGACCCGGATGTAGACAGCGGGTTAACAAGACATTTAATGAAGAATACAAAATAGGAAACAAAAACCCATGAGGGGTAAAATTACATAACAAAGGGTACCAACAGGAACAAAGACTCACTACACTAAACAAGACTAAATATTACATTTACATAAATTATGATTAACTAGTCTTACACTACCGCACCAGGGAACAAGACCTCACAAGACACAAACAATGAACCAGCACAGGACAGAAAACACAAGGGCATTATGAAGGTAACTAAAGCAGGAGGGGACAGGTGTGGGACATGAAATAATAACGAGCACTAACAAGGAAACAAGAGGGCAGGAACAATGACAAGAACGAAGAGAGAGTACGGCAACTCATTAGTGCCAAAATTGTCTCTCTCCAACATAAAACAAGGGATTCTTCTCTGGTTCTACCTCAAGACCAAGACAGAGCATTGTTTATTCCATTCCATACCATTCTCTACCGCTTATCCGAACTACCTCGGGTCACGGGGAGCCTGCGCCTATGAGAAAGTTTCAAGAAAACAAATTTTATCATGTGGCCAAATCATGTTTATATTATTTATACTGCAAGTCTATTTTAAACTGAAGATTCATTCAATCGTTAGGTTTTATTATAAAACAACAAATCATCATATGCTTACATTTGAATGTGTTCAGCGCTGCTGTCAGTAATCTCACCTGCACTGCTTTATGACTGTTTTCCCTTTAACTGCTATTTATGTTAGAAACAAGAATGTCACTTTGTTGACGGTCCCAAAATTCACAAAATATCTCCAGATGGACAGTCCGGGCTTGTAGAGCTTGTAGAGGCATGCATGCATTCATTTTTATGTAAGTGAAGAAAGACAAACTCTACACTTTGGTTTATTTGAAAGGTGATCAACGTCTGATTTTATTACATGCTTTAGATTCATGGTTAAGGTCAAGTTCACTGTCAAGAAAAAAGAGGAGTCACAGTCTTGTGGATTACAGTTTGTCACTGTCATAGTCATCAGCTGACAGTTTGTGTAAGAGGTGGAGGTTCTCTGCTCCAGACAAAACGTGCAGGTAACAGTCTCTTGCTTGCACCCTTTCTGTGGATGAGGCTCTGCAGACCTTTAAACCCTCTTCACTTAGGTCACATTCCAAATCTTAAAAGAAGAATGAAATAACAAAATCACATTGAGCCTCCATTAGAAACTTTATAAACAGTCATCATTGTTGTGTATGTTTAATAGGGCTTGGATACAGAATAAAACAAGATTGACATATTTCAGCTACCAATTGGATAGATTTGGGCAAAGTGTAATGATGGCTCATGCAGCTCAGAATAGATCAGCTCTGTCTCCAGAGATCATGTTCACAACACAACACCTGCATTTCACATTTACTGCTACATGAACCTTTACTCAACTATTAAAACTCTTAAGAATCATGATACAGGACATTCCTGCACAAACACACATGTGACTTTCTCTGTTGTCTGAATGAAGCTGTTAGACACACATGTAACATGTTCAGAAGCTTTATTGAATGTTTCAGTAAACACAGCACATTGAAAGATGTCACAGTGGTTTGACACACGAGCTCTCTTTCAGTATTGATCTGCTGCACTAGACTCATGAATGATGTCTGACACTCAGATACGACTCATCAACACTCACAGCCGCTATTGTGAATCTTGTTTATGGTGTTTGACTCTACAAACATACACCCCTCTCTCTTCCCAGCGTGCTTTGCTGAGGGTCAGGATGCTACTGCGGCTGTATCGGCCGTCCTGCTCACTCTCTTCACTGGTGTGAACCCCTTCAGTGACCTCTGACCCCTCAAGAGTCCAGCTGTTATAGTTTAGTGTCTATGTACATTCAATAATTATAGTGCACTAGACTGAAGCAGAAGAATCCTGCCCACTTCTTTGCATTGTGATCACGTGCTTCAGTGCTCTGAGAGTGTTTATAGTGCTGTGAGTTTAACACAAGAACAACAATGACTTTCGTCATCATCTTCATTTGCTCAAGGTTTGTGTAGTAACATTTTTATCACGATTGTTCATTCATTGAAGAGTGAAATCTTCATTTGTTTCAGTTTTGTCTTATATTTCATTCTTGTTGTTTCTTTCAGAGTGTAGAGGACAGTACACTGTTACTCAGAGTCCATCAATAACAGCAGTTCAACCAGGACAAAGTGTTCAAATAAACTGTAAAGTCAGCAGTGGAGTGTATGGTGGTGATCGCTTATGCTGGTACTTACAGAAACCTGGTGAAGCTCCTAAACTCCTCATATATAACACAAATAGCCTCCAGTCTGGAGTATCATCTAGATTCAGTGGCAGTGGATCAAACACAGATTTTACTCTGAGCATCAGTGGAGTTCAGACTGAAGATTCAGGAGATTATTACTGTCAGAGTTATCACAGTGATCCAGTGTTGACACAGTGATAAAGAGTCGTACAAAAACCTCCGTCAGTCAGACTGAACAGTGACTGCACTGATACACCTGACACATACTGCAGCTGATCATACAACAAACACACGCACACACACGCACACACACACACACACAACAAGACTGAACTATTTATTAAGAATTTCAAAAATTACAAAAATCATCCATACTGAGTTATGAGTTATGATATATTTTATTTGTGTCAAATTAATAATGAACATATTATCAGCAAAACATTCACTGACTCATTTATATAAGATGTTTTCTGTTTGTGTGTGTTCTTGTAACCAACACATCTAATGATCTTTATGAGAAAAACGTTATGATCAGATGCACCAACAGCCGCTGTTCATCATCACAACATTTGTCCAGAGAGTTCAGTGTTCACACCAGTCAAGAGAAAAAATACATTTACATTTTGATCAGAATATCTTTTTAGTTAAATTCATGATTTATGTCAATCATATATGTGCACACACAACTTTATAACAGCAATAAATGTATTGTATTTTTGGTTTACAGTATCAATATAGGCTGAGAAGTGCATGTACAGCACACAGTATAATTTTATATTTAATATTCATGTGTGAACTTTAATGACAATAAAACCACTAACAATAAAGAAGTGAAACTTGTGTGTTTCAGTTCAGATGATTGAACCAATCAAACAGTGACACTGAGAGTGTTGAGCTGAAAATCACATTTGCATTGACAGGATGAAGAGACTCTGATGTTCTCAGAATAGATCAGCTCTGTCTCCAGAGATCATGTTCACAACACAACACCTGCATTTCACATTTACTGCTACATGAACCTTTACACAACTATTAAAACTATTAAGAATCATGACACAGGACATTCGTGCACAAACACACATGTGATTTTCTCTGTTGTCTGAATGAAGCTGTTAGACACAAATGTAACATGTTCAGAAGCTTTATTGAATGTTTCAGTAAACACAGCACATTGAAAGATGTCACAGTGGTTTGACACACGAGCTCTCTTTCAGTATTGATCTGCTGCACTAGACTCATGAATGATGTCTGACACTCAGATACGACTCATCAACACTCACAGCCGCTATTGTGAATCTTGTTTATGGTGTTTGACTCTACAAACATACACCCCTCTCTCTTCCCAGCGTGCTTTGCTGAGGGTCAGGATGCTACTGCGGCTGTATCGGCCGTCCTGCTCACTCTCTTCACTGGTGTGAACCCCTTCAGTGACCTCTGACCCCTCAAGTGTCCAGCTCACCAGCTGTCCCCCCTGTGGATCCACAGGACACAGACACACATTAACAAACACCTGGAAACAAAAACAATTCACATGTATCACATTTAGTCATTTTCTTTACATTGAGTCATTTTTTAACAGTTTTTCACTTCACTAATATACACCAGACAAATTTAATCTACTGAAGCTATTGTACAAAAACCTCCATTACACCTGACTGAATACAAACTAAAACAGAATTTACAGCAATTACATCAGAAAACACAAACTACAGTTCAGTTCTTCATACATTGTTTACTTCACTCAAGATCAAATAAAATATCCGAGATGATCTAATCCTGAAAATCATGATCTGAATAATACGGTTCTTCTAATGGACCCTGTTGTGTACGATTAGTATATCTGGATTAAATTGTCTGGGATCCTTCACGCTCACACAGTGTTTGTAAAGGCCGCATATATCGATAGAAGAACTAGTGATCAGCAGCGCTGCTATTGACTGATTGTTATGTCAAAAGATGTTGTTACGTCCATAGTTTTTTTACGGCTGCTTCAAGAATATGACATTTTTAAAACCTTATTAAAATGTCAGGAACACTTCAAATGATGCACAGACACATTTCTGAGATATTTATAACATTTAAAGCAGTTTTAAACTGAAGTTGTATATTTTAATAAATGAACTTTTAGTTCTTAGTGTTTAATTGTAATTAGATGGTGTTTCTCTCCACTAAATAAAGTGTTTTATATCCATCAGTGTTCACTGTGTATGATACTGAGGAAAGTGTCTGAAGACCGTCCATTTCTATAACATTTCTTAAATTGGATAAACTCAGTAGCAGTTGCAGGAGTCCACATCATCTGAAAGGCTTTTACATCTGCTGAGTCTGCACAGAACCTGTACAGAGATGAGGAAAGTATTTTATTGCTTTTAATGTTTCGTGAATTATTGATTTCTCTCCACAAGAGGCACATCCCTGTTTACACTTTAAAGTCTTTAAAGGTTGAATATACACAAATTCAAAAGTTGAAACTTCAATACATTGACCTCGTCAATATAAAGAACACAAACCTAAAACTGGAGATTTAGTTTTAAGAGTATTGCAGATTTAGAAACTACTTCTATATTGTTTATGTCACGGTGTGACAAATGGTATATGGAACTTATTCCCGTTGAAGCTGTGTTCCCGCTGGGACACTTTGAGTGTAACACCGTTCCCAGGCCTGTGTGTGCGTCTGTTGCCATGACAACCCCAAATGACCGATTGGAAACAGGTGTGGGAAATTAATTTAGAGCCATGATGAAGCCATGTGGGCATTGAGAAGGATATAAAAAAGCCAGTGAAGAGAGACTGTGGTGTGGTTCTCTCCCGTGAGAAGTCGTTTTATCGAGTGGTTGCAGTTATTGGAGTGCGGGTGAATGAAGAGGAGAGTGTTGACTTGATGAGGGACTCGAGGGCAACAGAGGGAAAGTGACATATCCTGTTTGCATTGGAGAGGAGCTAAGTAATCGAGAACTGAGTCTCGTAATTGCATGTATTCGACACTGAATTGGATGTGGTTTGGAGTGTGTGGATCACGATCATAAATGTCACTGAGTGGATTGTACTGATTCATTACCGACCTCCTATCTCTTTCTCCATTATAAATGGTGATGTGAACTCTGCCTGTGTTTGTGAAGAAAAACATCCCGAAATATCCTTTGCAGCATTGATGAACGCGGTCCCCTCGGACAGAGACCCAAGGGTGAGTGCGGGCTTTAAATTGCACTTCGTGAAGTGAGATTGCAGTGCCTAAGATTGACGTTTCCCCCACATTATATGCTAGAAGTGGAATTGCTGTGTGTGTGGAAGATACATTCCCTTTGCCGTGCACTCTCCCTGTGCTACGCTGGTCTACTGTCAATAGTGAGAGTTCTGTGTCATTGATCTGTTCTAACTGAGTGGATGTTGAGGAATTATCATCTGGAATTTGAATTAACCCCTCTGTTTGAGTGAATAAGAGACGAGATGCCCTGTTGAATTGTTCGTGGTCTGTCTCCGTAGAAGTCCCATTCAGCCCGCTGACTTTGAGTCTGCTGTATTCCTGCAACGCAGCCGTACTGTGAGAAGTGCTCACTCCCTTCTATGCATATGAACTGTATACCTTGTGTGAAGCATCCTTTCTGTCTGCTCCAGTAGAGGTCCCGTTCAGCCCATCGACTTTGAGTCTGCTGTAACCTGGGAGCCCACCTGTGTGGGGAGAAGTGACTGTCCCTCTGCTGTGAACGTAAAACCGGCCCGTTCTGTCTGGAATATCCACTTCATCTATGCCAGAGGAAGTCTTGTTCAGCCTGTCGACTTGAGTCTACTGAATTCCCGCAATTCATCTGTATCGTGAGAAGTGTTCGTCCCCTTCCAACTCATGTGAACTGTATGCTTGCTTGAAGTATCCCTTCTGTCTGTCTCAGTGGGAGCCCTGTGCAACCGGTCGACTTCGAGTCTACTGTATCCTTATAGTCACCTGTGCTGAGAGAAGTGGCTGTCCTTCTGTTACGAACGTGGTTGGTACACTTTGTCTGGAGTATCCATCTGCTCCAGTTTCTGTGCCTGTGGAGAGAGGGAGGTTGGAATTATTCGCTTACCCTGTAAAGATTCCCTCGCCACCCCATCATCAGATTGTGAATCTGCCGTATACGTACCTGACCGACGGCCATCTGCTCCGGATCTCGTACCTGTGGAGGAAGGAAGGTTGGAAGGTTGGAAATATTTACTTACCAGAAGAGACTTACCGGACCGTTCGCCTGTTCACTGCATCTTCACCTGTGAAAGACCTACCTGACAATTTACCTGTTCACTGTCCCATCCACTACAGGGCCCGCACTGAGGAAGAGAGCGGGAGAGACCCTGGTTGTTGCACTGTTCACCTTCGATCCCTGAGGGCAAGAAGGAAGAAGATTTTAGATTAGGATTTTCAAATTGCTTTTACTTTTAAATAAAACTTGTTGAATTTATTCTGTCTCCGATTCCTCCCTCTGACACGCTCCTCGAGGTGGTCCTGGTTTAGGGGTGGGCGCAGTCCGGCTTGGCCCATCCCGACCTGTGACATTTACTTAACATTCTTGACTCTTATTGCAGGTAAAACATGACACTGATATCTGTCCATTATCTGTAGAGATTTAAAATAAAATGCATGTGGGCCTAAGCATGTTTGTGTTTTTTTATTTAAGAATATACAGAAATGGTGTTATATCTCATGAAGCTCAGTCTAAGTGTAGTGGTTTAGAGATCTTCTTCATCTCAGGTCTCCTCTCTTCTGATGATGTGTGTAGTGTAGCACATGCAACAGTACAGACCCTGTCAGGTTCATCCCTTAGATTTCTTATACACTGATATCCATCATTCCTATCAGTTAACCAAAGTTTATTTCATGAACCTGTCCTGACTTGAGCTGCAGTGTAACAGGTTTGGGTCAGGGAATGGTGTCTTTAAACACAGTCCATCATAAATGTGACTGGAGATTGACTCATGCAGATTCAGGTCATTTTGCTTCAGTGCTGGTGATACTGTAGGTGTCACCATCTAAGACATTTCATCAGTCAGCTTCCTTATTGATTCAATTGCTTTTTGCTTAATACTATTAAAGTGAATATAACCTGCAAACATATCATTTAAACTGACACTATTATCCAAAGACAACATTGCATTGTACTATATATTTTGTACTCTCACTATGGGCAATCCCCTGAGATCAAACGCATGACCTTGACATTGCTAGCGCTATACTCTAACTACTGAGCCACCAGAAATATACTCATTTATTATTATTATATCATTTATTAAACTTAAACACCACTAATTTACTCAAATGCACGGTCTGTGCTCTAATATACTGTATATATAATATGAAGGTCCAACAAATGAATATGGCTTGACTGCATCATGGCCGCAATCTAATCCTGTTTACATGAAATAATCTTGCTCAAGAGCAGGTTTAAGCTAACGGATCTGTTGCTAAAACAAAAAGTCCAGGATGAGCGTTGAAGAACCGAGCATTTAAAGATAATACGAAATCGTCAACAATCAAATCCAGCAAAATAAATTATCATGATACGAAGAACAGCCCCAGAAGATCTCTGAAGGATTCAATTTATTATTATTGTTGTTGTTATAGTTTAGTGTCTGTGTACATTCAATAATTATAGTGCACTAGACTGAAGCAGAAGAATCCTGCCCACTTCTTTGCATTGTGATCACGTGCTTCAGTGCTCTGAGAGTGTTTATAGTGCTGTGAGTTTAACACTTCATGACTGACAACACAACACAATCTTCATCATCACATAAACCAACAAGAACAACAATGACTTTCAGCATCATCTTCATCTGGACACTCACAGTGTTTGCTCAAGGTTTGTGTAGTAACATTTTTATCACGATTGTTCATTCATTGAAGAGTGAAATCTTCATTTGTTTCAGTGTTGTCTTATATTTCATTCTTGTTGTTTCTTTCAGAGTGTAGAGGACAGTACACTGTTACTCAGAGTCCATCAATAACAGCAGTTCAACCAGGACAACATGTTCAAATAAACTGTAAAGTCAGCAGTGCAGTATACACAGATAGTTCGGGTCCCCATATGAGCTGGTACTTACAGAAACCTTGAGAAGCTCCTAAACTCCTCATATATTACATCAATAGCCTCCAGTCTGGAGTATCATCTAGATTCAGTGGCAGTGGATCAAACACAGATTTCACTCTGAGCATCAGTGGAGTTCAGACTGAAGATTCAGGAGATTATTACTGTCAGAGTTTACACTGTCCTAGTAGCTGTGTGTTGACACAGTGATAAAGAGTCGTACAAAAACCTCCGTCAGTCAGACTGAACAGTGACTGCACTGGTGTATGTTTCTGGTGTATTTGATCTGAAGGTTTTTGCTAAAATGTAAGAAAGATTAAATTAAATTAGAACAATTGTATTTTGTATTAAATTCGTTTTAACCCTGTTAGTAGTTCTTACTTTATTTTCTTGTTTTTCTTGTTTTGAGCAATTTTTACAAGCAAGTTACAAAACACTACACAACCAAAAATACACTTTTTCAAACATTTCATAGCTTTTCAGTGATATAAAATAATAGTTTTTAACAGAAATAAATAAGTTTGAGGTATTTTAATTTGATTAGACTAACTACTGATGTATATTGGTACTGAAATAAAATAAGTTAGGATAAAGTTCTTGGAGTGGTAGGGGAACGTGAATAGTTTTTGGTTACCAAATTTTGGATTCCAGAATGTTTTCAGTTGTTGATTCCCAGGGCGTTCTATTTACGTCCATAACATTCTGGAAACATTCTGGGAACTACAGTTATTTGCCTTTTTGTAGTTAACCTTTGTCAATAAAGTTACCAGAAACAAGTGTATAATTTTGGTTGCAAATCTCAGTAGTAATTTCAATAGTTTTAGAAAAAATCTTTTTGAGGACTTATTCACTGTCTTAGTCCAGAAGCTATTATGTTATTTTAAATATCACAGTCATTATTGTGGGTGGTGTGAGGTAGCTTGCATGCATGTGTCCACTATTAGTATGTGGCACAAATCATTGTTGCCCTACCAGGGCTCCAGACTAACTTTCTTAACTAGGAGCACTGTAGCCCCTGACTGAAATTTTTAGGAGCGCAAGCAAACATTTGGGGCACACCTTAATTCAGTCAGTAATGCATTTATTCACATTTTCCCAAAATAACTATGACTGTGGCTGAAAAATAGGGTGATGACAATGTTTACAGAGCATCTACATCATTGATTTGTGCTAAATGGAGAGACTGTAATCTGAATTCATCTGAACCAACAGAAATTGTGCTTCTCCAAAAGAATGTCATTTAATTGTTTATGGTGTTACACATTAAAGCAAAATGGAAGGCAGCGTGTTATGTTCTTACGATGATTTTATTGTTTATCAAGGACACTTTTCCTAATGTCCACATCACGTAACGTCAAATAAAATGTAACAAAACATTTGCCTGTCGTTCGTTCTTGCTGTGAACGGATTTGAAATGATTCTGCAATGTCTCTCAAGTGATCCACATATATTGATGTATCCTGAACTCCTCCGCGGAAAGTTTATTTTTAATGTCTCCTATATCAAATCGTTCATGGGCTCAAGAAATCAGTAACAGCAAACAGCAACTTGTAGTAATGCGCTCACATTGTGTTTGTGTGAACTCGTCAATGAGGATCTGGTGTCATGGTTCCACTATCATGTCATGTTTTATTCCGGTCTTAAGTGGAGCCAGGGTATTCAATTCAATTCAATTCAAGTTTATTTATATAGCGCTTTTCACAATGTGTATTGTTTCAAAGCAGCTTTACAGGGGCAAACAGGAAAAACAGAAAAGGTAAAACACAGCACAGTGCATGGTATCCATACAACGAGTAAGATCATACTAATAAATAATAGCTAATTTCTAAATAAATAAATAAATGAATGAATGCAGTCTCCCGGTGAGCAGGCCAACACTGCCCTGCTGTGGCGAGGAACCCAAACTCCAATGATTAATTAATGAAGAAAAAAACCTCGGGAGAAACCAGGCTCAGCCGGGAGGGCCAGATCCCCTCTGACGTGTCATAGCTGCACTCAAACTGGTGACATGTGATTTAAGTTTAGCATTTAATACCAAATATTGTAACTTCAGCATTAATAAGACAAATAGTCTGTCTCTGCTCTTGGTTGGGGATGTAGTGGTCTGAGCTGGGATGGTCCGATGGTCATATTTCTCTTGGCTGGTGGTGGAATTGCCTTAGATGGAGCTGGGATGGTCAGTCAGTCTGCAGCTGTAGCTGGCGTGATCTCAAATTGGGGATGGGCATCTGTCGGTCGTCTGGACATGGTGGAACTTCTTCCTACCTCGGGATGGGCATCCCGAGGCAGAGGCGGAAAGAGAATAAAGAGGATAATTAGCGTAGCTGCTGTTCATTAACTATGCATTAAGTGAAAGCTTGGCTGAAAAGATGTGTCTTTAATCTAGATTTAAATTGGGAGAGTACGTCTGACCCTCGAAGAGTATCAGGAAGGTTATTCTAGATTTTAGGTGCTACGTATGAGAAAGCTCGTCCCCCTTTGGTGGATTTAGTTATTCTAGGTGTTGTCAAAAGTCCTAAGTTTTGAGATCTTAGAGAGCGTGATGGGTTGTAACGTGATAAAAGCTCAGTTAAGTAAGTAGGGGCTTAACCGTTCAGGGTTTTGTAAGTAATTAAAATAATTTTAAAATCAATACGATTCTGTATCTGTAGCCAGTGAAGCGATTATAAAACTGGGGTTATGTGATCGTATTTGCTTGACCTAGTAAGAACTCTGGCAGCAGCATTCTGAACTAACTGTAGTTTGTTTATCGATGATACTGGACAACCACTAAGTAGAGCATTACAATAGTCAAGCCGTGAGGTCACAAATGCATGAATAAGCTTTTCTGCGTCTGCAACACATAAACTATTTCGTAATTTGGCAACATTTCTAAGGTGGAAGAAGGCTATTTTTGTGATATTTGAGATGTGATTTTTAAATGACAGGTTGCCGTCTAATATAACGCCTAGATCTTTAACAATATTTGTTGGAGTAACAGTGCAGCTTTCAATTTGCAGGCTGTAATCGGAGATATTCTGTTTACTTGATTTTGGTGCTATAAGTAATATTTCTGTTTTGCTAGAGTTTAAAAGGAGGAAATTACTAGTCATCCAGTGTTTTATGTCCTCGATGCACTCGGCCAGTTTGGATAGCTTAAATGAATCATTTGGTCTTGATGAGATATATAGCTGAGTATCATCTGCATAACAGTGGAAGCTAATTCCATGTTTTCTAATAATGTTTCCGAGGGGCAGCATGTATATGGAGAAAAGCAGGGGTCCTAAAACCGATCCCTGAGGTAATCCATAATTTACCTGCGTAAGATTTGACGATTTCCCATTTAAATGGACATATTGATATCTGTCTGTTAAGTAAAATCTGAACCATTGTAGTGCCTGTCTCTGAATACCCGTATAATTGTGTAAACGATTGAATAGTATTTTATGGTCTACAGTATCGAAAGCAGCACTAAGGTCAAGCAGGACTAAGAGTGAGATGTTACCTTTATCTGAAGCAATAAGGAGGTCATTTGTAATTCTAACGAGCGCAGTTTCAGTGCTGTGATGCGGTCTAAAGCCAGACTGAAACTTTTCGTGCATGTCATTATTTTGTAGGAAGGTACACAGTTGAGTTGACACTACTTTTTCTAGTATTTTAGACAAGTACGGGAGATTTGAAATCGGTCTATAGCTTCCAAGTTCATTGGGGTCCAAGTTTGGTTTTTTGATAAGAGGCTTAATTACAGCCAGTTTAAAGGGACCTGGGACATGTCCTAGATTAATTGACGAGTTGATGATGTTACAAATGGGCTCAATTACAGCAGGTAGTAACTCTTTTAATAAAGTAGTCGGAATGGGGTCTAATAAGCATGTCGTCGGTTTGGATGTTGCAATAACTTTAGTTAATTCTTCCTGATTTATAGGAGAAAAACTCTCTAGCTTTTCTTTTTGGGTGACGGTTGAGACTAATTCTTCCAACGCACTTGGAGGTTTGGTTTTAGCTATGTTGTCTCGTATTATTTCGATTTTATCGGTAAAAAACTTCATGAATTCATTGCTACCAAGGTGCGGCGGAATACCCAGGTCAGGTGGAGTCTGTTTGTTTGTTAGTTTAGCAATTGTACTAAATAAAAACCTTGGATTGTTTTTGTTATTTTCTATGAGTTAACGGAAATGCTCGGCTTTTGCTGCTTTTAGTGCCTTTTTGTAACAGCTTGCACTCTCTTTCCATGCAATTTTAAAGACCTCTAATTGGGTTTGTTTCCATTTTCGCTCCAGTTTACGAGTTTCTCTTTTTAGGGCTCGAGTGGTGTTATTATACCATGGTGCTATGATCTTTTCAATAATCCTTTTTGACTTCATAGGTGCGACCGCTTCTAATGCGTTAGAGAAAATAGTGCCCATGTTGCTGGTCATGTCATCGAGCGATTCTATATTAGTTGGAAAGGTTATTAGAGGAGTCAGATCTGGCAAGTTCTTTACGAAACTATCTTTAGTAGTTGAGGTGATTGTTCTACCCTGTCGATAACGAGATATACAACGGATTTCTGCAGTGCGAAGTGTACATATTATAAGATGGTGATCGGAAACATCGTCGCTTTGAGGTATAATATCGATATTGGTTAGATCGGCTCCGTGAGATATAATCAAGTCTAGGGTATGATTAAGGCGATGAGTAGGTCTATTGATGTATTGTGTTACACCACAAGAGTCTAGTAGTTCTTTAAACGCCACAGCTAATGGATCGTTAGCAATATCTACGTGGATATTAAAATCTCCAACAATCAGTACTTTATCGACGTTAACCAATAGATCCGATAAGAAGTCTGCGAACTCTATCAGAAAATTAGTGTAAGGCCCAGGGGGTCTATACACAGTAACCAATGTAAGAGAGACCAATGATTTTTTACTTTTGTTTGGAACTGTTATGTTCAACGCAAGCATTTCAAATGATTTAAATGTATGCATTGTTCTCCGAGTAACGGTAAGAAAGTCTCTAAAGATTGTTGCGACACCACCACCTCGACCAACCGGACGTGGCTCATGAATATAACTGTAGCTTGGTGGAGTAGACTCATTTAGACCGAAGTAATCATTTGGCTTAAGCCAGGTTTCAGTGAGGCAAAGTATATAAAAACTGTTGTCTGTGATCATTTCATTTACAATAACTGCCTTTGGATTTAGTGATCTAATATTAAGTAGCCCAAACTTTAGGCGTTGGTTTTGCTCATTAAGAATATTGTCTTTTGGTTTAATCATGATAAGATTTTTTCGCTGACTTTTAAATAAATTATTATTTGGTTGTATTATTCGAGGGACAGACACAGTCTCTATGCATTTGAAAGCAGTAACATTTTTAACTGTAACATTCTTGACAGTTGGGTGAGAAGAACACAGATTATAGTTAAAATTTGTACTTACTAGTCAAATGGTGCGTAGCGTCTTTGAGATGTTGTCAGACAGAATTTCCGCTCCAATGCTGCTGGGGTGCAGGCCGTCGGGGCGGAAGAGCCTTGGTCGCTCCCAAAACAGATCAAAATTATTTACAAAGAGCAGCTTCTGTTCAATACACCATGACATTAACCAATTATTAAGCGTAAATAGTCTACTGAACTTTTCGTTCCCTCGTCGGTAAGTTTGCCTGATGGTTTTGTGTGGGGAAAGAATGATTGTCTCGTAATTGTTCCCTACATCTCGTTCCTCGTCAGCCTCTCCTCAGTGCTAATCCCTAGCAGCTGTTCCTCGTTATGATCCTGTGTTTGTTCCCTTTAAAACACCCTCGTGTTCTTTGTCTTGTGCTCGTGCATTGTACTTGTTGATGTACCTTATTAGATGTTGCTGTTCCTGTTACACCGTGTCTAAGTAAGTGTAGTTGAGTGTTAGTTCATTGTAGTCCTGTCAAGTATTGTATTTAAGTCTTTGTTAGTTTAAGTGTAGTTAGTCTAGTTCCTGTGTACCTTTTATTGTTATTGTTATCTTGTCCTGTTTTACCCCATCGTTGGCTTTTGTTTTTTGTTTATTGTTTAATCAACATCCCTGTTACCCCTACCGTCTGTGTCTGCCTGCAATTGGGTTCCCACGCCATGTCTCCACCAGAGATTCATTACATCTGGGGCTTCATGTACAACGACTTGCGTTGAATTCATACTAAAACATTGCGTACGGACAAAGCTGTAAATGAGCGTACGCACAAAAAAACTCAGATGTATTAATCTCTGCGTATGCAGGATCCCACGCATATTCTCTTAGTACATCACAATTAACGTGAAATTGAGCGCACATGCACAGCACTCTGTCTCCTCCCACAATTAAATACATTTGAATATGGTAATGAGTCGAATTTGGCAAAACCAAGCAGCAAGAAAATGGAAAAACAAAGCAGCCAGAAACGAATATTTACGCAATGTGAATTGGAGGTGCTACTGTCAGAGGTGGAAGCTAGAAAAAACATTTAAATTGGAATTTTGTCCTCCGGAATAAATAACAAAAGGAAATAAAATGAGTGGGAAAATTTGGCTGACGCACACCTTTTCAGGGTGGTATAGAATCATTCTCCCGGTCCTGTCCTGATAAGCCAGTCATCATCGTGGGCCAGAAAATTATTATGGTCCCTAAAAACTTGTTCTCTTCGGATTCTGCCTGGCAATGTCCTGTAATAAGGCTGCCATTGTCATAGACTAAGGGATGTTTTAATTTCCTCATGCCTTTATTTGCTCTTTCTTAACTCATTCACCACCAGCCTCTTTGAAAAAAAGTTGCCAGCGTTTTTTAACATTTTCACCCAAATTGAATGGCTAACAGTAAATTTTCTGTAAAGAATATATGGACAAACATGTCAAATGAAAGAACAGAGTCTCAGCTTTTAAACAAGAGAAACTGCATTCTTCTATCTTCATTTGTTCATTTTAGATGTGGAGTTAGACTCTTTCTGCTGGGTCCTATAGTGGTCGGTTCATTATGTCACATAAAAGCTGTGAGTGAGACAGAACCCAAATGCAGGACAGAGAGTCAACAGACTTTATTAACTCAAACACAAGAAAATAAAACCCCAGAGGGGGTAAAAAATAACAGGAACAAAATAATCCAAACAAAGAGGCTTGAACAATCCCACACTAATCCAAACATACGGCCATAAGAAACAATATGAACAAGCACAAACCAGAACAAAACAAATAATGAACCGACACAGGACTAGGAAAACACAGGGCTTAAGAAGGGAAACACTAACGAGGGATAATGACACAGGAGAGCGACGGGCAGGTGTCAAGACTAAATATTAAAGGGAGACAGGTGATGGAGATGAAACACTAATGGGAGACTATTGGAGAAACAAGGGGGCACACCGAATGTGAAAACAAACGACACGTGTCAAACAAGACAAAACACACAAAAGACATGGTACTGTCAGGTCCTGTCACAAGGCACAAAACTAGAACAGGAAGGCCAGGTGTATGCCGATGTAGGTTTGCAAAGCCAACATCAATAGTAACGCAACGTTCGGCATTGTTTATTCCGTTGTGCCGAAATGTTTGTGTTTGGCGCTTTCACGCTAGCACTGCTGGGAAAAATTAGACGTATTCCCTGACGTAACACCTGGCTCTGTATTGGCTCTCTAGCCTGTGGAAAAGCAACCGGTTCTTAAAGGGTTCGCCGGTCTGTGGAGAGGTGGGCGTGGTTCAGCACGGTCTGCGGGGAGAGAGAGAGTCGGGAGAAAGACGGTAAGTAGGCAGATCAACCACTTAGTGAAATCACCTGCTTCTTGTTATAGTAATTGGCGAGGAGCGCTTCAAAAGGAACCGACGGATCGGCAGGAAGACGAGAGAGAGCGGCTGGGAAAGTCGAGTTGCCGGAGCCAAGACGTGGCCAGAGAAGCAAGAAAGAATCTCTGTTTATTGTGAATTATAGAAACAGTTTATTTAAGAACCGGAAGTGTGTGAAACCCGGAAGTAAAGCAAAATAAAGTCTTACAACTTTCCCAGCCACGCCGATCCCGACTCCTTTCTTCAAGTTCGAAACGAACAGGTTTACATTGGTGCCGAAACCCGGGAGAAAGGAGCAGCCGCCGTCAACATGCAGACTCCGCCAGGATCGCCATTTGCGGAAGTCATCGCTTCGCTCGCGGGACTTCATCAGCAACAACATCAGGCTCTGCTGAGTCTGAGAGAGGACCAAGAGCGCCGTTTCCAGGCTCTTATCCAGACCCAGCAGGAATCCCGCGAGTCAGGAAGGAGCTGCGTCCGGGTCAACGATCGCGGTCCCCAACATCCCACTCCACAAGATGGGCCCCCAAGATGAGCCGGAAGCCTTCTTGGAACTATTCGAGAGGTCCGCGGAACTATCGGGATGGCAGCCAGACGCCTGGTCAGCCCGTCTAATCCCCCTGTTGACGGGCGAGGCCCAGATGGCTGCCCAACAGCTGCCCGTGGCGAGTCTTCTGCAGTACGCGGACCTCAAGAAGGCGATCCTGGAGCGGGTGGGGCTCAATCCGGAACAACATCGCCAGCGGTTCCGGTCGTTGGAGATGGGGGATCGCGGTCACCCGTTCGCTTTTGCTCACCAGCTCCGGGACGCCTGCCGCAAATGGCTGATGGCCGACGCCAGCACTATCGACCAGATAGTGGACAAGGTGACACTGGAGCAGTTCGTGGGTCGACCCCCCAGGAAAACCGCTCAGTGGGTCCAGTGTCACCAACCATCATCGCTGGCTCAGGCCATCCAGCTGGCGGAGGACCAGTTGATGGCGTGCCCCGGGGTCGGCGTACCCCAACACACTACATCTGTCTCTCTCCCTATTTCTCCTTATTCTTCTCCTCGCCCTGTACCCTTTCCCAGGACCCGGGGGAGTTTCCCTCCCCGTCCAGCTCCACGGACCCGGATGTCGCCAGAGATGGGAGTGACCCGGACTGTTGAGGGAGCCGGGAATTAACAGGGCCAGGGGCCCAACACCTCCTTCCCCCCGTCTGCCTCTCCTCGCCAATTCGGGGGTCTGCCTCCTGCCGCTAGGGCGGCGGGGACTTCTGGGCCGGCCTGCTGGCGTTGTGGGGACCCCGGACATTTTATCGACCGATGTCCAATGATGGAGGTCGGTATGATGATCCGGGTGCCCGACAACCCATCGGCTGCCCTCGGTCAAGACGGGCTGTACCAAATACCTGTGAGTATTAGAGGGGGTACATATCAGGCTCTGGTGGATTCAGGATGTAACCAAACCTCAATACACCAAAGCCTGACTCCATTTGTGGCAAGGGATACGGGCCGTATGGTTAAGGTAAGGTGTGTACACGGGGATGTGGTGAACTATCCGTTGGTGCCTTTAACCATCAAATTTAAGGGGTTCAAACATAGAGTGGAGGTGGCTGTTAATGAGCACCTCAAACATCCGCTAATTTTGGGAACGAATTGGCCATTATTTTCTGTATTATTGGGACAACTATGCGCGGATGTTTCTGGGCGCAACCAAAAGCAATGGGGGGGTGCGGTTGCTCAGTTTGGGGAGGTTGAGCCGAGACCACTGACGTCTGACTCAGAGGAAAGAAGCGCTGGGGAGAAGATAAATCTTTTCCGGGGCGATGATTTTCCTCTGGAACAGAGTCAGGATGATTCGCTCAAAAACGCGTTTGATCAGGTCCGTTCCATCGACGGACAGCCTCTCCATCCTGATCAACCGTTATCCTACCCATATTTTGCTATTTTGAAAGACCGGTTGTATCGAGTGACCCAAGACACTCAGTCAAAACAAGATATAACCCAATTGGTCGTACCTAAGAGCCGTCGGGAAATGCTTTTCCAGGCGGCTCATTGTAATCCAATGGCAGGGCACCTAGGTCAAGCTGCAACTGTCAATCGTCTAACGACCCGTTTTTTTTGGCCGGGCATTCATGAGAACATGCGCAGGTGGTGCGCGTCTTGTCCTGAATGCCAGCTGGTAAACCCACCGGCCACCCCACGGGCACCATTATGCCCACTCCCGCTCATGCAGGTCCCCTTCGAACGAATTGGTATGGACCTGATCGGGCCGTTAGAACGATCTGCACGAGGGCATCGCTTTGCATTAGTCATCGTAGACTATGCAACACGATACCCTGAGGCAGTGGCGTTACGTAATATCTCAGCAACCAGTGTTGCGGACGCCCTGTTTCGCCTAATCTCCCGGGTGGGAATCCCAAAAGAAATTCTCACCGATCAAGGCACGGCGTTTATGTCACGGACACTCCGCGAATTGTACGGATTATTGGGGATTAAAACGATTCGGACCAGCGTCTATCACCCACAAACGGACGGGCTGGTCGAACGTTTTAATCGCACATTAAAAACGATGATCCGGAAATTCGTCCACGAAGACGCCAAGAATTGGGATAAGTGGTTAGAGCCCTTGTTATTCGCGGTCCGCGAGGTCCCCCAAGCCTCCACGGGGTTTTCCCCCTTTGAGCTTCTTTACGGTCGTCAACCTCGTGGGGTTTTAGACGTCCTGAGAGAGGCTTGGGAGGACGGACCTTCCGCAAGTAAAAATGAAATTCAATATGTCCTGGACTTGCGAACAAAACTCCATACACTGGGACGGCTCTCAATGGAGAATTTGTTACAAGCCCAGGATAGACAAAGCCGACAGTATAACAAGGGCGCTAGACTGCGTAAATTTGCACCGGGAGAAAAGGTTCTTGTATTGCTCCCAACGTCGAGCTCCAAATTACTCGCCAAGTGGCAAGGACCGTTCGAGGTCACACGACGAATAGGGGATCTCAATTATGAGGTAGTTCGATCAGATAGGAGTGGGGCACATCAAATTTATCACCTCAACCTCCTCAAAAAATGGAGCGAGGCGAACACTGTGATGCTGGCGACGACAGTGAGTAGAGAAGATGATCTCGGGCCGGAGGTTAACACCAAAGTACAATCCCTCGCTCTGGCCCCAGGGGGAGATCATCTCTCGTCCTCCCAGGTCACAGATGTTGTTAAATTACAAGCAGAATTTGCTGATGTTTTCTCGCCCCTACCTGGTCGTACAAATCTCATAGAGCACCACATTGAGACCAAACCAGGTGCGATCGTGCGAAGTCGCCCATATAGATTGCCCGAACACAAAAAAATGGTGGTTCGGAAGGAATTAGAGGCAATGCTCGACATGGGAGTAATAGAAGAGTCCAACAGTGATTGGGCGAGCCCGATAGTCTTAGTGCCTAAGACCGACGGCTCCGTCCGATTCTGTGTGGACTATCGAAAAGTGAACGCAGTATCGAAATTCGATGCTTATCCAATGCCACGAATTGACGAATAACTAGACCGACTAGGCACTGCTCGTTTTTATTCGACATTGGATTTGACTAAAGGATACTGGCAGATCCCTCTATCTCCCTTATCCAAAGAGAAAACAGCTTTCACCACGCCGTTCGGGTTACATCAATTCGTTACGCTTCCGTTCGGGTTATTCGGGGCCCCAGCAACCTTTCAGCGCCTCATGGACCGCATACTCAGACCGCATGCTGCATATGCCGCCGCATACCTAGATGACATCATCATATATAGTCATGACTGGGAGCGACATATGCAGCCCCTGAGGGCGGTCCTGGCTTCGTTGAGTGGTGCGGGGCTAACGGCTAACCCGAAGAAGTGTGCGGTTGGGCGGGTGGAAGTAAGGTATCTGGGCTTCCACTTGGGTCATGGGGTGGTGCGTCCCCAAATTAATAAGACAGCCGCAATTGCAACCGCACCAAGGCCTAAGACCAAAAAGGAGGTGAGGCAGTTCCTGGGGCTGGCGGGATATTACAGGCGGTTTGTACCCAATTATTCGGACCTCACCAGCCCGCTGACTGACCTCACTAAAAAAGGGGCACCAGATGCCGTCCAATGGTCGGAGCAGTGCCAGCAGGGGTTTACCCAGGTGAAGAATGCTCTGTGCGGCGGGCCGTTATTGCACTCTCCTGACTTTTCTCCTCCCTTCCTTTTGCAGACTGATGCATCGGACAGAGGCGTGGGGGCGGTGCTGTCCCAGGAGGTGGGTGGAGAGGACCGTCCGGTGCTGTACATTAGTCGTAAGCTCTCACAGAGAGAGATGAAGTACAGCACCATTGAAAAAGAATGCCTGGCGATCAGGTGGGCGGTCCTCACCCTTCGCTATTACCTTCTGGGATGGGAGTTTACGCTCTGTTCGGACCACGCGCCTCTCCAATGGCTCCACCGTATGAAGGATACCAACGCGCGGATCACCCGTTGGTATCTTGCTTTACAACCCTTCAAATTCCAGGTGGTCCACAGACCGGGGAACCAGATGGTTGTGGCCGACTTCCTCTCCAGGAGGGGGGGGAGGCTGCAGGCCGGATGGAGCCCCGGCCTGAGTCGGGCGGTGGGGGTATGTGGAGAGGTGGGCGTGGTTCAGCACGGTCTGCGGGGAGAGAGAGAGTCGGGAGAAAGACGGTAAGTAGGCAGATCAACCACTTAGTGAAATCACCTGCTTCTTGTTATAGTAATTGGCGAGGAGACGCTTCAAAAGGAACCGACGGATCGGCAGGAAGACGAGAGAGAGCGGCTGGGAAAGTCGAGTTGCCGGAGCCAAGACGTGGCCAGAGAAGCAAGAAAGAATCTCTGTTTATTGTGAATTATAGAAACAGTTTATTTAAGAACCGGAAGTGTGTGAAACCCGGAAGTAAAGCAAAATAAAGTCTTACAACTTTCCCAGCCACGCCGATCCCGACTCCTTTCTTCAAGTTCGAAACGAACAGGTTTACACGGTCGAACTAACTTAGATCTAGCTATAGAATTGGCTCTGAACAAGCACCTGGTTCCCTGCTGTGGAAAGGGGGTATCAGTGACGGTGTTTAGTTGCAGTAGATCTGCCAGAACTACTGTGACCACAATGTTGCCTAGTAACGTTAAATCAAAATCTGGTTTTCGAAAAGGGAAGAGAGAAAAGAGAGAGAGGAAAGACAAAGGAAAGGGTGTTAAACTGTAACCCAGCTTTTCACCAAGAAAGGTGGGTGGCCTATAGTCTGTGAGTGGTATTAACCTGTTGGCTTAATGTCCATATTGAAATAAGCTAGCTAGCTACATACTAGTTTTAACCAAAATATAATCACCATTAAATCAGTGCAGGGAAATGTTTAACAAGATATTCATATTGATATGTATGCAGCTAAATAAAAAATCTGCTGTTCTCATTGTTTTGAGAGGATGATGTTAATTTATTTTGATTGAGAAGTTAATATATTTAATTTTGTTCGTTTTTCTTTTTTTTTTAAATCTTTTATTAATAATTATAATAATAAATTATAATAATAATTTATAATAATTTTGTTAAGAGAATTTTCCTTTATGTCAAATTTTACAATAAGAATACATTGAGACTTTAAAAGATGGCCTTCAGTACATTTTTTATGGTTCCTTTTAATCTTGCATCAAATAGTGAACTGCATGCTAAACTTGCATGCATGTACAAATCACCAGCAGTAAATATTGTGCTAGTACTAGTATTGAACTACAAGAAGCAAGACAGTCTCAAGCCTTTAATTAGAGTTATGTTAAGCTTTCAATGGGACAGTTGGGACAGGGGGCCCAATTAGATTTTTTGTCATGGGGCCAGCAATTCCTGGCAGCGCCCCTACTTATACTACACTGAAAACACTTATACTATAAGTTGACTACACTCTGCTGAATGAGTAAACTTGTTCCCTCAATTAAATGAAGTAATGGAGTCTCCCAAAACTTGTTTGTATATTTAAGATCACTGAACTTGATTTAGGTATATGTAGACCCACGTGCAGATTGAAATAGCAAAAATCTACGGCCTTTTGTACATAATTTTTTTAAATGCTCCATCAGTTCTTATTCTTGACTGAACATACTGTAAATAATCAAAACATTCAGGTGAAAGGGCTTATGGGTATTCCTCATTGCATACTATTCATGTGAAGGTCTACATGCAGTTGAATTTTAAGTGTGTATGGCTTTTGTAGGTCAAAAAAATTAATTGATGAAGATATTCAATTCATGGTTCCAAAACATACACAAAGACTTCTGAGGAATCAATAATTATCCTGATTTCTAATTAATAATATTTTGAAGTTTGGCAGGTGGACAAAAATACATCTGCACATGAGAGGAGCGGCCCCTGTGCCAGGACAATCGTCTCTCTCTGAATGTGAGCAAAACTAAAGAGCTGATTGTTGACTTCAGGAAGAGACAGCAGCGGCCCGATACTCCTCTTCAGATCAGTGGGACCCATGTGGAGAGGGTGAGTAGCTTCAAGTACCTCTGTGTAAACATCTCAGAGGACCTGACTTGGACTGCACACATTCAAACACAGGTTAAGAAAGCCAGGCAAAGACTTTTCCATCTGTGACAGCTGAGGAAATTCAGGGTCTCACCAGCAATCCTGAAAACTTTCTATTCAGATGCCATAGAAAGTGTACTGACTCAGTGTGGTATGGAAATGGCTCAAATCAGTAATGTTAAGCTCTGCAGAGGGTGGTGTGCTTAGTTGAGCGCATCTCAGGGTCTCGTCTCCCCTCTCTGCTAAACATCTACCCCAAATTTAGGATTGTTGTAAGTTGGTCTAAGAGGCTTGGGACTCCTCTTACTGCCCCTTACTTTTCGCTAGATGCTGTGTGAAATATTCTCATAACAAAGTTTAGGAGCCCTAAACTAGGATTAACCCAGCACACCCATTATAGTTTTAATTTGACCTTTGAGATGTCTTGTGAATATGAGCCCTGATCAAATTTTTTTGTTAAAACAAATGTGCTATGGGGAATATTGAAAGTATTTTAGGGTGTAATTTTCCATTAGATTTATCACCAACCTTTTTTGTATTTTTTTATCCCACCTTTTAGATCAATATTCTGGGAGCAAAAAGATAACTACCTGCTGAAAACATTTAAAAAAACGTTAGGGACAAGTTCTAGAAATGTTATCACCAGTCATTATAGAATGTTTTTTATCCCACCTTTTAGGTCAACATTCTGGAAACAAAAATAAAACTACTCACTGAAAACATTTAGGGTGGACAATGTTCTAGAAATGTTATTTGATGCGATTAAAAAAAAATTGAAAGTTTTCCTATCATTCAAGAGAACTTTATGGGAACTATAATAAAACTATCTGCTGAAAACGTTATGACAATGTTAAGTATATTGTTCCAACAATGTTACCACTAAAAGTGCTTAGAGTGTTTTCAAGATTATCTCTACTTTCAAGAATGTTTTCCTGTCATTCAAGAGAAGGTTCTGGGAACTAAAATAAAACTACACGCTGAAAACAGTAACGTAACATTGCTTGGTAGTATTCTCAGAACATTTTAGAACAAAAGAAATCAAGCTGGGTATACGTCATGTGTTATTCAAAAGACTGTCTCTGTATGTGTTAAAGAGAAGGTACATCTCACATCAATATTTTTCTGAATTTTACTGAAACAGATTTAACATGATTGTAGCAAAAAATCACTTTAAAAGAAACCTCTTTAACTTTGTTGACAAGCAGGACTTTCCTGGGCAGAGTCCATGTCCTGGTCCAACAGATGTCTTGGGCATATTTGCTCCAAACTGTGATTACGCACGAGGTCTTGTCCAAACGTCCATATCCCCCCCCCCCCTCTGACACCCATATGGATACTATTTATTAATATGTGAACCTAATGTTAAAACAGAGTTTAACAACACAGAGAATAGACAATCTTTCAAGAAGTAATTAACAGTTTTTTATTAGAATCAAAATCAGAAATAGAATATCTTTACTTATCATTGCACAAGGTGGAGACATATTTAGTGCCATTTGAAAGACAGTAAAGACAAACAACAAATAAGAACAAATATACAGCAATCAGACACAGTGTAAGTTGAACGCACACTTAAATCAGCACATTGCATGTGTGGACTGAATTTCCTAAGTCAAGTGCCAAAGTAATCAGGTTTGTGATTTATGGCATGCTCAGTGCAATGACAGCTCAGAGGTAAAAAGTTTGATAATACTAATACAAATCAATACATATGAACAATTAGAAATGCTATAAAACACTAAATATGAATTTAATGTGTCAAAAATATTATTAGTTCTCTCAATATATGTATTTTCAGGTATGCATAATGATTTCAGGAGAAATAAAATGTACAATTGTATTTTATTTTACTAGCGCTCCATGCTTTTCGCCTCTGCTTTTATGCTTTATCTTATTTAAACACAAGCAGTTCAGAACAGAGCTGAGACTAAACGATTAGGCACTAAAACCAAAGACTCTGTGGAATACTTCAAAACTTTTGCAATACTCAGCAACCAGGATCTTCTTTAGGATAGTGGTCTACCAGCTTAGTGCCGACAATTGAAACTCTTCAGGATAACTCCTCTGCCCACACATAAACTGGTGTGAAAATGCCTTCTTTTGGATCAACAACCACCTGCTGCTCAAACTGCCACAAACATCAACAAAGGATTGCAGTTCTCGAAACAAAGTTATTTTCGATTCTGCTGTCTCTGCAGGAACCCACAGCTGAGCCTCGCCGTGGACCTCCTCATCATAAAGCCGGTGAGTCCTGTGAACCCAGTACTTCTCAACAGATTATAGTGAGCTCAGACAAACTTGAACAGATGCAAACAAAGGTAACTGAGGACACAAACCGTTGGCAGAAACAGGGCGCAAGACCTTAAGGTGCCCGTAACATGACACTGTCAAGAGTTTCACTAATTGCTGTATCAGCTTTATCCACACCAGATATGGCTAAGACTCGACTAGACAATATTGGTACTCTGCCACCCCCTGTACATCTTGAAAATAGATTTGAGACACTAATGAATATGGGTGAAGAATCCCCACATGTGGTCAGGCACAAATCAAAAGTGGACATAGCAGCTGGCAGATGCTCTGTCAAAAACAGGCAACAGCACTCTGCATAGAATGCTGCTGAGCGAAATACTCTGATAGTGGGGGACTCTATTATCAGAAACCTTCGTAGCATGGCTATACTGACACACTGTTTCCCTGAAGCAATGATTGCTGATGTAAGCAAGGAACTGGACTTATGACACAACATAAGTCCGTAAATCGGATTTGTCATACATGTGGGGAAAATTAATTTAGAAAAGATCCGTCAGAGCTCCAAAAAAAGGGATTTTGATGAACTCTTTGAAATGCTTGAAAAGCTGAAAGTTCAGTCATTCATCAGTGGACCTCTCCCAGCTCGGGGAACGAATATGTTCTCTCAGCTACAGTCTGAACACATGGCTGCAAAAACCTGCAACAGGACTGAACTTCATTGAATTAATAATTGAATGAGGCATTTATATAACGCTTTATTGTGTATTGCTGTACACCCAAAGCCCTTTACAATCATATGAGGGGGATCTCCTCTCACCCATTGATAACTTTAATCTCTTTTGGAGTCAAAGAAAACTTTTTACACATCGCCAGGGATCACACAAACCCCCATCTGCTGGAGGTGGACTAAACAAGACTGCAAATAGCACTGGTAACTGATATGAATTGGGTCCCCGCTATGATAACAGCAACAATCTCAAATATTTACACAACAAGAGGGAACCCAGTGTTCCTTTAGTTTTACTTATTTCTGTCATGATAAGTAAGCGAAAAAACTACTTTGCCCTTTCCAGTCGTATGGCAAACCCATCTAATCTACTGCCTTTTAGACGTCCCTTTGAGAATGACAGGGGTTAAAAACAGTCACTATGAAATTAGCACTTTTGAACATCCGTCTAAAAATTAAATCCGTTTCTGTCAATGACCTCATCACCAGTCAAAACCTGGACTTCATGTTTCTAAAGGAAACTTGGTTAGATGATAGTTGTAGTGCTACAATCCTCAATGAATCTGCCCCCCCAAACTTTACTTTTATAAATGTTTGGAGAGGTATTAGGACAGGTGGAGGAAGATATCTTTCAATGCAAGCAAGTGAGTATTGCTTTAAAAGGTGCTCCACGCATTCTGTTTACAATTATTTACAGACCTTCCGAATAATCCCCAGTCTTTGTTGATGACTTTTCAGAACTGCTATCAGCTATTTCCTCAGAAACCTCTTTGTTATTGCTGGAAATTTCAATATTCATGTAGACAAGACAGAAAACAACTCTGCAAATGAACTCTTAAATGTTTTAAACAATTTTGATCTGATCCAGCATGTGCCTTGTCCCACACACAATGGTTTACACACTCTGGATCTGATCATTAGCAAAGCTCTAAACATTTCATACACTATTATTAGAGATGTGGCGCTGTCCGATCATTTCTGTATCTTCTTTGATATATCAATCAGTCCTGCAACTGAAGATAGACCCTTCACTGTAAAATGAGATTGATAAATGAGAACGTCTTGGTTACGTATGTAACCTCAGTTCCCTGATGGAGGGAACGAGATGTTGTGTCGATGTAAGAATGTAAACTTCTCACGTCCCCTTGTCTAAACAAAATTCTAGGGTTGAAGAGTCTAATCGACAGAACACACATAGTTTCAGGCCTGGAGACAGAGTTTGACACAGACACAAGTGCTTGTTCAATCAGAGTCCAAAGTTTATTGTTAAGGACTACTACTTATAAGCTTGCATCAGGAGGCGTCATATAAAACCACCAAAACAGTGGAAAATCACCAGACTTTCTGTTTAGTCTTATTCCTCCTGAACAATCAGATATGATTACATATTTAATATTACAATAACAAAACAATTGTCCATAGACATCATTAGGAACCTTGAGATGGAGAACAACAGATTCTTATATCAACATAAGACATGATACAACTTTCAATGAGGTTAAACAACAAGAAAGTAAGGAGCAAATATTATGAATAGAAGATAATAATAGAGAATAGAGAATAATAAGATAAAGGAATGAATACATATGATGAATATTGGAATAAACACAGATGCAGTATTTGTGGGGAACAGGACGAAATCCAGATTCTCACAATGGCCACTTTCAGACCAACGGTCTTACAAGCAGTCCTGTGTCCCTTTAAAGAACAAATATATAGAGTAGTACAAAAGGTTAATACAAAGTCTTTAATAAAAGGATAGTTGCATTTGCGTATTTTTGTGTGGTTTTCTGGATTGCAAGCTGTTCTTTGAGGTAAAAGATCAATCAGACTGATTTGTAATAAAAACCTAACAACACCAATCACCCTCAATAAAAACGAAAACATAAACATAATTATATCTACTCTTCATCATCTACCGTGCCAATCTCAATTACCGAATCGTCAAGCCCATTATCTCCTTCCATTACATTGTCACGTTCACATTTCTCGGTTCTTCTATCACCGGTATTGGTTCTGGTTCTAACTCAGGTGTGTTAACATAATCATTGTCATCCTCGTCCGTATCGCTGCTATGATCAAATATGGATCCCCAAGTTTGATTCTGATCTTTCGGACGATAACCTTTAGATGTGTGTCTAACCAGCATAGCCTGGTTGACGTCAGTCGTTCTTTTTGCTAACATCATTCGATCGGTTCCTTTGGTTGTAAAGGAAGTAACAGATCTTTTAACACATCCGACCACACACTGCAACATGCATGGCAAAAATAGTAACAAGGCTGAGATGGTCGAGAACGACAGATGGGGTTCGCCCTTGAGAACCAATCAACTCTGACTACTATAGAAAAGGCCAATGAAATTTGGCTAATGAAATTTGCATGCCGGGCTCCGTCCCCGGATATCCGGTATAAAAGGAAGCCGGCGTGCATCATTCACTTACCTCTTGTTCTGAAGAGCCTGAGAGCCTCTCACGACTGCAGCAGAATACGATACGTGTTCGTGGCATAAGGGACACAACGTCTCGTTCCCTACATCAGGGAACTGAGGTTACATACGTAACCAAGACGTTCCCTTTCTGTCGGTCTCTCGACGTTGTGTCGAGAACGACAGATGGGGTTGCCTATGGAAAACGCCACAACGCTGTATCGCGTCACAATCTCTAGCGAAGCGACGGTAACAAGCCTGGGCGTGTCAGCTCCAATCCTAACACCTGATAGATGTCAGGACCCACCTCTGCGTGAGCACCCTTAACGGCAGCTTGTGAAGGTGCTCTGTTCAGTGTACGCAGACCTTTGCAACCCGCCGTCTTTCTTTGGAATGATGAAGTGCGAGTCGTGACCCACTGAACATCTTGGTTTTGAGGGACGAACTCGATGCCTGTTTTGCCAGAAGGGTGGTGACCTCTACCCGAAGTACAGAGGCGTCCCTGCCTCTGACAGAGGGAGAGATGATGCCCCTAAACTTGGGAGAGTCTCTGGCGAACTGGATCGAGTAACCAAGACAGACCGCCCTCATTAGCCAGCGAGACAGTGTGGGCAGCTTTCGAGCTCCCAGGGACTGTGACAGGGTGACCAAGGGGACGGTCTGCTTCATCATTCCCACGGGGGGGTTCGTCAGCCGGCGAAGCTAACCATGTCGCGGGGGTCCCCGGAGGGAAGGTTGGCTCCGCCTTTTTACCTGCCTGGCGGGACAATGGCACACACTGTCTGTTTGAGAGTGGTGACAGCTGTCGTATGTGTACGACCTCACGCCTCGCCAGGGTGTGAGGTCGGTTCGCCGTGCACAGTCCAGTGGAGTGTGCGATAGGCTGCAAGTACACCCGGGGAGAACAGAAAACTCTGCGAGTAGTGGGCGCCTTTGGTGACGAGGCAAGAGTCGTCCCGTACCGACCGATCAGAGCCGTGGCTGTGAAGGTTCGGGCCAAATGTTTTTCTCCCTTGGGTCTTCCCGTCAGTGTCCCTTCTCGAGAGAAGGTTGCTGAGGGGGTGGAGGTTTCCCCCTTGACCTCTGCTTCCGAGGTGCCGCCTGTGGGGGCACAGGAACCACAGGCGATGTCGAAGGGGTCCTGGGTTGCAGGGAAGCAGACGTCACGTGAGATCTCGGAGGCCTGTAGGCGGCCGAGTCGCGGCGTGAGGCTAATTGCCACTGTCTGCTTCACCGTCAAAAACTGCTGAGCGCAGTCCTCGACGGTGTTACCAACAACCCACCCTGCGAGATGAGTGCATCAAAAAGCGGACTTATTGGTCTCACTATTCTGCACAAGGTATAGCCGGGGGTGTCTCTCCTGGACCACTACCGTGGACATCAACCGACCCAGGGCCCGCGCCGCCACCTTAGTCACCCGTAGAGCGCTGTCAGTGGCGGAACGGAGATCCTGCATTATACCCGGGTCGGCCTTACCCTCGTTGAGCTCTCTCCACGCCTTGGTCAGGCGGACCTGCAGGATGGCCATGGCGTAGAGAGGAGGCAGCATGGCCCGTGGCAGTGTAAGGCCTCGACACCAGTGATGCCGAAGTCCTACACGCTTTGAACGGTAGGCGTGGCCGATTCCCCCAGGAGGTAGCTGCCTGCGGCACAGGTGCACCGCAGGCGCCCGAGCCACCCCGGGGATCTCGACGTAGCCTTTGGCTGCCCCACCAACGAGGGAAGTAAGGGAGCGTTCCAAGTTTTACACAGCTCCTCATGCACCTCCGGGAAAAACATGGCACCCCGGGTGGGCGCGGTTTGTACCGCGCTCCGACCTCAGGAACCACGCATCTCCTGGTTAGCATGGATGACATCACTTCTGCTTCCTCCTGAACTTGACCGCTTTGGGTGGAGCTCGGATTCGTCAGAGTCGGATGTCAGTCTCCCTCCGATGCTGCGAGCGACATCTCATCTACGTCACACATCGTTTCCGAGTGCGTGCGTGAGAATCCGGACGGTATGCCACCGCCGGTTGGGGAACGTTCTCAAAAGCGAATCGGGGTGCGATCGGCCCGTGAGCACTTGGCTGGCGGGTTTACGTTCGCAGAGTTCCCCATAACACTAGCGGTGCTCACGTGGGTGGTCATCGGGGCCGTAGCCACAGATTTCACAGCCCAGGTAGCAGACGAAATGGTGGCTGGTTCCTGTAGGAAGACAGCCACCCGTTACCGCAACTTCTGAATGACAATCTGCCCGCAGTGCGGATTTTTTTTAGAAAAAATCTCTAACACCTCCGGAACCGCCAGGACGCCCAGGGGAAGGTCGCTGCAGGTAGGGACGATCCGCTGCAACACGTCGTAGATCCGGCAATGTAGAAGAATTCATTGAATTCGTTCTGTTCGTAGTCATGAGCGAAGGCTCTGAAGAACAAAAGGTAAGTGAATGATGCACGCCGGCGTCCTTTTATACCGGATATCCGGGGGCGGAGCCCGGCATGCAAATTTCATTCGCCAAATTTCATTGGCCTTTTCTATAGTAGTCAGAGTTGATTGGTTCTCAAGGGCGAACCCCATCTGTCGTTCTCGAAACAACGTCGAGAGACCGACAGAAAGGGAACACCAGTGAGTTATTTATGAATTCTATGTTTTTGTCACTAAATGTATCTGCAGACTCTATGGATGTTCTCCTCGATAGCTTTAATGCAAAAGTAAAAAAATGCTATCGACGTCAATGCTAGGTCAAGCGATAACTGGTAGGCATAAAGCACCCTGGAGAAACACACCAGCAGTACAAAGCATGAAAAGAACATGCAGAAAAGCTGAGCATATGTGGCGAAACACATAACTTGAAGTTCACTATAACATCTATAAAAACAGTAAGCATGCCTTCAATGTTGACTTAGGTAAAGCTAGACATAACTTTTTCTTTAACATTATAAACTGCAACAAAAATAACACTCACACTCTTTTGTGTTATGGTTCTGCCCCGTCTTGTCTTGCTTTTCTTTATCTAGTGACAGAATCACGACAGAACCTCTTGTTTCATGTGAACAGAGAGATTTAGACCCTTTCGGCCTTGCATGCCGTCTTTCCTGTCTCGTCTCTGTTCCCCCCCTTTCGTTCCTCTCGTTTTAGCTCTCCATCAGTGTTTTATCCCCGACACCTGTCTCTTGTTAATTATCCTTTGTTAGTCTCCCTTTAAGATGTCCTCATGTCTATTGTCCTGTGTCCCAATATCAAATCTTCCTTATATAGGCAAGATCATTGAAAAGGTTGTCTTCAATCAGCTGACCAGATTCTTGAACTCAAATGGCTACCTGGACAATTATCAGTCTGGTTTCCGTCAGCATCACAGCACAGAGACAGTGAGCATAAAGATAATTAATGATATTCGATTGAATTCTGATTCCGGCAAAATATCAGTTCTGGTATTACTAGATCTCAGTGCTCCATTTGACATGGTGGATCACACCATACTCCTACATAGGCTGGAAAACTGGGTAGGGCTTTCTGATTTGGTACTTAAATGGTTTTCATACCTAAAAGGGAGAGGTTACTATGTGAGCATAAGCAAGCATAAATCTAACTGGACACCCATGACTTGTGGTCTTACACAGGGCTCGATTCTTGCTCCGCTCCTCTTCAATTTGTTTATGCTCCCACTTGGCCAAATAATGAAAAAGTACCAAATTTCCTACCACAGCTATGCAGATGACACTAAGATCTACCTAGCACTCTCATCCAATGACTACAGAACTAGTGACTCTCTATACAAGTGTATTGATGAAATTAACAGCTGGATGTGTCAAAACGTCCTTCAGTTAAAGAATAACAAAACTGAATTCATTATATTTGGTAACAAGGATGAAACTAACTAGGTAAACACATACCTTGACATAAGAGGTCAAAAGACACAAAGTAAGGTAAAACATCTTGGCGTCATTATAGAGTCTGACCGTAGTTTCAGTAGTTATGTCAAAGCAATAAGCAAATCAGCGTATAACCATCTCATAAATATAGCCAGAATCAGATGTTTTGTCTCAAGCCAAGATTTAGAGAAACTAGTTCATGCTTTCATCACCAGCAGGGTGGTTAACTGTAACAGACTTGTAACAGGTCTTCCTCATACAGAACACTGCTGCCAGGATTCTGACCAAGACCAAAAAATCTTAGGATATCACTCCAATCCTCGCACTGGTTATCAGTTACTCTTAGAATCAACTTCAAAGTATTCTGACTTGTCTATAAATCTCTCAATGGTCTAGGACCTAAATACATCTCAGATATGCTTACTGAATATAAACCCAACAGACTTTTCAGATCATCAGGATCAAGTCAGTTAGAGGAGGTGTCGAGCAAGTTGTGTTTGCTGCTGTGAGCGAACGCCACCCTGACGATCTGTGTACGCTACAGCTGTTGTGCTGTCCTCGGACCAGCACGTGCTTGTCTCGCACGAGAGGCCGTAGCCTGCTCAGTGCAAGTAGCACAGCCCACAACTCTTGGCAATTGATATGCCAGCGCAGGCGGGGGTTCGTCCAACGCCCCGCCTGCGTGCCCGTTACACACTGCACCTTACGTCAGTCGTCACCACGACCTGTCTCATAACCTGCCCAGATGGACCTGAGTCCGTCGAAAAAGTCATGGAAGACTAGGGGTTATGGTGCGTCGGAAGCAGGGCGTCATCACCATGCGCCTGCTGCCGGTGTGCCACGCTCTCCTCGGAACTCGACTCTGAAACCAGTGTCGGAGCGGTCTCATGTGCATCAACCCGAGGGATATTAACCCGCGAGGACACCATGTGTCCCAGGAGCCTCTGAATTATTTCAGGGGGATCGCTGTCTGCCTAAAATGTTCATTTCAGACAGTTCAACACTGGTTGGGTGCATACTGTGGACAGGTGCGCCGACATGGTGACAGAGTTGAGTTCCATACCGAGAAAGAGGATGCTCTACACTGGGGAGAGCTTGCCACTCTCTTGGTTGACCTGGAGTCCCAATCGATCTAGGTGCCGGAGCACCAGGTCCCTTTGTGTACATAACAGATCTCTCGAGTGTGCCAAGATAGGCCAGTCGCTGAGATAGTTTAGTACCCGCTCGCCTTCCTCCCATCAGCGAGAAAGGGCGGTTTCCAAGATCTTCGTGAAGACCGTGGAGACAGGGACAGACCGAATGGGAGGACTCTGTACTGATATGCCCGCCTCTCGCACGCGAACCGTGGGAACGGCCGGTGTCGAGGAGGATCGAGACATGAAAGTGAGCGTTCATCAGGTCGATTGCCACGAACCAATCCTAACACCTGATAGATGTCAGGACGCGCCTCTGCGTGAGCACCCTGAACGGCAGCTTGTGAAGGTGCTCTGTTCAGGGTACGCAGACCTTTGCAACCCGCCATCTTTCTTTGGAATGATGAAGTGCGGGTCGTGACCCACTGAACATCTTGGTTTTGAGGGACGAACTCGATGCCTGTTTTGCCAGAAGGGTGGTGACCTCTTCCCGAAGTACGGAGGCGTCCCTGCCTCTGACAGAGGGAGAGATGATGCCCCTAAACTTGGGAGAGTCTCTGGGGAACTGGATCGAGTAACCAAGACGGACCGCCCTCATTAGCCAGCGAGACAGTGTGGGCAGCTTTTGAGCTCCCAGGGACTGTGACAGGGTGACCAAGGGGACGGTCTGCTTCATCATTCCCACGGGGGGGTTCGTCGGCTGGCGAAGCTAACCATGTCGCGGGGGTCCCCGGAGGGAAGGTTGGCTCCGCCTTTTTACCTGCCTGGCGGGACAATGGCACACACTGTCTGTTTGAGAGTGGTGACAGCTGTCGTATGTGTACGACCTCACGCCTCGCCAGGGTGTGAGGTCGGTTCGCCGTGCACAGTCCAGTGGAGTGTGCGATAGGTTGCAAGTACACCCGGGGAGAACAGAAAACTCTGCGAGTAGTGGGCGCCAAGCCCTGAAAAGGGCCCGGCTTTGGTGACGAGGCAGGAGTCGTCCCGTACCGACCGATCAGAGCCGTGGCTGTGAAGGTTCGGGCCCGATGTTTTTCTCCCTTGGGTCTTCCCGTCAGTGTCCCTTCTCGATAGAAGGTTGCTGAGGCGGTGGAGGTTTTCCCCTTGACCTCTGCTTCCGGGGTGCCGCCTGTGGGGGCACAGGAACCGGAGCCGATGTCGAAGGGGTCCTGGGTTGCAGGGAAGCAGACGTCACGTGAGATCTCGGAGGCCTGTAGGCGGCCGAGTCGCGGCGTGAGGCTAATTGCCACTGTCTGCTTCACCGTCAAAAACTGCTGAGCGCAGTCCTCGACGGTGTTACCAACAACCCACCCTGCGAGATGAGTGCATCAAGAAAGCGGACTTCCTTGGTGTCACTCTTCTGCACAAGGTATAGCCGGGGGTGTCTCTCCTGGACCACTACCGTGGACATCAACCGACCCAGGGCCCGCGCCGCCACCTTAGTCACCCGTAGAGTGCTGTCAGTGGCGGAACGGAGATCCTGCATTATACCCGGGTCGGCCTTACCCTCGTTGAGCTCTCTCCACGCCTTGGTCAGGCGGACCTGCAAGATGGCCATGGCGTAGAGAGGAGGCAGCCTGGCCCGTGGCAGTGTAAGGCCTCGACACCAGTGATGCCGAAGTCCTACACGCTTTGGACGGTAGGCGTGGCCGATTCCCCCAGGAGGTAGCCGCCTGCGGCACAGGTGCACCGCAGGCGCCCGAGCGGTCCCGGGGATCTCGACGTAGCCTTTGGCTGCCCCACCAACGAGGGAAGTAAGGGAGCCGGAGCTAGTTTCACTGGAACGGTCCGTGAATGGAGCGTTCCAAGTTTTACACAGCTCCTCATGCACCTCTGGGAAAAATATGGCACCCGGGGTGGGCGTTGTTTGCACCGTGCCGTGACCTCAGGAACCACGCATCTCCTGGTTAGCATGGATGACATCACTTCTGCTTTCTCCTGAACTCGACCGCTTTGGGTGGAGCTCGGATTCGTCAGAGTCGGATGTCAGTCTCCCTCCGATGCTGCGAGCGACATCTCATCTACGTCACACATCGTTCCCGATGTGTGTCGTGAGAATCCGGACGGTTTGCCACCGCCGGTTGGGGAACGTTCAGAAGAGCGAATGGGGGTGCGATCGGCCCGTGAGCACTTAGCTGGCGGGTTTACGTTCGCAATGTTCCCCATATACCTAACGCTGCTAACGTGGGTGGTCATCGGGGGCCGTAGCCACAGATGTCACAGCCCAGGTAGCAGACGAAATGGTGGCTGGTTCCCGTAGGAAGACAGCCACCCGTGACCGCAACTTCTGAATGACAATCTGCCCGCAGTGCGGGCAGATGTGTCAACGAACGCTGCTTCAGTGTGCTGGACGCCCAGACACCTATTGCAGCGATCGTGTCCATCCCCCTCCTCGATGAGGGTGCCGCACCCAAGAGAACAGCGGGACATGCCACGCTGGAGAATGCTCAGTCAGTCCTGAAAAGGACTTTTTAGAAAAAATCTCAAACACCTCCGGAACTGCCGAGGGGAAGGTCGCTGCAGGTAGGGACGATCCGCTGCAACACGTCGTAGATCTGGCAATTTAGAAGAAGAAGAATTCATTGAATTCGTTCTGTTCGTAGTCATGAGCGAAGGCTCTGAAGAACAAAAGGTAAATGAATGCTGCACGCCGGCTTCCTTTTATACCGGATATCCGGGGGCGGAGCCCGGCATGCAAATTTCATTCGCCAAATTTCATTGGCCTTTTCTATAGTAGTCAGAGTTGATTGGTTCTCAAGGGCGAACCCCCATCTGTCGTTCTCGACACAACGTCGAGAGACCGACAGTAAGGGAATTAGTATTAAAAGTTGTGACAGATTCCAAAGATTTGCAATGCACGGCAATATCGTAAAGAGATAAAGCAGCGCAAGAAAACCCGTGAATTCAGTATCAATGCCATATGAGAGGAGCCACTGCCGGTGAGCGCCTTTTAAACCAGCTTTGACTAAAAGTGAGCAGTTTTCTCAATATTAGCTGACGGCTTTAGCAAGACTCTTTCAGTCATTGACGGGATGAGCTCCTCGCAGGCGAGTTGCCAACACTGAAGATGATGCGCTTGGCGTGGTTGTCGGAGGTTCGGACGGAAGATTTGAATTTTCTTAAGAAATGCACCAATTGTACGACTGAAATGTGAACGCGATATGCTTAAAGGGAAAGCAACCACAAAAGTAGCTTGGAGACGTTAAGCTGGAGAACAAGTGGGTATAAGCTAATATATATCTTTAGAAGTCGTTATACGCAAACAGCACTGTGGAAAAAGTAAGCATACGGCGTATGCGTGCGTATGGCCCCGACTACACCACTGCTCCACACCAGTTACACCACCACAGTCAGATACTTCCACACCAGTTACACCACCACAGTCATAGACTTGTGATCCAGACCAGAGATCATTTAATTTCTGCTTGACCTTATCAGGTAGGTTGAACTGATTCATTTGGTAGTGAATTTATTTCTTAGTTGTCCCGTAGGGAAACATGGAAGTCCTCTTAAAATGGGCTCCTTGCCAATCATGGTATGTATTAGGTTTGTAATCAATTGTCATTTTGCATTTGGCTAAATAATCAGCTTTATGAAAGTACAACAAATTAAATGTTATTTACTAAATCTATACTTTTTTCAGTTTTTTTAGTGGAATCAGATGGAAAGACTCTTGGGAGCCATCGTCTTTTGTTGTCATTTAAAGGGAAAGTTCATGACAATTCATTTTTCATTCATCCTGATGTCATTCCAAACATGTAACTTTATTTCTTCTGCTGAACAAAACAAAATACATTTTTCAAGAATGTTGGTAACAAAACAACATTGGACCGTATTGATTTATATCTACAGACATTTAAACATTTCCCCAAATATCTTTTGTGTTCAGCAGAGGAAAGTCAAATACAGATTTGCAACCACATGAAGATAAAAAAGGAAGACATTTTGACAGAATTAGTGAGATTAACATCCTTTAAGTTATGTTTTATATTATGTATTATATCGTCGCTGTCGGGCTGTATCCTTGCATCTCCAAAACCATTCTTTTTCAGGAAATAAAAAAAACAGAATATTTTTGGAATAATTAAACATTGTATCGTTAAAGTTGGTTTTATACCTTATATTGCTATAATATACTGTTGTTTACCATTATTTACAAAACATTTCCCCAAAACCATGTTTAATCGGAGACACAAGGTTAATGATTTGGGAGCAGGGAGATACGAGATTACACTGTCATTGATAAGAATGGTACGGACACAAACGTCGCTACTGCCAGCAGTGTTCATCAAAATCTGCGGTCGCGTTGAGCCTTTTGACAAGAGACAACGAGAATTTAAGAGCGTATGAAAGCTAATGATCGTGGTTACATACATCTTCCTAAACTCTATTTTAAATGTTAGAGCTATAAGCGATGCAATATCAAAATAAAACAATAAACTGACTAGGCTTTCTGATATAAGTGGAAATAAATCTGCATCCAAATTCACGAGTTTGTCTATGCAGAAAATGGTGTAGGTTTGAGTGTAAGCGTATTTGGCATGCTGTCGGGGAGAGGGCTCTGAGCTTGTTTTTATTCTTCCGAGCTCAGAGTACTGCCCCCCTGTCCGGGGTGAGGGCTCCGAATCCGGCATTAGCCTCAACACGGAACTCCCCCCCCCCTTTTGTGTCCTGCTAGAGACAAGGGGCTGCAGGTGAGGAGCCGGGGTGGTGGTGGGATCCTTGAGACTGAAGAGAGAGTCAAGGTGAGAAGTCTTGACTATTTATTAAGGCTCTCTCTCTCTTGAACTGATAGGTCAGGTGGTGTGATTGCTGATAGCGGACCATCCGAGTTAATTATCTGCTCCTTCTCCTCCCGAACTTAGTTAATAAAACATAATTTCATAAGTTCGCCTATAGAGATAATGGTGTAGGTTTAAGAGTAAGCATATTTGCCGTGCAGTCAGGGAGAGGGCTCCGAGCTTGTTCATTCTTCCGAGCTCAGAGCACTGCCCCCCTGTCCGGGGTGAGGGCTCCGAATCCGGCATTAACCTGAACACTGAACACTCCTCCCAAGAGATGCAACTAGTGCAGGACAGCAGCCAGAGATATGTACAAACACTCCCCCCCAAACGAGGCTGGTATGGGCTGCTGGTGACCCGGTCTTGCTTTGAATGGAAGCCGTTGTTGTGGGGTCTGGAAGAGAGTCCAGTTGTTACTGAAGCGGGCACTGCTGAGGTTTCTGGAGAAAAGGTGCCGGCTGAGCAGAGAGATGAAGGAAGCATGAGGCCCATGTGGTCACTGAGGCGATACTGGCTTCTAGATGAGTTGAGATTGCTGTGGCAGAGTT
Organism: Triplophysa bombifrons; assembly: GCA_029783895.1. NCBI lineage: Eukaryota > Metazoa > Chordata > Actinopteri > Cypriniformes > Nemacheilidae > Triplophysa > Triplophysa bombifrons. Next base: position 3,761,653 of record CM056465.1, read on the forward strand.
TAGATGGAGCAACAGGCCCTTGTTGGGTGGTGGCTACTTCGATGCTGGCCTCTAAGTGAGTGATATCTGCTGCTGCACAACGTAGATGGAGGCATGGGCCCTTGTGGGCGGTCGCTGCGGCGATGCTGGCCTCGAAGTGAGTGATGTTTGCTGCTGCAGAACGTAGATGGGGGTACGGGCCATTGTGGGGCGGTCGCTGCTGCGATGCTGGCCTCTAAATGAGTGGTCTGGAATGAAGGCCGGAGTTAACGGGATAAGGCAAGGTTGTTGCTATATCATCTGGGAGATTAGGGTCCGATGGGCTTCTTTGATGAGGGAGCGGTCCGACTGGATGTAGCTTTTGAAGGCCCCTGACGTCCAGCGGCCAAGTGCTTGGATCTGAGGCTGCGAGAGATCTTTTTTGGGCATTTGTGGAATGTGCGCAGATGCGAAAGGAATGGCAAGAGAAATGTTCTGCGGGAATGCCAGATTGAAGCAAGACGGTTTAGGAACCAAAAACGTGAGGCTGGACGACTGCAGTCATCCGTAAAGAGAGGGTAAGATGGGGATTTTGCCTTCGATCTTCTAAAATTTAAGTAGGCAAGGAGGCTTTGGTAAGGCTGGATGGGTGATCGAAGGTTGAATATTTGGATGAAATGGCCTCTTTTGAATTGATCCGTCTTACTTTGCTTGATGTGGAAGGAGATTGTTTCTGCATCAAGCACTGCGAAGTCAGAGATGGTGGGGTGGACTGAAGGGTTAAAGCTGGACGTAGCGGTCTTTTCAGAGCATCTGAGAAATCCGAAAAAGCCAGAGTGAACATGGTGTCAAGCTTGCAGGCGGTGTGCGTGGAGTGGGAGCCTCTGCAGAGGTTAGAAATCCATTTGGTCAATATATCCAAAGTTATAGGTTGTGTGTGTCCGGGTGGGCGGGCAGGTTGAGCTCTTTGGATTCATTTGATGAGCATGAAGCTTGAGAACTGGCTATAGCTGGGTAGGTTGAGTTGAATATTTGTTTGTGGAAAAACTGGAATCCGCTTAGGTACCCTTTAATTGAGCTGGCTTGAAGGTTTTAATTGATATTCAGGAAGGATAAGAATGAGGTGATGGTTAGCAGAGAGATGTCAGGAAGGGGCATGTTGTATGTATGGTGGAATGACTTAACTCTTTCACACGGTTAGGCAAGATTGAAGGGTCCTCGGGGAGACGGCTTGGATGATAGAATTGAGGGAAGAGTCTAGGAGAGAGAGGTGGGTTAATGAGTGATTTATGGGGAATATTAGTTCCGAATAAGGAGGTACTGGTGTTGGTAGCCAGCAGCTTGAACATCTGCAGGAACTGTGATCTGCTGGTTCCTGAGAAGGGAGGTGGTTTCATAACCGGTGCGTATGCATCGTTGATGGAAGAGAGAGAAGGGAGGGAATGGCACGCACTTGAGCAGCTAGCGGAGGCATGCTCCCGCTAGCAGCAGCTTCTTAAGTGGCTGTGTAAGGACTGGGGACCAGCGCCTGGGTCGCTAGTGGAGGCAGCCTCACGCCAGTGGGCGACGGAGGCACCGCTGGCCAAGAGCCTGGGGTGGGGAAGGGGTATGAATGAGCCCGGGCTCCGGGTGGTAGCAAGCTAGCCTTACTTGGGTGGCTAGAAGTTTCAGCTGATGGCAGGGCATTTATGGGAGGCGTGCTCTGGAATGCGGCTGGAGGGATGATCTGCGGGAATCTCTTGACTGGGGGATCCATGACATCGTGGGAATCTATGGCACTACCCATGCTGGCTTATGGCTTGCTTGCACTGCTGAGGTGGCTTGAGGCAGCCTGCTGCTGCAAGCTGACAAGCTTAGGCTCTTTCTCTTAAGGGCAGGGGTTCAATCTGGATATGTTGTGGTTAAGAGTGGTCTTGTGTTGCCGGAATCTGATACTGAAAAGTCTGGGGACTTGTTCGCTTCTGGCCGGGGACTGCCCGAGAGCCCATATGACTGGCAGGTATCATCGCATGCCGAGTTTGTGAGCGTATAAATGTTACTGACAATCTGAGGGAACGTACAATGTCTGAAAACAAGAGTTGCAAGTTTACATCGATAGTAATTAAGTCTTGAGTAGCTGATACCTGTGCTTGAAGATGGAGTTATTCCGGTGTGTGCATGATGCTTAGCTTTATGTGCGAGCAGGGAGACGCGGAGAGTGAGGATGTTACCATAACCCAAACGTCCTCAATATAATTTGCTGTTATGCTTGGGTTACTATTCTAAAATGCGGTTGTATTCAGCTTGGCAGACGAGAGACGATGGTGATCTTGCGTTTAAGCAACCGTTAAATACACAACAGCGGCACGCATCAGAATAACTTAAAGGTAACGGATGCATTATTTGGGCAAGACGTAAATGAGAACGGCACGCTGCCTAGAAACATATGCGTTTGACTGACATTCGCTGAACGGCACAGGCGCCAAGGAAGTGCACCCGTGCTGGCCAGCGATATGCCATTCTTGAGTGCAGCAGTGGCGACAGCATGACAGTGGATAAAGTTAAATCTATTTTCAAGTTAAAAGATTGTACTCACCCAGCTTCTTGCGTAACAGCGAGTTTGGCGGTTCAAACACTTGTAATTTTTTTTTTAACATGGTAGATCAGTAGAGGTATCGGAAAATTTGTCATGGAATTTGGGGTTGATTAGAGTGACTGCATGGAATGACGGGATGAATAATTTCACACAAGATGATTTACTTCTCTGCAGAAGATGGGTGTACAGCCATTGAAACGTTATGTGTTTGCATTCGCGTATCGTTATTGGATTGGGATGAAATACGGCGATCTTGTGAGCCTGACTAGCATATGTTTATTGGTGCGGGCGTCTGAACACTCGTGTCCCGTTAGCAGTGACCTAACGCTAGCATAGAGCCAGCTTTAGCATCGAGCTAGCGTTTGCAATGAGCCGGCATTTAGCAGCGAGCTAGCGTATCGGCAGCAAGTGCATCTGGGAACGAGGTGACGGGCGCGACATAAATCAGTGGGGATCACTTCACGAATCTGCGGGGAAAATGTAAGTGGAAAGTTTCTTTACGGATCGGGCCTGCTGCTTGGCTGCAGCGCTTTCGAGATTCTTAGGATCCCTTGAATTTCAAACATCCTTCCGGAGTTGATAAAATCCTTTTAGAGTTTGTTTTTTATGCAAACAAGCTGCTGTTTTGCGTGTGTGTCTATGAGCAACGCTGTTATGAAACGACCGAGACGTGATTATTACTTGTAAAGACCCTTGGACATGGCATCGAACAAACGTATCGATGCTTGAGACTGAAGAGAGAGTGAAGATAAGATTTCTTGACCATTTATAGAGGATCTCTCTGTCTTGAACTGATAGGTCAAGTGCTGTGATTGCTGATAGCCTATGTAGAAGATATTTTTGGCTAAAATATAGAAGAATAATGTCTACAATTGTTTACTATTATAAAATCATTTTAAGAGTTTCTTATCTGAGGTGTCGAATGCTAGCTGACACAAAGGACCCTAGGTAAGCTGGGGGAGGAAAACACATCTGTTTTACATTATATTGGGGGGCTCAGAGGATGTGTGTGTGTGAATGTGTGTGTGTTGAGCACACTATATAAGGGCTTCTCCAAAAACGGAGAAGGGGGTGACATTGCAATCCTACTCCATTAATAAAGTGGTTTTTGTATCAAAACTTGTGACTCAACAATAATTCTTCAGAACACGCAAAGAAAATTCACATCAGATTTGGCGACCCCGGCAGGACACCCTTGGAAAGAACACTGAGTTGAACCACAGCGAGCAACTTCTGGACGAGCAACACAACAAAATTTGGCCAAGGTAAGCAGTTTTTGCTTATATAGTTAGGTTGTGTTGTTTGCCAGATATTGCTTGTGGTGAGACACTTTACGTTCTTCTAAATTCATCGAACTAAATTGGAAAAAATTATTAAGCAGTACCTGAGTAAAAGAGTTTTGATCCAAATCCATAAATGCATGCATTGATTTATGTTTACTGTTGGGTTGGTCTTGAGGAGAACAGTTTTCAAATTTTAATACTTATATAAGTATACAATGCATATTAGATAAAAATTGTATTAAAATAAAAGCGCTAATAAGTCCTATAGGTTAAAAAAGTCCTACAAAGGTTGCCTTTTAAACAGAGAGCAGATTTGTAGGTACTCACAGTTTCGGTAGAAATGCAATTGTGGGTGGCCGCGTAGTTATTTATTTTATGTTGCATTGTTGATCCAAGGGGACGCGAGAGCAAAACTATATTTAAGTCAAGTGTGGCCTATTGTTGATCCAGTTGGAAACTTAGGAACATTGATGGTATTTAATTAAGGTTGCCTTGTTGGTCCAGGTGGAAACAAGAGCAAAAGTGTATTTAATTCAAGTGTGGCCTAATGTTGATCCAGGTGGAGACTTAGGGACATTGATGGTATTTATTTTAGGTTGCCTTGTGGATCCAATCAAGAAACAAGTGCAAAAATTTAGTTCAAGGGAGGCCAACTGTTGATCCTAGTGGAGACTTAGGCAAACTTGAGGGGGGTGTGTTTGGTATGTTACCGGTTTGGTTTGTGAAAATGTGTATTGTCTGTGTGTGCATGACTGCAGTATGAGTGTGACATAGATTTTTCATCTCAGAGCGGTGACTGCGTACCCCTCCTGTGTCACACAGGAGGAGCGTAGTGGTTGGCTCATTTGTGAGATTTACATATAACCCTGTAAATAAAGGGATAAAGTATAATATTAATCCTATAGAAAAGGAATACAGTATGAAAGTATGAGCCCTGAATGATAAAGGGACACGGATGTATGTATGCAAAATATGTTCCCAAAACAAATAAAGGAACGGTTATGAATGTTGAAAAATAATCGCTTGAAGTCTGACCTGTATAGGTTAGAGAGATTGAAAGTCTAAAATTTAAATAAAATGTATCTCTATTGTTGATGTGAACAACTTTATCCAAAGGAGTGGTTGAATAATAATATGTAACATTGGCAAATAGGAATAAGTGGCAGATATTGCTGTATGGTATTAGATTATCAGAAGTTTTTTACATCACTTTGAGAATCTGTGTGTAATTGAAAGCTTCGGGGGAAAAAGGTAATACGGAGGAATTTTATATAACTGATAATATTTTGAGGGTTAAGAGATTCAAAGTAAAAAGTTTTGCCTATATTGAATAATTATGGCTGCAACGCCTGTAGAACTTATGGGCCTGAAATATCCCTTGTGCAAACAAATGATCATTGAACTTTCAAAGAAATGGCAGAAAAGAACAAAAAACATGTATACAAATTGGCCAACTGAGGGTTCGTTTGATTTATCTTTATTAGGACAAATGGACACATTGGTAAAAAATCACAAAATTAAAAACATGGGTAAAAAACATAAGAAAAGACAGGAAAAACGAGAAAAAGAACAAGAAGTTTTGTCATTGTTTATGAAGGAAGGACAATTATTACTTGAACAGGCAAGAAAAATAGTTCAGGGAGAAAATAAACAGAAAGAGGATATCTGTGTCTCAGGAACTGTTTGTGCAAGCCCTCCCCCATATGTGACCTCTGAAGGTCAATTTCCCTTAGTCAAAGGAATGGTAGAGGTGAAAGGTGAGATGCAAGTAGAGGGCGACTTTGAATTAACTGAAGAAAACCAGATGGCCCCAGGAGTAAGGCCAAAAATCAGGCCATATACTAGCAAACAGGGAAGCCCGTATTTAGATTGTTATAGGAATGTAAAGGAAGCTTTGAAACAAGTGAAAGAACAATATGAACAAAATATACCAAGTGAAAAGAAAACAGCTGAGTGGACTAAAAGAAAAGAAGAGGAAAGTGATGAAGCAAGGAAAATGGAGGAAGAGATAGGTAGAAGGATTGAAGAAGCAGATAGATGTGTTGAAGAAACGAAGAAATTATTATGAAGCAGATCAGAAAAGAAAGAAGGTAGAGTTGAGGAAGAGGGTATGGAGTCCTTATCTGATGAAAGTCTGTGGTCACGTGATAAAGATACCGGACGGCTTAGGTCGGTAGCCGAACAACTTCCAATATTGATTAAAGGGGAACAGGGAGAATATATTCCGTGGGCTTCAAGGGATTTACAGGGGCTTGTCACTCGCCTCCCTGACATCAACGAGGGGGCGGGAAAGTGGATAACCATCTTTGAGAATGAGACGGCTGGCAATATTATAGCTGTGGGGGACATTAAAGCACTCCTTGCAAAAATTATTGGAGGGGCAAAGTTAGGAGAAATCCTACAAGCATCTGGCTTAGAGAGAGCTGTGGACTCACATTGCAGAGACGGAATTATTTTTGATGTTTACCGCCCTGCTGTGTGGCAGGCATTGCGTTTGGAGTACCCAACCAGAGTCAACCCTAAAGCTCTGAAAGGTGATCAATTATTGGACACAGACAATCAGGTTAGTTACATTCAAAGACACTTAAAAAGATGGAAACAGGAGACTGAAGGGAATCCAGAAGAAGACCCTTTAATGGCTATATTATTCAGAAATTCTATTACTGAAGCCATGCCATCAGTTGTAAGAAGCAAGTTAGAAGATGTCGTTGGATTAACGTCCAAATCACACAAAGAATTTGTTGACCATGTGTCCCATATAGTGGAACAATACAGAAAAAATGAACAATCCTTGAAAAATCAAGAGAAAGAACTACAACGGAAGTTAACTCACTTACAACTTGAAGAACTTACAAGCAAAAATAAGAAAAAGATTCAGGCAGTTGTAAAAACACAAGATTCTAACCAAATGACTGTAATTGGCTCCTATGAATGCTCCCTCACCAGATATTCAAACAACTTTCCCTGCAGGAATTCTTCCAGAGACCCACCAGAGCCCTGCCCCCATCTTCAATGTTTTTACTCACCAGCAGACACCACTGGGAGAATGGCAGAGAAACCCACAGACAAGTGGGCCAAGGGGGAGAGGGGGAGGAAATGGGCCTCCTGGAATGTGCTGGGGATGTGGTCAGCTCGGACATATCAAGCAGAAATGTCCATTCAATCCATGGCCTCAGGCCCTTGGGGGTGGAAGGGGGATGGGTTGGCAAGCACCTTTTCGAGGTCCAGTGAACCATTGGGGAGGTACAAATCAGGGATACTAGGGATGCCCAGAGAATCCTATGGGGGTGTGTCAACTACCAATTTTAACATCTAATGCAAAACAAGAACCAATTTTGCAAATTGAAGTAGAGGGGAAAACCATACCAATGATGATAGACACAGGAGCAGTTTATTCATGTGTAAAATCAAATTATGCCTCACACCTCCCCATGTCTGGAAAATTTGTAAAGACAGTAGGATTCTCGGGACAAATACAACTAATACCTATGACTGCTCCAGTTTGTTTGCAAACAAAAAACAAAAGTGTGACAATACCAGTCTTAATATCAGATCAGACTCCTATTAATCTGTTAGGAAGAGATGCATTATGTAAATTGGGTGTTAATATTTGGTGTTCTTCAGATGGAGTGTATGTAGATCAGAAGGGTACTCAAATGATTATATCAGAGCCGAAAGCTAATGTATACTGGATAGGACAAATAGAGGAGGATGTGAGACAGACGATTAATAAATGGGGTAAATTCATTGAAGCACAGCTTCCTGACGCACAGATACCCAAATCAGGATTTCACTGCACAATGAAATACGACCCCTCGAGGAATGCTGACATAGAAAAGGAATGGCAGGAAGGAACTAAAGAACAAAAAATTGAAATTATATCACAATACATCATAATAAGTAAACAGGGAGCAGCTTTAAAAATAACAGAAAACGAATTTACAAAGAAATGGTTCAATGTAAATGATTCGATTCCGCATATATCTTTATACGTAGGAAAAAATTGGGAGGCAAAAGATTTGGGACCAATGATGAAAAAAGCAGAAGAAAACAAATGGGAGGCTACCATAAATACATTCATTTTTCATTCTGTTAACAATAAGACCAAGATGGCGGCGCGTGAACATCGCGAGGCTCGGCGTCTCTCCAGTTTTAGCAATTATATAGTGTTTTTCTTGCTCATCTCGGGCCTGTTCGTTAAGAACAGTTGTGCATTCACAACGTACACCCGGCATGAGCTTTTGGATATCGGTTTGCGCATTCCCGGAAGTTATATCAGCAACATTCAACTCGTTCCTGAGATCGCCAAAACACCCGATGCTACGCACCCCACACGGCCGGGCGGAAGTGCTCGCCGGCGGCGTCGAGATCGTAAACAGAGGCGGGGAAAACGCGGAGGGCTAAGAGCTAAGCTACAGCTAACACCACACCGGCTCTCTTTACCCAGCATTTTCCTTGCTAATGTACGATCATTAGTGAACAAAATGGATGAGATTCGACTCCGCATCATCAACAACAAAAAACTTTTGAACTGCAATGTCATAATCTTCACGGAAACATGGCTACACAGCGGCATACCGGACAACGCTATTGAGTTAGCGGGCTACAACACACACCGCGCGGATAGAACGGCAGAGGAATCCGGTAAGACAAGAGGAGGTGGACTGTGCATTTATGTCAATAAAGCTTGGTGCACGAACTCTGTTATTGTCGGGAGACACTGCTCGGCTAACCTTGAGTTTCTCGTGGTTAAATGTAGACCGTTTTATCTGCCACGGGAATTCACTTCCACCATTATAACGGCAGCTTATATTCCACCGGATGCTGATGCCAAGCTTGCTATGAAAGAACTTCATGCAGCCATCAGTAAACAACAGACTGCTCACCCGGAGGCTGCATTTATTGTTGCGGGAGATTTTAATCACTCTAACTTAAAGACAGTGCTCCCTAAATTTCATCAGCATGTTTCCTGCCACACAAGAGGAAACAAAACTTTAGATCATGTCTATACAAACATGGCTGAAGTTTACACCGCAACCCCCCTCCCCCACCTGGGTCAATCTGATCACCTTTCTTTGTTCCTCACCCCCAAGTATTCACCTCTCATTAATCGTGTGAAGCCATCAGTGAAGACCATCAAGGTGTGGCCTGCGGGGGCAGACTTCACACTCCAGGAAAGGTTTCTACACACAGACTGGAGTATGTTTGCTTCTCAGGCCACCAGTGGCTCTCACACGGATATAGACAGCTACACCTCCTCTGTATTGGACTACATCAATACCACCATTGATAGTGTCACAACTCAAAAGAAGATCACCATATACCCTAATCAGAAGCCATGGATGAACAAGGAAGTGCGCCTCCTGTTGAAAGCACGCAACACCGCCTTCAGATCAGGTGATGCACAGGCCTATAGTACTTCCAGGGCAAATCTGAAGAGGGGCATCAAAAAGGCCAAGCACTGCTACAAGTTGAAGCTAGAGGAGCATTTTACCAATTCTGACCCTCGACGCATGTGGCAGGGCATCCAGGCCATTAGTGACTATAAACCCAACCACTCCATCCCCATAACCACAGATGCTGCCTTTCTGAACGAGCTTAATGACTTTTATGCACGCTTTGAGAGAGACAATAAGGAACCCGCCACCAGTCTCACACCTTCCACCGACCACCCAATCATCACAGTAAATTCCACAGATGTTTTCACTGCACTAAGCAGGATAAACGCGCGCAAGGCTGCTGGCCCTGATGGCATCCCTGGTCGCGTACTCAGGGCATGTGCGGAGCAGCTCGCTGGGGTCTTCACGGACATCTTCAACCTGTCCCTCGCCCAAGCAGTGGTTCCAGCATGTTTCAAATCCACCTCCATTGTGCCCATTCCGAAACATTCCAGCCCGACATGCCTGAACGACTACCGCCCTGTAGCACTCACACCCATTGTTATGAAGTGCTTCGAGCGGCTGGTCCTGTCACGACTAAAAGACTCTTTACCATCCACACTGGACCCATACCAATTTGCCTACCGTAGCAATAGGAGCACAGATGATGCAGTGTCCATGGCGCTGCACTCCGTGCTCACACATCTGGACAATAAGGACACTTATGCACGCATGCTGTTTGTAGACTTCAGCTCTGCATTCAATACCGTAATCCCTTCCAAGCTAATCATCAAACTTGGAAACCTAGGCATTAACAATTCAACCTGCAACTGGATTATGGATTTCCTGACGAATAGGCCTCAGCTTGTTAGGTTAGGCAACATCTGCTCCACCATAACCACCCTCAACACTGTTGTACCACAGGGCTGCGTACTGAGCCCCTTTCTCTACTCCCTTTTCACACTCGACTGCAGGCCTGTGAATGGATCTAACTCCCTCATCAAGTTTGCAGACGATACAACAGTGATTGGTCTCATCAGAAACAACGATGAGACTGCTTACAGGGAGGAGGTACGGCACCTGGCCACATGGTGCTCAAACAACAACCTGCTCCTTAACACCTCCAAGACAAAGGAGATCATCGTGGACTTCAGGAAGGCGAAAGGAGGCACACACGACCCCATCCACATTAACGGGACGGCTGTTGAACGTGTTTCCAGTTTTAAGTTCCTGGGGACCCACATTTCGGAGGACCTGTCCTGGACCACCAACACCTCATGCCTGGTCAAGAAGGCTCACCAGCGTCTCTTCTTTCTGAGGACACTGAAGAAGAACCAACTGTCTTCAACTATCCTGGTGAACTTCTATCGCTGCACGATAGAGAGCATCCTGACCAACTGTGTCACAGTCTGGTACGGGAACTGTTCTGTTGCTGAGCGCAAGGCACTGCAGCGGGTGGTGAAAACAGCCCAGCGCATCACAGGAACTGCACTCCCTTCCATTGAGGACATCCAGAAGAAACGCTGTCTGCGTCGAGCTCGCAGCATTCTCAAGGACTCCTCTCACCCCGCTCATAGACTGTTTACTCTCCTGCCTTCCGGTAGGCGCTTCAGGTGCCTCCGGACAAGAACCAGCAGACTAGGAAACAGCTTTTTTCCCAGAGCTGTTTCATTATTGAACTCTGCCCCCCACTGATTTCACTACCTCATAGAAGTCCCAAACTTTTGCGAGCAGTCCACATCGTCAATAGGCTAACAGGCTCGTGGAAATGGTTTCGCGGACGCTGCGCGGGGAAGACCCCAGATTTTTCGGGGGTCCGACGTCGGGGTCAACCGAAGGGGGGACCGCCCCGAGCGGACCTGAGGCGAAATTTCGGACCCCCGCCCAAGGGGGTCCGAACGGGAGGCGCGCCAAGCGAAGAGGCCATATGCTGCGCTTCGGCACTCTTCCACCAGGGGGAGCAAGGACCGTCCACGGCCCAACTAAAATGAATGGGGCTCGTTCCATGGCCATAGTCCAGGGGTGGGCGTTCTGTGCTTCCCCCGAGTGTCCACGAACGTGATATTTGTCCCACTTCCCAACTATCTTTGGCAAGTGGTCCTGGGACCCCAATTCCTCTCACTGATTGGTCCCTCTTTTGGCGGGCGACGCCCCCTGACACGCCCCCTGTACCACCAAAGCACTATTTGTCCACTAACCAACTACTTTTGCCAAAGTGGTCAGGTGACCACCAGGGTCGACCCCCGCCCCCCCCCGTACCACGGAAGCACTATTTGTCCACTAACCAACTACTTTTGCCAAAGTGGTCAGGTGACCACCAGGGTCGACCCCCGCCCCCCCCCCCCGTACCACGGAAGCACTATTTGTCCACTTGCAAACTAATTTTGGCTTGTCCACCTGCAATTTATTTTAATGGGCCACACGTATTAAGTTCGTGGACACACTTTAGAATAATCTATATGCATTATGGACCCTGTTAGTCAGTTGGTACACCTTAATAGACATACATATGTTAGCAGCAACTCACAGAATGCTTATTTATGCTTAATTATGCTTAAAAATGCATTTCCACGAACTCACTACACGTGGTCCATTATATAAATTGCAGGTGGACACTTCCTGTATGACTTAGTGAAAAACGGGGCAAATGTCCACCTACAATTTATGTTAATGGGCCACACATATTAAGTTCGTGGACACACTTTATAGTAATCTATATGCATTATAGACCCTGTTAGTCTGTTAGTATACTTATATAGACATACATATGTTAGCAGCAACTCACAGAATGCTTATTTATGCTTTATTATGCATAAAAATGAATTTCCACGAACTCACTACACGTGGTCCATTCAAACAAATTGTAGGTGGACATGTCCACATGGAGTTTATTGTATTGGGCATAGTATATTAGTGGTCATGTCCACCTACAATTTATGTTAATGGGCCACACGTATTAAGTTCGTGGACACACTTTATAGTAATCTATATGCATTAACGACCCTGTTAGTCTGTTAGTACACTTATATAGACATACATATGTTAGCAGCAACTCACAGAATGCTTATTTATGCTTAAAAAATGCATTTCCACGAACTCACTACACGTGGTCCATTATATAAATTGCAGGTGGACACTTCCTGTATGACTTAGTGAAAAACGGGGCAAATGTCCACCTACAATTTATGTTAATGAGCCACACATATTAAGTTCGTGGACACACTTTATAGTAATCTATATGCATTATAGACCCTGTTAGTCTGTTAGTACACTTATATAGACATACATATGTTAGCAGCAACTCACAGAATGCTTATTTATGCTTTATTATGCATAAAAATGAATTTCCACGAACTCACTACACGTGGTCCATTCAAACAAATTGTAGGTGGACATGTCCACATGGAGTTTATTGTATTGGGCATAGTATATTAGTGGTCATGTCCACCTACAATTTATGTTAATGGGCCACACATATTAAGTTCGTGGACACACTTTATAGTAATCTATATGCATTAACGACCCTGTTAGTCTGTTAGTACACTTATATAGACATACATATGTTAGCAGCAACTCACAGAATGCTTATTTATGCTTAAAAAATGCATTTCCACGAACTCACTACACGTGGTCCATTATATAAATTGCAGGTGGACACTTCCTGTATGACTTAGTGAAAAACGGGGCAAATGTCCACCTACAATTTATGTTAATGGGCCACACATATTAAGTTCGTGGACACACTTTATAGTAATCTATATGCATTATAGACCCTGTTAGTCTGTTAGTACACTTATATAGACATACATATGTTAGCAGCAACTCACAGAATGCTTATTTATGCTTTATTATGCATAAAAATGAATTTCCACGAACTCACTACACGTGGTCCATTCAAACAAATTGTAGGTGGACATGTCCACATGGAGTTTATTGTATTGGGCATAGTATATTAGTGGTCATGTCCACCTACAATTTATGTTAATGGGCCACACATATTAAGTTCGTGGACACACTTTATAGTAATCTATATGCATTAACGACCCTGTTAGTCTGTTAGTACACTTATATAGACATACATATGTTAGCAGCAACTCACAGAATGCTTATTTATGCTTAAAAAATGCATTTCCACGAACTCACTACACGTGGTCCATTATATAAATTGCAGGTGGACACTTCCTGTATGACTAAGTGAAAAACGGGGCAAATGTCCACCTACAATTTATGTTAATGAGCCACACATATTAAGTTCGTGGACACACTTTATAGTAATCTATATGCATTATAGACCCTGTTAGTCTGTTAGTACACTTATATAGACATACATATGTTAGCAGCAACTCACAGAATGCTTATTTATGCTTTATTATGCATAAAAATGAATTTCCACGAACTCACTACACGTGGTCCATTATATAAATTGCAGGTGGACACTTCCTGTATGACTTAGTGAAAAACGGGGCAAATGTCCACCTACAATTTATGTTAATGGACCCCACATATGCAGTTCGTGGACACACTATATAATAATATATATGCATTATGGACCCTGTTAGTCTGTTAATACACTTATATAGACATACATATGTTAGCAGCAACTCACAGAATGCCTATATATACTTAAAAAATGAATTTCCACGAACTCACTACACGTGGTCCATTATATAAATTGCAGGTGGTCATGTCCACCTGCAGATTACAGTAGTAGTCCACACATATGAAGTTCGTGGACACACTTTATAATAATCTATATGCATTATAGACCCTGTTAGTCTGTTGGTACACTTATATAGACATACATATGTTAGCAGCAACTCACAGAATGCTTATTTATGCTTAATTATGCTTAAAAATGAATTTCCACGAACTCACTACACGTGGTCCATTATATAAATTGCAGGTGGACACTTCCTGTATGACTTAGTGAAAAACGGGGCAAATGTCCACCTACAATTTATGTTAATGGACCCCACATATGCAGTTCGTGGACACACTATATAATAATCTATATGCATTATGGACCCTGTTAGTCTGTTAATACACTTATATAGACATACATATGTTAGCAGCAACTCACAGAATGCCTATATATACTTAAAAAATGCATTTCCACGAACTCACTACACGTGGTCCATTATATAAATTGCAGGTGGACACTTCCTGTATGACTTAGTGAAAAACGGGGCAAATGTCCACCTACAATTTATGTTAATGGACCCCACATATGCAGTTCGTGGACACACTATATAATAATCTATATGCATTATGGACCCTGTTAGTCTGTTAATACACTTATATAGACATACATATGTTAGCAGCAACTCACAGAATGCCTATATATACTTAAAAAATGCATTTCCACGAACTCACTACACGTGGTCCATTATATAAATTGCAGGTGGACACTTCCTGTATGACTTAGTGAAAAACGGGGCAAATGTCCACCTACAATTTATGTTAATGGACCACACATATTAAGTTCGTGGACACACTTTATAGTAATCTATATGCATTATAGACCCTGTTAGTCTGTTAGTACACTTATATAGACATACATATGTTAGCAGCAACTCACAGAATGCTTATTTATGCTTTATTATGCATAAAAATGAATTTCCACGAACTCACTACACGTGGTCCATTATATAAATTGCAGGTGGACACTTCCTGTATGACTTAGTGAAAAACGGGGCAAATGTCCACCTACAATTTATGTTAATGGGCCACACATATTAAGTTCGTGGACACACTTTATAGTAATCTATATGCATTATAGACCCTGTTAGTCTGTTAGTACACTTATATAGACATACATATGTTAGCAGCAACTCACAGAATGCTTATTTATGCTTTATTATGCATAAAAATGAATTTCCACGAACTCACTACACGTGGTCCATTCAAACAAATTGTAGGTGGACATGTCCACATGGAGTTTATTGTATTGTGCATAGTATATTAGTGGTCATGTCCACCTACAATTTATGTTAATGGGCCACACATATTAAGTTCGTGGACACACTTTATAGTAATCTATATGCATTAACGACCCTGTTAGTCTGTTAGTACACTTATATAGACATACATATGTTAGCAGCAACTCACAGAATGCTGATTTATGCTTAAAAAATGCATTTCCACGAACTCACTACACGTGGTCCATTATATAAATTGCAGGTGGACACTTCCTGTATGACTTAGTGAAAAACGGGGCAAATGTCCACCTACAATTTATGTTAATGAGCCACACATATTAAGTTCGTGGACACACTTTATAGTAATCTATATGCATTATAGACCCTGTTAGTCTGTTAGTACACTTATATAGACATACATATGTTAGCAGCAACTCACAGAATGCTTATTTATGCTTTATTATGCATAAAAATGAATTTCCACGAACTCACTACACGTGGTCCATTATATAAATTGCAGGTGGACACTTCCTGTATGACTTAGTGAAAAACGGGGCAAATGTCCACCTACAATTTATGTTAATGGGCCACACATATTAAGTTCGTGGACACACTTTATAGTAATCTATATGCATTATAGACCCTGTTAGTCTGTTAGTACACTTATATAGACATACATATGTTAGCAGCAACTCACAGAATGCTTATTTATGCTTTATTATGCATAAAAATGAATTTCCACGAACTCACTACACGTGGTCCATTCAAACAAATTGTAGGTGGACATGTCCACATGGAGTTTATTGTATTGTGCATAGTATATTAGTGGTCATGTCCACCTACAATTTATGTTAATGGGCCACACATATTAAGTTCGTGGACACACTTTATAGTAATCTATATGCATTAACGACCCTGTTAGTCTGTTAGTACACTTATATAGACATACATATGTTAGCAGCAACTCACAGAATGCTGATTTGAGCTTAAAAAATGCATTTCCACGAACTCACTACACGTGGTCCATTATATAAATTGCAGGTGGACACTTCCTGTATGACTTAGTGAAAAACGGGGCAAATGTCCACCTACAATTTATGTTAATGAGCCACACATATTAAGTTCGTGGACACACTTTATAGTAATCTATATGCATTATAGACCCTGTTAGTCTGTAAGTACACTTATATAGACATACATATGTTAGCAGCAACTCACAGAATGCTTATTTATGCTTAAAAAATGCATTTCCACGAACTCACTACACGTGGTCCATTATATAAATTGCAGGTGGACACTTCCTGTATGACTTAGTGAAAAACGGGGCAAATGTCCACCTACAATTTATGTTAATGGACCCCACATATGCAGTTCGTGGACACACTATATAATAATCTATATGCATTATGGACCCTGTTAGTCTGTTAATACACTTATATAGACATACATATGTTAGCAGCAACTCACAGAATGCCTATATATACTTAAAAAATGCATTTCCACGAACTCACTACACGTGGTCCATTATATAAATTGCAGGTGGACACTTCCTGTATGACTTAGTGAAAAACGGGGCAAATGTCCACCTACAATTTATGTTAATGGACCCCACATATGCAGTTCGTGGACACACTATATAATAATCTATATGCATTATGGACCCTGTTAGTCTGTTAATACACTTATATAGACATACATATGTTAGCAGCAACTCACAGAATGCCTATATATACTTAAAAAATGCATTTCCACGAACTCACTACACGTGGTCCATTATATAAATTGCAGGTGGACACTTCCTGTATGACTTAGTGAAAAACGGGGCAAATGTCCACCTACAATTTATGTTAATGGACCCCACATATGCAGTTCGTGGACACACTATATAATAATCTATATGCATTATGGACCCTGTTAGTCTGTTAATACACTTATATAGACATACATATGTTAGCAGCAACTCACAGAATGCTTATTTATGCTTTATTATGCATAAAAATGAATTTCCACGAACTCACTACACGTGGTCCATTATATAAATTGCAGGTGGACACTTCCTGTATGACTTAGTGAAAAACGGGGCAAATGTCCACCTACAATTTATGTTAATGGGCCACACATATTAAGTTCGTGGACACACTTTATAGTAATCTATATGCATTTTAGACCCTGTTAGTCTGTTAGTACACTTATATAGACATACATATGTTAGCAGCAACTCACAGAATGCTTATTTATGCTTAAAAAATGCATTTCCACGAACTCACTACACGTGGTCCATTATATAAATTGCAGGTGGACACTTCCTGTATGACTTAGTGAAAAACGGGGCAAATGTCCACCTACAATTTATGTTAATGAGCCACACATATTAAGTTCGTGGACACACTTTATAGTAATCTATATGCATTATAGACCCTGTTAGTCTGTTAGTACACTTATATAGACATACATATGTTAGCAGCAACTCACAGAATGCTTATTTATGCTTTATTATGCTTAAAAATGAATTTCCACGAACTCACTACACGTGGTCCATTATATAAATTGCAGGTGGACACTTCCTGTATGACTTAGTGAAAAACTGGGCAAATGTCCACCTACAATTTATGTTAATGGGCCACACATATTAAGTTCGTGGACACACTTTATAGTAATCTATATGCATTATAGACCCTGTTAGTCTGTTAGTACACTTATATAGACATACATATGTTAGCAGCAACTCACAGAATGCTTATTTATGCTTTATTATGCATAAAAATGAATTTCCACGAACTCACTACACGTGGTCCATTCAAACAAATTGTAGGTGGACATGTCCACATGGAGTTTATTGTATTGGGCATAGTATATTAGTGGTCATGTCCACCTACAATTTATGTTAATGGGCCACACATATTAAGTTCGTGGACACACTTTATAGTAATCTATATGCATTAACGACCCTGTTAGTCTGTTAGTACACTTATATAGACATACATATGTTAGCAGCAACTCACAGAATGCTTATTTATGCTTAAAAAATGCATTTCCACGAACTCACTACACGTGGTCCATTATATAAATTGCAGGTGGACACTTCCTGTATGACTTAGTGAAAAACGGGGCAAATGTCCACCTACAATTTATGTTAATGAGCCACACATATTAAGTTCGTGGACACACTTTATAGTAATCTATATGCATTATAGACCCTGTTAGTCTGTTAGTACACTTATATAGACATACATATGTTAGCAGCAACTCACAGAATGCTTATTTATGCTTTATTATGCATAAAAATGAATTTCCACGAACTCACTACACGTGGTCCATTCAAACAAATTGTAGGTGGACATGTCCACATGGAGTTTATTGTATTGGGCATAGTATATTAGTGGTCATGTCCACCTACAATTTATGTTAATGGGCCACACATATTAAGTTCGTGGACACACTTTATAGTAATCTATATGCATTAACGACCCTGTTAGTCTGTTAGTACACTTATATAGACATACATATGTTAGCAGCAACTCACAGAATGCTTATTTATGCTTAAAAAATGCATTTCCACGAACTCACTACACGTGGTCCATTATATAAATTGCAGGTGGACACTTCCTGTATGACTTAGTGAAAAACGGGGCAAATGTCCACCTACAATTTATGTTAATGAGCCACACATATTAAGTTCGTGGACACACTTTATAGTAATCTATATGCATTATAGACCCTGTTAGTCTGTTAGTACACTTATATAGACATACATATGTTAGCAGCAACTCACAGAATGCTTATTTATGCTTTATTATGCATAAAAATGAATTTCCACGAACTCACTACACGTGGTCCATTCAAACAAATTGTAGGTGGACATGTCCACATGGAGTTTATTGTATTGTGCATAGTATATTAGTGGTCATGTCCACCTACAATTTATGTTAATGGGCCACACATATTAAGTTCGTGGACACACTTTATAGTAATCTATATGCATTAACGACCCTGTTAGTCTGTTAGTACACTTATATAGACATACATATGTTAGCAGCAACTCACAGAATGCTGATTTATGCTTAAAAAATGCATTTCCACGAACTCACTACACGTGGTCCATTATATAAATTGCAGGTGGACACTTCCTGTATGACTTAGTGAAAAACGGGGCAAATGTCCACCTACAATTTATGTTAATGAGCCACACATATTAAGTTCGTGGACACACTTTATAGTAATCTATATGCATTATAGACCCTGTTAGTCTGTTAGTACACTTATATAGACATACATATGTTAGCAGCAACTCACAGAATGCTTATTTATGCTTAAAAAATGCATTTCCACGAACTCACTACACGTGGTCCATTATATAAATTGCAGGTGGACACTTCCTGTATGACTTAGTGAAAAACGGGGCAAATGTCCACCTACAATTTATGTTAATGGACCCCACATATGCAGTTCGTGGACACACTATATAATAATCTATATGCATTATGGACCCTGTTAGTCTGTTAATACACTTATATAGACATACATATGTTAGCAGCAACTCACAGAATGCCTATATATACTTAAAAAATGCATTTCCACGAACTCACTACACGTGGTCCATTATATAAATTGCAGGTGGACACTTCCTGTATGACTTAGTGAAAAACGGGGCAAATGTCCACCTACAATTTATGTTAATGGACCCCACATATGCAGTTCGTGGACACACTATATAATAATCTATATGCATTATGGACCCTGTTAGTCTGTTAATACACTTATATAGACATACATATGTTAGCAGCAACTCACAGAATGCCTATTTATACTTAAAAAATGCATTTCCACGAACTCACTACACGTGGTCCATTATATAAATTGCAGGTGGACACTTCCTGTATGACTTAGTGAAAAACGGGGCAAATGTCCACCTACAATTTATGTTAATGGACCCCACATATGCAGTTCGTGGACACACTATATAATAATCTATATGCATTATGGACCCTGTTAGTCTGTTAATACACTTATATAGACATACATATGTTAGCAGCAACTCACAGAATGCTTATTTATGCTTTATTATGCATAAAAATGAATTTCCACGAACTCACTACACGTGGTCCATTATATAAATTGCAGGTGGACACTTCCTGTATGACTTAGTGAAAAACGGGGCAAATGTCCACCTACAATTTATGTTAATGGGCCACACATATTAAGTTCGTGGACACACTTTATAGTAATCTATATGCATTTTAGACCCTGTTAGTCTGTTAGTACACTTATATAGACATACATATGTTAGCAGCAACTCACAGAATGCTTATTTATGCTTAAAAAATGCATTTCCACGAACTCACTACACGTGGTCCATTATATAAATTGCAGGTGGACACTTCCTGTATGACTTAGTGAAAAACGGGGCAAATGTCCACCTACAATTTATGTTAATGAGCCACACATATTAAGTTCGTGGACACACTTTATAGTAATCTATATGCATTATAGACCCTGTTAGTCTGTTAGTACACTTATATAGACATACATATGTTAGCAGCAACTCACAGAATGCTTATTTATGCTTTATTATGCATAAAAATGAATTTCCACGAACTCACTACACGTGGTCCATTCAAACAAATTGTAGGTGGACATGTCCACATGGAGTTTATTGTATTGTGCATAGTATATTAGTGGTCATGTCCACCTACAATTTATGTTAATGGGCCACACATATTAAGTTCGTGGACACACTTTATAGTAATCTATATGCATTAACGACCCTGTTAGTCTGTTAGTACACTTATATAGACATACATATGTTAGCAGCAACTCACAGAATGCTGATTTATGCTTAAAAAATGCATTTCCACGAACTCACTACACGTGGTCCATTATATAAATTGCAGGTGGACACTTCCTGTATGACTTAGTGAAAAACGGGGCAAATGTCCACCTACAATTTATGTTAATGAGCCACACATATTAAGTTCGTGGACACACTTTATAGTAATCTATATGCATTATAGACCCTGTTAGTCTGTTAGTACACTTATATAGACATACATATGTTAGCAGCAACTCACAGAATGCTTATTTATGCTTAAAAAATGCATTTCCACGAACTCACTACACGTGGTCCATTATATAAATTGCAGGTGGACACTTCCTGTATGACTTAGTGAAAAACGGGGCAAATGTCCACCTACAATTTATGTTAATGGACCCCACATATGCAGTTCGTGGACACACTATATAATAATCTATATGCATTATGGACCCTGTTAGTCTGTTAATACACTTATATAGACATACATATGTTAGCAGCAACTCACAGAATGCCTATATATACTTAAAAAATGCATTTCCACGAACTCACTACACGTGGTCCATTATATAAATTGCAGGTGGACACTTCCTGTATGACTTAGTGAAAAACGGGGCAAATGTCCACCTACAATTTATGTTAATGGACCCCACATATGCAGTTCGTGGACACACTATATAATAATCTATATGCATTATGGACCCTGTTAGTCTGTTAATACACTTATATAGACATACATATGTTAGCAGCAACTCACAGAATGCCTATATATACTTAAAAAATGCATTTCCACGAACTCACTACACGTGGTCCATTATATAAATTGCAGGTGGACACTTCCTGTATGACTTAGTGAAAAACGGGGCAAATGTCCACCTACAATTTATGTTAATGGACCCCACATATGCAGTTCGTGGACACACTATATAATAATCTATATGCATTATGGACCCTGTTAGTCTGTTAATACACTTATATAGACATACATATGTTAGCAGCAACTCACAGAATGCTTATTTATGCTTTATTATGCATAAAAATGAATTTCCACGAACTCACTACACGTGGTCCATTATATAAATTGCAGGTGGACACTTCCTGTATGACTTAGTGAAAAACGGGGCAAATGTCCACCTACAATTTATGTTAATGGGCCACACATATTAAGTTCGTGGACACACTTTATAGTAATCTATATGCATTTTAGACCCTGTTAGTCTGTTAGTACACTTATATAGACATACATATGTTAGCAGCAACTCACAGAATGCTTATTTATGCTTAAAAAATGCATTTCCACGAACTCACTACACGTGGTCCATTATATAAATTGCAGGTGGACACTTCCTGTATGACTTAGTGAAAAACGGGGCAAATGTCCACCTACAATTTATGTTAATGAGCCACACATATTAAGTTCGTGGACACACTTTATAGTAATCTATATGCATTATAGACCCTGTTAGTCTGTTAGTACACTTATATAGACATACATATGTTAGCAGCAACTCACAGAATGCTTATTTATGCTTTATTATGCTTAAAAATGAATTTCCACGAACTCACTACACGTGGTCCATTATATAAATTGCAGGTGGACACTTCCTGTATGACTTAGTGAAAAACTGGGCAAATGTCCACCTACAATTTATGTTAATGGGCCACACATATTAAGTTCGTGGACACACTTTATAGTAATCTATATGCATTATAGACCCTGTTAGTCTGTTAGTACACTTATATAGACATACATATGTTAGCAGCAACTCACAGAATGCTTATTTATGCTTTATTATGCATAAAAATGAATTTCCACGAACTCACTACACGTGGTCCATTCAAACAAATTGTAGGTGGACATGTCCACATGGAGTTTATTGTATTGGGCATAGTATATTAGTGGTCATGTCCACCTACAATTTATGTTAATGGGCCACACATATTAAGTTCGTGGACACACTTTATAGTAATCTATATGCATTAACGACCCTGTTAGTCTGTTAGTACACTTATATAGACATACATATGTTAGCAGCAACTCACAGAATGCTTATTTATGCTTTATTATGCATAAAAATGAATTTCCACGAACTCACTACACGTGGTCCATTATATAAATTGCAGGTGGACACTTCCTGTATGACTTAGTGAAAAACGGGGCAAATGTCCACCTACAATTTATGTTAATGGACCCCACATATGCAGTTCGTGGACACACTATATAATAATATATATGCATTATGGACCCTGTTAGTCTGTTAATACACTTATATAGACATACATATGTTAGCAGCAACTCACAGAATGCCTATATATACTTAAAAAATGAATTTCCACGAACTCACTACACGTGGTCCATTATATAAATTGCAGGTGGTCATGTCCACCTGCAGATTACAGTAGTAGTCCACACATATGAAGTTCGTGGACACACTTTATAATAATCTATATGCATTATAGACCCTGTTAGTCTGTTGGTACACTTATATAGACATACATATGTTAGCAGCAACTCACAGAATGCTTATTTATGCTTAATTATGCTTAAAAATGAATTTCCACGAACTCACTACACGTGGTCCATTATATAAATTGCAGGTGGACACTTCCTGTATGACTTAGTGAAAAACGGGGCAAATGTCCACCTACAATTTATGTTAATGGACCCCACATATGCAGTTCGTGGACACACTATATAATAATCTATATGCATTATGGACCCTGTTAGTCTGTTAATACACTTATATAGACATACATATGTTAGCAGCAACTCACAGAATGCCTATATATACTTAAAAAATGCATTTCCACGAACTCACTACACGTGGTCCATTATATAAATTGCAGGTGGACACTTCCTGTATGACTTAGTGAAAAACGGGGCAAATGTCCACCTACAATTTATGTTAATGGACCCCACATATGCAGTTCGTGGACACACTATATAATAATCTATATGCATTATGGACCCTGTTAGTCTGTTAATACACTTATATAGACATACATATGTTAGCAGCAACTCACAGAATGCCTATATATACTTAAAAAATGCATTTCCACGAACTCACTACACGTGGTCCATTATATAAATTGCAGGTGGACACTTCCTGTATGACTTAGTGAAAACGGGGCAAATGTCCACCTACAATTTATGTTAATGGACCACACATATTAAGTTCGTGGACACACTTTATAGTAATCTATATGCATTATAGACCCTGTTAGTCTGTTAGTACACTTATATAGACATACATATGTTAGCAGCAACTCACAGAATGCTTATTTATGCTTTATTATGCATAAAAATGAATTTCCACGAACTCACTACACGTGGTCCATTATATAAATTGCAGGTGGACACTTCCTGTATGACTTAGTGAAAAACGGGGCAAATGTCCACCTACAATTTATGTTAATGGGCCACACATATTAAGTTCGTGGACACACTTTATAGTAATCTATATGCATTATAGACCCTGTTAGTCTGTTAGTACACTTATATAGACATACATATGTTAGCAGCAACTCACAGAATGCTTATTTATGCTTTATTATGCATAAAAATGAATTTCCACGAACTCACTACACGTGGTCCATTCAAACAAATTGTAGGTGGACATGTCCACATGGAGTTTATTGTATTGTGCATAGTATATTAGTGGTCATGTCCACCTACAATTTATGTTAATGGGCCACACATATTAAGTTCGTGGACACACTTTATAGTAATCTATATGCATTAACGACCCTGTTAGTCTGTTAGTACACTTATATAGACATACATATGTTAGCAGCAACTCACAGAATGCTGATTTATGCTTAAAAAATGCATTTCCACGAACTCACTACACGTGGTCCATTATATAAATTGCAGGTGGACACTTCCTGTATGACTTAGTGAAAAACGGGGCAAATGTCCACCTACAATTTATGTTAATGAGCCACACATATTAAGTTCGTGGACACACTTTATAGTAATCTATATGCATTATAGACCCTGTTAGTCTGTTAGTACACTTATATAGACATACATATGTTAGCAGCAACTCACAGAATGCTTATTTATGCTTTATTATGCATAAAAATGAATTTCCACGAACTCACTACACGTGGTCCATTATATAAATTGCAGGTGGACACTTCCTGTATGACTTAGTGAAAAACGGGGCAAATGTCCACCTACAATTTATGTTAATGGGCCACACATATTAAGTTCGTGGACACACTTTATAGTAATCTATATGCATTATAGACCCTGTTAGTCTGTTAGTACACTTATATAGACATACATATGTTAGCAGCAACTCACAGAATGCTTATTTATGCTTTATTATGCATAAAAATGAATTTCCACGAACTCACTACACGTGGTCCATTCAAACAAATTGTAGGTGGACATGTCCACATGGAGTTTATTGTATTGTGCATAGTATATTAGTGGTCATGTCCACCTACAATTTATGTTAATGGGCCACACATATTAAGTTCGTGGACACACTTTATAGTAATCTATATGCATTAACGACCCTGTTAGTCTGTTAGTACACTTATATAGACATACATATGTTAGCAGCAACTCACAGAATGCTGATTTATGCTTAAAAAATGCATTTCCACGAACTCACTACACGTGGTCCATTATATAAATTGCAGGTGGACACTTCCTGTATGACTTAGTGAAAAACGGGGCAAATGTCCACCTACAATTTATGTTAATGAGCCACACATATTAAGTTCGTGGACACACTTTATAGTAATCTATATGCATTATAGACCCTGTTAGTCTGTTAGTACACTTATATAGACATACATATGTTAGCAGCAACTCACAGAATGCTTATTTATGCTTAAAAAATGCATTTCCACGAACTCACTACACGTGGTCCATTATATAAATTGCAGGTGGACACTTCCTGTATGACTTAGTGAAAAACGGGGCAAATGTCCACCTACAATTTATGTTAATGGACCCCACATATGCAGTTCGTGGACACACTATATAATAATCTATATGCATTATGGACCCTGTTAGTCTGTTAATACACTTATATAGACATACATATGTTAGCAGCAACTCACAGAATGCCTATATATACTTAAAAAATGCATTTCCACGAACTCACTACACGTGGTCCATTATATAAATTGCAGGTGGACACTTCCTGTATGACTTAGTGAAAAACGGGGCAAATGTCCACCTACAATTTATGTTAATGGACCCCACATATGCAGTTCGTGGACACACTATATAATAATCTATATGCATTATGGACCCTGTTAGTCTGTTAATACACTTATATAGACATACATATGTTAGCAGCAACTCACAGAATGCCTATATATACTTAAAAAATGCATTTCCACGAACTCACTACACGTGGTCCATTATATAAATTGCAGGTGGACACTTCCTGTATGACTTAGTGAAAAACGGGGCAAATGTCCACCTACAATTTATGTTAATGGACCCCACATATGCAGTTCGTGGACACACTATATAATAATCTATATGCATTATGGACCCTGTTAGTCTGTTAATACACTTATATAGACATACATATGTTAGCAGCAACTCACAGAATGCTTATTTATGCTTTATTATGCATAAAAATGAATTTCCACGAACTCACTACACGTGGTCCATTATATAAATTGCAGGTGGACACTTCCTGTATGACTTAGTGAAAAACGGGGCAAATGTCCACCTACAATTTATGTTAATGGGCCACACATATTAAGTTCGTGGACACACTTTATAGTAATCTATATGCATTTTAGACCCTGTTAGTCTGTTAGTACACTTATATAGACATACATATGTTAGCAGCAACTCACAGAATGCTTATTTATGCTTAAAAAATGCATTTCCACGAACTCACTACACGTGGTCCATTATATAAATTGCAGGTGGACACTTCCTGTATGACTTAGTGAAAAACGGGGCAAATGTCCACCTACAATTTATGTTAATGAGCCACACATATTAAGTTCGTGGACACACTTTATAGTAATCTATATGCATTATAGACCCTGTTAGTCTGTTAGTACACTTATATAGACATACATATGTTAGCAGCAACTCACAGAATGCTTATTTATGCTTTATTATGCTTAAAAATGAATTTCCACGAACTCACTACACGTGGTCCATTATATAAATTGCAGGTGGACACTTCCTGTATGACTTAGTGAAAAACTGGGCAAATGTCCACCTACAATTTATGTTAATGGGCCACACATATTAAGTTCGTGGACACACTTTATAGTAATCTATATGCATTAACGACCCTGTTAGTCTGTTAGTACACTTATATAGACATACATATGTTAGCAGCAACTCACAGAATGCTTATTTATGCTTAAAAAATGCATTTCCACGAACTCACTACACGTGGTCCATTATATAAATTGCAGGTGGACACTTCCTGTATGACTTAGTGAAAAACGGGGCAAATGTCCACCTACAATTTATGTTAATGAGCCACACATATTAAGTTCGTGGACACACTTTATAGTAATCTATATGCATTATAGACCCTGTTAGTCTGTTAGTACACTTATATAGACATACATATGTTAGCAGCAACTCACAGAATGCTTATTTATGCTTTATTATGCATAAAAATGAATTTCCACGAACTCACTACACGTGGTCCATTCAAACAAATTGTAGGTGGACATGTCCACATGGAGTTTATTGTATTGGGCATAGTATATTAGTGGTCATGTCCACCTACAATTTATGTTAATGGGCCACACATATTAAGTTCGTGGACACACTTTATAGTAATCTATATGCATTAACGACCCTGTTAGTCTGTTAGTACACTTATATAGACATACATATGTTAGCAGCAACTCACAGAATGCTTATTTATGCTTAAAAAATGCATTTCCACGAACTCACTACACGTGGTCCATTATATAAATTGCAGGTGGACACTTCCTGTATGACTTAGTGAAAAACGGGGCAAATGTCCACCTACAATTTATGTTAATGAGCCACACATATTAAGTTCGTGGACACACTTTATAGTAATCTATATGCATTATAGACCCTGTTAGTCTGTTAGTACACTTATATAGACATACATATGTTAGCAGCAACTCACAGAATGCTTATTTATGCTTTATTATGCATAAAAATGAATTTCCACGAACTCACTACACGTGGTCCATTCAAACAAATTGTAGGTGGACATGTCCACATGGAGTTTATTGTATTGTGCATAGTATATTAGTGGTCATGTCCACCTACAATTTATGTTAATGGGCCACACATATTAAGTTCGTGGACACACTTTATAGTAATCTATATGCATTAACGACCCTGTTAGTCTGTTAGTACACTTATATAGACATACATATGTTAGCAGCAACTCACAGAATGCTGATTTATGCTTAAAAAATGCATTTCCACGAACTCACTACACGTGGTCCATTATATAAATTGCAGGTGGACACTTCCTGTATGACTTAGTGAAAAACGGGGCAAATGTCCACCTACAATTTATGTTAATGAGCCACACATATTAAGTTCGTGGACACACTTTATAGTAATCTATATGCATTATAGACCCTGTTAGTCTGTTAGTACACTTATATAGACATACATATGTTAGCAGCAACTCACAGAATGCTTATTTATGCTTAAAAAATGCATTTCCACGAACTCACTACACGTGGTCCATTATATAAATTGCAGGTGGACACTTCCTGTATGACTTAGTGAAAAACGGGGCAAATGTCCACCTACAATTTATGTTAATGGACCCCACATATGCAGTTCGTGGACACACTATATAATAATCTATATGCATTATGGACCCTGTTAGTCTGTTAATACACTTATATAGACATACATATGTTAGCAGCAACTCACAGAATGCCTATATATACTTAAAAAATGCATTTCCACGAACTCACTACACGTGGTCCATTATATAAATTGCAGGTGGACACTTCCTGTATGACTTAGTGAAAAACGGGGCAAATGTCCACCTACAATTTATGTTAATGGACCCCACATATGCAGTTCGTGGACACACTATATAATAATCTATATGCATTATGGACCCTGTTAGTCTGTTAATACACTTATATAGACATACATATGTTAGCAGCAACTCACAGAATGCCTATATATACTTAAAAAATGCATTTCCACGAACTCACTACACGTGGTCCATTATATAAATTGCAGGTGGACACTTCCTGTATGACTTAGTGAAAAACGGGGCAAATGTCCACCTACAATTTATGTTAATGGACCCCACATATGCAGTTCGTGGACACACTATATAATAATCTATATGCATTATGGACCCTGTTAGTCTGTTAATACACTTATATAGACATACATATGTTAGCAGCAACTCACAGAATGCTTATTTATGCTTTATTATGCATAAAAATGAATTTCCACGAACTCACTACACGTGGTCCATTATATAAATTGCAGGTGGACACTTCCTGTATGACTTAGTGAAAAACGGGGCAAATGTCCACCTACAATTTATGTTAATGGGCCACACATATTAAGTTCGTGGACACACTTTATAGTAATCTATATGCATTTTAGACCCTGTTAGTCTGTTAGTACACTTATATAGACATACATATGTTAGCAGCAACTCACAGAATGCTTATTTATGCTTAAAAAATGCATTTCCACGAACTCACTACACGTGGTCCATTATATAAATTGCAGGTGGACACTTCCTGTATGACTTAGTGAAAAACGGGGCAAATGTCCACCTACAATTTATGTTAATGAGCCACACATATTAAGTTCGTGGACACACTTTATAGTAATCTATATGCATTATAGACCCTGTTAGTCTGTTAGTACACTTATATAGACATACATATGTTAGCAGCAACTCACAGAATGCTTATTTATGCTTTATTATGCTTAAAAATGAATTTCCACGAACTCACTACACGTGGTCCATTATATAAATTGCAGGTGGACACTTCCTGTATGACTTAGTGAAAAACTGGGCAAATGTCCACCTACAATTTATGTTAATGGGCCACACATATTAAGTTCGTGGACACACTTTATAGTAATCTATATGCATTATAGACCCTGTTAGTCTGTTAGTACACTTATATAGACATACATATGTTAGCAGCAACTCACAGAATGCTTATTTATGCTTTATTATGCATAAAAATGAATTTCCACGAACTCACTACACGTGGTCCATTCAAACAAATTGTAGGTGGACATGTCCACATGGAGTTTATTGTATTGGGCATAGTATATTAGTGGTCATGTCCACCTACAATTTATGTTAATGGGCCACACATATTAAGTTCGTGGACACACTTTATAGTAATCTATATGCATTAACGACCCTGTTAGTCTGTTAGTACACTTATATAGACATACATATGTTAGCAGCAACTCACAGAATGCTTATTTATGCTTAAAAAATGCATTTCCACGAACTCACTACACGTGGTCCATTATATAAATTGCAGGTGGACACTTCCTGTATGACTTAGTGAAAAACGGGGCAAATGTCCACCTACAATTTATGTTAATGAGCCACACATATTAAGTTCGTGGACACACTTTATAGTAATCTATATGCATTATAGACCCTGTTAGTCTGTTAGTACACTTATATAGACATACATATGTTAGCAGCAACTCACAGAATGCTTATTTATGCTTTATTATGCATAAAAATGAATTTCCACGAACTCACTACACGTGGTCCATTCAAACAAATTGGAGGTGGACATGTCCACATGGAGTTTATTGTATTGGGCATAGTATATTAGTGGTCATGTCCACCTACAATTTATGTTAATGGGCCACACATATTAAGTTCGTGGACACACTTTATAGTAATCTATATGCATTAACGACCCTGTTAGTCTGTTAGTACACTTATATAGACATACATATGTTAGCAGCAACTCACAGAATGCTTATTTATGCTTAAAAAATGCATTTCCACGAACTCACTACACGTGGTCCATTATATAAATTGCAGGTGGACACTTCCTGTATGACTTAGTGAAAAACGGGGCAAATGTCCACCTACAATTTATGTTAATGAGCCACACATATTAAGTTCGTGGACACACTTTATAGTAATCTATATGCATTATAGACCCTGTTAGTCTGTTAGTACACTTATATAGACATACATATGTTAGCAGCAACTCACAGAATGCTTATTTATGCTTTATTATGCATAAAAATGAATTTCCACGAACTCACTACACGTGGTCCATTCAAACAAATTGGAGGTGGACATGTCCACATGGAGTTTATTGTATTGGGCATAGTATATTAGTGGTCATGTCCACCTACAATTTATGTTAATGGGCCACACATATTAAGTTCGTGGACACACTTTATAGTAATCTATATGCATTAACGACCCTGTTAGTCTGTTAGTACACTTATATAGACATACATATGTTAGCAGCAACTCACAGAATGCTTATTTATGCTTAAAAAATGCAT
The DNA here is from genome assembly GCA_029783895.1 of Triplophysa bombifrons. Lineage (NCBI taxonomy): Eukaryota > Metazoa > Chordata > Actinopteri > Cypriniformes > Nemacheilidae > Triplophysa > Triplophysa bombifrons. Next base: position 3,793,063 of record CM056465.1, read on the forward strand.
TTCCACGAACTCACTACACGTGGTCCATTATATAAATTGCAGGTGGACACTTCCTGTATGACTTAGTGAAAAACGGGGCAAATGTCCACCTACAATTTATGTTAATGAGCCACACATATTAAGTTCGTGGACACACTTTATAGTAATCTATATGCATTATAGACCCTGTTAGTCTGTTAGTACACTTATATAGACATACATATGTTAGCAGCAACTCACAGAATGCTTATTTATGCTTTATTATGCATAAAAATGAATTTCCACGAACTCACTACACGTGGTCCATTCAAACAAATTGTAGGTGGACATGTCCACATGGAGTTTATTGTATTGTGCATAGTATATTAGTGGTCATGTCCACCTACAATTTATGTTAATGGGCCACACATATTAAGTTCGTGGACACACTTTATAGTAATCTATATGCATTAACGACCCTGTTAGTCTGTTAGTACACTTATATAGACATACATATGTTAGCAGCAACTCACAGAATGCTGATTTATGCTTAAAAAATGCATTTCCACGAACTCACTACACGTGGTCCATTATATAAATTGCAGGTGGACACTTCCTGTATGACTTAGTGAAAAACGGGGCAAATGTCCACCTACAATTTATGTTAATGAGCCACACATATTAAGTTCGTGGACACACTTTATAGTAATCTATATGCATTATAGACCCTGTTAGTCTGTTAGTACACTTATATAGACATACATATGTTAGCAGCAACTCACAGAATGCTTATTTATGCTTAAAAAATGCATTTCCACGAACTCACTACACGTGGTCCATTATATAAATTGCAGGTGGACACTTCCTGTATGACTTAGTGAAAAACGGGGCAAATGTCCACCTACAATTTATGTTAATGGACCCCACATATGCAGTTCGTGGACACACTATATAATAATCTATATGCATTATGGACCCTGTTAGTCTGTTAATACACTTATATAGACATACATATGTTAGCAGCAACTCACAGAATGCCTATATATACTTAAAAAATGCATTTCCACGAACTCACTACACGTGGTCCATTATATAAATTGCAGGTGGACACTTCCTGTATGACTTAGTGAAAAACGGGGCAAATGTCCACCTACAATTTATGTTAATGGACCCCACATATGCAGTTCGTGGACACACTATATAATAATCTATATGCATTATGGACCCTGTTAGTCTGTTAATACACTTATATAGACATACATATGTTAGCAGCAACTCACAGAATGCCTATATATACTTAAAAAATGCATTTCCACGAACTCACTACACGTGGTCAATTATATAAATTGCAGGTGGACACTTCCTGTATGACTTAGTGAAAAACGGGGCAAATGTCCACCTACAATTTATGTTAATGGACCCCACATATGCAGTTCGTGGACACACTATATAATAATCTATATGCATTATGGACCCTGTTAGTCTGTTAATACACTTATATAGACATACATATGTTAGCAGCAACTCACAGAATGCTTATTTATGCTTTATTATGCATAAAAATGAATTTCCACGAACTCACTACACGTGGTCCATTATATAAATTGCAGGTGGACACTTCCTGTATGACTTAGTGAAAAACGGGGCAAATGTCCACCTACAATTTATGTTAATGGGCCACACATATTAAGTTCGTGGACACACTTTATAGTAATCTATATGCATTTTAGACCCTGTTAGTCTGTTAGTACACTTATATAGACATACATATGTTAGCAGCAACTCACAGAATGCTTATTTATGCTTAAAAAATGCATTTCCACGAACTCACTACACGTGGTCCATTATATAAATTGCAGGTGGACACTTCCTGTATGACTTAGTGAAAAACGGGGCAAATGTCCACCTACAATTTATGTTAATGAGCCACACATATTAAGTTCGTGGACACACTTTATAGTAATCTATATGCATTATAGACCCTGTTAGTCTGTTAGTACACTTATATAGACATACATATGTTAGCAGCAACTCACAGAATGCTTATTTATGCTTTATTATGCTTAAAAATGAATTTCCACGAACTCACTACACGTGGTCCATTATATAAATTGCAGGTGGACACTTCCTGTATGACTTAGTGAAAAACTGGGCAAATGTCCACCTACAATTTATGTTAATGGGCCACACATATTAAGTTCGTGGACACACTTTATAGTAATCTATATGCATTATAGACCCTGTTAGTCTGTTAGTACACTTATATAGACATACATATGTTAGCAGCAACTCACAGAATGCTTATTTATGCTTTATTATGCATAAAAATGAATTTCCACGAACTCACTACACGTGGTCCATTCAAACAAATTGTAGGTGGACATGTCCACATGGAGTTTATTGTATTGGGCATAGTATATTAGTGGTCATGTCCACCTACAATTTATGTTAATGGGCCACACATATTAAGTTCGTGGACACACTTTATAGTAATCTATATGCATTAACGACCCTGTTAGTCTGTTAGTACACTTATATAGACATACATATGTTAGCAGCAACTCACAGAATGCTTATTTATGCTTAAAAAATGCATTTCCACGAACTCACTACACGTGGTCCATTATATAAATTGCAGGTGGACACTTCCTGTATGACTTAGTGAAAAACGGGGCAAATGTCCACCTACAATTTATGTTAATGAGCCACACATATTAAGTTCGTGGACACACTTTATAGTAATCTATATGCATTATAGACCCTGTTAGTCTGTTAGTACACTTATATAGACATACATATGTTAGCAGCAACTCACAGAATGCTTATTTATGCTTTATTATGCATAAAAATGAATTTCCACGAACTCACTACACGTGGTCCATTCAAACAAATTGGAGGTGGACATGTCCACATGGAGTTTATTGTATTGGGCATAGTATATTAGTGGTCATGTCCACCTACAATTTATGTTAATGGGCCACACATATTAAGTTCGTGGACACACTTTATAGTAATCTATATGCATTAACGACCCTGTTAGTCTGTTAGTACACTTATATAGACATACATATGTTAGCAGCAACTCACAGAATGCTTATTTATGCTTAAAAAATGCATTTCCACGAACTCACTACACGTGGTCCATTATATAAATTGCAGGTGGACACTTCCTGTATGACTTAGTGAAAAACGGGGCAAATGTCCACCTACAATTTATGTTAATGAGCCACACATATTAAGTTCGTGGACACACTTTATAGTAATCTATATGCATTATAGACCCTGTTAGTCTGTTAGTACACTTATATAGACATACATATGTTAGCAGCAACTCACAGAATGCTTATTTATGCTTTATTATGCATAAAAATGAATTTCCACGAACTCACTACACGTGGTCCATTCAAACAAATTGGAGGTGGACATGTCCACATGGAGTTTATTGTATTGGGCATAGTATATTAGTGGTCATGTCCACCTACAATTTATGTTAATGGGCCACACATATTAAGTTCGTGGACACACTTTATAGTAATCTATATGCATTAACGACCCTGTTAGTCTGTTAGTACACTTATATAGACATACATATGTTAGCAGCAACTCACAGAATGCTTATTTATGCTTAAAAAATGCATTTCCACGAACTCACTACACGTGGTCCATTATATAAATTGCAGGTGGACACTTCCTGTATGACTTAGTGAAAAACGGGGCAAATGTCCACCTACAATTTATGTTAATGAGCCACACATATTAAGTTCGTGGACACACTTTATAGTAATCTATATGCATTATAGACCCTGTTAGTCTGTTAGTACACTTATATAGACATACATATGTTAGCAGCAACTCACAGAATGCTTATTTATGCTTTATTATGCATAAAAATGAATTTCCACGAACTCACTACACGTGGTCCATTCAAACAAATTGTAGGTGGACATGTCCACATGGAGTTTATTGTATTGGGCATAGTATATTAGTGGTCATGTCCACCTACAATTTATGTTAATGGGCCACACATATTAAGTTCGTGGACACACTTTATAGTAATCTATATGCATTATAGACCCTGTTAGTCTGTTGGTACACTGATATAGACATACATATGTTAGCATAAACTCACAGAATGCTTAATTATGCTTAATTATGCTTAAAAATGCATTTCCACGAACTCACTACATGTGGTCCATTCATATAAATTGCAGGTGGACACTTCCTGGTTGCCATATTTGTAGTGCTTTGTAGTTTTTCTTGATAATTACTTTTTTGTCCAATGTATTCACATATATACGATTAAAGAACCACATTATTCCCTTAGTACACTTTATTAGACATACATATGTTAGTATCATTTCACAGAAGACTGAATTATGCCCTAAAAGTGGTTGTCCACCAACTCACTACACGTGGTCCATTCATATAAATTGCAGGTGGTCACTTCCTGGATGACTTGGCGAAAATTGAAAAATGTCCACCTGCAATTTATAGTAAAGTGAGTTGGTGGACATAACACTTATTAACAATGTTTAACTAAAAAATATTAATTTCTTTGTTTCAAAAACCACATTATTCAATGAGCACACTATATTGTTCACATATATGTTGGTATCAAGTCATTAAATGCTCATTTTGACTATTTAGTTAGCATCTTTTATTTTTAAGGCCTCATATTCAAGCATCGTCCATTGAAATGAATGGGCTGCAGAGCAATACATAAAAAATGAAATAAAATACTTTTCGGGCACCCACGCATATGTCCTTTCAGTATGTCTCTTGTGGGACTGTGACGCAAGTGACTGTGATGTTTGGGGTCTCTCGGGACCCCGAGGGCCTTTGTGGAAACTGTGCTTGTGTACATTACATTTTCATGGAACACCTTCCCATGGTCTGCTCTATGCATTCACTGACGCATACACGCACTGTTATTAAAGTGCGTGCATGCGTCACGGCCTGCTCTATGCACGATGCAGACTGCGACGCATGCAGCGCATGCTATAACAGCACGTGGATGTGTCACGGTCTGCTCTATGCATGAGGGTTTCATGACGCATACAACGCGTGCATGCGTCACCGCCTGCTCTATGCACGATGCAGACTGCGACGCATGCAGCGCATGCTATAACAGCGACGCATGCAGCGCATGCTATAGCAGCGACGCATGCAGCGCATGCTATAACAGCACGTGGATGTGTCAGGGTCTGCTCTATGCATGGGGGTTTCATTGACGCATACAACGCGTGCATGCGACACGACCGGCTCCACGCATGATGCATTCGGTGACGCATGCACGCATTCAATGACGCATACACCCTCCCTGTTTTGACCTTTTGACCCCTAAACAAAGTCGCAAAGTCGCCCGGCTTTTCCGCACGACCGGTGGATAATGGACGGTTGCTTGTGACCCGGTTTTGGATCGGTTGACCCTGTCGGGTCACGACCACGAAACCGCTATGGAATACCCATGCAAATAAGCTATACGAGGAAATTTCCAGAAAGGTCCGAGGGGTCCCATATTCTAGATTCTGGCCCGTCTGGTGGCCCCCGACAACATACCGAGAGCATATCGCCCTAGAGGTTTAGAAAATGTTTTTTGCACCCAATCACAAGATTACTCACACTGCCTTCTCTCTCATATAACTCTCAACAGCATTATGAAGGTTTAGTGTTGGGGAGGTGGATTTTTTAAGAAAAGGTCTAAGACCTTTGGACATTTGGGGTATAAATGGGGGGCTTCTAGACAAAAATAATCTAAAATGTCGAGACCCTTCGGCCTATCGTTTCCCAACGGGAGGGCTTCCACCTACCATATATGCCAATGCGTTTTCATTAAGTGCTTCGTGGACGACACTCCCTATTTTGACCTTTTGACCCCTAAACAAAGTCGCAAAGTCGCCCGGCTTTTCCGCATGATAGGTGGATGATGGACGGTTGCATGTGACCCGGTTTTGGATCGGTTGACCCTGTCGGGGTCACGACCACGAAACCGCTATGGAATACCCATGCAAATAAGCTATACGAGGAAATTTCCAAAAAGATCCGAGGGGTCCCATATTCTAGATTTTGACCCGTCTGGTGGCCCCCGACAACATACCGAGAGCACATCACCCTAGACGATTAGGAAATGTTTTTTGCACCCAATCACAAGATTAAGCACACAGCCTTCTCTCTCATATAACTCTCAACAGCATTATGAAGGTTTAGTGTTGGGGAGGTGGATTTTTTAAGAAAAGGTCTAAGACCTTTGGACATTTGGGGTATAAATGGGGGGCTTCTAGACAAAAACAATCTAAAATGTCGAGACCCTTCGGCCTATCGTTTCCCAACGGGAGGGCTTCCACCTACCATATATGCCAATGCGTTTTCATTAAGTGCTTCGTGGACGACACTCCCTATTTTGACCTTTTGACACCTAAACAAAGTCACAATGTCGCCCGGCTTTTCCGCATGATAGGTGGATGATGGACGGTTGCATGTGACCCGGTTTTGGATCGGTTGACCCTGTCGGGTCACGACCACGAAACCGCTATGGAATACCCATGCAAATAAGCTATACGAGGAAATTTCCAGAAAGGTCCGAGGGGTCCCATATTCTAGATTCTGGCCCGTCTGGTGGCCCCCGACCACATACCGAGAGCATATCGCCCTAGAGGTTTAGAAAATGTTTTTTGCACCCAATCACAAGATTACTCACACTGCCTTCTCTCTCATATAACCCTCAACAGCCTTTTGAAGCTTTCAGAGGTGGTGGAGGGGGGATTTTTCAGAAAAGAAATCTAAGAACTTAGACATTTGGGGCATAAATGGGGGCTTCTAGACAACAATAATCTAAAATGTCCATACCCTTCGGCCTATCGTTTCCCAACGGGAGCGCGTCCACCTATAATCTATGCCAATGCGTTTTCGTGGACGACTCTCCCTATTTTGACCTTTTGACCCGTAAACAAAGTCACAAAGTCGCCCGGCTTCTCTGGACGATCGGTGGATGATGGACGGTCGCTCATGTCTATATGCTATATGCGTCACGCATGCACGTGTGGTTACTTAAGCGTGTGCATGCGTCACGGTCTCTTATATGCAGGATGCATTCAGTGACGCATACAGCGCACGCATGTCTTTCGATCTGCTCAATGCATCACACATGCAGGGACGCATACAGAGCGCGCATGCAGTGGCGCATGCATGACATTCTGATCTATTCACAACACGTGCAGCGTGCACCCGTCACTGACTGCAATATGCATGATGCATGCAGTGACACATGTCTTTCGATCTGCTCAATGCATCACACATGCAGTGACGCATGCAAAGTGCGCACGCATGACATTCTGCTCTATGCACAACGCATGCAGTAAACACGCGTCACTGACTTAAGTTTTTCTCCCTAATTAGACATTTGAGGCCAAACTGAGCGTTCTACAAGTTGTTGCTAACATATGTGTGTCTAATAAAGTGCACTGACTGAATGATGTGGTAGTTGATGCATTTAAATGAATATAAAGGTACATTTTTGCTAATAAGTGGGTTGTCCACCAACTTAATACACGTGGCCCATACAAATAAATTGCTCCAGGACATCTCCCGCAAGGCCGCCGGAGTGTCCGACGATCCCAAAACCTCACGTGCACTTGCGTGCCGGTCCCCCGAGAGACATACCGAAAGGGCAAAAGTCTTGGTCCTCCGGAAGTATTTTGTAACCTTTTTAATGTAAATGAAAAGGCCCTATGCTTTCAATGGCAGAGACTCAGAAACGAGGCCTGTTTTAGCTATGTGCTCATCCACTTTTAAACCCTTTAAGAAGAAGCCACGGACTCTAAACTGCTGGGCCTGATTTGAGGGTCCTTGACAGTGGTCACTGCAAAGGCTCTGTAGTGAATTCGATGAGGAACAGAATTATTTAAACACTATTCTTCATCAAATATGTAAGAATTATCATGAGCTTTGATCACAATTATAAGTAATATTTTCTCCACCACCCTTTGTAAGGGAAACAAATATCAATCCAAATTGGGATGAATTCAATTAATAATGATCAATTATAATTATCTGGATCAAATTCATGATTTGGGGAAATCACTTAGCATTACGAGCAGGTAGCAAGAATCGGCATGTTTAGGGACTCCGGATTATGAGCATGAACTACAAACAACATTACGTGTGAAATAAAACAGGACTTTATTACCTAGACTAGACACATAGTAATCTAACATACACACACATTCAGTTAAGCATTGGAAGAAGGTTGAAGTTAAAGCAGAGAGAAGAACAGAGCATGGATTATGGCAGTATATGATATTCAGAAGATCAATAGCCTGAACGAAACATCAGTTTCTTCTTGTAAAGGACCTTTGTTAAAAGGATTAATGATGCCCTATGCATCCATTAATGAGACTAAGTTTGATACTTGCACGTCTTGCCCATCAAAAGAAAGAAAGTGTCCTGATGCAGTTTGTTGAGGCTCCAGTTGATCTTGGCTGAGAGTGATCAGAGAGAACCAGTTTTATGCAGAGGATCTGTATCTGGAAAGACAAGGCCGCAGCCTGGCACAAACTTATGGGTTAAAGGTGAAGTCTTCTTCTAGTCCATCCTTGGAGATGCAGAACGCATGGAGACGAAGAAGAGCAAGACCAAGAGAGAAAAGGAAGCGCGAGGAAGGGTGTAAAATGCAAGAGAGAGTAAAATGCAAGAGAGAGAAAGAATCTTCTCGTGGTCTCTTTTAAACTGTAAGGATGTCACATCCTACAGACGTGACTGGTCCAATCAGGAGATGGCAACTTAGGAGGGAAAGTTAACTGTCTTTGTCTTTCAGATGGTGTTTTGCATGTGAAAGCTGATTGGATGTTCACTAGAAGACTTCTAAGAGTTTGATAAAACTAATATGAAAAGAGTTACCAAAACACAACAAACAACAACATTAAGGAAATAACAAATGTAGCTCATAGACACCAAACATGATCTAAATATCATCTTGGTTAAATGAGTTACTACAAATCTAATAATTCCAGTAGTTAAACACACATTCATGGATACTTTGGATTAATGTTTAAAACAGACATAACAACAAGAACATTAATACATGGAAATGTTATAAATGAATATGTACATTTCCATATAAATGCATTTATGATTGTAGGTCTATCCCCAAAGTGAGTAAAGAGAGTTCAGCTCCCTACATTCCATTGGGTCATAAAATACTCTATCTTGATGAATTGGTGTGAGTTGCTATGGTCACTAGAGATCTTGTCCTGCCCTTGGTGTAAGTTGCAGATTGGGGGTTGTCCCCCAAGCGACTAGCTCACCGGTGGGGTGAGGGGTGTTGCTGCAGTATGTAAGAAATTTAATTAGTGATTTAGTCTGATCAGGCTCAGGTACTACAGCTCGATGGCCTCCGACCTCAGGAACCTTGTCTTCTGGACCTTTGTTTCCACCCTGACCTTCAACATATGAGATACCCGATTTTTGTCAAAACTGAACATTTCACGAGCTGTTTCCTAACCCGTGTGAGTCTAAAAGAGTGTTCTCACTGAAAAGCGTTGTTCCTGACAACTAGAAATGAATACATACACTTTAAATATTGTTAAAAAGCATTAAGTCCACCAACTTAATACACGTGGTCCACTCACATAAACCACACGTGGACAGGCAATGCAAACATACTAGAAAATGGATGCATTTTCTAGTTAGAACAGACTGGAAAATGGATTGCTTTTTAACAACGTTTCATATGAATTTATTTATTTCCAAGTGTGTTTGAGAACACTCTTTTGGACACGCGTATGTTAGAAACAACTGGTAAAATGATGAGTTTGACTTAAATTCTGGTATCTACTACGTTGAATGCGATGTTGTCCACGTGCAGTTTGTAGAATGGGCCAGGAATAAGTGCTTGGTGGACATTGCACAGAATGGGCATTTTAAAGGTGTAAATATTATATATATTTTTTAAAAACCACAAAACTCGATGGCCACGTCCCTTCAGACAAACATATGTCAGTCCCGAGCGTCAAAAACCAGGTTCTGGTAAAAGTAGTTGGGAAGCTGCCAAACAGTGGTTTGGTGGTCGGGGGCGTGGCCATGGATGGGTCAGGGGGGTCGAAGGTCAAATTGACACCCATAGTTGATCAGTGGACAAATAGTGGTTTCGTGGTCGCTGGCACCCATGGGCAGTAAGCTCGTACCCGCCTCCCAAGAAAACAAATGAATCGTGGGACTCATATGAAGTTGGAGGACAAGTGGGTAAGCCGACTTACATGGGATAAACCTGTGAGGGACGCATATGCTGTTCGTGGACAGGGGTCTTTGGGGTCTTCGAGGGGTGCCATGGCGCGAGGGCACCCCCAGTGGTGTCCACACACCCGCTATCCGTGGCCAGCAGATTTAAAAGTGGTCTTACCACAGGGTAAGGTGAAATGTCCACTTCGTCATTTAGATATGCGCTACGTGTCAGGTTTTTTCACACTACGATCCATCGCAAGACTGTGCGTCAAATGGCTGGCATTTTCAAGAGGCTTTTTTCCACGAACCCCCTATTTGTGCTTCCTCTCATAACTTTAACTTAATGCTGCTATTACAATTTTTACATTGCACTACAGGGCTGCCATGCATGACTGAACTGTACACACCAGTACTTCATGTATCTGCTCTACCGGACTGTTTACACACACACAGCATCATTTGCACTCTATACTGCTCACTTGCACACCAGGAATATTATACTGAATGCTCATTTGCACTAATGGACTACTTTCATAACTGCATTAACTCATCTTCTGCACTGTAACCTTAACAACTGAATTTACTCATCTACTGCACTGTAACTTCAATAACTGCACTAACTCACCTACTGCACTCTAACTCATCTATTGCATTGCATCTATCGCATAACTAACTGCACTAACTCATCTACTGCACTGTAACTGTATATCTGCATCTACATATTGCACCATACCTTTAATAACTGCATTAACTCATGTACTGCACCGTACCTTTAATAACTGGATTAAATCATCTACTGCACTGTAACTTTAATAGCTAATGTCTGTAACTAATGCACACTTAAGTCACTTGCACTATTGTATAGTCTATATTGTTATCTGTTCATAACCTCCTGTACACTAATGTTCACAGTAAATAGCCTTCTGTATATATTGTTCATAGTACATACCGATTGTCATATTTTCATAGTACATGCCCATCGTAAATTATTTTCCTAATATTGTATTCTGTATTTATTCACACTGTATATCTGCACTTGCTAATTGCACTTCTGGTTAGACCTAAACTACATTTCGTTACACTGTACTTGTATATGTGTAATGACAATAAAGTTGAATCTAATCTAATCTAATCTAATAATTACATAAAAGTTATGTGTGGTACTTCTTTGCTAGGAATTACTCACTGCCTTATCGTAGATGCACATGGTTTTGACCATTGTGCAAAGGGGGAAGTAATAAGGAAAATTAAATTGCAAGATTACTGGTCTCCATATTTGTACGCTATGCTAGCGGAATTTTTGTCAACATGTGAGATCTGTGCTAAGTATAATGTGAGAAAGGGAATAACAGCACCAATAGGTCATATACCTGTCCCGGAAGGACCGTTTAAACACTTGGTGATGGACTACGTGGATATGATAAAACGGGTGCAGGGAAAAAGATACATGCTTGTGATTGTTGATCGGTTTAGCAGTTGGGTAGAAGCAGAGCCATCAGCAGATGCTGGGGCAGCTGATGTTGGAAAATTAAATGGGATTCTCAAGTCCAAGCTTAACAAAATTTGTGCAAGTACTAAACTGAATTGGGTTGATGCATTACCTCTTGCTTTAATGAGTTATCGCATGCAGACTAACAGAATTACTCATTTAACACCGCATGAAATGCTTACAGGTCGACCTATGCCGGTGCCGTGCAGCAGAGGCCCATACAAAGGACCCCCATTAGAGCAATTGCAAATGGAATTAAGAGCGTATATGAAAAAACTAACTTCTATCCATAAAGCTATTTGTGTGCAGGAAAGGAGAAAGGAGTCGTGTGAGGACACGGAGACAACCTGTCCAATAGCCCCAGGGGATGAAGTCTATCTAAGGGTGTTCAGGAGGAAATGGAACGAACCGAGAAGGGAAGGACCTTATAAAGTAGCCGCAGCTACTCCAACCGCCGTCCAAGTGGAAGGAAAAACCACTTGGTATCACCTGAACCACTGCACGAGAGTTCCTAAAGAAAGAACAGGAACAGGAAGAATAATACCGGAAGTCAATGAGCAAGAAATTCCGGTGGTTGACAACAATGAATTGCAAAGTGTGGCAGAAGCAAATGAACAAAGCAGTGAAAATGAAAACTCTGACAATATGCCTGATCATCATATGCTTCTCACAAGTTCAAGCTACAGACAACATGACAACTCCATATCCTATAACTCACAACCATACTTCCCTATCATTAACTACTCAGTCCTCAGCGAAACCCAGTAACAACTCTTTAAATGAACTGTATGGAAAACAACGAAGGAACATCGAAGAAGATTACAGCATGTATGAGGGTGATACCAAACTAGATGCTTTGTGGGAAACAGCACAGAGTAATCAATGGTATGAATGGGCAACCTTTATAGCCACAGAGGTAAAAAAGATAGACTGTTTATTCTGTACTAAAACACCAATGAGCCATGTGATAGTAACCCCAAATCCTTTCGATTACGAACATTGTGCTAGATTCAACAGAGACTCTTGCCATTTGATAAAAGCCGCAAGATATTTTTGTCCAGCTGAATGTTTGGGTTTCCTAAGTAATTATCACCACATGCTTCTCCTAAAGAACATACCTCTATTGAGAGCTAAATGTAAACATGTTGAAATAACTGAAAGTATAAAAATGCAAGATAACCAAATAGAAATTCCACCATTGTATACCATAGACTATAGTAAGGAATATGAATGTTTTTTCAAATCCACAGGGGTTATAAACATGGGACAATTTAAAGGAAAATGCAGTGTCATTTGGAATATAGATAAAGAAATTTTTCTAGATGTAGATGACTCTAGGGACTTCCAACCCTTTAGGGCCGCAGGACGAAGAAGAGGAGAAAGAATAAGTCCAGCTGAAACTTGTGAAAATCAAACAATATCTTTACCTTCAGCAAAGATATATCACGATCAAACTAAAGCAATAGCTGACTATTTCTGGATTTGTGGAAAAAGAAAACTATTGTCGTCTTTACCCCTCGGATGGAAAGGAAAATGTACGAGAGTACGATTAATACAAGAAATCAAAATAATAGAATGGGATTCAGAATCCACAAGGGAAATGAATAAAACAATCAATTACCGAGCTAAGAGAAGTTATACACCAGATCCAAAAGTTTACATAGACTCCATAGGACAGCCTAGAGGAATACCGGGTCAGTTTAAAGCAAGAGACGAAGTTAAATCAGGTTTTGAATCAATATTAATTTGGATTTCACCAAACAAAAATACAGAATGGATAAATTATATTTACTACAACCAACAAAGATTCATTAACTATACCAATGAAGCTTTACTTGCTTTAGGCGAACAATTAGATGCAACCAGTAAAATGACATGGCAAAATAGATTAGCCCTGAATTGGATGTTAGCAGACAAAGAAGGTGTGTGCGTCTTATTTAGGAACCAATGTTGTACTTATATTCCTAACAATACATCACCAGAAGGAACATTTACTAAAGCCATGACTAAACTCAAAGAATTACAAATAGAATTAGCAACTAATGCTGGAAGAGATGAAAAAACATGGGATTGGTTTAATTTAAAATTAGGAGTTTGGGGAGAATGGTTAGCGAAATTAGGAATACTTTTTGGAGTGACAATTGGTATAGGAGGATTACTTTTATGTTGTGCCATACCCATATTAAAATCCCTAATTATTAAAGCCACAGTTAAACAGATGGACATGTTAAGGTATTATGATGATGAAAAAACAAATTTGACTCAACAAGAATGTTATCAAAAGATATTACACAAAACAGTATTGACTTTGCAACAGGCAGAGGAGTCCTAGAAATCTTCTTTTGAATATTAGGAAGGAACGCTAATCAAATATATTTTGTAACCTAATCAATATTATGCATGCCTTGTTTTCATATTATCTTGCTTTTATGTTACGGATGATTTATTTTAATTTTTACATGTTATACTTTTGGATCCTTATTATTTTTGTTTTTGTGCACATTTTATTTTATTATTTTATTATATTTTATTGATATTTCATATTTCATTTGTTATGCGCATTTCTTTATCTTAATTTCTTTCATTTTCATTCATGTTTATTACAATGTGTTATACTTCTATTTTCTATATACTTTCTTTATATTGTTGTATTTACACCAATTTATTTTGTTTACTCTTATTTGTTTATATATATATATTCTACATAACTGTGAAAACCACAGGCAAGAGCAGAACCTAATGCACGCACATGCTTTAAACAAGTTTTTGTAACCTATAATCTTATAGTATCGGAATCTTTTACTTCCTTCTTGTCAAGGGAGGAGGGAGATGTTTGGTTCTGATACTCCAGAATGCTGTGGCATGATTGGTTATTGGTAATAGAAAATTCTGACTACTTAGTCATTAGATAGACTTTGTGACTTATATCATGAAACAGTATTCTGAGAAATGGTACGTAAATAACGTACCGAAGGGGGAAATGTAGAAGATATTTTTGGCTAAAATATAGAAGAATAATGTCTACAATTGTTTACCATTATAAAATCATTTTAAGAGTTTCTTATCTGAGGTGTCGGATGCTAGCTGACACAAAGGACCCTAGGTAAGCTGGGGGAGGAAAACACATCTGTTTTACATTATATTGGGGGGCTCTGAGGATGTGTGTGTGTGAATGTGTGTGTGTTGAGCACACTATATAAGGGCTTCTCCAAAAACGGAGAAGGGGGTGACATTGCAATCCTACTCCATTAATAAAGTGGTTTTTGTATCAAAACTCGTGACTCAACAATAATTCTTCAGAACACGCAAAGAAAATTCACATCACCTACCAGCCGAGTTAATTATCTGCTCCTTCAAAACTTAGTTATTAAAACATCATAAAAATCGTCGGCCGCGTTGAGACTCTTGACAAGAGAAAAGGCTTCAATAGTTAACCGAAGCTAACGACTGTGGTAACATACATCTTCCTAAACTCTGTTTTAAAGGTTTAAGAACTATAAGTGATGCAATACAAAAAAAGATGAGCTGACTAGGCTGTCTTATAGGCTGAAATCAGCCTAATCTGCTCGCAAATTTACCTTCGTGGCTCACAGACTTCCTTCTGCACCGAAGCATTACAGCTATCGAATTTTACCAAAAATGCCTACTTAAATGTATCTAACCTAACTATTTTTTTTTCAACATTTAGATTTACATTTAGTCATTTAGCGGACGCTTTTATCCAAAGCGACTTACAGTTGGGGTAGGCAATGGAAGTTATTGGGACAGCATAAGTACAACAAAAGCATAAGTGCAATCAAAAAAGAAGATTGGTCTCATATAACCTAACACAGTATACAGAACCATTCATTCATTCTTTTTAGATAAGAAAATAGAGTCAGAACAGATCAGTCAGATGTTGACGGAAGAGATGTATTTTCAGTCGTTTCTTAGAGATGGCTACAGAATCTGCAGTTCTTGTTGCAGCGGGCAGATCATTCCACATAGGTGGAACAGATCCGGAGAAGGTGCACGAGAGAGATTTTTTACCTTTTTGGGATGTCACCACAAGACGCCATTCGTTTGCAGAGCGTAGGGATCTGGCGGGAACATATGTCTGCATTAGCGTGTGAGGATAAGGTGGTTCCGAACCAGTGGTGGTGATGTAGGCCAGGAGCAGAGTCTTGAATTTGATCCGAGCAACTATAGGGAGTCAATGTAGCTTAATGAAGAGAGGAGTGACGTGTGCTCTCTTCGGTTCATTAAAGATAACTCATGCCGCAGCATTCTGGATCATCTGTAGAGGTTTGGTTGTGCAAGCTGGAAGTCCACCCAGTAGCGCATTGCAGTAGTCCAGTCTGGACAGGACCAGAGCCTGTACTAGGACTTGCTTAGCATGCTCTGATAGGAAGGGTCTAATTTTCCTAATATTGTAGAGGATGAATCTACATCTTGATCTGTGAAGTTGAGCTGATCATCGATCACCACTCCCAGGTGTCTTGCCTTTCTGGAAGATGTGATGGTTGATGAGCCCAGTTGAATGGAGAGGTTGTGATGTGTCTTTGTGTCGGCCGGGATTACAAGCAGTTCTGTTTTTGAAAGGTTCAGCTGCAGGTGATGGTCATTCATCCAGAGCGAGATGTCGCCAAGGCAAGATGAGATGCGTGCAGAAACAGTCGGATCGTCTGGGCGAAAAGAAAGGTAGAGTTGTGTATCATCCGCATAGCAGTGATAGGAAAAGCCATGTTTCCGAATGACAGAGCCTAGGGATGTCATGTATACAGAGAATAGCAACGGACCAAGCACTGAGCCCTGATTCACACCTGTGTCGAGATATTGGGACTTTAGATTGGATAATAATTTGTAAAAAATAACAGACCCACATGGGGACTGACCAATAGCATGGATTTGTGAAAAAATATGAAAAATTGGAGGTTTCCGCCCGACTGCGACTAGTGCTGCAATAGTGTTATTTCAGTTACAACGGTAAAAACAATATTAATCATTCACAATGTTATTGTAGGATCAATTGTCGAATTGAAATGCTGTGTTGTGTCCACCACATTGCTGTAAATATATGAACAAAAATAACAGCAAATTTCAAAATATTTAATTTTTATAAGTATCTATTGTAATTCAACTTTGTCAATTATCATTGATTTGAGGTGAACTTGACACAAAATGAACAATGATTATATATATATATATATATAATGTGGGTTTACACCACAAAGTAATACCAGTGTTTTGTAACATTTCTTTAATTCAAAAATCTAGATGGAATGATATATTGAGAAGATGAAGTTGATCTCAGATGTTCAACAATGCTTTAACAGGATTAGAAAGAAACAGGTTGAAAATCACTCATCAGATATGAACCACTTGAACTCTCAGGTTGAACTGAGTTCTCAAGCGCAGGTTAGATCTTAATTGAGTATTTGTACAAAAAAATGTAAAATAATTACAGAGTTTAATTGTAATTGTTCACACAGTGATATGGAAGCATCAGGAAAAATGATGACTGAGCAAAGAATCAATAACAGAGAAAATGGTCATTGGTCTATGAAAATCGTCATCAATAAAAAGAGAAGAAAAAAGTCGTTTACAAGAGGTTCAGAGGGGCAACATAAATGAATATTAAAATCACCCAAAACTCAGATGTAATCAAACCGTGGAATCAGCTCTCCTAGTAGATCAGAGAATTCATTTAGAAAGGCATTGTGAAAGGCACAATGAACTGGACGAGACAATTCTATTTGAAAAAGCTGTGCCATAAAACTCGAGTAGACACCACTTGGAATGATACGTGTAGTAAACTTTTGTTTATGAACGGCTGCAAGTCCTCCACGTCCAGTTTTCCTGGGGTAATTATTAAAGGTGCAATGCTGAGGAACAAGTTCAGAAAATGGACTAGAGTCTCCCTCTTTAACCCAGGTTTCCGTCAGAAATATAAATTCCACATCCTTAGAAGGAGAAATGTCACGTAAGATGAAAGTTTTGTTGACCAGAGAGTAAACGTTATAGTAATGGGAAGTCCGGCTCTTTTCAACAATCCAGCTCTTCTGGTTTGGCTCCCTTAGAAGAGCCGGCGTTTATGGCTCCCAAATGGCTCTTTACTTAGTATCACCTTATATTTTAGCCCAATTATTAATTGTGAATGCTTTCAGGATTATTAAGCATTTTGTACAATGTTTTTCATAAAATACTTATTTTTTGGCATTTTTTGTTACAAAAACTTCACAATTCCTAATATTTAACATTTTTGATAAACTTTAATTGATTAATTGAACAATTGAAGAAAGAGCCAGAGCAAACAAATCTAATAAATTCAAAAGTCTTAACATTTCAGTGATAGTTCACCCAAAAATGAAAATGTTGTCATCATTTGCTCACCCTCATGTCATCTTATACCTGTATAAATTTGAAAGATATTTGTAAGAATGTTAGCAATTTCAATTCTGTGACATCATTGACTGCCATAGTAGGAACAATTCAATGGTAGTCAAAGGTCCCCAGAAACGTTTGTGTTCCTAAATTTTCTTCCAAATATCGCACTTTGTGTTCAACAGAACCAAAAAACATACAAAATCTACTATGGAAGTAGATCATGTCACAGATCTGAAAATTGCTAACATTCTTACAAATATATTTATTTTGAAACAACCTGAGGGTGAGTATATTATAACCGACTTTTCATTTTTGAGTGAACTATCACTTTAAGACACTTCTTTAGTGCAGGTTGGCATTTAGAAATATTATATGCCTCAGCTTGGATGGGCTGATATCTTCTTTTTCGTTTTTTGCTCTCCGTGGCTCTGTGTACCCGGCAGCCTTGCCTGTACCACTACACCCCATCTTCCTTCTTTAACATCCTAATCTGTCCTCCCATGTGATTGGACGCATGGTGTGCCCATCCAAATAAAGTCCCGCCCCTACCTGCGGCTAAAGATTTGGATCTCCGCGATGGGAGTCGGCTCTTAGAGAAAGTATGGCCTCGGTCCAGTTGACGGAGAACACCGTGATTAACTCCTCCACCGTGAATCAGAGGAGAGATGGGGCACGCGGGCACATCTAAGAAGCCTGGGACAATAGGATGAATCCACCGATAGGGCCTCTTCAGCGAGTGTCTTACCACATGACCAGAGACGGGCCAGGATGTCAGCGAGGGAAAGTCTGAAGGCCGATAAAATCCAGAGAGTAAACGTGCCTTGATCCTGAGAGCAACACCAGCCCGCTTCCCTCGTCTCCTGTGGTACCTTCTCTGCGGCGTGTCAAGGGGCCATTGACACAGAAAATTGGGTGTGTTTGAGGGGACACGCATAAGTGTCTAATGGGTGTGTTCGATTGGGTGGACACGCATAAGATCCATTCCACACTGTATTTGGCAAGTAAGAGATTTAATTTCCAAAATCTTAAAACGGTAATGCTTGCGGTTTCCATCTACTGAAACTGCCAGCATATCTGGGGTGTACGCAGGACAGATGAAGGGCTCTTCCTTGCAGATTTTGTCCCCATCATATCACACAGCCTCCCATTCAAACAAACTTTTCTGAAAACTTTCAGTGGAGATCTTGCCAGTCTATTAAAATTAAGGAAACCAATAGCTAATAATGTACAACAAATACATTAGCATCAAACAGTGTTTAATCCCACAATACAAAGCGATTAACAATACTGTAGGAGAAATCGATTCAAAACCCACCCGACAAAGCGGACACCCTTAAAGAGCGACCCTTAAAAAAAAAGAAAAAGATTAGGCGACCCACCTCTCTCTGTCTTTACATAATATATTATGTGTGTGCGCGTTTCAGTATATATATATATATATATATATATATATATACATATATACACAGTGTATATCGCGTAGCGAGACCGGAGTAGCTAATGAGTATGTGTGTGTGCGCGTGTCTGTGTGTACTCTTACTTAATGAGAAGGGTGAGCCTGCATATTCTGCTTATTCTGCATATTCTGCTAGTGCAGCAGGCAGTATTAATCTTTTTGAAATTGTATGTGGTGCTCTTTCTTTGGCAAAACGATATGAAATTTGTGATTTTGTGTTATGCTTGTGTTGAGTACCTGAACAGATGACTTATTTCTTGAGCCTTCCTCTGAAAAAAAATGCATTTACAGTTATAGAAAGTAAAAGTTAAGATGATAATGAATAGCCTAATAAAACCGTTCTGTCATGATTCCGCTATCATGTCATGTTTATTCTTGGTCTTGTAGCGGAGTCATGGCCTAGCCTTAGGGTTTTGTGTGAGAAAGACATGGCTTTGTTTATATATTGGCTTGCCATGTGCTTTCTCGTGTCTCGTCGGTGTTTCCCGCCCCTTTGTCTCATTAGCCTTCCCTTAGTGTTTAATCCCCGTCACCTGTTCCTTGTTAATTATCCTTTGTCTGTCTCTCTATTTATACTACTCATTGTAACAAGGTTCAATAAAAGGAAGGAAGGAGGCGGGAACCGGCAAACATTTAAACATTTAACCAAATAATAACACAGAACATGAACAGCCAGCAGCCCCTCACGGACGACTGCCGGTGAAATAAAACAAACCACAACTAAAATCCCGTCGCTCGTCCTCTTATGCTCCCAATCTCCTCCATGAGATATGTGGGACCGGTGTACGCACAGCTGATTCCAACTATCAATCACTCCACCGGACCCGCCTCACGGCTCCAGTCACGTCTTCCTGACCACACTCATGTTTCATTGTCCTGTGCTCGTTCATTGTACTTTGTACCTTGTGCCATGTGCTCTGTATTTCGTGGTTAGTGCCATGCACTTTGTATCTTGTCCTCGTATGCCTGTTCGTGTATTTTGCAACCTTGCCTTGTTACCTTACCTTACCTTACCTTACCTCACATTACCTTACCTCACCTTACCTTACCTTACCTTACCTTACCTTACCTTACCTTACCTTACCTTACCTTACCTTACCTTACCTCACCTTACCTTACCCTCGTGTCCCGGATTCCTTGTTCCTTGTTCCTGTTTGCTGTGGATTTATTATTTATTATTCAAAGGACCTTGTTTTGTTTGTCGTCTTTTCCCCATTGTGGGTTTTTGTTTCCATTTATTAAAGTATTTTGTGTTACCCCGTACTGCTGCCTGCAATTGGGTTCTTTCTGCCAATATCACGACACGTTCTCACTCTGCGTCAATTTCCTGCTCTAAAAATAATCTGTACAGGGTTTAAAGAGGTCTAGTATTAGCAACACAGCGAAGAATCAACTTTGGATCAAATTAAGGCGTATGAAACACGTCTTTTATAAACTGTCAAATAAAAAGTATTTAATGCATCACATAAAAAATAAAAAATATTTCTCACTATAAAATGCTTCTGTGATACGTGTGTAAACATAAAATCATCAAGCAAAAGATTCATAAAATACTTTTTAAATGTGCTTTAATTTACTAATTAAGTACATTTTTAATAAGTTACAAGTTTAAAAGACATAGAAAAGACATATGTTGCCATGATTTGTTGAACATTTCAGTTTACAGGGTATTCACAGAGGCCATATATAGGCTATGAGACCCATTTATTAGACATATGTACTGGGACAAAAATTTGGCATTTTGACATTATCACTATGCCCATGCGCACACGCACACACACGCACAGACACTGTCAGAATAAAGCAAATTACTTTTTATCAGTCTAAATAACTTAAGGTTTTAATTTATTTGCTGTTTATTATTCTGATGGGAAAAATGAAAGCTTAGGTTACACAATTTTGGCTGTTTCTTTAAGAGGTGCATTACATACCAGGGCCGACAGAAAAAGCTTAGAAAACAATTCACTTTTCTCTGCAACGTTGTCAATAATCACATCAGAATCAAGAGAGAAGAGGAAGTCCCTCTCTGTTCCATCAACATAAAGCTTCCAAATGCTCCTGTGAGAGCTTGCGTCTGAATTTGGTTTTAATGAGTCAAATTGTTCCTTAGTTTCTTTACTTTCATCAACTGTGTGTGTTCTTACTTCTTCTTTACTGTCTCCTATTCTTCCTTGTACCCTATTCTTTCCACTATCATGTGTTTTATCTTCTCCTCTGTCTTGCTCCTGTCTACTCTACTCTCATCATTTCCTCTCTCTTCTCCTCTTTCTTCTTCACATTCTTCTCCTATACCTAAAGCCCCGTCTCCTCTCCACTCTCCTCTAATGTGGACCCACTAGGCCTAGCCTGGGAATCAACATTGAAGATGTCAGAAATGCACAAAAACAAAAACAAAATATTATTGTAGTAGAGTAGGCGGGGCGAGACCGTGGTTCGAGTCCGGTGAGTAATTGGTAAAGGGCGCCAGCCGTGCGCACACCGGGCTCGAATCCCGTAGGAGATTGGGAGCATAAAAGGAACGAGCGACCGGACCGTCGAAGAGAGAGGTACGGGCCCGAACATGTGTTAAGTTTGTTTTATATATTTGTATTTATGTTTTGTTCGCCGGCGGTCGTCCGTGAGGGGCCGTCGGCTGATATTATTTATTAAAACTTTAATTTATTGACTTCCGGTTCTCGCCTCCTTCCTTCCCTTATATGAGATGTGTTACATTGGTGCCGAAACCCGGGAGGAAGGAGAGACATGCTGTCGGAGAGTCCTCGCCGCCGAGTGGCCTCGCGGTGCCGGAGAGTTCGGGCAGCGCGGACGAAGGGCGTCCGCCAGTGGCTGCCCGAAGCGGTGGCTCTGGGGAACGGAAGTGCACAGTGCGGCCACCGTCAAATCTTCGGTGGGACGGCGACCTTTGCTGCCGCGCCCCTGGGTCGAGGTGGGGTGGCTGTCGTCCAAGCGGGAGCGGGGGAGTTACCGCCGTCCGCCAGAGGCCGGAGCCTGCATCCGTCCGCCCGAGGGGGAGGAGCAGGGGGCGGGAGTGCCAAGAATGGCCACCGCCTGCCAGAGGCCGGAGCCTGCGTCCGTCCGCCCAAGGGGGAGGAGCAGGGGACGGGGAACTCGCCCGACTCCCAGATAAAGGAGGAGCCACCGCCGGCCGCCAGGGGGCGGACGGTCGAGCCGTCCACCGAAGCCCTAGGGCCACCGCAAGGCACCGCGAAGGAGAGTACTCGGCTGGTTGAGGAACGAGCGGCAGCATGTCAGTGAACCGGACTATTTTTTTTTTTCCTCTCTCCCCTCTCTCTTTCCGGTCGCTCCGAGGGCTCCCGTCTCCGTTGTCTCGTCTCGTTGCTGCATACCCCCCACCCCACCCCCCCCGAGGGAGGGGGAGGGAGCTTGCACAGTCGCGGGGGTGCCCCCCGGCCTGTGAGGGGTGATGGGGGTATGTAGTAGAGTAGGCGGGGCGAGACCGTGGTTCGAGTCCGGTGAGTAATTGGTAAAGGGCGCCAGCCGTGCGCACACCGGGCTCGAATCCCGTAGGAGATTGGGAGCATAAAAGGAATGAGCGACCGGACCGTCGAAGAGAGAGGTACGGGCCCGAACATGTGTTAAGTTTGTTTTATATATTTGTATTTATGATTTGTTCGCCGGCGGTCGTCCGTGAGGGGCCGTCGGCTGTTATTATTTATTAAAACTTTATTTTATTGACTTCCGGTTCTCGCCTCCTTCCTTCCCATATATGAGATGTGTTACAATTATATATACTGCACCATAAAGAAAAAAGGTGATCCAGGGTGCAGACAAAAGGCTAAAATTCATATTTATAATGGCAAAGAATTGAAGAAGTATTATTTTGATTCTTAATATTTGACAAGTGAGCAGTAAAGAAAAAAGACGCATGAACCATTTGGAATAATCACAAATAACTCATTTTAGGAAATGGAAAAGCTTGTTGTGGAACTGACTTACATTTACATTTACATTTAGTCATTTGGCAGACGCTTTTATCCAAAGCAACTTACAGTGCACTTATTACAGGGACAATCCCCCTGGAGCAACATGGAGTAAAGTGTCTTGCTCAAGGACACACTGGTGGTGGATGCTGGGATCGAACCAGCAACCTTTGTTTACCAGTTCAGTGGTTTAACCCACTAGGCCACCATCTCCACCTTCACCTGGGGGATCTTGCATAGGTTTTTAAGCTCATATTTTTTTTTTTAATAAATAGATTGTTGTTGTCATTATTATTTTATAATAATTTACACGCTGACCACTGATTTACAGTGATTTAGATCATTGTGTGATTTATTCTTTCTTTTTAAACACTTACAAAGGCTTTTAACATCCTTCGAAATCAAATAGATTGCATATGCAAATGCAGTGTTCAAAGTTAAGGTTAAGATTTAAATAATACATAGGCTACATAAAAAAGTTTTTTTTTTTTTTAGAAAACTTTTTAGTACAGTTTTATAAGTGCTGAAAGTGAGTTTTGTGAAACAATGCAGAACGTACATCTCAGTCTTACCTCAATAGTCAGACCCTTCCTGACATCTTCACTGGAGTCTTTTTCTGCTCTTCACCTCTCAGAGCAAATAATACATTGATTTTTACAGACTTGGTGGCTTCTGCTTCGAGTGCTTGTCCTTTTTTCTCTCTTAACTTCTCGGCCCCTCCTATACATTTGGAGACTGTCCCTGGCCCCATTGGCCCGGTCAGTAATCCGTTCCTGGGTCTCACTCCCAGGCCCTCTATTTCTTGTGAAAAAATCATAAATGGTAATTTTTGGCTTTGGCATGCTCATGTTCAGCATAAAGACACGTGTCACGCTAATGAAGCCTTTGCATCATCTCACAGGGAGAAAGAAAAACGACTGCAGCAACGACACTGTGGACAGAGTGATGGATTTATTTTGCATGTATTCAAATAATTTTGAAGTGTGTTTCTATTCAAAATGATTGTTAGTGTTATTATTGTATAATAAAATTTAATTAATAATTTTACTATCCATCCATCCATTTTCATCCGCTTATCCTGGGCCGGGTCGCGGGGGCAGCAGTCTAAGCAGGGATGCCCAGACTTCCCTCTCCCTAGACACTTCCTCCAGCTCTTCCGGGGGACACCGAGGCGATCTCACGCCAGCCGGGAGACATAGTCCCTCCAGTGGTCCTAGGTCTTCCCCGGGGTCTCCTCCCGGCGGGACATGCCCGGAACACCTTCCCGGGAAGACGTCCAGGGGGCATCCGGAAAAGATGCCCGAACCACCTCAGCTGGCCCCTCTCGATGTGGAGGAGCAGCGGCTCTACACTGAGCTCCTCCCGAGTGACTGAGCTTCTCACCCCATCTCTAAGGGATCTCCCAGCCACCCTGTGGAGAAAGCTCATTTCGGCCGCCTGTATCCGGGATCTTGTCCTTTCGGTCATTACCCACAGCTCATGACCATAGGTGAGAGTAGGAACGTAGATTGACCGGTAAATCGAGAGCTTCGCCTTGCGGCTCAGCTCCTTCTTCACCACAACAGACTGGTACAGCGACCGCATTACTGCAGAAGCTGCACCGATCCATCTGTCAATCTCCCGTTCCATCATTCCCTCACTCGGGAACAAGACCCCCAGATACTTGAACTCCTCCACTTGAGGCAGGAACTCTCCACCAACCTGAAGTGGGCAAGCCACCCATTTCCGACTGAGAAATTTTACTATCGTTTTTCTTAAATCATCCTGGTGACCCATTTATTAATTAGCACGACCCACCCGAGGGTCGCGACCCAGGGTTTGAAGACCACTGCTCTAGAGCAAAGGTCAACACACAGATAGTGTCAGGAGCATTGATGGGAGCATCAGTTTTACGAATGTAATCAGCTGCGCCAGATTAAAAAAAACATTGTCAACTTGTCCCAAGGCTTGTGGCACAATTTTACCTCCCTTTTTACCAGCCTGAAATGGCCAAAGCTCACTGTTTAATGTTTAGCTAGAGAGAAGGACTAGCACACTTTTTATTTTTCAAACCCACATGTGGACAGTACAGTTACTTCGCGTCGTGCCTAGCAACGCCCCTTAGCTGTTATAAAATGCACTGTAACACACGGCTTCGCGGGGCTTATTGCTTTTATAAAACAGTTACTCCATATGCTTAGCAAGGTTTCATTAAATAAAGTAAATAAATGATATTTAGGCTATGTGGTGCGGTCAGCCGTTATATATCGGGGTATTTTATAACGGCTTAGAACTCCGCTCAGCCAATCAGAATCAAGGACCAGAACTGGCAGTTTTATAAAGTTATGTATAATGTGTCATATAGATGATGAAATCAAATAAGAATGCTTGCTGTAGAAGCTGATCATTTAAACAAGAAAGATGCTGATTGGCTACTGTCATCACACTCAGAACAAACACAGACTTGCCAAGACCAATGTTTTAGTGTAGTTTATACTGATTTTCACAAATATTGAACATTGTCAATTTATTTTCATGTCAAAAATGTTATGAGTGGTTCTGGTTTGAATGTTTCACTGACACATTCTGGTTTGATACATTCATAAGTGCCTAATCAATGTAGATATTCAATAGATATTGAATGAAAACTATACTGACCCTTATTTGACTGATTCCTGCTTGATCTTGGCCTTGCATAGACAATGTTTCCATCAATGTCTCTCTTTCTCTAATGCACCCTTGGTTCAGGTGTCCACAAACATTCGACCGATAGTGTATACATTTCAAATCTTTTATCTATATATTTCTGTCATGACAATTCTCGGAGGGTTTGGCATGGTAATGTACATGACATATATATGTAAATGTATTTGGTCTTGACGGAATAGATCTGCTACGCTGCTGCTGCTGCGGCGGAGCAAGTACGTAGACTTGCTACTTCCAGTACATCAACAGCATGCTGCTGTGTGTGTGGAGAAATGTAGAGAATGTGTTAATTGGTTTAAATGTGCAGAAAGAGTTAGCCCCCCAAATATTTATTTTTGTAATGTTTGTTAAATTGTTATTGCTAATGTTTAAATATTCAGTACAAGCACACATTCATAATAAAAACTGGAATGTTGTAATAAATGACTTCTAGGGGGCAACAGCGATATAGAGACTCCCTGAGTAGACCTAAAGAAGAAGAGTTAGCGGACGAGTGTAGAGAGAGGCTATGAGTCTGTTGTTGTGAGTTTAAAAGCTGTAACGAGATCTATGGAGTGACCGTGAACGTGCTGGCTGAAAAATAGAACCCACCTGAATCACACGCTTGTTGTAGTCTTCTTCAAGTGTGTTACATGTGCATACTGTCATGATTCCGCCTCAAGACCATGTAATACCTGACATGGTGAGGTGGAATCAGACAGGATCCCTTGTTTTATGTTGGAGAGAGACTATTTTGGCACCTATTGGTTGCCATACTCTCTCTCGGGTCTTGTCGTTGCTCCTGCCCTCCTGTTTCCTAGTTAGTGTTAATTAGTTTATCCCCTGCACCTGTCCCCTCTTGATTTGGTTCCCTTTATATTGACCTCGTGTCTCTTGTCTTGTGCTGGTTCATTGTTTGTCTCTTGTGTGTGTCATGTGGGTGAGTTCTTGTTCACTGGGGTTATGTTAGTCTAGTTTATTGTAGTTTAATGTCAAGTGTTAGTTGGTCCTAGTCTAGTTAGTCCTTGTTCTTGTTTCCATGCTTTATGTTACATCCTCGTGGGTGTTTGTTTTGTATTTTATTATTTAGTACAGTCTTGTTAACAGATATTTATTATTACACAAGACTATACAAAAAGCAAGACAAAACCCACGAGGGGGAAAACAAGGCAGGACTAACTATAAATGACAACAAGGACACAGACTAACTAAACTAGGAAAACAAACACTAGAACAGCCATTAAACTACACTTACTGGACACGACGGTTGACAGGACTGTTACGAGACGTGGCACAAAGCGAACGTGGTACGTGGCACAAAGCGAACGTGGTACGTGGCACAAAGCGAACGTGGTACGTGGCACAAAGCGAATGTGGTACGTGGCACAACGAATGTGGTACGTGGCACAAAGAACAACGAACGTGGTACGTGACACAAAGCGAACGTGGTACGTGGCACAAAGCGAACGTGGTACGTGGCACAAAGCGAACGTGGTACGTGGCACAAAGCGAACGTGGTACGTGGCACAAAGCGAACGTGGTACGTGGCACAAAGCGAACGTGGTACGTGGCACAAAGTGAATGTGGTACGTGGCACAACGAATGTGGTACGTGGCACAAAGAACAACGAACGTGGTACGTGACACAAAGCGAACGTGGTACGTGGCACAAAGCGAACGTGGTACGTGGCACAAAGCGAACGTGGTACGTGGCACAAAGCGAACGTGGTACGTGGCACAACAAACAACGAACGTGGTACGTGGCACAACGAACAACGAACAACGAACGTGGTACGTGGCACAAAGCGAACGTGGTACGCGGCACAACGAACGTGGTACGCGGCACAACGAACGTGGTACGCGGCACAACGAACAACGAAAGTAGTTTAGTCTAGTCTAGTTAGTCCATGTTCCTGCTGTTATATTTTGTTCTGTTACCCCCTCCTGGGTGTTTGTTTTGTTATTTATTAAAGTCTGTTAACAGATATTTATTATTACACAAGACTATACAAAAAGCAAAACAAAACCAAAAATAACACTGAAGATTTCTAAATAAATCAATAATAACAATTTATTTTACCAGGCAGCTACAACATCAATTAAAATCAAAGAATGCTCAAAGACAAGTCTAACTTAATAAGCAAAGATTATCAACATAGTATAAGAATAAAATAAAACCGCAAAGTTCATCATACATGGCAAAATCGAGACACACAGTTGCAGTGTGGGAAGTTCTGGTTACAGAAGCTTCCTTGAGTCTTTTGACAAAGCACCTTCTATACAGAAATCTAACAAAGCCAATTGTTTTCTTTTGACATCAAATGGGATCTCAATCTATCTGTATTCCAGATTCCCTGAGAAAGTCACACCTTTCAGGTTATGTCCTAAAGTTAAAAACCTGTAACATACTCTTTGTTAGGTTTGAAAGAACTAGACAATTTTACCCATCGCACCATGACCTTTCAAACAATACCAAACTTGATGATCAAAACTTCAACAAACTATGACAATAAATGATACACAGTATGAAATGTGTTAAGCATTTTCCCAGTGATCAGGTCCTGAAGAGATGAAGGGGAGGAGAGAGGTGCGCTGAGAAGGGTTCAGTTCCTGGGCATCAACAGCCTCTGAGGGGAGAACAGGATATCATTCCTCAGGATCTACAAACAAATGGAGTTTTATGGTTTTGTGTCTCAGCCTCACAAACTCAGTTCTTAGCACTTTTCCAGCTGCCAAACACCACTAACAATAAAGAAGTGAAACTTGTGTGTTTCAGTTCAGATGACTGAACCAATCAGACAGTGACACTGAGAGTGTTGAGCTGAAAATCACATTTGCATTGACAGGATGAAGAGACTCTGATGTTCTCAGAATAGATCAGCTCTGTCTCCTGATGGACTTATAAAGTCCTGCGTGTTCAAAAATTGGACTTATGGACTTCGGATGAACAAAAGTTGAAGTTTATTAAGTTGAACTCAGCGCTGGGCTGTCTCAGACAAAAAGAGTCTTCACAGAGAATCAGCCCCGTGGAATGATTTTACAACATATTTATAGTGTGTATGTGAGAGGGTGTATCTTCTGTCTTCAGGCGGTGCCTCCTTCTCTTGATTCAATCAGCTTTGTTCTCCTTTGTCTGCAAACATCATATGACACGACACAATACCCAAATTCTGCATAGCTAAGCACTCAGATAATGTATGTGTGTGTGTATGCACTACTTTGTTCCACCTTTGCTCTTTGACCCTTTAATTAATTGTCTGCACTCACATTCCTAGAGGCACCAATCTGCATTATCTGCTGCTTCCCCCCAACCTTTGTACACAAGGCTTCACACACATACATACCAAATCCTGTAGCAAACACATTCCAATCAGCCCTTAACTCCTCAGAGTTTTCTGCCTAAACATTCTCATTAAAACACACACATATTATGTTCATCAAAACTGTAATAAAGAATAAACATTTAAACGTAATAAAACTTATTAAAAAACTCCTTCAATCCCTCTCTTGACCTCTGAAAGAGGTCACACACACATTATACATCCTACAGTACACCTCTTCATTATATGAGGCGGAACATAATGCCTAAGCTCAAACCCCTTAAATCATTAAAATGGTCATCATATGAAATATTCAGTTATGGCTTTCCTCTACCTCACTGTCATCTTGATAGTAGTTTGCTGCCAATAATGGCATTGTGTAGGGGGGCGGGTTGGGGTCTCTTTTTTCTATAGCTGTGACAATTAGTCGGTTACAGAGTGATCTGATACACGGAATACAACAACATCCACAGGTGACAATAATAGCCACAAACACGGCTATTGACACTACGATGGACATGATTAGTGCTTTCCATTTTCCTAAGGTCTTCTCTAGCCATTTACCCACCGGGTTATCTATGCCGGACGCTTCTTTCATTTCCACAGATAACACCCTGAGGCCTTCTAATGCTTTGGTAACCGACCCATCTGGCGCAGTGTTGTTGGGGATAAATGTACAACATTGTTCTCCAAACATATGACAAACTCCACCCTTTTCTGCCAGCAACATGTCCAAAGCCATCCTGTTTTGTATGGCCATAAGGGAAGTAGGAGCCAATTGTTCTGCGAGACCCTCGACCGCTTCTCTAGTTAGG
The DNA here is from genome assembly GCA_029783895.1 of Triplophysa bombifrons. Lineage (NCBI taxonomy): Eukaryota > Metazoa > Chordata > Actinopteri > Cypriniformes > Nemacheilidae > Triplophysa > Triplophysa bombifrons. Next base: position 3,823,289 of record CM056465.1, read on the forward strand.
TTGGCCAATCTCATAACGTTATAGTGTACATAATTTATCCTGTCCACATTTTTGTTGGGCGTTACAGGGAACAGTGCAGCTATAATGGGTATGTTCTCAAATCCTGAAGCTATCTGGTCTACTAGTTTATATTCATCAGGGACTCCCCTTGGGATCCCTATAGAGTCTATATAGGTGGGGCTATTTAAAGATAAATCAATTAGGGTGATCTTTTTAGCTAAGACATGTCTTCGCCTGCGGCGTGCTATAGAGGCTGCTAATAAGCTAGGGCCTTTAACTACTCTTTCACCTATTAGGGTCAATGGTGCTCCTAGCCTTACCATTGCACACAGTCCTCTAGTCTTAGATGGTACACGTACAAATAATCGTCTGTTACCACAATAATAATACAGCCCTGCTCTAGCCCAGGATCCTATTTTTTTTCCATTTTCGTTACCTATAATGACCTCACACCACTCCTCATCAATTTGCCCATAGTTTTGCATAGCTTCTGTGTCAGATGTGAAGTTCACACACGTGTAATTGTCTTTTCGAGCAGTAAATGGCCCTGTCCCAGTATCATTACTTATTGGGGGAAATATAGATGCTAACGTATTACAATTTGTTGAGCCTGCACTGCGGGTCAGTGATAACATACAGTCGTAACCCCAGGTATCATTAGGATACAGCGGCGCCGGTGTTGTATGCAATGTGGGTCTTGCCCCAGCACATGCAATGCAGTCATCTATTTTCTGTTCTCTGGCTGTGTTAATGAGCCATTCCAACCACAGGTTGGTTTCACCATAACCTGTGGCTTTTTCTATGACATCTTCAGGGGTTAATTTGGTATAGTCTACTCCTATGATTACATCTGCCGTGGATACATCGACTACTGGTGTGTCACTTTTCATGTTACCTGGGTTAATTATATTAATTTTGATCAATCCCATTACATCCTTTCCCGACAACTCTACTCCCATCGTTAAGTAAAAATATGGGGCATCCCATGGCCAACAGGGCTCATCAACATACCCCCTCCAAGCAGGTATAAACGGGTTGTGTTTGAGCTGTGTTATAGACAGGGTGATGGGATTGTGTGTTTTACCCGCGCGGTCTCTTTGTATCGTAAAATGAGCTGCGTCTTTATCTACTTTGGTGACAGAATTCTTATTTGTCCCTATCATTACACTTCCCCATGTTGGGCACCATTTATAGCTGGGAAAACGCAATTTGCACAGGTACACATCATACCCCACCCATAATGCTGGGAAGCCACTGCATGGTATAATTGTGCATAAGTCAAATGTGAATGACGTTGAGCTCCCATTTACATAATCTAATTCAATTCCTCCGTAATCTTTCACGCAGTCTTGTCCTTCACCTAGTGCTTCACCCCTCTTGCGCCTGGTGATTGCCTTGTTAGTGACAGCCTCGGTTGTGTTAACCTCTCTTCTGTCGGCCTCCTGTAATTTTCCTACGCCAAAAATTATACCCACTATGGTGATGGAGATGACAGTGAGGAATCCCATACATGGCCCATTTTCCCACATCCTCATGTTGATTTCAATGCTTTTCACACAATGTATACACTGAACATATAATTCAATATAGGAATAAGAAGAAATCCTTCAAGATGGATAAAAGTTTAAAATCTCCTACCGGATATATGTGTTCTAAAAACTACCTTGTATCATTTACATACCCAACACACCAATTTTACCACATCTGAACGAAGTACTTAAACAAAAATAAAAAAAAATAAAAAATGAAAGTAAAGATTATAACTAATCTTAAGAGAACATACTAGTTTGATTACAACATGTATATGGTTATTGTCATATCTGTTCCTGCAAAAACTTCAGTTATGATATGTGAAACTCTTTGAAAATCCAGTCCGTCCAATCCACACCCCAACCGAGGTATGGAAACACTTTTCACAATATGTGTCACACACCAATTTCTCATGTGTATTAAGCTTTTTGTGAAATTCTCATATGTGGGGAAGTCAGTGCTCCTGACTTTGGTTATTAAATGGAAGATGGTTCTCCCGTCGTCTTCATGTGTGACCACACACTCACCCACTGATTTGTTTTGCTGTCTTACGTGTTCAACACCGTACCTGTTTTTAAATGCTACTGCAATACCTGCACCATATGCTCGATCTTGGCTAACACAGTGTGCTAGCGGCTCACCTGGTGGGCTTGAAAAAAGGTCACCTTTTTTATGACGTATCTGCAGAGCACCTGTCGTTATGTCCTGTGGAAGTTCATCAACTCCCTCCCTGTACTGTACCTCCCTCTTTTGGAGGATTTGTTGGTTGCTCTGTGGAGGAGTGTCACTGGAATCTTCCCTCTCTTGGACCTGAGTCCTCAGGTCCACAGCAGTATCAGACAGCGACCTGTTGGGTGAATCACAATTAACACAAGATGACAGGTGATACCACTTGTCGCCTTTTCCTGACAGGCGGACACAATGTGTTGTTCTCTCAACGACTCTCAGTGGAGGGGACCATCTCGCCTCGTTCCATTTCCTGCGGAACCTTTTTAGGCGAACGTATTGTGACGGTTCGGCAATTGGTTCAGGAAGCGGGTCCTCTGGTGCCTGATGAGAAAACTGTTTGATCAAAGCATTAAGTTTTTCAAAGTATACACAGTGTGATATTGGAGCACAGGCACTTTCAGTCAGTGGCGTCGATGGACCTGGAAACGAACGACCTGTTAGTAGTTCAAAAGGTGTGAATCCTGAGATTCTATTTGTGGAAGAACGGATGGACATTAATGCAATAGGTAATGCAGAAAGCCATGACAGTTTGGTCTGAGCACAAATTTTAGCCAATTTAAGTTTTAATGTAAGATTCATCCGTTCAACCTTACCTTGAGATTGGGGGTGGTAAACTGCCCCAAATGCGTGGAGAAGGCCTAGGGCCTTCTCAACGGTCTGGAGATGGTCATTTTTAAAGTGAGAGCCATTGTCTGATCTGATTCTTCGGGGAAAACCATGGTGTGGTATGTAATGATTTATGAGACATTTGATGACAGATATGCTGTCCTCTTTTCCCGTAGGATATGCTTCCGGCCAACCCGTAAAGCCGTCCACAACGACCAGTAAATACCTTTTACCCTGAACCCTGTCTATCATGTCCGTGTAGTCTATAACAATTTCTTCACCAGGACCCTTCAGTGGCGTGAACGAGCCTTGCAATTGTTTCAATGTAGGTTTAGGATTATGTTCCTGACAAATTGTACATGACAACACAAAATTGGTGATGGTGGCTGTGAGAAATGGATGCCACCAATACCGAAGTGTTTTGGCCATCTGTTTTGCATTAACATGGGAATGTGTGTGAGCTTGTGTCATGATTGATGGTGTTAAAATCAGGGGCAGGACTGGGCGACCGTCAGGAGCTTGCCACAGGCCATCACTGGCCTGTACCGCTCCATGTTCCCGCCAGACAGAGAGCTCCTCTGGACACGCATGTTTTTGTTCATTTACCAATGTGGAACGAGTGAATGGTGGCAGAACGTGATCAGCAGACCAAATGGCCTGCAACTGCATGTTAGGGTGATATCCAGCTGCTTGTTTAGCAGCCTGGTCTGCAGCATCATTGCCTTTGGCAATGTCTGAATTACTGGGGTCATGGCCTTGACATTTGATGACAGCTACTTCTGTGGGGAGCAATAAAGCTGCTAATAAGGCTCTTGCTTCTTTGTCATGTACTATTGGTCGTCCTGAGGAAGTGGCAAAGCCACACCTTTGCCACACTGGTAATTCCACATGTACAGCACCAACCACATAGGCTGAATCACTGTAGATGTTCACCCTGCGGGGGCCAGCAAATTGCAAGGCCTTGGTGACTGCAATCAACTCAGCTCTCTGGGCAGATTGTTTGCCTTCCAGCAGGTGTGCCTCTCTTGTGTGAAACTGTCCGTCTTTTAGTTCCACCACTGCATATGCTGATGTCAACATACCTTTGTCTGTACGATAACAACATCCATCTGTAAAGAGGGTTATCACCTCTGAAGAGTTGTCCAATGGTGATGCTGACAAGTTTTGCCTTACACGTGAGGCCATTTCAGCTAGGGGCGCACAGTCATGTGGTTCCCCTGAGGAGAAGAGGTCTGCCATGTTCACCCCCTTGTGAGTGAAAGTGATGTTAGGTGCTGTTAAACATTTTGCTAATTTACGCTGTCTCAACGGAGAAAACGTAAATGAGGCTGAGTTAACAAATGCCATGACAGAATGTGACGTCAGCACAGTCAGGCTATGACCCATGACCATATGAGATGATTTCTCAATGACTTTTGCCAGGCCTGCTGCAAAACGTGCACATGCCGGCTGTCTTTGTTCAATGGGATCCAGCAAAACACTAATGTATAGCAAAACCCTTCGAGTCCCTACATGTTTCTGGAATAGAACACCGTGTGCACTTTCCACCGTTTCAGATGCGTCCAGAAAAAATGGTAATGTGTAGTCTACACTGTGCAGGTGCGCTGCATGTGCCATTTTCTGTTTCAGGTCAATGAAAGATAGTTCAGCCTCAGGGGTCCATATCAGAGGCGCCTTTAGATTTCTCATGCCTTGTTCTTTTACCATGGCCCTCAATGGACTTGTCACTGCCACATACATGGGAATGTAGTTCCTACTAAACCCTGTCAGTCCTAGGAAGGATAACATGTCCTTCACATTGGTTGGTCTGGGGTGGGAAAGGATGCCAGCCCGCTGGCGGTGTGAAAGGGTTGACCCTTGTCCTGTAATCAGTCTACCCATAAATGTTACAGACGGGCGACACAATTGCAGTTTTTCCTTGCTCACCTTAAATCCTGCTCTCCCCAGTTGCTGTATAATAGCTTCCGTGGCTATCAAGCAGTCTTCTTCAGAACCTGCAGCTAGTAACAAGTCATCAACATACATTATTAACACACATGTTGGAGGCAGGATGCAATCTTGTAATTTTTGTTTTAGCACCTGATTGAAAATGCCAGGTGACAGAACAAAACCTTGTGGAAGTCTGTTGTAAGAAAATTGTGTCCCTTTATACGTAAATGCCAAACATGATTTGCATTCTTCCGCAATTGGTATACAGAAAAATGCATTTGCCAAATCAATGCATGTGAACCATTGGTGTTCTGGAGTTAGGCTTGAGATTGCTGTGTACGGGTTGGGAACCGAGAGCGTTGGAGTGGTGACCAGCTCATTAATTCTTCTCAAATCATGTACTAATCTGTACTTGTCTGTTCCTGGTTTTTTAACAGGACAAATGGGAGTATTCCAGGGGGAGTGCCATTGTGATATCACTCCCCTCTCGCACAGCCCTTGTACAGTGGCTGCTATACCGTCTTCAGCTTCTGGCTTATTACGGTACTGGGGAATCCACAGGGGTTCCCCCGGCTTAATAGAAAATGTGATGGGGGTGACGTCACAGAGGCCCACATCTGTGGGGCCCTGCGACCAGAGAGTGGCTGGCTGTCTTGCAATCAGCTCTTTTGCTCCCTCACCGTCAGACAACTCCCTGCCATGTGCCCTTGAGACCTGACGTTGTGTCAGTGTCCCACCGTCAACAGTATTTTGATTGATCCAATATGCATCATGGGTTTTGGAGTATAAAACACCCGCAATGTTACAGAGTGCCCAATCTGTAGCTTCTTTGATAATTTTGGTCATACCCCCTAATTCCCTAGCTTCATGGCCGGGACTTAATGCCAATGAGATATGGGGTGCTGCAGTTTTAGTCATTCGGTACCATAATAACTGTTTCTCAGTTAACTCAATCAGAGCTGCTACTCCCTGTTTTCCCACAAAAATTCCCTCTCCTTGCAGTCTCCACGTGTGTCCCTCCATTTCCTGGAATGACTCTTGATACAGTAGGTCACTACCATTCCTGTCATAATAAAGTGTACAGTGCAAGGGGTCAATGGGAGGGAGAAACACTGCTAAGTCTTTGATCCATGGCAAATTTCTGGTGTACAGTGACACCACCCCATTATAAGCTGGTGTGTCATCCAGTTCTACCCAATAAATGTCAGCCATCTCCATCAATGATCCCCCCAGTAGGACATGTTGTGACGCTATGCTTTGTTTCTGGGAACAGTCTATGCTAGTGCCATCTGGGAAAGTGACCGTCACTCCCTTGGGAGAACACAGAATGCTGGCCCTTAGTTTTATTAACAGATCGCGCCCCAATAGGGGTATTGGTGCATTAGAGGAGTATAGAAACGTGTGTATAAGTCGCTGATTTGCCACCATGGTGGTAAGAGGAGTGGTAAAAGGCCAATATTCTACCCCACCAGAGAAACCCACTACACCTACTGTTTGATCACTGATTTGTGCTTCAGTGATATGACTTTTTTGAACAGTAGAGTATGTTGCACCAGTATCTACCAGTGCTTTTAGTGGCCTGCCATTTACCACTAATTCCAAGAGAGGCTCCCCCATACCTCTCGTGGATTCTCTGTGTGGGCCCCTTCAACAATCCCCTCCGTTTCCCCCAGGGCCCCAATTTGGGTCGCACTCGGAGTGCATGGGTGCCTGAAAGCTGTGAGGAGCAGAGTGCTGTTGCCCCGGGGAGTGTCGTGGGGTTTGAGAGCCACGCCCTCTGGGACCTCCTCTAAAGGGACCCCATCCCCTTGCATTTGGTCCCATGGCCTGATTGCCCTGGTTATTTGGACATTCATCCCTCCAATGATCAGGACTTCCACACTTGAAACATACTCCCCCTTGGCCCGGAGGTGGGGCTCTGTTTTGGCCTCTGCCTCTGTACCCACCTCTAAAATTTTGGTACCCACCCCTTGGTTTGAATGGCTGCCATGGAGTCTGTGCTCCTCCCTGGTCATATCCAAAATATGGGGGTATGACCGAGGGAGCAGGAGGGGTTTGGTTTCCCAGTGGCCCTTGCTGACCATGATTTGGTTGGGAGGGGACCTGTAACATTTGCTGCTTAGGTTTCTTACCTCCCTTTGCTGCTTCCAATTGTAATTTAAGTAACTGAGCTTTCAGTGCCTCAACCTCTTCGGACTCCCTGCACTGTTTATCTACTAGTTTATCAATATGGAAAACCAGGTGTCTTTCCCACACCTCATTACGAGCCCCCGGTATATCTGGGTTATTCTCTAGTGCTTGTTTTACCCCATTGGGCGCTCCGGACATTACAGCGTTTCTAAATATGTCTCTAGTGATTGGGTTATTTAAGCCGTTTTCCTCAACCATCTGTTCCCACTCCGCTGCACATCTGAAGTAGTACCCAGCTCCCGTCTCACCTGGTTTTATGCGAAACTTAATATTTTGGTAAACTGTGGGAGGGGTGGGAAACATCTCTCTTAGGGCCCTTGCTACATCAGTCATTACACTGGTATAGGGTGTCTCATGGTTGTCACCTTCCGTCTGTGCATTCTGCTCAAAATCCCTCATTTGAGATTGAGTGAGAGTTTGGCCCAGTAGGCTTCTCACATCTCCCAATGCCAATCTGGTTCCATGACTCAGAGCTGTCAGCTTGGTCAACCAGCGGCCTCCCCCTGATGTAATTGGGGGTAGTTTTGCCAGGACTGCCGTCATGTCACTATGACTGTACGGTTGGTACTTGTAACCTCCCTGACTGTTGGCTATGAGAGGCATATTCGTCACAGTTCCTTCATTTGCCACTCTAAAAGTGGGCGACCCTCCCCAGTTGTAAGGAGCACCCTGTCTATCTTGGTTGGCTCCTGTTAATTGTCTCATTGGTCCCCCTGCTTCAGATGTCCCTGCTTGTGAGCGGGTGCGATTGGCAATGGGAGCGTCCCCTCCCTTCTGAAAATCTCTTAACACTCTATCAACATCCCCGTGATGGCCGCCCTCTCCTGGTCTTATTGTTCCTTCAATGACTATTTTCACGCCATCACCCCCTCTGCTTGAACCTCCTTCTAAACTTGGTTCTTTATCCTGTAATTCTCCTGCCTCATTTTCTCCATTCAGCTCTCTTTCCTCCCCATCTGTACTACCGTGGTGTCTTTCCCTTTTTTCCACTGCTGCCATCCTGTCACTCATATCCTTCACTTCTCGTCTCATCTCATCTAAATCTGGTATGTCAACTTCCACCTCCGCCTCTTTAACTGTGACCTGCACTTGTTGGTTGGCTGCAGAGTATGTGGGGGGCCTATTGAGCTCTTCTAATGACGGATAGAGGCGGCCCCTAGAGGGGCGTGAGCCAGATGCTGGCTTTTGCTTACTTCCTTTTTCCCTCACTTGCTTCTGCTGCTCTGGCTTGCTCACTTCCTTTTTCTTACTCAGTGCTGTGGCAGTCAACGCCAATTTAGTCCACTGTCTCAGCTCCTCACGGAGCTCTTTGTCCACTTTCTCATACTGCCGTTGCTTTAAACACGGAACTTTATCTTTTCCTGCTTCATGTGCTTTAACGCACATGTGTGCTCTTTTCTCCATATCCCCAATTTTGAGTGCCAAAGGCACCCGTGGTGGTTTATCCCATCCATTTTCAAGACATATCTGACTCCATTTTCCTTCCATTAACTTCAGCTCCTTCTTGTGATGTTTAGTCTCCGTCTGTGCTAACATCATATCTTTCATACGATCCCATTGTTCATTTACAGGAAAACACCCGTATTCATCACATTCTCTATCAAATTCTCCCTCCATATTTAGGTTATATTGCTTATAATTATACTTTTACTATGCACTCTTATTACCACGATCTTATTATCACGATCTTTTATAATTCGTATAACTTCAGTTTTTATACAATTTCTAACACACTTTTATACACAATACACACGGTTTTATTACAACGTAACCTTGCATAGGGTTCTCTGACCCTACGACTTAATAATGTTGGCACAAGGACTTTTTCACCCCGCGACTTAATAATGTTGGCACAAGATTTTTCACCCCGCGACTTAATAATATATCATAAGGAACTAACCAAATGATTCAATGCGTATGGACCGTTAACCAGACGACTAAATTTATTTGCGCAAGGATTTTAACCAGACGACTTAATTTATTTGCGCAAGGATTTTAACCAGACGACTTATTTTATTTGCGTAAGGATTTTAACCAGACGACTCAATTTAGTACGTAAAGATTTTAACTTCACGACTTTCCCTGCGTAGGGACTTTAACCCTACGACTTAACCTGCGTAGGCACTTTTTACCCTACGTCTTTTAATCGGGGGACCAACCACCCGTGTTTAATTCAAATTAACAAACTTCAACTGTTGTTAAATTTAGTTCAAAGAATGATCAGGAATACTTGCAATTCAACACAAACAATTTAGAGTAGTCAATTGGCAGATGTTTGATATAACAGGTCTCTGCTTACCTTTAAATTATAGCCCGGGCGTTGTGTTGAACCCAAGATGTTCCTTTTCGGTTTGTCCACTCCGCTGTCTTTAAGAATTGTCCGAAATGTCCTTCTTTAGCCAATCACGTCGGGGTCACCATTTGATGGACTTATAAAGTCCTGCGTGTTCAAAAATTGGACTTATGGACTTCGGATGAACAAAAGTTGAAGTTTATTAAGTTGAACTCAGCGCTGGGCTGTCTCAGACAAAAAGAGTCTTCACAGAGAATCAGCCCCGTGGAATGATTTTACAACATATTTATAGTGTGTATGTGAGAGGGTGTATCTTCTGTCTTCAGGCGGTGCCTCCTTCTCTTGATTCAATCAGCTTTGTTCTCCTTTGTCTGCAAACATCATATGACACGACACAATACCCAAATTCTGCATAGCTAAGCACTCAGATAATGTATGTGTGTGTGTATGCACTACTTTGTTCCACCTTTGCTCTTTGACCCTTTAATTAATTGTCTGCACTCACATTCCTAGAGGCACCAATCTGCATTATCTGCTGCTTCCCCCCAACCTTTGTACACAAGGCTTCACACACATACATACCAAATCCTGTAGCAAACACATTCCAATCAGCCCTTAACTCCTCAGAGTTTTCTGCCTAAACATTCTCATTAAAACACACACATATTATGTTCATCAAAACTGTAATAAAGAATAAACATTTAAACGTAATAAAACTTATTAAAAAACTCCTTCACTCCAGAGATCATGTTCACAACACAACACCTGCATTTCACATTTACTGCTACATGAACCTTTACTCAACTATTAAAACTCTTAAGAATCATGATACAGGACATTCCTGCACAAACACACATGTGATTTTCTCTGTTGTCTGAATGAAGCTGTTAGACACACATGTAACATGTTCAGAAGCTTTATTGAATGTTTCAGTAAACACAGCACATTGAAAGATGTCACAGTGGTTTGACACACGAGCTCTCTTTCAGTATTGATCTGCTGCACTAGACTCATGAATGATGTCTGACACTCAGATACGACTCATCAACACTCACAGCCGCTATTGTGAATCTTGTTTATGGTGTTTGACTCTACAAACATACACCCCTCTCTCTTCCCAGCGTGCTTTGCTGAGGGTCAGGATGCTACTGCGGCTGTATCGGCCGTCCTGCTCACTCTCTTCACTGGTGTGAACCCCTTCAGTGACCTTTGATCCGTCAAGTGTCCAGCTCACCAGCGCCCCCTGTGGAGAGTAAGAGCTGAGCAGACATAGCAGCGATGTTGAGTTTTCAGAGATCTCCAGAGAAGAGGACGACAGCAGAGACACTGAGGAGCCTGAATCTTGGTTATCGTTTTTTACTCTAGGGTTGAAGTCACGTCCACCGTTGTCAAGTCCAAGACCAGGACTAGCCAAGACCGAGTAAAGACCAAGTCCAAAGAAGTTCGAGTCCAAGTCAAGATAGAGTCCAATTGAGACAGTCAAGACAGAGACAAAATAAAATCATGACCACATACTAAACTATTTAATTTTTGTGATGCAAGATACATCATATCTTCTATTATAAGATAATAATTCTCGTTATTTTTTGTAATGATCAAAAATACCAATATTACTTTATTTTACCTTGAAATAAGGTTATTTTATTTACATTAGGTAAAGCACTAAAGTCACAAAGCTGAAGTGTAACTTCAATTTTTTTTTATTGAAGTGCAAGTATCCTATTCTGCCAAAAGAAAATGTAACAAATAACCAGCAAAGACTTGAATATGATCCCATTCTTGAACTTATGAACTCCCACTTTTTTAAGGAACTTTTTAACACTTGTGTGTGCGCCTGCCCGTGCTTGTGCATGTAAGTTAGAGGAGCTGCCAAATAGAGGCCCCACGTAACATCTTCATATTGCAATGGCAATAAAAATACGATCAATCTTATCTTTAAGTCCTACTTTCTTAAGTTATAAAAATACTCAAATGCAATGCTAACTCTGAAACATGGCATTAAAGGCTGAGTAGGCAATCCTGTCCAGAAAATGTTTTTCTCATGCTGGTTGGAAGTCAATCAAAATAGCAATCAGTAAGTAAAGCGAAACATGGGTATTTTTATAATTATATATCGTCTGTAAAAGGCATGGGATCAAAAAACATTGGACCAATTACTGCCATCGGCCCGAGGTTGTGTGTACATTTTACATGATGCCTGATGCACAAAGGTTCAGGTGAAGCGCTGAGAACGTATTTTGAATTCCTGCTTCCCATGAAGAAGAGGCACCGATCACAACTGTTTCTCACTGACGAATGTGACATGACTTCACTGGAACCGATCCAACAGCTTCTTGGCTTTGTATGCGCTCATGTGTTTTGAAGGAGGCGTGGCTTTGGATGATGATTCGCGAGAGATCCGAGAGATCATATGATTGCACTGCTAGCAGGCAAACGTTAGCAGAACGTAACCAAATTTTATTATGCCACTGCTCGATGACATCGTGCATGTTGAATGATTAATGCTGTTCAGTTCGCGCTTTGGAGGAATCATTCATTTGAGCCGGTTTCTGCTTTTAAAGTGCATATTGCAAGTTGGAGACCACAGAGAGTAAATGTATGAAAAAATAGCATAGGAAGTATATGTTCTTTAAAATATACTCATAAATACGCTAATTAGTCTTCTGGGGACATTTTTTGAGAGAATTTTATTTTCCGCATCGGAAAAGCCACAAACCAGAAGAGACGTAATGAGAGGGAGTGCGGTTGATGTAGACAATAGGAAAACAATGGATTGCGATGACAATGAGAGTTTGGAGAATATTATAAATGTTTATTCACATTCGTATGATGGACCACTGGCTTACAATTATGAGCCTGATATGCGTACAAGAGAGCAGGGACAAAACGAGTAAAACATGTGGACACGATTTCCTGACAGGAAGGAGTTTGTGCAACCTCTACAAATACAATCATTTACCATGACGATGAAAAATTAAAATGAAGAACTAGTTAAAACATACTCACTCACGACCGCTCCTACTGAATACAAAGATACTCTGCAGTGATCAAAGGCAAAGCGCCTTACTCTTCTCCCTCTCGTGACATCAAATGATGCAATGTTGAAAAAAAGAAACGGTCACTTCTTCTACTAAATTTGCACCCTTAAATTTTTTAAAACATTTTAAATCCGGCATTAAGTTTTCATATGGTATTTTTTATACAAGGTTACATTTTCATTTAAAAATATCTACTTGCAATATGCACTTTAAGTGAAACGGTCGAACCAGTTCACCTGAATTGTTCACGTTTGCGTCTCCCATAAACACTTAATATTACCCAAAACTGTATTCAGTTCTTCAGTTTCTGGCGTGCATGTCAGTCCAGAGGACTTGAACCAATACCGGAGTTATGAACACACAAGGATCTCGGTAATGCGTTGAGAGAAGCATGCTTTATGAAAGTTTCATTTTGAAGGAGAAAAGAAAACATATTTCACGAGTTCGCCTTAGCAAATAATTAAAGGGGGGGCAGCGTGGTTACGCTGAGAATTTAGTATACGTATTTGGCGTGCTGTCCGAGAAGGCTCCCTTTGTTCGGGGCGAGGGCTTTGGCCTCTGTGTTTGCCCGTGCCCCGTGCGCTTTCCCCCAAAAAATGCGACTAGTGCAGGACATCAGCCAAAGCTGGGCGTTATTGGCCCCCCAAAAATTAGCAAGGTTTACAGCGGTGAGTTGCTGGCCTTCGTTTTGAGTAGGGTCCCGGCTGGGGCCTCTGCGGGGTTGATTTCTGTGGGCTTCTGTGAGGTACGGATACTGGTGTGGTCATGGGAAATGGGGATGGAGGCCCCTGTACGGGAGGTGCTGCTGCTGCGGTTTAAACAACGTGTATGGGAACTAGGGTGACCACCCGTCCCGCGTAGCGCGTGCGCGCACAGCGTTTGAAGCCCAATTCATGCGTCCCGCAAATTGAGACCGTGTCACGCATAATCAAAGCTTGCTCAAAAAAAAGTTGGTCGCTTTATATCCTCGAGCCCCAGGCAGCCAAACGAACATTATTTTACAGTTCAGCACGCTACTGTTGCCACACCCACCCATCAGTTCAACTGCTGACTAGGTTGTTCCGTTGTTGTCATGACAGCGCGCGCACATGCACACACTGGGAAGGAACTTTTAGATGCGCGCTCCAATATGAAATGGAGAAAGAGACTGAGTCTGAGACAGGGGCGATTCTAGGTTTTCAATATTAGGGGGGCTCAGCCTCCAATGAGGATATATATATAGAGAGAGAGAGAAAGCCCTAAATAATTAATAGAAAGAAATCACTAAATAATTAATAAATATTTAAGAAAGAATATGCAGAAAAGCATAAATACAAGTTATTGTTATTCAAATGAATATCACATTAATCGGTCAATCTGCAACATTTCTATTTCAAAGTGACAACAACAGCCACAAATCCATAAAATAAAATGTCACAATCAACAGCTGAATCATTATTTAGTAAGAATAACTTAATATGTTTCCTGCCATTCATTCTGATTAGCACTAGCGCTGTCACTCTCTGCATGACTGCGTGTTTATCTATTAACTCCACAATATGTTTTCAATTAATGATAAAAATACTGAAGCGTCTGAAGAACGACATAGAGCTTCTAGATACACTTTTATTTCCTCTGAACTCAGATCAATGAATATCACTGCCGCACCGGGCTGAACTACAGTAACTCTTATCTGCCCGTCCTCTTTCCGGAGCTGTCAAAACTACCGTCGACTCTCTATAACTATAGCACATCATCATTAATGACACTTTCTGTGCGCTACAATATCATCTTGATCGTGGAAGTATGTCGTCATTGGTGTTTAGTGCTTTTATTTTGCTTGAGGTAACGTTAACAAATAGTTAACGAGGGGTGAACGCACATAACACTTTTAAACAGTGAATGGGAAAGGGTCTTGTATCGCTTCCACATCATATGAAGATGCATTTATAACAAAGAATGGCAAAAATGCAGATGTCATGTTAATGAACACACCTTGTAAAGTTACTCTGCTAATGACATTAACTCCAATGTGCTACTGTGTGATCTGAAGAATGCGCTAAATAACGCAGCCTAACGCCGTTTTCATAATAAGAGTTTTAAAGGGGGCTGTAAAGCGATCTCGAATTCCTGTACGATTACATTACACACAATATTTTAGGGGGGGCTGAGCTAGAACTTTAGGGGGGGGGGCTTTAGCTCCCCTAAAAACGGCCTAGCAACGCCACTGGTCTGAGCCATTAATTAAAAGGAGAAGGTGTGGGTACAAGAAAGACTGGGAAAATTAAATAGCTAAAGTAAATCGTAAGTGGAAGTGCATTTGTCAATTCATTGAATGTTCAAAATATTGTGAATCTTTATTTAAAAAAAATATACATTGGCTGGCCTATTCATGAGTATACATCAGCAATTACACATGTTTAGGGGAATAGGGCATTATTAATATACCATGTAAGGTGGTATGTGCTAGAAATGGGTAAACCACTATCAGTGAGTCTGTCCGGGGGGTGGGGGCACCGCCGCGCCAGGCCGTGTCCCACATTGTCCCTCAGAAACATACCCCTTGTCCCTCCTTGGGCTTATTAGCAGTTGGTCACCCTAATGGGAACCCCTACTGGGACGACGCTACGTCTGAGGCGGTAGAAAGCTTCTGCTGGGGCGGCATTGCTGCGGCGAATATAGATATAGATAAAGGGCCCCGGCTGGGGCATCACTGCTGTGCAGTGGGAAATACAGGTGAAGGCCCCTGCTGGGGAAGCACTGCTGCTGCAGTGTGAAATATAGATAAAGACCCCTGCTGGGGTGGCACTGCTGCTGCGGTGCGAAATACAGGTAAAGACCCCTGCTGGGGTAGCACTGCTGTTGCGGTGGGAAATGCAGGTGAAAGCCCCCCTGCTGGGGAAGCACTGCTACTGCAGTGTGAAATATAGGTAAGGACCCCTGCTGGTGTAGCACTGCTGCTGCATTGTGAGATATAGATAGAGACCCCTGCTGGGGTGGCACTGCTGCGGCAGCGTGGAAAATAGGAAAGATGGCCTCTGCTGGGTCGACTCTGTGACTGTGTGCTGCTGATGTGTGTGGGGGATTGACGGCGGACTGGGATTAAAAGTTTTGGTTGGTGAGGGTTAGTTGTGCTCCTTATTGGGGTTTGTGTGCTTCTGAGGTGGCGGTAGGCTTGGGGTGTTTCGGAGTGGTTGGAGGCTTCTGATTTAGAAGGTGGTGTTGTTGGGGGAGGCATTGAGGAGGGGCTTCGGCGGGTGGTCTAGGGGAATATAAATTCCGAATAGGGAGGTACTGGGGTGGGGTGTTGGTCCGCTTCTGGTGCCAGCTGCCTGAATTTCTTAAAAGCGAAGCGAGAGAGTGAATCGGCTATTTGTTTTTTTGACCCGGGGATGTGTTTTGCGATTAATATGAATTGGTCGCACGCTGATATCCAAGTTAGTCTTCTTATCAAAGGCGTTAGTGTGGGGGAGTGGGAACGGCCTTTGTTGATGCATTGCACGGCTGCTTCATTGTCACAGTAAACTGAAATACTGCTGCTTGACCATTCTTTCCCCCACAGAAAGGCTGAGATGACTAATGGGTAGACCTCGAACAGCGCCGAGGACGAGGAAGACTGGGGGAGATTTTGTAGCTGGGGAGGCCATGTTGATGCGAACCAGCGACCTTGGTAATACCCTCCGAAGCCGACGGATGGGGCTGCGTCGGTAAATAATTGGATGTCGTCCGGGTGTAAAATCATGTCGTTGTAGAGAAAGGAGAGACCGTTCCATTGTTTTAGGAAGGTTATCCACAAACTCAGCTCGTTGCGGCAGACATTGGTCAGGGATAACTGGTCCTCGAGTGGTTGAACGGAGGACGCGAGTGAGAGGAGGTGAGAGATGAAAGGGCGACATTGCGGGATGATGCGGATGGCGAAATTAAGGTGGCCGAGGATGGAAAGCAGTTCGGGTTTAGTGCAGTTAGGGTTATCTATGAGAGAGGTGGCGACCAGAATGATCCTGTCGATTTTCTAATTAGGTAGGGAAGCTTGAAATTTTGCTGAATCTAAATTGATGCCTAGAAACTCTATGGATGTGCATGGTCCTGCGGTTTTTTCTTGTGCGAGGGGGATCCCGAGCTTAGCGAAGAGCTTTTGGACCGTTAAGAGGGGTGCGGCTGGGATGGAGTTGTGTGGGGAAATTATTAGAAAATCGTCTAGTAGGTGGATGATGTGTGGAATTGCGTAGTTGTTAGACAGAATCCAACAGATTGCTTCTGACAGCATGTCGATATATTTTAGGGCTGCTTCGGCATCCGAAGGTCAGGCAGACGGAAAAATAGAACATTATGGTTCCAGTGAATTCCAAATAAGTGCCAGAAATCTGGGTGAATCTGCATTATTTTAAATGCGGAAGTGATAACAACTTTGGCTAGCCAGGCGCTGCGCCCTGCTTTTTTGGTCAGGGTTATTGCTTGTTCGATGTCGTGGTAGTGGAGGGAGAATTCGTCGAGTGGTATGAGGCTGTTGATGCTTGGGATTGCGGAGTTATATGGTGATGAGGGGTCGATTATTAAGCGTTTTTTACCGAAAAATTTCCTGGTTGCTATGCCTATGGGGCTGATGCGGAAAACGCTGAAGGGGGGTTCGTGGAATGGGCCTATCATGAACTTTGCGTCAATTTCGCTTTTGATTAGGTTGTCGACTATTTTTGGTTCGGCGCTAGCGGAATGGAGGTTAGCGCAGATGGTGCTCTCGGATGGGTGACTTTCGACGCCGGGGTTGAAGCCGTGTTTGAGCCCGGACAGTAGAAACTCTGAGAAATTAGCGTCGGGGTGTTGTGACAATTCTAGATAAAGGTAGTAAACGTTCACTGGAGTCAAAGGGTAGTTTCTATAATTTTTATTTGCAGATTTTTTGACAGGGCATATATAGCGGGCGTGAGCGCCGCCGCAAAAGTCGCAAATATGCATAAAGTTACAACGGTGCCTGGTGCAGGTGCTGTGATTGAAATTCAGGCAGACTTGGTTCTTGGTCCGGTGGTGGTAGTTGGCTGGTGGTGCGGAACAGGTGCTCGTGCGAGGAACATAGCTGGTACATTTTTTTTTGTAGGGGTTGATTTGGTGGCATGCTGTGGTTCAGTGGGTTAATGATCGGCAGAAGGCGCAGGAGTTGTTGTGGCATCCGAGGAAAATCCTGTTGTGGAGTTCGGTGTGTAGGGCTCCCCAGTAGGGGCATTGATTTCACTGGGCGACCCTGATCGCGCATTTTGCAGAAAAAAAGTTTATGGTAAGTGTAGAAGTGGGTTCCTCCGTATGACAGCTTGAGCTCAGTGACTATTGCGAGGTAGTCACTAAGCTCGCGTCTCCTGTGTGGGAAAGTGGTGCATATTATGTCTGTGTAACGTGTGAATGCGATAGTGAACTCGGTGAATGACAATCAACGTGAATGAGAAATCGCCGCAATTCATTTGGCGGTCAGTGGGGAGTGGAGGGATGGGAGACAGGAGGGTGAAGAGGTCTATGTCTGCTCCTGCAAGGATCTGATCCTTTATGCTGCCGGCTCCTGGGGGAGGTTCCAAGGCTGGGGCGTTTGGGGGCATGGCCATTGGTGCTGCAGAGTGGAGAGTAAAAGCGGTGCGAGAGATGGATAGTGTGGGCGGAAAAGTGGCGGTTGCAAAGCGGATTCAGCATCACGCTTTGTGCGGCTCCAGAGCCTGTAGCAATAGGAAAATGGAAAAAGGTATGGGCCTGCGCCTGTACCGGAGGCAGCCTGGCGATATCTGATGGCAATGGGGCTGCAGGCCAGAGACCGGAGAGAAAGTGGGAAGGAGGATAGTTGGATAGGGTAGGAAGGGTTGCCGCTGGCGGGCGCGTGCTCGCGCTGCCGTGGCGGTGATGGACCGGCGTAGAGTCGTCAGAGGTGCTGGACTCAGGTGATCCTGCAGCCAGCTGGTTGCTGGTGTCTGCGTGGTCCGGGGCGTGGCCTAAGCTGGCCGAGGGCCGTCCTTGCTTGCTTGGTGAACGGCGCCTCTTCCTTGCGTGGTTGGGGTGGTCGTTTCCTGGTGTTGGGGGATTGTGGTGCTGCGAGTCTTATCAGCGGCTTTTGGTTTTGTGGTGGGAGCGGTTGTTAGAACTCCGGGCTGGCTGGAGGTGTATAGGTTATACAACTCCGCTTTTGTTGCCTTTCTGGAGAAAGGGATGTCTGCGTTTTCTAGAGCCAGTCTTAGGGTTACGACGGTCCATTTCCTCATCTCTGGAATCGAGCGTTGGGCCGAGGTGAAGAAGAAGCGGACGAAGCCCTGGATGGCGGACGAGATGACGCCGCGTTGCTTCGTCGTTTTGGGGTGCAACGGACGGTGCGGGAGGGCTGGCGGCCTCTTGGTGTCCCTGTCGTCTTACCCGTGGCGGCTTCTTGTCCGGTGCTGGTGCTTTGTTGGGCGGACGGGTTTTCTGAGGGACCCTAGGCGGCAAGGGATTCGTCGTTATCCATTTCTGAAGTATCGTACTCAGACATGCTGCTGTATGCTGCGAAAATCTATAAGTGGAGGAGATAAGGCGGTTTCACATTTTATAGAGCTCGTTCTGGTTTGGAAGGATAGGTGATGTGATTGCTAATGCCGGGCAGCTGCGTGGTTTCTAATGCCGTGAAGCTCCTTAATTATTTGCACGTGCTCCTCCCGAACTTTGTTAATAAAACATCATATTGCTGGACTCGGTCGAGACCAATGATTAAGTCCGAGTGCAAATACCAACGAATATAAGACAAGTCCGACATCATAAAATCGTCTGAGTCTGGACTTGAGCACTGTTTGACTCTACAAACATACACCCCTCTCTCTTCCCAGCGTCCTTTGCTGAGGGTCTGGATAATACTGCGGCTGTATCGGCCGTCCTGCTCACTCTCTTCACTGGTGTGAACACCTTCAGTGACCTCTGACCCCTCAAGAGTCCAGCTGTTATAGTTTAGTGGCTATGTACATTCAATAATTATAGTGCACTAGACTGAAGCCGAAGAATCCTGCCCACTTCTTTGCATTGTGATCACGTGCTTCAGTGCTCTGAGAGTGTTTATAGTGCTCTGAGTTTAACACTTCATGACTGACAACACAACACAACACAATCTTCATCACCACACAAACCAACAAGAACAACAATGAGTTTCAGCATCATCTTCATCTGGACACTCACAGTGTTTGCTCAAGGTTTGTATAGTAACATTTTTATGACGATTGTTCATTTATTGAAGAGAGAAATCTTCATTTGTTTCAGTGTTGTCTTATATTTCATTCTTGTTGTTTCTTTCAGAGTGTAGAGGACAGTACACTGTTACTCAGAGTCCATCAATAACAGCAGTTCAACCAGGACAAAGTGTTCAAATATACTGTAAAGTCAGCAGTGCAGTGTATAGTGGTAATAGATTACACTGGTACTTACAGAAACCTGGAGAAGCTCCTAAACTCATCATTGCATATGTTAATAGCCTCCAGTCTGGAGTATCATCTAGATTCAGTGGCAGTGGATCAAACACAGATTTCACTCTGAGCATCAGTGGAGTTCAGACTGAAGATTCAGGAGATTATTACTGTCAGAGTTTTCACGTTCCTAGTGGCTATGTGTTGACACAGTGATAAAGAGTCGTACAAAAACCTCTGTCAGTCAGACTGAACAGTGACTGCACTGTTACACCTGACACATACTGCAGCTGCTGAGGGACGAGAGTTTCTTTAAATTAGAGCAATTGTATTTTGTATTAAATTAGTTTTTAACCTTTAAATAGTTATATTTTTACATGCAAGTTACAAAACACAACACAACAGATAATCAAAAATACACTTTTTCAAACATTTCAGCATGTTTACAAACAGTAACTGCGTTGCATAATATTATCAAATTTTGAATTGTATGTCTTATTATTCTGTTTTATATATTTGTCTCATTTAATTCAACTAATCTTAATGTTGAACTAATGAATCATTTATTATTAATTTCATAGATTTTTAACTGGTCTGATTGTTCTCTGATCATTTGTAAGTTACAGTTGTATGATCACCATCAACATGAGCATGTCACTCTTCTTCAACACATGGATGAAGCTTGTCATGATATAACCACAGAGCAACATCAAGCCTGGATTCTTCATACCAGTTTATGGTTTAATATGGCTTTTGCCAGTTTGTTTGCTGTGTGAACAGTTTTACATTCATTCAGCACTGATGATGATTTGACACCTGTATCTTGTATTGTTTGCTGCTGAATGAACTGACTGTTAATTGAAAGAAGATCTTACTGTTGTGTTTCGGTGATGAAACCAAATAATTTAATTACGTATTGTTTTTAAATAATTATTATGTGGAATGTGGAATGAAAACAAGAATGACAAGCGCGAAAGTGTTAAAAGTGTGATTTGTTAGAATAATTTTGAGTTAATTAAAGAGTTTGATGTTAAACTAATACTGCAAAAACACTAATTAACAAATCACAATCATAACAATGATATGTATAGTTCAAAGTCTAAAAATAAATAGCATTTCCTACGATCACCATGTTTGAAGGGTTTTTATTTCACAGTTAAGTTTGGAAATTGAGTGACGTTTATGAATTGTTTTTAAAACACAAAATGAGTCAAAGTCATGAAGATTCAATATGATTTTATTTGATGAATTTTGATGAAACACAATCAGCAGTGAATGAATAAAGCACATATGCACTGGTTTGTGGTGTTGTTTGTGAAAAGCAGAGCAGATGTCAGATGAGAGAGAGAATGAATGTAGAAACACATGTGAGACATGATTGAGACTCAGATGAGAACAGAAGTCAGAGGAGAGAGAGAGAGAGAGAGAGAGAGAGAGAGAGAGAGAGAGAGAGAGTCTAGTGTGAACACTGATCATCTCTCCTGAATTCTCCAGTGACTGTATGACTGGGATCTTTGTGTTTGGCCTCACAGCTCACTGAGAGCACTGAGCTCCACTCCTGCTCAGAGAGAGTCAGACTGCTGCTCCAGCTGTACAGACCGTTCTTCTCCAGGAGCCCAACACTGCTGTCCTGAGATCTGCTGCTCCCGTCCACCTTCCACATCACACTCCAGTCTGAGGGGAAACCCTTGTTGAGCACACACATCAGTGTTGCTGTTTTCTTTGTGGAAATCTCTTCACTGGAGGGCGGCAGGACGCTCACTTTAGGACGGGTGAAGCCTGACAAACACACAATAGTCACAAACTCACAGAGAGAAACAAACAACTTCATAATAAGATCCTAATAATAAATAATAAATAAATATGAGATCTTTCATTCATGTTGATCTAAATGTTTACACAGTATTAGAAGGGTGCTCTGAATCACCACTATAATGTTTATAAATTATTTTGAATTTTAGAAAAGATCAGAGTGGAAAACACATTACCTTTGTGACATTTATTTATTTTGATTAAGGATTAAAACAGAAATTAGAAAGTACCTGTAACATCAACTACAGTGACAAAGTCTTAACAGCATTTCAAATAATCATAAGAGTCAAATAACTGGTTTTGAAAATTATATCCTTACAATATATTAAATATAATAAATAAATACAAATATAAATAGTTTTTTGTAACTCAGAATACTTTTAATTTGATTTTCTATTTTCACGATGGAAGTTTTATACATTTTATAGCACACAATTGTTTATAGTTTTACAAATATGAGCCAAAACTTAATCAGAATAGGAATCTGTGCAAATAATTTTAAAACACATGTTTTCATTCTTCCACATTAACTACATAATTATGTATAAACATTAAACACATCTAAATCTTTACTCACCATATTTTGCGAGAAAAAAAATCCTAGGGTCTCCGTTTCAGATTTGTAAGTGCAATTTTACAAAGTCATGAATGTGATAAAATCATATTTTTATATTTAATAGTTTATCTTTACATGTGAAGGCAGAAATCTGTTATAATATTATTGAAAGTTTTTACTTACTGCCAACATCCAGTCTGGTGCCGCTGCCGAAAGTGTACCACAGTGATACAAACTAATAGAGCGACTGTACAAAAACCTCTGAACGCTTCAGTAACTGCACTATAAACACATCACAAACACATCTTTACACTTTATCACACATTCACACATCATACACATTACATTACATTTAATCTCCTGGTTATTTATGACAAAAATATGAGCTTATTTTACAATGGCTTTTACAAAACCTGAGAATTCTCACTGATGAAAAGTTTTAATTCTCATATCTGACTGTCATGACCTCAATCCTCAAAGTATGAACAAGGAAACAATATTCAAAGTTAAAGCATTGCAGTCAAATTGATGATATAAATATATGATGATACAAATACAACATCATAATCAATAATATAAGAAACATATGCACATGACATATACAAGTATCTTTATTAAAACATACACATTATTTATATTACACATAACACACAATATTCACATGATCTTAAAGATACAGAACACATCACAAGTCCAGTGTTTGTCTGTGTTGAGGTAAATGATACATGTAGAGAGTGAGTTTGCATTGTGATCACGTGCTTCAGTGCTCTGAGAGTGTTTATAGTGCTGTGAGTTTAACACTTCATGACTGACAACACAACACAACACAATCTTCAGCATCACACAAACCAACAAGAACAACAATGACTTTCAGCATCATCTTCATCTGGACACTCACAGTGTTTATTACAGGTGAGACATGAAGACTTAATCTGACTTGTTTTTATTTCTGCTGTATTTGTTGTGCTTGTTTTAGTATATGATGTTAATACAGTTTAATACACAAATTGTTTATATTTTGTGTTTTCAGAATCCAGAGGAGTTACTCTGACTCAACCTAGAGTGAAAAGTGTTCAACAGGGACAAACAGCTACAATAGAGTGTCATATAGATGTAGGAATATATAGCGATAAATTACACTGGTATCAGCAGAAACCTGGAGAAGCTCCTAAACTCCTCATATATTACATCAATAGCCTCCAGTCTGGAGTATCATCTAGATTCAGTGGCAGTGGATCAAACACAGATTTCACTCTGAGCATCAGTGGAGTTCAGACTGAAGATTCAGGAGATTATTACTGTCAGAGTGTTCACAGTGGTCCAGTGTTGACACAGTGATAAAGAGTCGCACAAAAACCTCCGTCAGTCAGACTGAACAGTGACTGCACTGATACACCTGACACATACTGCGGCTGATCATACAATACACACACAAACACACACACACAACATTGATTACACATATAGATTTTTTTTAGTTATGAAGATAATCAAAAGTTACTTTAACATCCATACTGACTGCTGAAGTATCAGGTTATTTTAGCATGGTGATAGTTTATTTATTTGTGTCAAAATTCCCCTAATTAATAATGAACATATTATCAGCAAAACATACACTGACTCATTTATATAAGATGTTTTTTCTCTGTTTGTGTGTGTTCTTGTAACCAACATATCTAATGATCTTTATGAGATAAACGTTATGATCAGATGCACAAACAGCCGCTGTTCATCATCACAACATTTGTCCAGAGAGTTCAGTGTTCACACAAGTCAAGAGAAAAAATACATTTACATTTTGATCAGAATATTATTTCAGTTAAATTCATGATTTATGTCAATCATATATGTGCACACACAACTTTATAACATAGCAATAAATATATTGTCTGAGAAGTGCATGTACAGCACACAGTATAATTTTATACATAATATTCATGTGTGAACTTTAATGACAATAAAACCACTAACAATAAAGAAGTGAAACTTGTGTGTTTCAGTTCAGATGATTGAATCAATCAAACAGTGACACTGAGAGTGTTGAGCTGAAAATCACATTTGCATTGACAGGATGAAGAGACTCTGATGTTCTCAGAATAGATCAGCTCTGTCTCCAGAGATCATGTTCACAACACAACACCTGCATTTCACATTTACTGCTACATGAACCTTTACACAACTATTAAAACTATTAAGAATCATGACACAGGACATTCCTGCACAAACACACATGTGATTTTCTCTGTTGTCTGAATGAAGCTGTTAGACACAAATGTAACATGTTCAGAAGCTTTATTGAATGTTTCAGTAAACACAGCACATTGAAAGATGTCACAGTGGTTTGACACACAAGCTCTCTTTCAGTATTGATCTGCTGCACTAGACTCATGAATGATGTCTGACACTCAGATACGACTCATCAACACTCACAGCCGCTATTGTGAATCTTGTTTATGGTGTTTGACTCTACAAACATACACCCCTCTCTCTTCCCAGCGTGCTTTGCTGAGGGTCAGGATGCTATTGCGGCTGTATCGACCGTCCTGCTCATTCTCTTCACTGGTGTGAACCCCTTCAGTGACCTCTGACCCCTCAAGTGTCCAGCTGTTATAGTTTAGTTTCTGTGTACATTCAATAATTATAGTGCACTAGACTGAAGCAGAAGAATCCTGCCCACTTCTTTGCATTGTGATCACGTGCTTCAGTGCTCTGAGAGTGTTTATAGTGCTGTGAGTTTAACACTTCATGACTGACAACACAACACAACACAACACAACACAATCTTCAGCATCACACAAACCAAAAAGAACACAATGAATTTTAGCATCATCTTCATCTGGACACTCACAGTGTTTGCTCAAGGTTTGTGTAGTAACATTTTTATCGTGATTGTTCATTCATTGAAGAATGAAATCTTCATTTGTTTCAGTGTTGTCTTATATTTCATTCTTGTTGTTTCTTTCAGAGTGTAGAGGACAGTACACTGTTACTCAGAGTCCATCAATAACAGCAGTTCAACCAGGACAAAGTGTTCAAATAAACTGTAAAGTCAGCAGTGCAGTATACACAGATAGTAATGGTCCCCGAATGAACTGGTACTTACAGAAACCTGGTGAAGCTCATAAACTCCTCATATATTTCGCAAAAACCCTCCAGTCTGGAGTATCATCTAGATTCAGTGGCAGTGGATCAAACACAGATTTCACTCTGAGCATCAGTGGAGTTCAGACTGAAGATGCAGGAGATTATTACTGTCTGAGTTATCACAGTGATCCAGTGTTGACACAGTGATAAAAAGTCGTACAAAAACCTCCGTCAGTCAGACTGAACAGTGACTGCACTGATACACCTGACACATACTGCAGCTGCTGAGGGGAAAAGTTATATTATAATGATTGTGTTTTATATTGGATTATATTTAGACAAATATTTACATAATCACACTATAGGTCAAAAGTTTTTGAACAATTCAGTAAAATGTTTCTCATTATTCAAAAGAAAATATTTGATCTGAAGGTGTATGCTAAAATGTAAGAAAGAGCTTTTATAGACAAAAACATAGTTTTGCAAATATAAATGTCAATTTTTTTCAGGTACAATTTTTTTTTCTTTTTTAATTTATGACATTGACTGAATAATGAGATGATCATTTAAGAGCTCAGAGTAAATGGAAACCTGAAGAAGTTTCTTGATACGAGGCAAAATGTGACTACACTAAAGGTACTAAAATATAAAAGTTGTGTTTTTTAGTTGCAACACAATTCCTTTATAGTTACGATACACGTCCCTTTGTTTTTTTCATTATTTTGTTTTTTTTCGTCTTATTCTAAATTGTCGAAAATATGAATAAGTAAATATGTATGTGTTGAAAAAATGTGGACCGGTAGTGTATACATGAAAAAAAAAGTATTTCTCACACACATCATCAATACATCTACTTAAAATAAACACACTGAACTCTTCTTGTTCAGGCCCTTGTGATCTCTAGGCTGGACTACTGCAATGCTCTTCTTTCTGGTCTTTCTTGTAAAGTCAATCAAACACCTCCAGCTGGTTCAGAACGCAGCAGTGTGACTCATCTTCCAGGAGCCCAAAAGTGCCAATGTGACGCCCTCTTCATGTATTTGGTTCAACAATATAGTTGATGATGTTACACAGATGGCGGACTAATAACGTCTACTGTACAAATTAATTACAGAACTAATAAATCCATTCTGATCAAATTAATGTCAGATTATTGCTGTAAAAAGCATCTAAACAATCTATTTTAGTTCTCTAGTGTTTCATTTCCTCCTGTTTCTTTCATTTTCAGATTTCCACTTTTATAATTTCAGATACCCTGGAGTCCCAGAGCATAAACACATGTACTTTTTAAAAACAGCTTAATTTCTCTTGACGAAAGACGTAAAATAGTATTTATATTTAGAATGCATACAGAATGTTCATTTTGCATGTCACACTAAAACAAAACGACACCTCTAGAGTGCTAACTCTACAACCTTGCAATACTGTAAACAATACTTTTGGGAAAAGCACCCAAGAATGGTTCAGTGAAGAGTTGTAATATGAATACTGAAGGAGTCACACGAGAATGAAGCATCAATGAGTGTGTTTACATGCACAATAAACTGAGAACAAGTATATCGTGTTGAAAAAACATCATATGCTGGGTTAGGTATGTTTTGATGTCGGTTTGCTGGTTTCTGCTGGTCTAAGATGGTCATGTGCTTGTCGGTTTAAGCCAACACGTTCTCACTTCCAATTCGTCACATAATGAAGCTTGGTCAGGATCCCTTTGGCGTCATGTTTTGACTTGCAGGGATTCCTATAGATTTTTGACCTGAGGCCGCGGCATTGACATTTGAGTTTGGTTTATGTGATGCAATCAACCTCTTATTTAATTATTTATGCATTTGTTTGTTTGTTTATTGTTTGATGGATTGATTGTTTAATTGATTATTTGTGTATTTATTATTTTTATTTATTTATTAATAAATCAAGCAATCAGTGGCTGATGTGACGTCATTGAGAACCTTTAGAATTGTAAGGTAACATTAGCAATTTCGTGACGCAGTAAATAACAGCAGATGTTATAAAAGTATAACGTGCTGCAGCACATGTGAAGGCTGGTGAAGTTAGGTTAGCTTATTAAATTCAAGCTTGTTTCTTTTTTCCACATATAATAATGCAAGATAATATCATGGGACATTGTGGGATTTTTAATAATGATGTGTTTTCAGTTACCCATATTTCAGTAAGTTAGCTCGATCACAACACTGTAGCCATTTATAAATGTTCAGATGAAGAACAGTTTTGCCAGATTGGTGTTTTTTTCCAGTAATTGATCAAAATCAACACAAAATTATATTGTAAACACACAAATCCTACCAATAATAAACTATACAAATTAATTTATAACTGCAACAATATATTGTGGCTCATCATATGGCATAATAAAGCAACTTAAATTTACATTTATGCATTTGGAATACGCTTTTATCCAAAGCGACTTATATTGCAATTTCCAATATCCTATAAGAATTAAAAGGGTACAACAGAAATATCAAAAGGCTACCTGTCCAAGCTCATTTTATTTAATGTAGTACAACTCAAATCTGCCCGATCTGCCAACACTGATGAAGAAAAGACTGGTAAAAATGTAAGCAGTTCAATATTTTATTTCTCTCTCTATGATGTGGCCTTTATAAACTTAATCTTATTTCATTCTATATCTTAAAAAAGTGCTAAAGAGAAACAATAAGTTGTGTTATCTGTCAAATAATGAGTCAGACATGTTGGTAATAGTAGCAACTGAAATAATACTGGCCTTATCTGAAATTATACTTTGATCGTATAAAAAACAAGATTAAATTTAAACCTTAAAATAAATTGATTTATTCACTTCTAGTGTATCTAATTATTATGTGGGTTTAATGTGTAATAACTGCTTTTATTAATTTCAGGTGCTGAAATTTGTGACAGTTGGTTACAAGCATAACAAAATAAAAAGGCTTCAAATAAGTGGGTTGCAGACATGATTACCCATCTGCACCCAACTACTGTCACAAGAATGATTTTGGAGAAGATGCAAAGTGTTCATGAATTTATGCTGACTAAGAGTAAGAGCAAGATTTGTGTTCAGAAATAATAATCATTATTTAAAATACATTTCTTTGTTAATGTAATACAGGTTTGAAATACATTTAAACTTGTATTAAAGCTCCACAGAAGCTGGACAGTGACATCCCCATAGCAGAGCACCAAAACAGCCCCAGTCAGGAGCAGTGCAGAGGTTCCATTTAGGAGCCTCACCGTGGAACAGCCGTGGAGCAGCCTGAAAGCGAACTTACCACACTCCCTGCAAATCGCGGTCCAACGCCATGCCCCACAAACGCATGAAAGCACACAGATACGATCAGAGACAACATTACTATAAAACATCACATGTTATTAACCAATGAGAAAACTTCACAGTACCGGTAGTAAAAGTACCAGGAAGGAAGGTCAGGTTGTTTGCCTGACATTCTCGATCTGTCTGCGTAGCGTACGTGAATGCGTTGATGACGTATTCTGTCTGCACAAGCCGGGTGCACAGAGGTATGCAAATACATGTTGACTGGCAGGTAGGAAAGCCAATAGAAACGCTTGGAATCAGCATTTAAATTTGACTTACATTTCTTGTGCCTATGCCTTCCACAGTATGTATAAATGCATACAAAATACATATAGACTCATTAACTGAATGCTTGCAGACTTTCAACAAGCATAACAAAACAACTAATTCTGAAGACCTATGATCACCTATTGCACCTTTAAGCTGAAGGCTTTTGGATACCCAGCCCAGTGCATTTTTGCTTGATCCACAAAAAGCAGGAACAAAGTCACTCAGACACAAGTGGAGAGGACCACAGATCACCTCACAAGAAAACTATTAACTTGAGATTTAACTACAAAGCATGACATTCCTTTGTATTGGTCACTGAGGTTACTGAAAATGTATTTGTATCGATAAGAGGAAGGGGTTCAATTCCTGGGCATCAACAACCCCTGAGGGGAGGGCAGAATATCATTCCTCAGGATCTAGCAACAAATGGGGTTTGATAGTTTTGTGTCTTCGCATCACAAAAAACCTTAGTTCTTAGGACTTTTCCAGCTGCCTTACAGTATAATACATTCATTTGTTAACCCCTTCATCCTCGTGTCTGCCTTCAATTGGGTTCTATCACTTCCCGTTCCCTCCCACTTAGGGGCTAGTTTAGATGAAAAGTAAGCATCGGCCTTTGACACAGGATGAGCACGGACCCAAACCAGCTCTCCCATTTGGAACTGAACAAACTTCCGTCTCGCGTTGTAATACCTGGCCTGTTTGGAGTGCGCACTTCTCATGGCCGTAAGAACATCCTGCTTAAGTTGCTGTTGTCGTTCTACGAGGGAATATCCTGTCTGCTCTGGGTTTGGTGGATGAGCAACAAGTCGTTCGAGGGGACCTTTCAACTGTCTGCCCAGTGCTAGTTCAGCAGGAGAGTGTCCTGTGGTTTCGCTGAAGGCAGTGTTAATAGCGAAATGAAACTCAGCGAGCCACCTATCCCAGTCGCGATTGCTTCCACCTACAAAGGATGCGATCATGGTCTTAACGGTTCTGTTGAATCGCTCTGTGAGATTTGTTTGAGGGTGATAGCTGGTGGTGAGCTTCCTTGTTATTCCCCATTTCTTACATAGATCCTCCATCAGTTGGCTTAGAAACTGAGGTCCACGGTCAGACAGTAAGAACTTTGGAACTCCCCACCTTGTTAGCACCTCTTCTTGCAAAATCTTGCAGATTCGGTGAGTCTTGCGGTCTCTGATAGGGAAGATCTCTACACATTTGGTAAAATAGTCGACCACTACTAGAAGATACACATTCCCTTTTTGCTTTTAGGAAGGGGCCCCATGAGGTCCACTCCTAACATGTAGCCTGGCTCCTCTACTTCTGTGGATTGGAGGAAGCCAAAGGGTTTGGTGTTACCAGGTTTATATTTCTGACAGACCGTGCATTCCTTCACGTGCTTCCATACGTCTTTGCGAACCTCGGGCCACCAGGCAACTTCTAAGATTTTCCGAAGAGTCTTCATTCGCCCAAGATGTGCCCCCAGGGGGCTGTTGTGAAAGTAATCCAAAAAGGTTGCGACTAGACTCTCGGGCACTACAAGCTGGTACTTTATGCCGACAGCACAGGGTGACACTCTGTACAACACTCCATGCTGGTCTTCCCATCTGATGCGGTCACCCTCATCTGTGATTCCAATTTTCCTCTTCAATTCACTCACCCCAACATCCAAAGCTTGAGCTTTTAGTATTTCTTCAATAGTTGATGGAGTATCCAAATTCCAATGTGAGGATTGGTCGCCCACAAACACTGCTAAGGAGACATTGCAACTCTGAGTTCTAGACAAGGCATCAGGCACTACATTCATCCTTCCCTTGCGGTACTGTACCTGGAAATGAAAACGCTGAAGCCTCAAGGTCCATCTCGTCAGCAGAGACGTAGTTTTAGGAGAGTTAAAAGCCCAGGTCAAAGCAGCATGGTCTGTACACACCACAAAGGGAACTCCTTCCAGGTAGTGATGCCACTTTTCGACAGCCCATATGACTGCAAGACATTCTTTTTCTGAGGTTGAATAATTCGCCTCGGCTCCTCTCAGACCCCTCAAGGCATATGCAATCACCTTTTCCTCTCCTTTGATGTTCTGAGTTAGAACCGCCCCCAGGCCAAATGAACTAGCATCTGTCTGGACCTGAAATGGTTGCGACAGGTCAGGTTGATCTAATACAGGGGCGTGTTGCAAAGCATATTTGAGATTCTCAAAGCTTAACTGGGTTTCGTCAGTCCATGCCCACTTCACACCTTTCCTCTTGAGTTGATTCAATGGGACAGCCAGTTCAGCAAAGTGGGGAATAAATTTGTGGTACCACCCAACTAACCCCAGGAATCGCTGAAGTTCCAACAGGTTTTTCGGGATTGGGTACTCACTGATGGCAGCGACCTTGTCAGAGTCAACTTTTACTCCCTGCTTAGACACCACATGTCCCAAAAACTTGAGCTCTTCTTTCATGAAGTAGCATTTCTTAAGATTTAAGGTAAGATTTGCCTCCTTCAGTTTTTGGAAGATAGCTTCAAGATCCTTTAAGTGTTGCTGCTGACTTGGGGAATAGACAATTATGTCATCTATGTAGACGAAGCATACATTTCCTCTAAGTTTACCTAACACTCTCTCCATCAACCTCTGGAACGTAGCCCCGGCATTTTTTAGCCCGAAGGGCATGGTCAAGAAATTAAACAACCCAAAGGGGGTTATGAAAGCGGTCTTCTCCCTGCTGCTTTCTTCCATTTCGACCTGCCAATACCCCGATTTTAAGTCAAGTGTACTAAAATAACTGGCACCCTGTAATGACTCTAGTATTTAATGGATGAGCGGCATCGGGTAAGCATCTTGGGGGGTTTTGGAGTTAAGATGGCGATAATCAACACAGAACCTTAGACTTCCATCCTTCTTTGGAACAAGTACTACCGGAGATGCCCAAGGGGATTGAGAAGGCTCGATAATGCCTTCCCGCATCATCCTATCAATTTCGCCTTCCATCACCTCTTTCTTTAAGGGAGAAGCTCTATACGCTTTCGACCGTATTGGCAGATCATCCGTTGTTATAATCCGATGAGTAGCTTGTTTAGTTCTCCCTAGACCCGAACAGACCATAGCCCATTTATTTAAGAGGGGTTGGATTTCTGGTTGGTGTCTTGATATGACGTCCTTTATGCTAGTTGCTGATGCCATCTCAATCTCTCCGCCCTTCGCAGTTGGTACAGCCATGAACAAAGAGGTAACCTGTTCCCTCTTTAGAACGCATGACTGCTCCCACTGAGGCTGCTGGAGAAAAGGGTATATTCTAACTTGCCCTTTAACCATCAACTCATAGCTGATAGTGGCAACATTCAATTGTACCCTGGTTTGTCTCAGGAAGTCCAGTCCAAGGATCAGGGGAAATGCCAGCTGCTCATTTGACATTATATAGGTGTCAATAGACCAAACCATTCCATGCCAATCGTAATCCACAAGGGTTCTACCCTCTGACACATGAGCCTTTCCATCGGTCACAATGAAAGTCTTACATGAACCCTGCAGCAGGCGATCTTCTGTTTTTTTCACCACTTCCCATAGCTGTTTTTTCATTAAGGAATAGGTTGAACCAGTGTCAACAATGGCTTCGATGTGGTAATTCCCCACACCTACAACAACTTTTAGCAGAGGTGGTGTAGTTGTTTGAATCAATGAGACATGTTGAACGGAGGTACTTGGCGACTTGGGTAGTTGATCACGCCGGAATGCCGCACTCTTCTTTCCTTCATTTGTTCCCTTGAGCTGGTTGACTCGAGCCCAGTAATCCTTCTTTGAATTCAAATCCCTCTCCACTAAAGACCCCACTTTAACCAGCTACTCCACGGTGTGCACAGCCCCTCTTAGACTACTTGCCAGGGAAGGGTTACAACTATTGAGAACTCGCCTCACTACCTCCTCTTCTGGCAAATCGTTCTTCCATCTCAAGCACAGGGCCCTATAATCGTATGCAAAGTCGCGGATACTCTGGTTTGGGTCTTGAACCATAGCCTTGACCTTGTCTTCCAACTCAGCCTGGTAATCAGTAGAAAGGAAAGCAGTCATAAAGGAGACTTTGAACTCATCCCAGTTGTGTATCTTTAACTTTTCAGCCACCCACCAACTCCTCGCTGGGCCAGTTAGTACTGCATTAATGGTAGCTAGCAGTTCCACATCTGTGAGGGGTCTAAGGGAGAGGAAGTTTTCACACTTCTCAATGAACTCCAAGACATCGCAAGTTTCACGATGTTCTCCAAAGGTGGGAAATTCCAAATTGATAGGTGGCTTAGGAGCTGTTGGAGATGAAATTACAGAGGAAAGGGGCCCTGCCTCTGAAAGACTATGGCTGAAATGGTGGAGCGAAACTGGGGTACTAGTTGTCTTTATGCGTGCCATTTCTTTCCTCCATTGCTCGGCTCGGCGCTTGAAACAATTCACCGTCTCATTCTCTAAATGGGCCAATGATCTGTTCATTCCAACTTTCAATGCATCGATCCTTTTGTCAAGGGCATCCCTGAAACAGGCTTCCCGATTAACCATACTATCGTTGCAGGCTATGAAATCATTTCTAATTGTTTGCATCTCAGTCTGCAGAGTCTGAAGAGTTGAAGAGAGTATAGTTATTTTAGTTTCAAATGATTCCAGCATTTCCCTACTAGGATTTATCACAGGAGGTTCATCCTCTTTACTTCCTCCCACCTGGCCATGACTGTCAATATACATGTCACTCATCAAGGAACTTAATTCAATGACTGGCACTGGTTCTCTGTATGATAAGCCAGGGGAAGGTTGATAAGGAAGGGACTCTGAACACTCGACATGCTCAGCCACAGCCTGCTCGACAACATTACCAGAGGGGTCATCCATACTTCACAGTCAAAAACCAACAAAGGTAGTTTTAAATATAAAAGGCACAATATCAAACTTCAAACAGTTTCTCAAAATGTTTGCGTCCCCGTACGGGCCACCATCTATAACAAACACAACTTTTTTCAGAAGGGTTTAATTACTATCATGGGAAACGTTTGACCAAATTGTTGCCTTCTACTTGCTGGTCTTACAATAATATCAAACGACAACAAGGTTATTGACATTTAAAGACCCAAACAGACATAGTCCCATGCATGAGAGTTCTTCAATTGAAGCGTTGGATGTGGCTTCCAGTAAATTAATCCACAGGCAAGTAAAAAGAAGAGGAAAAAATAATCAAAGTACTTATCAGTAGGTCGTCTCAGTCCTTTTCTGATAAGATATGGAAAGCAGGTCACAAAAATCCAGATGAAGGCAAAAATAGTTCCAATGTCCCCAAGGTGAAAAAGTAGAATCCACTGCTTTATGGCCACTCAAAACCAAGTTATTCCCCAGCTTATGTTCCTCAGAAGTGCGCCAATTGATCCAGAGCTGATGCTCCCCAAAACATGCCACCTCACCAAACAAGAAGACCTTTCCCAAAATGGCCGCCTTCCCACTATATGGGCAGGCCCGATATAATAAAAGTCCTTTGCAGCCCACAAAAGTCTTCGTATTTTATCTTGCCCACAATGCCAAAAAGAATGTTTAACAGCCAACATATCTTGGTAATGAAAATAATTAACAAACATTTTAGCTTGTGAGACAATCATATATAATTAATCTTTCACAACTTTACCCATAGTAAGTTAGTCTCCTGGAGGCTTTGCTGGGACAGTGTCACAGCACGAGAGGGTGAACGACGTTAGGATGCGTGAGTCTGAGATCCTGAAAAGGGACTTCAAGAGTCTGATCGATACGGTACGCAACGCATCGTATAAAGGCCAGATCCTACCTACCGACGAGGGAATGAAAAGTTCAGTAGACTATTTACGCTTAATCAATGGTTAATGTCATGGTGTATTGAACAGAAGCTGTTCTTTGTTAATAATTTTGATCTGTTCTGGGAGCGACCTAAGCTTTTCAGCCCCGACAGCCTGCACCCCAGCAGCATTGGAGCGGAACTCCTGTCTGACAACATCCCAAAGACGCTATGCACCATTTGACTAGTAAGTACAAACTTTAATCATAGTCTGTGTTCCTCTCACTCAACTGTTAAAAATGTTACTGCTTCCAAATGCATAGAGATTGTGTCTGTCCCCCGAATATAACAACTAAATAATAATTTATGTAAAGGTCAGAGAAAAAACCTTATTGTACATTAAAGCTCCAATATGTAATAATTTTGTAATAAAATTTCCGAAAATAACTTGCACAGTGTGATATATTTCCTCCAGTTGTGTACTTACAATATTTCAAAAGTCTCCAAAGATTTTTTATTTCAGAGAAATTCCGATTTTAAATAACTGGCCGTCCCGGAAAAGAAATGTCGCCTCTCAGTGACGCAATGTCCGCTCTATACTTTGTTCCGGTGTAGACCGGAATATCACATGGTCAAATGCGGAAGTGGTTGTTATGTTATTGCCGCGCCCGCGCGTATTGTTTGGTTGTCGTTGTTATGGATCACGATTACTCTTTGGCGAGTATTGAAGTGCCAGTAAAACGTAAGCGTCCATATTTGGATACACGCAGACTGTGTGACAAACGGAGGAATAAAACCAGGATAAATATCGGCCAGGCGTTTTCGAGATGGAGAGAGCTGCGCGACAATCTTGGACTTGACAGAGACTCTGCTCTCGCGAGTGTATTGATAGACAGGTAATACAAAAACGAATAAATTACCTCATCCGTGATCATGATTCGTTTATCCAATTTAGATACATCCCTATGGTAAAAACGCATTTAAAACGACATCTCCCATCGTCACCTGCTTCATAGTGTCATCAAGCTTCGCCTTTGTTATTGTTGGAAATGCGCCCTCTTGTGGTCAAATACCAAGGTTACATACTGCAGCTTTAAACCTGATGACCATATAATTAATGAGCAAAACCAACTCCTAAAGTTCGGGCTACTTAATATTAGATCACTAAATTCAAAGGCAGTAATTGTAAATTAAATTATCACTAAGCATAAATTTCAATCATTTGAAGTGTTTGTGTTGAACATAATTGTTCCAAACAAAATTATAAAACCATTGCTTTCTCTTACATTGGCTACTAGTTTTCTGAAAGAGTTTGAAGACTTCTTATCGGACCTATTGGTTAACGTTGTGTGGCAAGTCACCCATTTCCCAATCAGCGTCGCCATGCAAACGGAGACAATCAACCCGCTCACCTGGTGGTCGGCAAAACACCTGCCGTGCATTTCCGGTAGATATAAGACCCAGAAGGGGAGAGAACGGTGAGCTACAACTCCGTATGAGATGCGTTTGTTTACCTTGTGCTCTCTTCTCTTTTCCCTTTGTTGAAGATACGAGTGCCTGACGTCCAGCAGATCGAGACCAAAACCTACACTTACCCACGGATCATGTTCATGTTGCAAATAATCCGACCCCCGGGCTAATCACTGCAACCGTGTTCGTCTCATGTCTGTCCTGCCACAGTTGATAAAGTACTGACTGATTGTCAGAGATTTTAATATCCATGTAGATTGCGCTAACGATACATTAGGAGTGGTGTTTAAAATGCTACTTAACTCTTTTGGAGTAACACAATACATCAATAGACCTACTCATCGATGTAATCATACACTAGATTTGATTATATCTTACGGAGCCGATCTAACCAATATCGATAATATACCTCAAATCGACGATGTCACATATCACCATCTTATAACATGTACACAGCGCACTGCAGAAATCAGTCGTTTAGCTTGTTATCCACATGTAAGAACGATCACCTCAACTACTAAAGATAGTTTTGTACAGAACTTGCCAGATCTGACTCCTTTAATAACCTTACCAATATATAAAAGAATTGCTCGATGACATGACCAGCAACATCGGCACTATTTTCTCTAATACATTCGAAGCAGTCGCACCTATGAAGTCAAAAAAGATTAATGAGAAAATCATAGCACCACTCGGGCCCTAAAAAGAGAAACGCATAAACTGGAGCACAAATGGAAACAAACCCAATTAGAGCTCCTAAAATTTGCATGGAAAGAGAGTGCAAACTGTTACAAAAAGGCACTAAAAGCAGCAAAAGCCAAGCACCTCTGTAACCTCATAGAAACTACAATTGCTAAACTAACAAAACTCACCGAACCTTAGTAGCAATGAATTCATGATTTTTTTTACAGAGAATATCTAAAAAACGTAGCTAAAACCAAACCTCCAATTTTGTCTAAAGAATTAGGATCGACCATCACCCCAAAAGAAAAGCTACAGTGTTTTTCTTCTATTAAACTAAATTATTTAAAGAGTAACTACCTGATGCAATTGAGCCCATTTATAACATTATCAACTCGTCAATTAATCTAGGCCATGTCCCAGGACCCTTTAAACTGGCTTTCATAAAGCCTCTTATCCAAGCCCGGATTGGCTAATCGGGAGCACCGGGAGAATTCCCGGTGGGCCGGTCTGTTTTTTTGGCCGCGAGGGCCGGTGTTGTCATGGCACGGTTGAAATGTGGATGCTGCTGTTCCTAGGCTGCCTGCACTCACAGCAGCCCTAATCTTTTTATTTATTATTTTACCGCAGCCCCACTCAGAGTGCAGCCTGCAGGTTAATGATGACGTGATTATCTTTTGACTCCCTGGCCCCGCCCCCGAAAGCCGCGCTGCAAGTTGCTTAAAATAAAAAACCGTCAGAAATAAAAATAGATAACAGAAAGCGCAAAGGCGGCGCTGAAAAGGCCAGAATAAAAAAAGAAGAAAGCTCTAGAAACTGACGCGGCCAAATGTTCTGACCGCATTTTTTCTCAAAACAAATGAAGACGACGAGACGGCCGGTAAGCTAACGTTAAGGTAGTTAGGAATAGGAGCACCGCAAGATGCTAGCGGCCGTGCAAAACAAAGTTGTCTGCAAACCCCCGTTCATGTATCAAACCTTTTCTTGTAGCTCTTCAGCAGCAGCCGCCTCTAGTCCAGTTGAAGTCCAGAAAGAAATCCTCATGTCTTTGGACAATGACACCGTGATAGATAAAGTTGCAGAGACCAGTGCTCTGCTCAGGCGTTTATTAATGTTTTAGGGTTGTCCATGTTTCCTTGAAGCTACACTTAAAGGGTTGGTTATACTCGACGTATTCGCTAGTTCGCCTGGGTGCGCGTGCCAAATACGACGTCAACGCGGTGTGCGCGAAGTTCGCTTCGGGTGAGCGCGAGCTCATTTCGCGTGGCGGCGTGCGTAACATTTTTGGTGACTCGAGTGAACAGTTCGCGCGGCGCCGCAGTCAACATGAAAGCTTTGAAGAGATGTTGGCTGAACATGTACGCCTGTACAGACATCTTTTATCATCAATGTGTCTGTTTTATATTGTATTCAGAATAAAACAATATTTATCAACATTGCTCTTTAGAACTGTTCTTATATCTTCTCATTTTATATAACAAAGTAATCCAATGGGTTAATCTATGGTAATGTACATTTAGCAGTCCCTAACCAACAATATGTAGAAATGTTTCTGCATTATGCACAGAAATGAAAGAGTGAACAAAAAGTTTTAAGTAAAAAGGTATTAAATCAACAAACAATAGTTCGAAAAGCATTTCCCCGTCCATCACACGCATCTGCTTCACAAGAGCGATTTATTCTACATCTTCACGTTTTGTGGCATGCAGTAGGTGAACATTACATCTCCTTTTTCGCCCTTTTTTTTGATAGTAGCAACAACACATAATCTCCTATGTTTCCTTGTCGAGCAGCTGCTCGCAAGACGCCATTCTGAATGATCTGAAGTAATTCCGGTAAAATTCCTACTTTTCTTCTACTTCCTGATGATTTACAGGATGATTTCGTTTGTGCGCCCCCTGTCGTTTCAAAGAATATCTCAACGGCGAACACATCTAGTATAAACGTCTCGTCCGTTTGGGGAGTTGCCGGCGCGGTCAGCGGAGGCTCGCGAAGCAGAGCCAGGCTTGTGTATAAACAGGCCTTATGCAGAGGAAAAAGAGATGAAACAATCATTAGAAAGTTATACTGTGAAAAAAACTCAGATACCAGTTTTATTATTTAACTAATGTTCTCATATTTGTGAAAAATATTTGAAGTTGTAAAGCAGCCGTTTCATTGAATAAGAAATTATAGTGTCATTAGACAGTGCAAAACATTTTATTTTAATCTTTTTTTATTTATTTATTTTGTTTTATGTTTTATTTTTTTCCTCATTTCAATGTTTGGATATTTATGAACACTTATTAAAGAAAATAGATTCTGATATTGTCCTGCTATTTACTGTTCTAATATATCTTCACTGTGAAGCAAAATTTAGGCTATTGTATTTTCACTGAATTTGAAATTATGATATTTTTGAAAAATACAATGAATTAAAAGGCTGTAGAAAACAGTGCGCTATTGCAGACTTATATTCTCAGGTTTTATTTATCATCATTTTAATATAGTCAGTCGTAAACTAAAGTGGGCCGGTCTAAGGCATGAAACTCCAGGGCTGAAAATGAGTTCCAATCCGGCCCTGCTCTTATCAAAAAACAAACTTAGACCCTAATGAACTTGGAAGCTATAGACCGATTTCAAATATTCCTTATTTGTCTAAAATACTAGATAAAGTTATTTCCATACTAGTAATTTCCTTTTTTTAAGGTCTAACAAAACAGAAATATTACTTATCACTCCAAAAACACGTAAACGGAATATCTCAGATTATAACCTGCAAATTAAAGGCTGCACTGTTACTCCAACAAATACAGTTAAAGACCTAGGCGTTATATTAGACGGCAACCTGTCATCTAAAAATCACATCTCAAATAACACAAAAACAGCCTTCTTCCACCTTAGAAATGTTGCCAAATTACAAAATATTTAATGTATTGTTGACGTAGAACTCTCTGGACGGTGAGCTCTCTGCCGTGCTCCTGCCGTGTTCGGCGGTTCCAGCCTCCTTCCTTCCTTTTATTAAACCTTGTTAAATTGGTATTTATTGCTAAACTTACATCACATGACAACAGTTTTAAGTTATAGCTGCATTCAGGGGCCCTGATTGGAGGTTGCTGAGAGGGTGTTTGTGGGGAGTGGGAAGGCTCGTTGGTTGTGGTTATGGGGATTTTATTGGTTGTGGCTGTGTGGGTCTGGTTTGGTCCTGTTTTGTGGTTGATGTCGGACAACAGAGAAATAAAGTTACATCATGCCATTACTATTTTCCCTGGTTGTTCCTCTGTTTTCTGGTGTCGATCACGGAGTGGGACCAGGTTGGACCTGCACAGTTTCAGAGAGCGGGACTTCCTGGGTCGCGGGCGCTCCTCTGATGCCATTAAATTAATTATTTATTTATTCAATATTATTTATAAGAATGATCTTATTTGTTCTATAAACACCATGCACTGTGCTGAGTTTTACCTTTCTGTGTTTTTCTGTTTTTCTTATTTGCTCATATAAAGCTGCTTTGGAACAATGCATATTTTGAAAAGCGCTATATAAATAAAATTGAATTGAATTTATGCTGTATCCTTGTTGAAATTGCAGGGGTTAAACGAGACCTTGTTACAATACTTGTCAAAGTGTGTAAATAAAGTTGAGGTGAAAATACCACAATCTGTCTGACGCCTGTTTTCAGTGCTCGGAAAACAGCTCCTGATCAATAAGCGGAGCAAAAAATGGCTACAGAAACGCCTCAGAGATAAACAAGTGTGATTGTGTCCACCACACGAGAGTTAACGTTAAGCGTTACACGTAAATGCCTTACAAGATGAAAAGCGAAATATACTAAATGGATCAAAATGAATAGGGTGGCGTTGTCAGTCGAAAACTTTTTTTATTGAACCCATTACACTAAAAGTTTTCCCACATTCGACTATGTCTGCAGAAGTATTGGAAGATACCTACATTTTCACAGTACTACACAAAATCTTAAATAATTAAAGTATGTTGCAATTTAACTCTTTCACCGCCATTGATGAGTTATCTCGTCATTAAAAAAAAATGATTCCCCGCCAAAGACGAGTTATTACGGCAATCAGTGTTTGTACTGTTGTACAGCGGATGGCGCTGTTACACACCTTTGGGAAAAAGTACAGAATCCCAGAACCTAGAGCGTATGTTTCTTATCGGTTTTTAATGATTGTTCTGAGTGTAATCTGGGCGGAAACAAAAAACGTTCGACAGAGTGATGAATAAAGAACAAATGAAGATAGTAGAACATGTCTTTTTTTATTAAAAGCAGGGACTGTTCTTTCATTGGACGTATTGTTTGTCCATATATTCCTTACAGAAAATGTACTGTGAGCTATTAAAGTTTGGTGAAAATGTTAAAAAACGCTGGCGTAGGCTGGCAACTTTTTTCAAAAATGCTGGCGGCGAAAGAGTTAACAGTTTAATTTGAAGTTACATCGGGGTTAACAGTGTAAATGAACTGTGGATGGTCACTGCACACGAGAAACCTGGCTGTCAAGGATTCACACATGAGACTGTCATGACCTTGACCACAAGAAACTGGAAGACAACCTGACAAAAAGGACACGATCATGACACCTGGCAAGTCTCAAACTTCCATGTAAATGTTTTGCATGTAAACACTTGAAAAAAGAATTGGTTTATAGATTTTGTATAAGAATTTTTATAGATATCCATTAATTTAGCCCATGTAAACGCACACAATGTGTCTTTTATCAGAGTTAATTTATGTTTATAAAACATTTATAAGGTCAGTATGATGTGTATGAGTCCAAATCATGAAGAATGTGTCAAACAAGTGAAAGTGACTTGTGGTTATTCATTTGACAGTTTGGTTTAGAAATTGACTTCATCTGCAGGTGTTTTCATGGTTCATTGAGTGATGTT
Source organism: Triplophysa bombifrons (assembly GCA_029783895.1). NCBI lineage: Eukaryota > Metazoa > Chordata > Actinopteri > Cypriniformes > Nemacheilidae > Triplophysa > Triplophysa bombifrons. The sequence continues at coordinate 3,864,779 of CM056465.1, forward strand.
TATTTATAAAAAAGAGCTGATGTTCTGATCTGTCACAAAAGACAAAATGAGTCATGAAGATTCAATATGATTTTATTTGATGAATTTTGATGAAACACAATCAGCAGTGAATGAATAAAGCACACATGCACTGGTTTGTAATGTTGTTTGTGAAAAGCAGAACAGATGTCAGATGAGAGAGAGAATGAATGTAGAAACACATGTGAGACATGAGTGAGACTCAGATGAGAACAGAAGTCAGAGGAGAGAGAGAGAGAGAGAGAGAGAGAGAGAGAGAGAGAGAGAGAGAGAGAGAGAGAGTCTAGTGTGAACACTGATCATCTCTCCTGAATTCTCCAGTGACTGTATGACTGGGATCTTTGTGTTTGGCCTCACAGCTCACTGAGAGCACTGAGCTCCACTCCTGCTCAGAGAGAGTCAGACTGCTGCTCCAGCTGTACAGACCGTTCTTCTCCAGGAGCCCAACACTGCTGTCCTGAGATCTGCTGCTCCCGTCCACCTTCCACATCACACTCCAGTCTGAGGGGAAACCCTTGTTGAGCACACACATCAGTGTTGCTGTTTTCTTTGTGGAAATCTCTTCACTGGAGGGCGGCAGGACGCTCACTTTAGGACGAGTGAAGCCTGACAAACACACAATAGTCACAAACTTACAGAGAGAAACAAACAACTTCACTCTCTACATGATAAACATAAAAGAGCAGAATTATAAATAAGTTCATGTTATAGTCTTATGTCATTTATCTCTTTCGTTCATGTTGATCTGAATGTTTATACAGAATTGACAATTATTACAACCACTTTTACAATCAAAATGAAACTAATCTTAAATCAATGTAGAAAACATATTACCTCACATATACTCATTTAATGAAGTATTAAAATATACACACTAAACATAACATACCTGTAACATCAACTGTTTAAAAAAAAATCATAACACACAAATAATCGTTTATCAAATGTATAACTTACTATATTTTAAATATACTAAATAAATACAGGTTTAAACCATTTTTGTAACACAAATTACTTTTCATTTGATGTTTTTTTTTTCCTAGTGCAAGTTTTCTACAATTTATTGCAGACAAAACTAATTGATTTAAAAAAAAAGATTGTGAGCCTTAAAGGGATAGTTCACAAAAAAATATTATTCTGTCAAAATTTACTCACCCTGAGGTTTTCCAAACCTGTAAACATTTCTTAGTTCTGATGAACAAAAAGGAATAAACTTAAAAAATGTCTGTAACCAACCAAGTCTCATCCCCCTTTACTGCTGCAATAAGGAAAATAAATACTATGGGAGTCAATGGGGGATGAAATTGGTTTGGTTACTGACATTCTTCCAAATACCTTTCTTTGTGTTTAGCAGAACAAAGAAATGTATACAGGTTTAGAACAACATGAGGGTGAACAAATGATGAGAGAATTTTCATTAATGGCTGAACTATGCCTTTAACAAAATCTATTATGTAGAAAATAAAACTCAAGAGTGTATGTTTCAAAAGATGAAAGTGCACTAGTACACAAAGTTATTTATTAAACCACATAAATATGCTAAAACATTCATTTTATTTTATATTTATATTCAGAAATCTATTGTATTAATATTATTATTGAAGTAATTTACTTACTGCCAACATCCAGTCTGGTGCCGCTGCCGAATGTGTACCACAGTGATACAAACTAATAGAGCGACTGTACAAAAACCTCTGAACGCTTCAGTAACTGCACTATAAACACATCACAAACACATCTTTACACTTTATCACACATTCACACAACATATACATTACATTTCATTTAATTTTGTTTATTTATGTATTCTTTGCATTTTGGGGTGAACTATACATTTAACTATAATATAAACTAATTTACAAGTGAATTGAATCTCATATTCTCAAATCTGAAAGTGTGAACAATTTATTAATATTCAAAGATGAAAACATCCAAAGATTTACAAAGTAACCTTATTGTCACTCTTTCATAAAGCTGCTGTCCTGTGTATCTCCATATTCTGTGTTTTTTATTTTACACCAACATTACTGTGATGAATCTGCTATGAGCATTAGCAGATCACCAAAATAGTCCATAGCCAGAAACAGGGCACAGTGGTTTTCAGTTGTGAGAGTCTTTATTGTATTTTGCTAAAGCAAGATAAAATGTGATCAAGCCTCATCAGAGGTATAAAAATGATGAAGTCTATTTCCAGTCAGGTTACATTACAGGCGATAGAAAGAATTCAAATGTATAATCGTGATAGAGCCTCTCAACTAACAGAGGACCAAACAACAGCACCACCGTTCCAGGATACTTTACATAACTTCCCCTAGATAAGGCATACACTGAATTTATAAGAGGTGGCCGGCACCACTTAAACAAAAGAGAATAAACAAAACCAAACAAATTCTAAAAACAATAAATGTATACATGCATTTAGATTGCATTATCCTATACATTTGTACATAGGTATTTGTAATCCCCTGGGATCAAACTCACAACCTTGTGTTGTTAACACAATGCTCTCACCACTGAGCTACAGGAAATATGGTAGTAGAGTAACAACACAAACTTTAGAATGAACATGATACCTTTAACTAAATTAAGAGCCATGGATAAACTTTAGTTAATGCAAAATAATTCTATTAACAAAATCACATTAATCTGGACATCCCATTTTCTCTTATACATTGAAGATGGTACATTCTCACTTCCTTTAGAATTCCCATAAAACAGTTAAACTTCCTGCCTGAACCTCTTTGTCACTATGCTGGTCTGCTCCCACAATACAGGTACCAAACATTTCTCAGTAAAATATAAGAATTATTATAAGTTCAATCATTGATTATGTTTTAAACATTACTGTTTTAGCTGATTTTAATGTTTTTAACTTTAAGCCAAATAACTAAGCCTGTGCACTGACTCAGTGTAATGACAAATAAAGATATTAAAACAATCCAATATGGTAAAGTCTTCATTTATTAATCAATGCAAAGATGAAAATATAAGAATCTTGTTTGGGATAAAAATCATGTGTGGCATAAATCCTGGCCATCACAATTACACACAAATAATGAATAACTATTCACCATTACAAATCATTACACACTTGTTCAATAATCACTACACATAATCACAGAAAACAAAATACAACCAATGTGCAGAAATGAACATTAAATGATAAAACATTGTTTGAGTGTGTTGATGTAAATGTAGAGAGTGAGTTTGCATTGTGATCACGTGCTTCAGTGCTCTGAGAGTGTTTATAGTGCTGTGAGTTTAACACTTCATGACTGACAACACAACACAACACAATCTTTAGCATCACACAAACCAACAAGAACAACAATGACTTTCAGCATCATCTTCATCTGGACACTCACAGTGTTTGCTCAAGGTTTGTGTAGTAACATTTTTATCACGATTGTTCATTCATTGAAGAGTGAAATCTTCATTTGTTTCAGTGTTGTCTTATATTTCATTCTTGTTGTTTCTTTCAGAGTGTAGAGGACAGTACACTGTTACTCAGAGTCCATCAATAACAGCAGTTCAACCAGGACAAAGTGTTCAAATAAACTGTAAAGTCAGCAGTGCAGTGCATGGTGGAACTCACTTAGCCTGGTACTTACAGAAACCTGGAGAAGCTCCTAAACTCCTCATATATGGAGCAACAACCCTCCAGTCTGGAGTATCATCTAGATTCAGTGGCAGTGGATCAAACACAGATTTCACTCTGAGCATCAGTGGAGTTCAGACTGAAGATTCAGGAGATTATTACTGTCAGAGTTTACATTATATCAACAGTAAATGGGTGTTGACACAGTGATAAAGAGTCGTACAAAAACCTCCGTCAGTCAGACTGAACAGTGACTGCACTGATACACATGACACATACTACGGCTGCTGAGGGGAAAAAGTTAATTTATATTGGATTATATTTAGACAAATATTTAAATAATCACACTTTTTGTCAAAAGTTTTTGAACAATTCAGTGAAATGTTTCTCATTATTAAAAAGTAAAAGCTTGTAAGAAAGAGCTTTTATAGACAAAAACTTAGTTTAGCAAATATAAATGTTATTTTTTTCAGTTACAAAACAAATGTTTTTTTGCATAATGAAGAAAGAACAGTCAAGAGCTCAGAGTAAATGGAAACCTGAAGAAGTGACTTGTCATAATGTGACTATTCTAAAGGCACTAAAATATAAAAAGTTGTATCTGAAGAAAAAGTTGCATCTGAACGCTATCTATTTTGGTTCTCTAGTGTTTCATTTCTTCCTGTTTCTTTCATTTTCAGATTTCCCCCGGAGTCCCAGAGCATATGCACATGTACTTTTCAAAAACATCTCTTGACAAACGAAAAGACGTAAAATAGTATTTATATCTAGAATGCATATAGAATGTTTCTTTTGCTCAAGAGCATGTAAATGTACATGTCACACTGAAACAAAACGACACATCTAGAGTGCTAACACTACAACTTTAGAATACTGTTTACAAATGTTTGTTAGAAAGATGGTTTTGGGAAACACTGAATTGTTGAACTATGCTGTCAATGAAGGAACTTGCGACCATAATTGGTAACAACACTTTTTGGGAAAAGCACCCCAGAATGGTTCAGTGAACAGTTGTAACGCGAATACTGAAGGAGTGACACAAGAATGAAGCATCAATGAGTGTGTTTACATGCACAATAAACTGAGAACAAGTAAGACCTGTTGAAACAAACAGCATATGCAGTGTTACGTATGTTTTGATGCTGGTTTAAGCTGGTCATGTGCTGGGGCATCATTTATAAAAATGTGTAGAAACCTTCCTAAAAGTGAACTTACGCTATAATGCTGAAAAGGGCGTACGCAAACAGTAATTGAGATATTAATTTGTGCGCATACCTGCATTCAATTTTCCCTTTACAAATCACAGATTACCTGCGCATGTGTGTACGTGAATCAGCCTCATATCTTGCCCTGTACACGCCCATTTTTACCCATAAATAGTCAATGCAAAGCACCTCATGAATGCTTATTCGTATTTTAAAAATTCTCCATCCAATCCATTTGTTAAGCCTGATGTCACGCACCATTATAGATGTAAACCGTTTCCGGATTCAACCGCTATCAGATACCATAGAACAATAACTTAAAAATATGTAAAACCCTGATCATATCCTTTATCTCCGTAACAAAATCACAAATGGCCACACAAGAGAGTCACTGAGATTTCCATATTAATAATTGTTATAATTACGTTAAAGCCAAAGAAGGGCAGCATTTATATGTTTACAGCATTTAGACTGATCATGAACACCTCATTAAAATCACATCATTAGTAAGCGGTGCCCTACACCTGAGATAAAGTTTGAATACATCATTGTAAAAGAAAAATGTTTCATCATTCCGGTTTTGTTATGAACATAGTTAGGACTGATAACGAGAACATAAAGAGAAACGATCGTGCGAGAGTTGAATGGCTGTATTTCCAGACTTTGACATTTGATGATTATAAACAGTATTTAACAACATTTATTTAGCTGTTTATTTAGCCGTCCAATATTCTATGCAGTCGGATCATCTCCTCCCCATGCGCTCATAGTGTGATGGTGAGACAGCGCTGATTAAATATTTAGATTTAATTTTTAATTAAGATTTGAGTTGGATTTTACAAGAAGATCAATACAAGCGCAAATAACTCTCCAGGTTTAATCTTCATGATAATAAAATGTTCGTACGCATGGATCAGAGTTTGAGTGCATGTGCGCACAATTTTCAGTCAAGTTTGTTTTTATAAATCCCATCTTTTGCTTGGGAAGTGGTGTATGCCTCTTTCAGGGCATGTTTTGTGCGTACTAACGGTTATAAATGAGGTCCCTGGTCCTTAGCTGGTTTAGGTTGGTCCTGGGCTGGTTAAAACTGTTAAGGACCCAGCACATGACCAGGTTAGACCAGCACAAACCAGCATAAAAACATACCAAACCCAGCACATGATATTATTTTTCAACAGGGAGTTCATGTTAACGTGTAAAACGGTTTTCTTTAATCAGGAAAAGGTCATAAAGGGTGTAGGCAAAACCAGCTCGGCAGAGGTAGTTTTTTGCGTTGTATGTTAATGTGCTCATATCTGACAGCCCATGATTATTAAATGCCTAAAACAAAATAAGCAATAAACTAACACATAAACGTCCACCCTCGAATCATGCAGTTGATGTAGAAGCAACAAAGTGAAAAATATTTATACATATTATTGCATATGCAAGTTCTGTGGACATGAATAACAAATACAGCTTCTGAATGATTTACACGCTGCATTTTAAATTGCTAGACAGACTCTGGATGGTGATGTGAAAACTGGAAAACCACCTGACTAGAAGGACAGGATCATGACACCTGGCAAGTCTCAAACTTCCATGTAAACCCAGTTCCCTTTCTGTCGGTCTCTCGACGTTGTGTCGAGAACGACAGATGGGGTTCACCCTTGAGAACCAATCAATTCTGACTACTATAGAAAAGGCCAATGAAATTTGGCGAATGAAATTTGCATGCCGGTCTCCGCCCCCGGATGTCCGGAGGTATAAAAGTAAGCCGCGTGCAGCATTCATTTACCTTTGTTCTTCAGAGCCTTCGCTCATGACTACGAACAGAACGAATTCAATGAATTCTTCTTCTTCTACATTGCCGGATATACGACGTAGAGCAGCGGATCGTCCCTACCTGCAGCGACCTTCCCCTGGGCGTCTTGGCGGTTCCGGAGGTGTTAGAGATTTTTTCTAAAAACGTCCTTTTCAGGACTGAGCATTCTCCAGTGCGGCATGTCCCGCTGTTCTCTTAGGTGCGGCACCCTCATCGAGGAGGGGAATGGACACGATCGCTGCATTAGGCGTCTGGGCGTCCAGCACGCTGAAGCAGCGTTCGTTGACACATCTTGTCCGCACTGCAGGCAGATTGTCATTCAGAAGTTGTGGTCACAGATGGCTGTCTTCCTACGGGAACCAGCCACCATTTCGTCTGCTACCCAGGCTGTGACATCTCTGGCTACGGCCCCGATGACCACCCACGTTAGCAGCGTTAGTGATATGGGGAACTCTGCGAACGTAAACCTGCCAGCCAAGTGCTCACGGGCCGATCGCACCACGATTCGCTCTTCTGAACGTTCCCCAACGGGCGGTGGCATACCATCCGGATCCTCAAGCACACACTTGAAAACGATGTGTGACGTAGATGAGATGTCGCTCGCACCATTGGAGGGAGACTGGCATCCGACTATGACGAATCCAAGCTCCACCCCAGCGGTCGAGTTCAGGAGGAAGCAGAAGTGATGTCATCCGTGCTAACCCGGGGATACGTGGTTCCTGAGGTCGGAGCGCGGAGCAAACCGTGCCCACCCCGGGTGCCATGTTTTTCCCGGAGGTGCATGAGGAGCTGTTTAAAACTTGGAACGCTTAACTCACGGACCGTTCCAGTGAAACCAGCTCCGGCTCCCTTACTTCCCTCGATGGTGGGGCAGCCAATGACTACGTTGAGATCCCCCGGGTGGAACGTCTGCCCACGGTGCACCTGTGCCGCGGACGGCTACCACCTGGGGGGAATCGGCCACACCTACCGTCCAGAGAGCGCAAGACTTCGGCATCACTGGTGTCGAAAGCTTGCGATGCCGCGTGCCAGACTGCCTCCTCTCTACGCCATGGCCATCCTGCAGGTCCGCCAGGCCAGGGCGCTAAGAGAGCTCCACGATGGTAAGGCCGACCCGGGTATAATGCAGGATCTCCGTGCCGCCGCTGACAGCGCTCTACGGGCGACCAAGGCGGCGGCACGGGCCCTGGGTCGGACGATGTCCACGGTAGTCCAGGAGAGACACCCCCGGCAGTACCATGCGCAGAAGAGTGACACCAAGGAAGTCCGCTTTCTTGATGCACCCATCTCGCAGGGTGGGTTGTTGGTAACACCATCGTGGACTGCGCTCAGCAGTTTTAGATGGTGAAGCAGACAGTGTCAATTAGCCACATTTTTTCATGCCGCGATTCGGCCGCCTAGAGACCTCAGAGATCCCGCTTCCCGGCAACCCAAGACCCCTTCGACATCGGCTCCGTTTCATGTGCCCCCACAGGCGGCACCCCGGAAGCAGAGGTCAAGGGCGAAACCTCCACCCCGTCAGCAACCATCTCGCGAGAAGGGACACTGACGGGAAGACCCCAGGGAGAACAACATCGGGCCAGACCTTCACAGCCACGGCTCTGATCGGTTGGTACGGGGCGACTCCTGCCTCGTCACCAAAGCCGGGCCCTTTTCAGGGCCTGGCGCCCACTTAATCACAGAGTTTTTTCGTTCTCCCCAGGTGTATTTGCAGCCGATCGCACACTCCACTGGACTGTGCTCGGCAAACCGACCTCTCACCCTGGCGAGGCGTGAGGTCGTACACATGCGACAGCTGTCACCACTCTCAAACTGACAGTGCATGCCGTTGTCCCGCCAGGCAGGCAAAAAGGCGGAGCCAACCTTCCCTCCGGGGACCCCCCGCGACAGACGGTTAGCTCCGCCTGCCGACAAACCACCCCCCGTGGGAATGATGAAGCAGACCGTCCCCTTGGTCACCCTGTCACAGTCCCTGGGAGCTTGAGAGCTGCCCACACTGTCTCGCTGGCTAATGAGGGCGGTCCGTCTTGGTTTCTCGATCCAGTTCGCCAGAGACTCTCCCAAGTTTCGGGGCATCATCTCTCCCTCTGTCAGAGGCAGGGACGCCTTCGTACTTTGGGCAAAACAGGCGTCGAGTTTGTCCCTCAAAACCAAGATGTTCAGTGGGTCACGACCCACACTTCATCGTTCCCAAGACGGTGGGTTGCGCCCCATGGGTCTGCGTACCCTGAACAAAGCACCTTCACAAGCTGCCATTCAGGATGCTCACGCAGAGGCGCATCCTGACATCCATCAGGTGTCAGGATTGGTTCGTTGCAATCAACCTGAAGGACGCTAACTTTCATGTCTCGATCCCCCTCGACACCGGCCGTTCCTACGGTTCGCGTTCGAGGGGCGGGCATATCAGTACAGAGTCCTGCCTTTCGGTCTGTCCCTGTCTCCACGGGTCTTCACTAAGGTCGTGGAAGCCGCCCTTTCTCCCCTCCGGGACAAAAGGTGTGCGGGTACTAAACTATCTCGACGACTGGCTTATCTTGGCACACTCGCGAATGAGAGTGAGATCTAGATCGATTGGGATTTCAGGTCAACCGAGAAAAGAGCAAACTCTCCCCAGGGCAGAGCATCCTCTTTCTCGGTATGAAACTAAACTCTGTCACCATGACAGCGCAGCTGTCCGCAGCACGAGACCAGTCAGTGTTGAACTGGAGGCTCCTGGGACACATGGTGTCCTCCGCGGGAGTAATACCCCTCGGATTGATGCAAATGAGGACATCGTGGCACACCGGCAGCAGGCGCATGGTGATGACGCCCTGCTGACGACGCACCCTAACCCTTCCATGACCTTCCTCCGAGCGGGGTTCCCCTCGGGCAGGATACGAGGCAAATCGTGGTAACGACGGACGCCTCGCTGCAGGGGTGGGTCGCATTGTGCAACGGGCACGGAGTAGCGGGGCGCTGGACGAGCCCCCGCCTGCGCAGGCATATCAATTGCCTAGAGTTGTGGGCTGTGCTGCTTGCGCTGAGAAGGCTACGGCATCATGCGCCTGGACAGCATGACAGCCGTAGCGTACATCAATCGCCAGGGTGGCGTACGCTCACGGCAGCTAACACGACTTGCCCGACGCCTCCTCCTGTGGGGTTAGCAGGTGATCCGCTCCCTGCGGGTCACACACATCCCAGGCGAACTGAACCAGACAGCCGATGCGCTCTCTCGTCAGTATACGCCGTGCGGAGAGTGGCGATTCCACCCCCGGTTCAGCTCATATGGGTGCCGTTCGGACAGGCACAGATAGACCTCTTTGCCTCCGGTGACACCACCCATTGTCCGCTTTGGTACTCCCTGACCGAGGCCCCCCTCGGCAAGGATGCCCTGGCACACAGCTGACCGCGGGACAGGCTGAAGCACACCTTTCCCCCCCAGGAGCCTCCTTGCACAGACACTGTGCAAGGTCAGGGAAGAGGAGCAACAAGTGTTATTGGTTACACTGCACTGGTCTAACCACACTTGGCTTCAGAGTTGATACTCTGGACAGCAACTCCCCCTGAACCATTCCCCTGACAGAGGACCTGCTCTATCAGGGGAAGGACACGTTCTGGCATCCCAGATCAAACCTCTGGAACCTCCATTTCTGGTCTCTAGACGGGACGAGAAGATCCTGAGATGGCTACTCCCCCTTTACAGCAGAGACCATCACCCAGGCTAGGGCCCCATCTACTAGGCGGTTACACGCCTCTAGACGGTGCCTCTTCTCTTCCTTGTGTCTCTCTCAGTGAGAAAGACCCACTGAGGTGCTCGATCAGGATTGTGTTGTCCTTCTTACGAGATTGGAGACAACATCTCCCCTCCACACTGAAAGTGTATGTAGTCGATATTGCCACTCATCACACCTCAGTTGATGGAAAGTTTCTAGGGCAATAGACCTGATCACCAGGTTCCAAAGGGGCGCGAGATGGCAGAATCCGCCTCATCTCTGCTCCATACCCTCTTGGGACCCTAACGTGGGTCCAAGAACCCTTCGGAGGTGCCGATCTTCCTCACCTGAGTAAGACGGCCCCCCTGTTGGCGCTCAAGAGGGTAGGGGACCTCCAAGCATTCTCTGTGTCCCCGGATTGCCTTGAATTCGTCCCTTGGTAACTCACACGTTATCCTGAGACCCAGTCCCGGATACGTGCCCAAAGTTCCCACTACTCCCTTTCGGGACCAAGCGGTGAACTTGCAGGCGCTCCCCATCGGGAGGAAGACCCAACCCCATCCGTGTTGTGTCCTGGACCGCACGCAGAGGTTCAGTTGCTCTGACCAGCTCCTTGCCTGTATTGGAAGACAGCAGAAGGGGAAGGCTGTCACAGTGGGTCGTGGATGCCGTTACGACGGCATTCCGATCTCGGAATCTCCCATGCCCACTGAGGGCTTACTCCACATGGGGTATAGACTCCTGGGTACTGGCCAGAACGCCTCTCTAGCAGACATCTGTAGAGCTGCGGGTTGGGCTACGCCCAAACACCTTCGCAAGGGTTAACAACCTTTGCGTAAACCCGGTGTCAGCCCACGTTCTGCATGGTGACATGTAGGACTGGCATCCGAGGGGGCGTTTGCCTGAAAAAGCACCTTCCCACCCTCCAAGAGGTTGGGTCAGTGTGCTATCTACCTTTCTTCTTACCCAAACACATGGCTAAGAAACTGGTACCTCACCAACCTTCCTTCTTACCCAGACACTGGTTAAGAACAGGCATTCCATTCATCACTAAAGCAAGCACCCCCTGGGGGTTGGCTGGGCAGAGCAGCCTTCCCCCTTAGGCCGAGCATATGATCTATCACAGGTAGCTCTAACCGGACCTAGTGCTATCGGACGCAGTAACACCCCCCCGTGGGCTGTTCCGTCTGATATATCCTCATGGCAATGGTTCCCACACATGGTAACCCATGAGCTTCCCCAGGTGGGCCTCCACCTCGCGGTTAACTACCCAGTCCGCACGTTCCATGCTTTCTCCTCCAAGGACGAGACCATACCTATATCCACCCTTTTCCTCCCAGCGGGTAGGAGGTGGCCTCTGCAGCGCTTCTCTGACTAAGAGTTGTGCTCACCCGGTGTAAACCCGAGCCGGACGAGCATATGATCTATCACAGATAGCTCTAACCGGACCTAGTGCTATCGGACGCAGTAACACCCCCCCGTGGGCTGTTCCGTCTGATATATAACACCCCCCCGTGGGCTGTTCCGTCTGATATATCCTCATGGCAACGGTTCCCACACATGGTAACCCATGAGCTTCCCCAGGTGGGCCTCCACCTCACGGTTAACTACCCAGTCTGCACGTTCCATGCGTTCTCCTCCAAGGACGAGACCATACCTATATCCACCATTTTCCTCCCCGCGGGTAGGAGGTGGCCTCTGCAGCGCTTCTCCGATTAAGAGTTGCGCTCACCCGGTGTAAACCCGAGCCGGACGGCCTCTCGCCAGTAGAGAGCTAAGGCCCCGTCCGTAAAAGGTTACCGATCAGGGCTGTACCCATCTTTCACCAAGAAAGCTCTGGGACCCCCCGACCACCACACTGGAAGGTTACAGTTTCACGAAAGCTTCGAGCTGACACGCCCAGGCTTGTTACCGTCGCTTCGCTGAGATTGTGACGCGATACAGCGTTGTGGCGTTTTCCATAGGCAACCCCATCTGTCGTTCTCGACACAACGTCGAGAGACCGACAGAAAGGGAATGTCTTGGTTACGTATGTAACCTCAGTTCCCTGATGGAGGGAACGAGACGTTGTGTCCCTTATGCCACAAACACGTATCGTATTCTGCTGCAGTCGTGAGAGGCCCTCAGGCTCTTCAGAACAAGAGGTAAATGAAAAAAATCAGGTAAAATTCTCGTCTGAGTTAACAAGATGATTACTGAAATGATCTCAGCAGGTCCTTTAATGACAGCAATGAAATGCAGTGGAAAGGTTTTTTTAGGATTAAGATAATTTTCATGGCAAAGAAAGACTATGCAATTCATCTGATCACTCTTCATAACATTCTGGAGTATATGCAAATTGCTATTATAAAAACTTAAGCAGCAACTTTTCCAATTTCCAATATTTATGTAATTCTCAAAACTTTTGGCCACGACTGTACATTCAGGCATTCAGGCAACTTATAGAGAAGATAAAGGAAATAATACAGTGAAGCAATTTGTCAATAGGAGGCAATGTAAAATGATATGGCATCCTTTGCACCTTTGGCCCAATTTCGTGAAAGTATTCCGGATTTTCTGCAAGAATACAGAACAGGTAAATAAAGGGTGTATACGTGCTACAGTTTACTGGATACAGAATAGTGAAATTTCTCTCATATAAAGTGCGAACTGAGATTATACTGTATGTTTACAGTCAGTAGTATAAAGTCCAGAAGATGATTTTAGGATGAACAATGACCTGTGCTCCTATTGATATGATCCTGATATTCTGAATTGTGTGTCATCAGTTTTGCCACTGAATGTCTACTGATGGATAAATGTGTGCTATTTGAGGTCACATCTGGATACTTCAGTTCTACCAGAAAGAATCGGGAGGCGAAAGTGGAGTATTGAACATTTATTAGACAGAATGTATGGTTATAGTAAAGATGGATATTGGGTGTCTTTGGAGTAGGCCCTGTCCGTGGCTCACATCCAGAGGGCCAAGAAGTACTTCACTTATCGCCTTGAAATGAAGGCGGGGGCGTAGCCAACCCCTGAGAATGGTCGTAAGCTTACCTCTGGAGCGTGTCTACCCCCCAAAACAAAAGGGATTTCTACTCACCCGCTGGTTGGAGTCTCTAGCGGTTCCTGCAGAACGAGAATAATTGCAATATTAATGATATAACAATTTACCGGTCGCTGGGCCGTAAGCAACACTGAGACGAGGCCCTGTTAGGCCACAACACTAACAGGCCCAAATAGGCCACAACACGGAGATGAGGCCTCGATAGGCCACAACAATGACAAGGCACCAATAGGCCACAACACTGACAAGGCCATGATAGGCCCCAGTGACAGAAGGCCCTGATAGGCCACAACACTGACAAGGCCCCAATAGGCCACAACACTGAAACAAGGCCCCAATAGGCCACAACTCTGAAACAAGGTCTCAATAGGCCACAACACTGAGACAAGGCCCCGATAGGCCACAACACTGACAAGGCCCCAATAGGCCACAACACTGAAACAAAGCCCCAATAGGCCACAACACTGAAACAAGGCCCCAATAGGCCACAAGAATGAGACAAGGCCCCAATAGGCCACAACACTGAGACAAGGCCCCCGATAGGCCGCAACACTGAGACAAGGCCCCGATAGGCCCCGGTGACTGATGAAAGTAAACACCACCACCAGTAATTGCATGATTTACCTGTATCTTGACCGGATAGGGCCATGCCATGATGGTTGAGGAGTCCAGTCTTATGTAAGACTCGTAAGGGAGTCTTACACAAGGGAGGAGGGGTTTTAGGGCGGACTTTCAGATAGAGCGTCACATAGAAGAGAACGGGCAGAAGCTGGTATTGGTTTTCGGAAGATTTATCGTAGTGCCGGCTCGCTTCGTGTCGGTTTTAGTGTGTTTAAGGGGGATTGAGAAGGCTGAGGGGGAAAACTGTATGTCAGAAAATGAAAGATCTTGCGTTGGGTCGAAATATTTCGTTGAGTGTGACATAAATTCCCCCGGACGCATGAAGCCGTAAACGGCTTAGAGGAATATGGCCTCCAGCAGTGTATTTACGTAAGAATCAAAAAGCTTGCTGCGAAGGGATTCTATAAGTCTGTGCAATATTGATAAAGTGATTGGCTTGCGTCTATCTGGATGGCTGCACGACGAATTGCTCATGCCTTTGAGCAACAGACGCACTGAGGGATTGGTGATAGACTCAGACTCGGATAGTCGTTATTATGATACTTTGCGTAAAATTGGATTCCCGCCAACAGTCTACGGATGGAGGATATTGTCTGGTTACAGTTCTCGTATTTATGGACTAGGAAAGAGCAGACTGACGAAATCATGATGGGAAATAGGGGAATTTGGAAGGAGAAACAGAACATGTTAAAATGAGACCAGGCGGAAGTGTATGCCTTAAGTGTCGAAGGAGCAACGGCTTTAGACATGTAACGTCCGACCAATTGTCGGAGATAATCTAATCCAGCTTTATCTCCTCTGGAGCGGGGCACGGCAATGGTTCCTGGTCTGCCGACGGGCAAAGTCGTCTGAATGCCTGCAGACGAAGACAAGATAGAGCATCAGCGATAGCGTTATGGTGGCCCGGAATGTGTCTGGCTGTGATGATGAAATTATGTAGAACTGACTGCCAGATCAGACGTCTCACGAATGGCATGATAAACTGGCAGTGAGATCTCCCTTTGTTGATAATGGCAACTGTTGCCTCGTTGTCGCAGAACAGAGTGATGCGTTCGCGAGACCATGCCGAGCCCCTGATGACGCTAGCGACTGCTGTGGGATATATCTCGTGAAGAGCGGACGAAACGAAACCTGAAGCGGGTTTGGGGAAATCGCGTGGCCACTTCTCGGCGAACCAATGGCCTCGGAAAAATCTCCCAAAGCCGATGGAGGGGGTGGCGTCAGTAAATAATTGTAGGTCGAGCAGCGATTCTGAAGCGTCGTTATAAAAAAAAGATCGTCCGTTCCATTTATTTAGCAGATAGGACCAAAATCTGAGGTCGGAACGGCTACCTTCGTCTATCAAGATCATATCGCTTAGTTCTGCCGCCGAATGTGTCAGGGTAAGCATGCGTGAGATAAATGACCGGCCTTGGGGAATAATGCTCAAAAGTGACAGCATGTCGCGTTTAGAAGCAGCGCTGGGCGACGAAAACTCCTCTGTGAAAGATCTGATTCTGATGAGTTTATCGCTAGGGAGAGAAGCTTGCATCTTGACTGAATCGAGTTGAATGCCTAAAAATGTTAAAGCCATAGATGGGCCCTGCGTTTTCTCGACGCACAGGGGGACACCGACGTCGTCGAAGATCTGTCTGAGTATGTCGAGGGAGGATGTTTAGGATTTGGGAAAGTCGATGAGTAGAAAATCGTCGAGCATGTGTAGGACGAAGGGCAGTTTGTTACCATTCAAAAGGATCCAACACAGTGCTTCAGAAAGGCAATTAAAGATGTGTGGGCTGCTTCTGCAACCAAACGTGAGTCTAGCAGCGAAATAAAATTTTGACTCCCATTTAACTCCAAACTGGTGGCGGTCCGTGGGGTGAAGAGATATATTTTTGAATGCGTCTGTGATGTCGGCTTTGGCTAGCGAAGCTCCGGGTCCGGCTAGCTTTAGCAGCCTGATGGCGTTATCAACTGAGGCATAATGCAGTGAAAAGGGTTCTAAAGGGATGCATTCGTTAACGCTTGCAGTCATGTCGAAGATGAGGCGTTTTTTACCCGAATATTTTCTAGAAGCGACACCGAGCGAGTTAATCCGAAACAAGGAATAAGGTGGGGAGTCGAACGGGCCGATTATTTAACCTTTATTGACTTCTCTCTCCAGCAGAGATGAAACAATTCTGGGTTCGGACATGGCAGATTGTATATTTTTTGCCACGAAGGAAGCAGTGAGTCGTGACGTAATACCGACCCAGAACCCTTGAGATAGGCCGGTTAACAAATAATCTACAAAACATCTACCAGGGTGTGTCGAGAGGTAGTTTGAGAGGACTGGGACGTTGATAGGGGTAGATACTACGTTGATCAGAACTTTTTCTTCCTATCGACGGCATCCTCTCGGATAGCCGGCCTGGATCTCCTGGGGCAGACTGATTTTGCGTGTGGGTCCTTGCAAAAGCTACATATGTGAGCGAATTTGTTTTGGGGGAAAAAACAAACAGATTCATTAAAATTATTGCAAAGAGAAGTGCCGTTAAATGTTATGATGTCCCGACCCCTAGCGTCTGAATGCTTCCTTTCATTTCCAGCACCGAGGACAGCGGGCGAATCTGGACTAGCGATTGTTTTAGGGCAAAACTGTGCCGAATGTCCGTGAGAGCTGCAAGTAGCACATGCGAGTGTCATATGGCTGCCAAAGTGGCGAACGAGTAGTTCTGTGTCTACTATAGACCAGTCGATTCTGGAGTTGAAAAGAGAAATAACGGATGTGGATTTATAAGAGAACGATGCATGGTATTCGTAGAACAGTGTACCCCCGTAGCCTTGACTGAAGTCTGCCATCGTTGCTAAATAAATATCCATCTCGTTTTGAAGAAAAACTGCCACGTCACCACAGTCGACCATTCTCCTGTCGGCCGCAGGCGAGGGGAATAGGAGTAAAGCCAAGTTAATGTCCTTACCTTGGATGATACTGTTGTGTAAAACAGGAGATACCGTCGCCGCTGCTGGAGGGATGAATCGCCTGCCGAAAGCTTCCGCTGGAACGGCGGTGGTGAAATGTGTGGTCGCCTGCGAAGCAGTTTCGTCCTGTGATGGTGTCTGGATGATTGTTGAAGTAGCTACGGGGGTAGACGTTGACGGCATGCTAAATTGATCGTGCTGTCCGGGGATGGGATGATTAGTCGAGGGTGCTGAGCGCATCCGGATGTTGGATCCTGGGTTGCTGAGCGCCGTCTCGAAATCCACCATTTTCATTTGTAGGCCTGGGTCGGTGACGGAAAGAGATCAAACAACCTCTAGCAGCTGATCTTTGGCGTCGCAGGATGCGTGCGGGGGAGATTGGATCCTTATGGGCTGCTGGCACTTTTTGGATTGGCAAGGTGGAGAGGATTTGCTAGATCGCTTCCCACCGGCTTGTTTGGGCTGGGTTGGTGGCGCTGATGTCGTTGGGGTAACGTCGGCGGTTGCAGGAGGGACACCCAATGTGTTGAAGGCCAACTGGAGCAGGTCGTCCCTGGAGAGATCGGGATCGGCTGGAATGCCTGCTGCTTCGAGTTTGCTGGAGCTCAGTTCTGATGGCCACTGAGCCCATGTAGAAACACGGCATTGAATTCTTGAACTACGCCTCACGTTGGCTGGAGACGGAGGGATGAATTACTCATCGGAGTCAGTATACTCACAGAAAGTATTCTGTGACATTGCGGAAGTCTGCGAGTCGGGCTGTAGGATTACGGCGAATCACTGTTGCTTCGACTGCGGACGTAGAAAGGGGTAAGTGGCGCTCTTTTATGTTCCATGTTGCAAGGTGATTGGTTAGGTGTTGATTGGTAGTGAGTGATGCAGGATTGAGTCTTCCTTGCAGAACTTGCGCTGAGGCTATATTTCATTATATTGTGAGTTGGTGTATTCTGAATGAGAACATGGTTAAACCTTTGCAAAATGAAGCTGTTTGTGTGTGGGGTTTTTTACAAGTTTGTGTATTGTTCAGAGAATGTGTTTATAGTTGTCAGAAAACGGTAGATTGTTTCATGAATTGTGTGTTAGCAATCCAGAAAAATTATAATGATATGCATGTAAACACATGAAAACAGATTTCTGTTATAAATATAAATTGATATTTGAATAGATTTCCGTTTGTTTTGTCCACGGAGACACACTAAATGTGTCTTATATCAGAGTGAAGAGTTGATAAACACATTCATAAGGTCAGTTACAAACGCAAACCCAACACAAATGAGGAAACGCAAAAAGGCTTATTTACCTAAAGGAAGGTTTATTTAAATTTAAACATAAAACACAATATTTTTGTTAACAAAGTTAATAAACGAGAAGAGATTTCAGCCACACATGCAGATGACAGTTAACTTATTATAACTAATATAAATGAATTAACATTACATACATATATGTAACCAGGTCAGTATGATGGGTATGAGTCCAACTCGTAAATAATGTATCAAACAAGTGAAAGTGACTTGTGGTTATTCATTTGACATTTTGCATTAGAAATTGACTTCATCTGCAGGTGTTTTCATGGTTCATTGAGTGATGTTTATTTATAAAAAAGAGCTGATGTTCTGATCTGTCACAAAAGACAAAATGAGTCATGAAGATTCAATATGATTTTATTTGATGAATTTTGATGAAACACAATCAGCAGTGAATGAATAAAGCACACATGCACTGGTTTGTGGTGTTGTTTGTGAAAAGCAGAGCAGATGTCAGATGAGAGAGAGAATGAATATAGAAACACATGTGAGACATGAGTGAGACTCAGATGAGAACAGAAGTCAGAGGAGAGAGAGAGAGAGAGAGAGAGAGAGAGAGAGAGAGTCTAGTGTGAACACTGATCATCTCTCCTGAATTCTCCAGTGACTGTATGACTGGGATCTTTGTGTTTGGCCTCACAGCTCACTGAGAGCACTGAGCTCCACTCCTGCTCAGAGAGAGTCAGACTGCTGCTCCAGCTGTACAGACCGTTCTTCTCCAGGAGCCCAACACTGCTGTCCTGAGATCTGCTGCTCCCGTCCACCTTCCACATCACACTCCAGTCTGAGGGGAAACCCTTGTTGAGCACACACATCAGTGTTGCTGTTTTCTTTGTGGAAATCTCTTCACTGGAGGGTGGCAGGACGCTCACTTTAGGACGAGTGAAGCCTGACAAACACACAATAGTCACAAACTCACAGAGAGAAACAAACAACTTCATAATAAGATCATAATATTAAATAAATAAAGATGAGATCTTTTATTCATGTTGATCTAAATGTTTATACAGTATTAAAAGATCAGTGTGGAAAACACATTACCTTTGTGACATTTATTTATTTTGAATAAAGATTAAAACAGAAATTAGAAAGTACCTGTAACATCAACTACAGTGACAAAGTCTTAACAGCATTTCTAATAATCATAGGAGTCAAATAACTGGTTTTGAAAATTATAACCTAAAAATATATTAAATACAATAAATAAATACAAATATAAACTTTTTTGTAACTCAGAATACTTTTAATTTGATAATAAAGTTTTATTCATTTTATAGCACACAATTGTTTATAGTTTTACAAATATGAGCCAAAACTTAATCAGAATAGGAAACTGTGCAAATAATTTTAAAACAATTGTTTTCATTCTTCCAGATTAACTACATAATTATGTATAAATCATTAAACACATCTAAAGCTTTACTCACCATAATTTGCCGAAAAAAATCCTAGGGTCTCCGTTTCAGATTTGTAAGTGCAATTTTACAAAGTCATGAATATGATAAAATCATATTTATATATTTTTATATTTCATAGTTTATCTTTACATGTGAAAGCAGAAATATTTTATAATATTATTAAATGTTTTTACTTACTGCCAACATCCAGTCTGGTGCCGCTGCCGAAAGTCCACCACAGTGATACAAACTAATAGAGCAACTGTACAAAAACCTCTGAACGCTTCAGTAACTGCACTATAAACACATCACAAACACATCTTTACACTTTATCACACATTCACACATCATACACATTACATTTCTTTTAATCTCCTGGTTATTTATGACAAAAATATGACCTTATTTTACAAAGGCTTTTACAAAACCTGAGAATTCTCACTGATGAAAAGTTTTAATTCTCATATGTGACGCTCATGACCTCAATCCTCAAAGTGTGAACAGAATAAGCAATAATATAAGAAACAAATTCACATGACATACACGTGTCTTTTTAAAACATACGCATTATTAATATTACACCTAACACTATAATTCACATGATCTTAAAGATACAGAACACATCACAAGTCCAGTGTTTGTCTGTGTTGAGGTAAATGATACATGTAGAGAGTGAGTTTGCATTGTGATCACGTGCTTCAGTGCTCTGAGAGTGTTTATAGTGCTGTGAGTTTAACACTTCATGACTGACAACACAACACAACACAATCTTCATCAACACACAAACCAACAAGAACAACAATGACTTTCATCATCATCTTCATCTGGACACTCACAGTGTTTGCTCAAGGTTTGTGTAGTAACATTTTTATCACGATTGTTCATTCATTGAATTGTGAAATCTTTATTTGTTTCAGTGTTGTCTTATATTTCATTCTTGTTGTTTCTTTCAGAGTGTAGAGGACAGTACAATGTTACTCAGAGTCCATCAATAACAGCAGTTCAACCAGGACAAAGTGTTCAAATAAAGTGTAAAGTCAGCAGTGCAGTGTATAATGGTAATAGATTAGCCTGGTACTTACAGAAACCTGGAGAAGCTCCTAAACTCCTCATATATGGAGCAAAAACCCTCCAGTCTGGAGTATCATCTAGATTCAGTGGCAGTGGATCAAACACAGATTTCACTCTGAGCATCATTGGAGTTCGGACTGAAGATTCAGGAGATTATTACTGTCAGAGTGAACATTATATCAACAGTAAATGGGTGTTGACACAGTGATAAAGAGTCGTACAAAAACCTCCGTCAGTCAGACTGAACAGTGACTGCACTGATACACCTGACACATACTGCAGCTGCTGAGGAACGAGAGTTTCTTTAAATTAGAACAATTGTATTTTGTATTAAATTAGTTTTAAACCTTTTAGCAGTTGTTTATTTATTTACTTTTGATTATTGGTTTTATTTATTGGTTTAGTGCCATTTTTACAATCAATTGGTACATTTACAAAACACTACACAACAGATAATAAAAAATACACTTTTAAAAAAAAATCAGCATGTTTACAAACAGTAACTGGCTTGCAAAATATTATCAAGATCAAACTTTTGATTTGTATCTCTTATTATTCTGTTTTATATATATCTGTCTCATTTAATCCAACTAATCTTAATGTTAAACTAATGAATCATTTATTATGTTCATAGATTTTTAACTGGTCTGATAGTTCTGTGATAATTTGTAAATTACAGTTGTATGATCACCATCAACATGAGCATGTCACTCTTCTTCAACACATGGATGAAGCTTTTAATGATATAACCGCAGAGCAACATCAAGCCTGGATTCTTCATACCAGAAGGTTTTTCCCACAGTGTCTGAACAATAAGAACAAAATATTCCCTGTTATTTGATGAAACTTTATGTCTAAATGTTGAAGACTGGCTTGATGTTAAGGAATATTTTGTGGTTTCAGATCTCCATTACAGTTTTTTCCCTTTTTTCACAATGCACCCACAGTATTGTACAAACTGTAAAATAAACTATAAAATACTTTCTGCTTACGGGTGTAAAGGACTAGTGTTCTTTGATCCATGTTTTTCATGTTGTAGCAGCCTATATTTTTTTAATATGGATTTTGCAAGTTTGTTTGGGCGTAAGTGTAACATTCATTGTGTTTGCTGTGTGATTTGAAACCTGTACCTTGTGTTGTTTGCTGCTGAATGAACTGACTGTTAGTTTTTAATTCGTGGTACGATTTTTTTAAATATACAGAAAATTGCACAAAACAATAAAAAACATATTATTATAATATTATGATTTATTATAATTAAGATATTGTTATCCATGTGTGACCAGGGATTTAGATTTACCACTCGGAACACATTTAACAAGTTCAATTTGCTTTTGTGGTTTATTCAAGTATTACATCGTATATGAAAGGATATTTCAGAAACGTGTATTTAGAACACACAGCTCTGGATAAAAACAAAACAAAACAAAGTTTCTTGACCCACAAAATGTGGTTTTACCAATCAAAGAAAAAACCCAACCTGTCTTATACAAGTTTCAAAAAACACAAAAATACGACAAGCCCAGCTGTACGATAGTACATTTTTAAATTTCAAAAAGAAAGCGTCAAAAATACGGCAGTGGGGATACTGTACAAAGAGAGCAACAACATAAGTACATTTTTATATACACATGTCCAACTTATACACATTATGATGAAAACAAAGTAAAAACACTCACATAATGATGACCTCCTCAATCACCACATAAAGGCAGTGACAACCTTTCAAAGACCTCAGTTGCACGGTTCAAAACCAGCCTACATATATCCTTGTATACTCTGTCTTTTAAACAAACACAAAATAAATATTTGAAATAAAATATTCGTAAACTGAAATGTATATAGTTGCTAAACACAAACGGAACAGATTTACAACACATGGTATGACGTCATATATACACGGACATTATACCACGACATAACCCACCTTACATTATATGTTTTTAACAAATGAACTGCACAGTACACATTCAGAAATGTTTCATGTTAAGGATATTGCAAAATAAACACTTTATTTACCACGGGATGCTCTAAAATGCTTGCAAATTCCCATACGAGTGCGTATCCCTCTCGCACTGCACTTAACACGTCTCACACGCACGTGTGACGCATGCGCATTTCCCCACACGCACCTAGACACTGCCCCCTGTCGCCAACTCTTGTAAATTACAGTTCATGCAAGGAAACTTTAAGGCTATTTACCACCCGGTTACACATGCAATAGTGTAATACTGTGACGGCCCCTGCTTTATCGTTGCTCTAAGTAACGGATTGTTCCCGGATGGGTTTATTGAGGACTCCTGCTGCTGATTTGCGGTCATGCCTTTAAAAAGGGCAATTTGCCATTGACTGGGAGCGCCGCCCTTTGGGACATGGTTTCCTTAGTTTTGATATCGGTTACTTTATACTTTTAACATTTACATCATTACACTTTCATTCATACACTTACTTCACACCACTGATTCCTCACTATTTCATGTGCCATTGATTTTTCTTATGTATAGTTCTATTTCGTTAATAAATCATTTACATTGTTTGATTTTCTTGTGCTTTTCGAGCCATGGGGCGTAACAAATACTAAACCAACACTGCAAAAACACTAAATAACAAATCACACTCACACAAATATAAGTTCAAAATGTGAGGTTTGGAGGCTCCGCCTTTTACCTGCCTGGCGGGACAATGGCACACACTGTAGGTTTAAAAGTGGTGACAGCTGTCGTATATGTACAACCTCACACCTCGCCAGGGTGTGAGGTCGGTTTGCCGAGCACAGTCCAGTGGAGTGTGCGATCGGCTGCAAGTACACCCAGGGAGAACAGAAAAACTCTACGAGTAAATGGGCGCCAGACCCGGAAAAGGGCCCGGCTTTGGTGACGAGGCAGGAGTCGTCCCGTACCGACCGATCAGAGCCATGGCTGTGAAGGTTCAGGCCCGATGTTGTTCTCCCTGGGGTCTTCCCGTCAGTGTCCCTTCTCGAGAGAAGGTTGCTGACAGGGTGGAGGTTTCCCCCTCGACCTCTGCTACCGGGATGCCGCCTGTGGGGGTCCTGCGTTGCAGGGAATGTGTAGGAATGTGTAAAGGGAATATTGCAGTTCTGCGGCCCATTTGGCCATTTCATCAGCAATTCTGTTGCCAACAGCATCTGGTTCATCTCCTGAAACATGTCCTTTGACCTTCACTACAGCTAGTTCAGATGGCAACATTACAGCTTGTAATAAATCTCCAACTAACTCTGCATGTGATATTGGTTTGCCCTCAGATGTCTGAAAATTTCGTCTAGCCCAAGTCTGGGCGAAGTCTTGAACGACCCCATACGCATATTTGCTATCCGTATAAATGGTAGCTCTTTTGCCTTTTGTTAACTCACAAGCTCTTGATAATGCAATTATTTCTGCAGCCTGTGCTGAGTTATGGTTTAGACGGTATGCCTCCACCCTCTCATCCTCCTTTGTCACAATGGCATATCCACACAGATACACTCCATCAGATGGTCTTGAACATGAACCATCTATATAAAAATGCTCCCCCCCATCCAGGGGCGTATCTTTCAGATCAACCCTGGCCGCAGTGGAGCGCTCAATCTCATTCATGCAATCATGAGGTACAGTTTCAGTTATCAATGTGGATAAGCCATACAGTGACTGAATTGCTGGGCTAGAAACCGAAGTGGGCTTAATGGTTAAATTTTCTGTGGTTAACAGCGTTGCTTCATAGCCAGACCTCCTCTGGGCCGTCATGTGCTGTGTCTTCAAATTGTGCAAAATAACACCAACCTGATGAGTGGTATATAAAAATAAAGGATGTGATAAAACTATTTTTTCAGCCATTCTTACCATCTCCGCCGCCGCAGCCACTGCACGAAGACATGCAGGCATTCCATTGACTATTGGGTCTAATTGTCTGGACAAATAAGAGACAGGACGTGGTTTGCCACCATGCTCTTGGGTCAAAATGCCCATTGCGACACCCATAGCCTCCCCCGAATATAAATGAAACGGCTTTGTATAGTCTGGTATAAAAATGTCATCAGTATACTGTAGGACACATACCGTAGATGGCAGATCAATGATTTTGTCCAAAACACTTTTAACCGCAGACGGCAGGGCTATCAACAAAACCCTGAGCAAGGCGTGTCCAGGTCAGCTGCGCACCTTTAAATGTAAATGCAAACAACGGCTGAGTATCTGCATGGACGGGGATAGAGAAAAAGGCTGCACACAAATCCACCACCGTGAAGTGAGTGTGATTGTGTGGTATAGAATTCAGAATAGTTGGCACATCAAGCACAATCGGGGCCAGAGGAATTATTAATGAATTAATAGCCCTCAAGTCTTGTGTCAAACGCCAACTTGTTCCATCAGCTTTCCTGATGGGATTGATTGGTGTATTGTAAGGTGAGTGAGTGGGGACAATAACCCCTTGTTTCAAAAAATTATCAATTATCGGTTGAATACCTTCAACCTTTTCAGGTGACAATGGGTATTGCTTCATGTACACAGGCTTCTGTGTGATTAATTTCGCCTTGTAAGGAGGTATACCAACAAAACCTGATTCATCTTTATACTGTGACCACAACGACGGGTTTACCTCAGCAATGTTGTATTTAACTTGTTGTGGTTCATCGTTACTCATGAAGTGTGGTATAATCTTGGACATCTGGAATTAACAGAAATGTCTGAAAATACAATCTCAATACTAAGTTTATGCATGAGATCTCTCCCTAAAAGATTCAATGGTGAATTTGGAGTAATAACAAATTTGTGAAAGAAGGGCAGATGATTAAGTGCCTTTACCTCAATGGCAGGTGTCATGTGACAAATAACTTCAGTCCCTCAAACCCAACAGAGCGCATAGTACGATTTGTGATCGGCCCTTCATAAAATTTAGCAGAAATAGATGAGCACGTAGCACCAGTGTCGATTAAAAATTAGTAATCTACCCCATTTACTTTTAAACTTACATTGGGTAGTTCATCTGTGCGATTGCTAAAAGAAAAACAAATCATTGATTGTGCATTTGGACTGAAATCGCTCTGTGGGCACCCCTAATCAGAATCAGAATCAGAAAGAGCTTTATTGCCAAGTATGTTTGCACATACAAGGAATTTGTTTTGGTCACAGGAGCATCCAGTACACAGAATGAGCAACAACACAGAGACCATCAAACAATACAAAAAACAATTACACAGATGATTTAAATAAGGGCCTATGGGTGTAAAAATTAAGAAATACAATACAATAAACATAAGAGCAAAGCTATAGAGAGTAAAGTTATGTG
Source organism: Triplophysa bombifrons (assembly GCA_029783895.1). Taxonomy (NCBI): domain Eukaryota; kingdom Metazoa; phylum Chordata; class Actinopteri; order Cypriniformes; family Nemacheilidae; genus Triplophysa; species Triplophysa bombifrons. The sequence continues at coordinate 3,890,761 of CM056465.1, forward strand.
TGTATGTAAATATGTACAAGTAAAAAAATGGAATAGACTATTTCAGTAAAAGGTATGCGTTATATACAGCAAGATGAAATATAATTTACAGAAAAAAGTTGTATAAAAAATATAGTGTATTTTCTGAAGGATATTGAAGATTGCACTTTATTATTATTGCACAGAGTTAATTGCACAGAAGAAGTCTTGCACGCAAGAAAAAAAATAAAAAAATAAATTAACTGTTCAAGAGGTAGATGGCCTGAGGGAAGAAGCTATTTTTGTGTCTGGTTGTTTTGGTGCTCAGTGCTCTGTAGCGCCGACCAGACGGCAGCATTGTGAAGAGATGTTTTGGATTATTTTGTTCACCCCTCTTGTTTACCCAAGACACCTGATATCGATCAGCAGAACCACTGCCATATAGTGGTGCTTGAGTTTGGTTTATTTGTGGTGCCCGAGGGAGATGTTCATTGTCATGTTCCCGTTTCATTCTACACTCCCTTTCCCAATGGCCAAATTTACCACAATATCTACAAACTCCGGACCTTTTAAGATTTCCCCGAGGCGGGCACCCGATTTTATTGAGGTCCGCCCCTTTGGTACCCTCTGGTACGCACCGACACTGCAGCCATTTGCTGTTGAGAATCTGCCAGCATAACTTCCTGTTTTGTCTTAAACAGAAAAGATGAGAAACCACCAGATGCATCTAACTCACGAATGCGTTTGCAAAAATCTTCAACAGTTTGTTGCATTAAATTTGCTGTCGTTACACGAACCAAACGTGCCAAATCAGGATTCATATTATTTAAACACGTATTTATAAACAGTCTCAGGACCTTTGTTTCATATTTTTTTTAATATATATTTTTATTCATACGATTCGCAAATATATTTATAATCCCATTGGGGATCACCCCATCCAGCCTTAACCATGGATTTCATTAGCTCCATATCATCTTTCTTAAAAGAACCGAATCTGGGATTGTTGTGGTTCAGTTTAATTGTAAGAAAAGTTTTTGATATGGTTATATGTTGACCTTTAAGCGCCCTCTTGTGGGGAGGATTGTGTACGTGAACTTTCTTAAGTCTTGTGTGAGTGGAGTTCATTGTGAAGTGAAATGGCTGAACAGCGGTTCGTTCGGTAATGTCGTGGCACGCATAAGACTGTAAATCTCTACTATTTGTCATATAAATATGATGTTTAGTAGGTTAATATGTTTATCAGTAAATGCATTAATTCAGAGATGCAAATGTTGTTTAAAACGAAACGTAAAGTGTTGTGCGATGCGTTAGCTTTAGCAAGTGCTGTATGCTAGCGATCTTTTGATTATTAGGCTAATTTGAATTCCGTGATTACAAGTCATTACCCAGGGAGTAAAATGAACAAATGAACAAATGCACATGACAATATAATGTTTAATATGTTGATTTACTGTTTCATTTGAATGCTTTATTTATGCAGTAAATTCTGTTAAGCCAACTATGCACTGTGAATATGTACTATTCTAATTGGTGTATTTTCTATGTCTGTTTACAGTTTTACAATGTTAACGTTAAAGTTAAATGAGAAAATATTCATGGAAGCTATTGGAAGATTAAAAGCCATGAACCAACATCTCGTCTGTTCACTGTCTGTCTAGCTGGATAAAAAAGTGACGCGTCTAGTGAGGACAGAACGGGAATATTTATCAATTTGCGGCCTGGCGCTTTCAGACCATCCAGCCAAATTATCAACAAACGGTTGTGTCCCAAAACCCTTGTTATTTCTGAACATAAAATCTACCGGCGTTTCAGCTGGTAGTGGTTTAGATATTTCTTGTCCCATACTCAATGAATGAACAAAGCAAATGTTAGTAAGAAGTAAAAAAAATCGAAAACTTCCCCCCAAAATCCAACTCCTTCTTTTTCGTTAATTTTTACAATGATGTATGTAATAAAGTCAATATCTCAAAATACGCGCGTCATGTGCCTCTCGACTACTAAGGACGTAACCTGGCCCCCGGTTAACGTCACGGAGCGCCACACGCAAATACAGATACCCAGCACAAAGTGTGGTAATTGCCAACAACATTTTTATCACAGGAAGGTTATTTAAAAAAACTCTTACCTGTGTTATACTGCTGGAACCCGTAGAACGTCTTTCAGTCTAGCGCGGTCTTCAAAACACAGAGATATCAAGTTTTCCCGGACTGCCGATGAGTATCCTGGACGAGCCCCCAATTGTTAAACTTCAGGTTCCTTTCGAACACTAAATTTCTTTCTGTGTTCTGGATTATCCTTAACTCAAATTAGAAATAGGTTGGATGTTGTGAGAGAATTCTTCTGCAGATCTGGGAGCACAATAACTAGACACAAAGGCATCCAGCTTTTGAACTCATTTATTTCAGGGAAAACAAATCCTTATATACTGCACAATATGACACCTGCTATACCAAATAAGGTATAGAACTATGTGGAAGAAACATCTTTATATAGTGTGCCATAAGACACTGGATATTCCATATAAGGTATAGCTAACATAGCATGTCAGACAAAGAATGTTTAGCTTTAAATAAATCCTCTACCTCCACGTTTAGCCAGCTGTCTGCTGAGCTAGCAGGTTTCCTCTCTGTGAGCCTTAAAACCACACATAGGCTACACTTATTCTTGCATATATGTGGGCTTATTTATCTATGGGGAAAATAATATCTAACAAGGACATTCCTGCACAAACACACATGTGATTTTCTCTGTTGTCTGAATGAAGCTGTTAGACAAAAATGTAACATGTTCAGAAGCTTTATTGAATGTTTCAGTAAACACAGCACATTGAAAGATGTCACAGTGGTTTGACACACGAGCTCTCTTTCAGTATTGATCTGCTGCACTAGACTCATGAATGATGTCTGACACTCAGATACGACTCATCAACACTCACAGCCGCTATTGTGAATCTTGTTTATGGTGTTTGACTCTACAAACATACACCCCTCTCTCTTCCCAGCGTGCTTTGCTGAGGGTCAGGATGCTACTGCGGCTGTATCGGCCGTCCTGCTCACTCTCTTCACTGGTGTGAACCCCTTCAGTGACCTCTGACCCCTCAAGTGTCCAGCTCACCAGCGCCCCCTGTGGATCCACAGGACAAAGACACACATTCACAAACACCTGGAAACAAAAACAATGCACATGTATCACATTTACTGATTTTCTGTACAATGTATCATTTTTTGGACAGTTTTCTACTTCAGTAATATACACCAGACAAATATAATCTACTGAAGCTTTTGTACAAAAACCTTCATTACACCTGACTGAATACAATCAGAATATACAGCAATTACATCAGAAAACACAACCAACAGTTCAGTTCTTCATAAGTTGTTTACTACACTCAAGATCAAATGAAATATCTGAGATGATCTAATCCTGAAAATCATGAATTGAATAATACGGTTCTTCTAATGGACCTGTTGTGTACGATTAGTATATCTGGATTAAATTGTCTGGGATCCTTCACGCTCACACACTGTTTGTAAAGGCCGCATATATCGACAGAAGAACTAGTGATCAGCAGCGCTGCTATTGACTGGTTGTTATGTCAAAAGATGTTGTTACGTCCATAGTTTTTTTACGGCTGCTTGAAGAATATGACATTTTAAAACCTTATTAAAATGTCAGGAACACTTCAGATGATGCACAGACACATTTCAGAGATATTTATAAAATTTAAAGCAGTTTTAAACTGAAGTTGTATATTTTTTAATAAATTAACTTTTAGTTTTAGTGGTTAATTACAATGAGATGGTGATTCCCCACAAAATAAAGTGTTTTATATCCATCAGTGTTCACTGTGTACGATACTGAGGAAAGTGTCTGAAGACGGTCCATTTCTATAACATTTCTTACATTGGATAAACTCAGTAGCAGCTGCAGGAGTCCACATTATCTGAAAGGCTTTTACATCTGCTGAGTCTGCACAGAACCTTGTACAGAGATGAGGAAAGTATTTTATTGCTTTTAATGTTTCGTGAATTATTGATTTCTCTCCACTGTCACGGTGCACAAAATGACTCAGATGCAGGTAAGGTACAACACAGTTTATTAGACAGGCTTCACTGAGAGAAACAAAAGAAAGGCAGGGAACTCCTGACCAAATACTCAGGAACACAACTGACTGAGAAAACCAAAAAATCCACAAATCCGGGAAAGGAAAACGGGAACCAAAAAGAACCGTAAGTAGAGAAAAATAATCCAAACCAGGCTCACTGGTTGCCACGTTCCTACGAATAATAGGGAAAGGTTAACATTAAGTACAGTGAGAACAACACAGTAACAAATAATTACATTGGCACACTGAGAGCTGGCACAGCCAAGCTCAAATAGGGAAAGGAGCGATCAGGAACAAGTGGTGGTAATTAGTAAAACAAGGAGGCAAACAAGGTACCAGACATAAGACAGAAAATACAACAGAGAAAATAAAACACCAACCAAAATACAAAATAAAACAGGCAAAGACTGACATCCACAAGAGGCACATCTCTGTTTACACTTTAAAGTCTTTAAAGGTTGAATATACACAAAGTCAAAAGTTGAAACTTCAATACATTGACCTTGACAATATAAAGAACACAAACCTAAAACTGGAGATTTAGTTTTAAGAAGATTGCAGATTTATAAACTACTTCTATATTGTTTACTTAACATTATTGACTCTTATTGCAGGTAAAACATGACACTGATATCTGTCTATTATCTATAGAGGTTAAAAATAAAATGCATGTGGGTCTAAGCATGTTTGTGTTGTTTTTTATTTAAGAATAATAAAGAAATGGTGTTATATCTCATGAAGCTCAGTCTAAGTGTAGTGGTTTAGAGATCTTCTTCATCTCAGGTCTCCTCTCTTTTCTGATGATGTGTGTAGTGTAGCACATGCAACAGTACAGACCCTGTCAGGTTCATCCCTTAGATTTCTTATATACTGATATCCATCATTCCTATCAGTTGCCCAAAGTTTATTTCATGAACCTGTCCTGACTTGAGCTGCAGTGTAACAGGTTTGCGTCAGGGAATGGTGTCTTTAAACACAGTCCATCATAAATGTGACTGAAGATTGTTGACTCATGCAGATTCAGGTCATTTTGCTTCAGTGCTGGTGATACTGTAGGTGTCACACACCATCTAAGACATTTCATCAGTCAGCTTCCTTATTGATTCAATTGCTTTTTGCTTAATACTATTAATAATATTAAAATGAATATAACCTGCAATTATATTTTTTTACGTATTTGGCAGAAACTTTTATCCAAAGCGACTTCATTGTACTATACATTTTGATTTCTCACTATGGCCAATCCCCTAAGATCGAACCCATGGCCTTGCAGTTGCTAGCGCTATGTTCTAACCACTGAGCCACCGGTAATATTATCATTTATTAAACTAAATCACCACAAATTTGCAAATGGAAAACTGCATTTTTCATAAATAAATGTCATCATATGCTTTTATATACTGTATATTTAATATAAAGGTCCAACAGATGAATATGGCTTGACTGCATCATGGCCGGAATCTAATCCTGTTTACATGAAATAAGCTTGCTCCAGAGCAGATTTAATGTAACGGATCTGTTTCTAAGGCAAAAAGTCCAGGATGAGCGTCGAAGATCCTAACAATCAAAGATCATGCAAAATAAATAGGATGGTACGAAGAACAGCCCCAGAAGATCTCTGAAGGATTCAATTTATTATTATTGTTGTTGTTATAGCTTTGTGTCTGTGTACATTCAATAATTATAGTGCACTAGACTGAAGCAGAAGAATCCTGCCCACTTCTTTGCATTGTGATCACGTGCTTCAGTGCTCTGAGAGTGTTTATAGTGCTTTGAGTTTAACACTTCATGACTGACAACACAACAACACAATCTTCATCAACACACAAACCAACAAGAACAACAATGACTTTCAGCATCATCTTCATCTGGACACTCACAGTGTTTGCTCAAGGTTTGTGTAGTAACATTTTTATCACGATTGTTCATTCATTGAAGAGTGAAATCTTCATTTGTTTCAGTGTTGTCTTATATTTCATTCTTGTTGTTTCTTTCAGAGTGTAGAGGACAGTACACTGTTACTCAGAGTCCATCAATAACAGCAGTTCAACCAGGACAAAGTGTTCAAATAAAGTGTAAAGTCAGCAGTGCAGTGCATGGTGGAAGCTGGTTAAACTGGTACTTACAGAAACCTGGTGAAGCTCCTAAACTCCTCATATATGGAGCAACAAGCCTCTATTCTGGAGTATCATCTAGATTCAGTGGCAGTGGATCAAACACAGATTTCACTCTGAGCATCAGTGGAGTTCAGACTGAAGATTCAGGAGATTATTTCTGTCAGAGTTTACACTATCCTAATAGCAAGTATGTGTTGACACAGTGATAAAGAGTCGTACAAAAACCTCCGTCAGTCAGACTGAACAGTGACTGCACTGATACACCTGACACATACTGCAGCTGCTGAGGGGAAAAGTTATATTATAATGATTGTGTTTTATATTGGATTATATTTAGACAAACATTTAAATAATCACACTATAGGTCAAAAGTTTTTGAACAATATAGTAAAATGTTTCTCATTATTAAAAAGAAAACATTTGATCTGATGGTGTAATGCTAAAATGTAATGAAAGAGCTTTTATAGACAAAAACGTAGTTTTGCAAATATAAATGTCAGTTTTTTTCAGTTACAAATTTATTATTTATTTTTAATTTATGACATTGACTGAACAATGAGAAGAATAGTTAAGAGCTCAGAGTAAATGGAAACCTGATGAAGTTTCTTGATACGAGGCAAAATGTGACAACACTTAAGGTACTAAAATATAAAAGTTGTGTTTTTTAGTTGCAACATAATTCCTGTATAGTTACAATACACGTCCCTTTGTTTTTTTCATCATTTTGATGAGTTTAGTTTTATTCTAAATTGTGGAAAATATGAATAAGTAAATATGTATGTGTATTTACACATACATATCGTAGATGTACATATGTAGATATGTAGATCGGCTCTCCTCATCCTACGAAGGAAGTGGAGGCGTTGCTGTGCCTTCTTGACGTGGTGTTGTAAATCCATGACAGGTCATCAGAGATATGCACCCCCAGGAACTTGGTGCTTTTCACAGATTCCAGAGAATTGCAATTGATGGTGAGTGTATTGTGTGCCATGTGGTTCATCCTGAAGTCCACAATTATTTATTTTGTTTTGCTAATGTGGCACTACGAGGAAGTGTAGGTGTGGCGATTGACATTTGGGATAGCAAATCAGCGACCAGTGCCGGCTATTTAGATGTGGTTGGCAGCAGCCTGTAATGCGTCACGTCCGGATCTTTCCTTGTGGGTGATTGTGTGCGGTAGTTGCAGCCTGTCCTTTTCGTCTGGTATGTCTCTTACGTTGATATAGTGGATTTATTGACTGCTCTACATTCAGTTTAGCAACGGGGCGGGTGAAGACTGTGAGTCCTGGCCTGTGAACTGCGTGCGGTTAATTGACCGTGGTTTGGATCCTCCCTTTCTGGAATCCTCCCCTTTCTCCCTTTGTTTAATTTTCGTTGTCCTGGACTGTTGAATTCTACAGCCTTGGTTTTTGCCGTTAAAGCTACTGCTATTGAACACTCGGCGCTGTGATAGCTAACTCTGGGTTTTTGCCGTTAAAGCTACTGCTATTGAACACTCGGCGCTGTGATAGCTGCCTCTGGGTTTTTGCCGTTAAAGCTACTGCTATTGAACACTCGGCGCTGTGATAGCTGCCTCTGGGTTTTTGCCGTTAAATCGCCGTTAAAGCTACTGCTATTGAACACTCGGCGCTGTGATAGCTGCCTCTGGGTTTTTGCCGTTAAAGCTACTGCTATTGAACGCTCAGCGCTGTGATAGCTGCCTCTGGGTTTTTGCCGTTAAAGCGCCGTCAAAGCTATTGCTATTGAACACTCGGCGCTGTGATAGCTGCCTCTGGGTTTTTGCCGTTAAAGCGCCGTCAAAGCTACTGCTATTGAACACATGGCGCTGTGATAGCTGCCTCTGGGTTTTTGCCGTTAAAGCGCCGTCAAAGCTACTGCTATTGAACACATGGCGCTGTGATCGCTGTCTCTGGATCTTTGCCGCTAAAGCGCCGTCAAAGCTACTGCTATTGAACACTCGGCGCTGTGATAGCTGCCTCTGGGTAAGGGAGGCTCTACAGTTGCTTCCTCTTCCACTGACTACTTGTCATGCTTTATTGGTTTTCGTAACTTTGTGTTTGTTGTGAGTTTAGTTACTGTTTGATTATTGCTACTTGTTTTTGTTTTATTTTGTATAATACCTTTTTTTACTTTTTTTCTTATTTAGTTCTCAATTTATTGAATGGGTAGTGTTTGTTTCTTTTTTTTATCTTTTTCTTTCAGGAGCTGGGGTCCCACGGGTGAAAGGTCCCTAGTGGTGGTGGTGCTACAAGGTTTGCCGTGTCGTGTGACACTTGTGACGTGTGTGATTGTGTGATCTGAACTCACAGGTAGTGTGTGCTTCTGTACAATCAGTACGGTTGATCTTCCCTGTAGTGGATACCCCAGCCCTGTGTATGTCTGTGTTTAATGTCCTGATGCGATTATTTTCTTTAATGTCTTTATTTTTGGTGATTGATAAGGAGTTTCTTTTCTTTTATAGGCTATGGTGTGCTCGGGCTATTAAATTTAGCTGCTGGTAGTGGCCGTTATTGCCCAAGCTGAGCTATTTTATTGTCTTTTATGCAAATATCTATGTAATAAACCTCATTGTTTTACCGGATACCCATGTTCTCGGCCTACCTTAATTTATTAAGAGAACGAATCTGTGTGATCTTAACTTGTGGGGTTTACTTTTAGTTCCTGGGTTTAACCCTCCCGGGTGGCGTAGTCGAATCTTTTAGGAATAGATGAACCGGTTAATTTGTGAACCTGTCCCATCATCCCACCGCCACACTAACATCGAGTTGTAGGTTATTGATGTCACACCAGTTGATAAGATGTTGTACCTCCTCTCTGTAAGCGGAGCGTCATCATCACTGATGAAGCCCACCACTGTTGTGTCATCAGCAAACTTGTTGATGTGATTCAAGATGTATATGGCACAACAGTCGTGTGTCATTAGTGTGAACCACAGAGGGCTTAGCTCACATCATACATGATGGTGGTCTCTGAGGAGTTTTTTTCCATCTCTTGCCGTCCGTGGTCTGTCTGTGAGAAGATCCAGTAGACTGAACATGACTGTTTTTGTTTTCCAGATTAGAGAGGCATAGATTAAGTGCTGCTGCTACGGCATCATCAATTGAGCGCTTTGGTTGGTATGCAAACTGAAATGGGTACAGTGTGGTGGGTAGACTGGATGTTATATGACCCTTGACCAATCTTAACTAAAGATCTCATCACAAATACTGCGAACAGTTAAAATCCTCAAAAGTATTAAAAAACATAGCAATTAAGCAAAAAAGATCTGGAAGCTGGAACCATGATTTTTTTGCATTAAAATGATCAACAAATTGCCTTTTTTTGGGCTGTACTTGTTGCCATGAAACTCGAGGTGAGATATGGACAGAGGACCCAGACACAGACAGCGGGTAATTAACAAGACATTTAATGAAGAATACAAAATAGGAAACAAAAACCCATGAGGGGTAAAAAAAACATAACAAAGGGAAACAAGAGGGCAGGAACAATGACATGACCAAAGAGAGAGTATGGCAACCCATAAGTGCCAAAATTGTCTCTCTCCAACATAAAACAAGTGATCCTTCTCTGGTTGTGCCACAAGATCTCAAGAGAATCATGAGACTTATACCGTAAGTATAATCTACTGAGTAGTTTTATTTATACCAAAATGTCATGTTTTATAATCTCTTCATTAGCTGCAAGTTCAGTAAAAAGTTTGTTTTTCTTTGAATTGTAGGCTAGCAAAACTACACTGTAGCGATTTTAGCTGCACGTTAAAATAAGGATGAGTTTAACTAGCCAAATAAGATTCTCCACCAGATCTATCAAGATCACATCCATGAAATGAGTTATTTAAAACGTCAATTTCAGTCAAGGAATTAGTTTAGCTCAAAAGAAAATATGTATAATAATTGTCATTACACACACATATTTTACAATTCTGATTAGCAGTATAGTGATAAAAATCTTATATGTATCCATCCAGCAAATGCATTGATTTTTACACAAACGTTATCATGACTATAAGTAACGTGACTTTACCAAACAGAATTAAGAGCAGAGGTAGCATACATCGAAACACAGTTTAAGTGACCAAGTTTGTGAGCGTGAACACAGAGAACCCATCACAAAGGCCTTTATGGTTTTTATTAAACTCTACTCTACACGGTAAACATAATGACGACATACAAATACATGAAACACAAACGCGCAAGGAAGCGCAGAGAGAGAGGGAGAGTGAGAATGAGAGAGAGAGTGAGAATGAGAGAGAGAGAGAATGAGAGAGAGAGTGAGAGGACAAGGCAGGTAAAACATGTCTGAAAACCAATAAAATCATATTTAACAAAGAGGCACGCTCTTAACGCAGCTACTCCATATTTAGAAACGGATTCTTGCAATCTCGTTGTTGGACCAATATCCGTATGCGTGTGGATGGAAATCTTGAATGGTTTCCGAATGCAGTCCTGTTGAAACGATGAGTTTGGGTTCTGAGTCCAAAGTTCCATGGCCTAAACGGACTTTCCAGAGGGGAGCCCCAAGGCAGGGTGTCTGTTGGATTGTCCTCATCGTCCTCTTTCTTTTCTTTCCTAATTCCAAAAGGTATCGAAGTGGATCGGTGATTGTGTTTTAAATGCATACCTGCCCTGCCCCCAGATGGTCTGCGGGCCAAAGCCATGAAAGTGATAAGGGGGCCAAAGAAAGTTCCTTTGTTTCTCATGGCACCTCATTTGCATGGCTCTGACAGTATGGTCAGTTTGCATTTAATACCTAAACTTAGTTATGGACATAGTATGAGGTATGCTATGGTTTTATAACATAGCTCATCATATAGGGAATTCGGAGCAGAGTAGTAAAATATGAAACATGCAAGTCATTGAACTGTTTGTCATCCCAATTTATGAATACATCAACTGAACCCTGAATCAAAATTGGTATATCTAACAGTTACAGTGTCTCTAAAATGGCACGAGCGCCAACACACAACCTAGACATTTAGATACATTTACAGATAGTTGGAATCAGCTGTGCTCACACTGGTCTCACACATCTCACGGAGGAAATCGGGAGCATAAGAGGACGAGTGAGGGGACTGCTGACGAGAGGGGACCGGGCCCAGACATATGTTTTACGGTTGTATTTATGTTCTTGTTGCCGGCAGTCGACCGTGAGGTGGCTGACGGCATTTTACTTCCATGTTATTGATTAAACTTTATTTAAATGTTCGCCGGTTAACGCCTCATTCCTTCCTTCCTTTTATTAAACCTCGTTAAATTGGTATTTAATGCTAAACTTACATGACAGCAGTTTTAAGTTATAGCTGGATTTAGTGGCCTTGATTGGAGGTTGCTCGGTGGGTGTTTGTGGGGAGGCTCGTTGCTTGTGGGTGGGGAGATTTTATTTGTGGCTGTGTGGGTCTGGTTTGGTCTTGTTTTGTGGTTGATGTCGGACAACAGAGGAATAAAGTAACATTATGCCATTACTATTTTCCCTGGTTGTTCCTTTGTTTTCTGGTGTCGATCACCGATTGGGACCGGGTTGGACCTGCACGGTTTCGGCGAGCGGGACTTCCTGGGTAGCGGGTGATCCTCTGATTACATTAATTAATTTAATTATTTAATTATTAGATATTATTTATAAGAATGATCTTATTTGTTCTATAAACACCATGCACTGTGCTGAGTTTTAACTTTCTCTGTTTTTCTTATTTGCTCATATAAAGCTGCTTTGGAACAAAGCATATTGTGAAATGCGCTATATAAATAAACTTGAATTGAATTTATGCTTTATCCTTGTTGAACTTGCAGGGGTTTAAAGAGACTGTTTTACGTTACTGTAAATATAGTTGCGGGTGAAAATACCACAATCTGTCTGATACATGGTTTCAGTGCTCTGAAGACAGCTCCTGATCAATAAACAGAGCAAAACAGTTGAAAACTTTTTTATTGAACCCATTACACTTAAAGTTTTCCCCACATTCGACTATGTCTGCAGAAGTAGGAGAATATACTTACATTTTTACAGTACTACACTAAATCTAAAATAATTAAATTATGTTGCACTTTAACAGTTTAACTTGAAGTTACATAGGGGTTTACAGTGTAGACGAACTATGGATGGTGATGTCACTATACACGAGAAACCTGGCTGTCAAGGATTCACACATGAGACTGTCATGACCCTGTCCACAAGAAACTGGAGGACAACCTGACAAAAAGGACACGATCATGACACCTGGCAAGTCTCAAACTTCCATGTAAATGTTATGCATTCAAACACTTGAAAACAGATTTAGTTTAAGATTTTTATAGATATCCGTTTGTTTTGATCATGTAAACGCACACAATGTGTCTTTTATCAGAGTGAATTTATGTTTATAAAACATTCATAAGGTCAGTGTGATGTGCATGAGTCCAAATCATGAACAACGTGTCAAACAAGTGAAAGTGACTTGTGGTTATTCATTTGACATTGCTTTAGAAATTGACTTCATCTGCAGGTGTTTTCATGGTTCATTGAGTGATGTTTATTTATAAAAAAGAGCTGATGTTCTGATCTGTCACAAAAGACAAAATGAGTCATGAAGATTCAATATGATTTTATTTGATGAATTTTGATGAAACACAATCAGCAGTGAATGAATAAAGCACACATGCACTGGTTTGTGGTGTTGTTTGTGAAAAGCAGAGCAGATGTCAGATGAGAGAGAGAATGAATGTAGAAACACATGTGAGACATGAGTGAGACTCAGATGAGAACAGAAGTCAGAGGAGAGAGAGAGAGAGAGAGAGAGAGAGAGAGAGAGAGAGAGAGAGAGAGAGAGAGTCTAGTGTGAACACTGATCATCTCTCCTGAATTCTCCAGTGACTGTATGACTGGGATCTTTGTGTTTGGCCTCACAGCTCACTGAGAGCACTGAGCTCCACTCCTGCTCAGAGAGAGTCAGACTGCTGCTCCAGCTGTACAGACCGTTCTTCTCCAGGAGCCCAACACTGCTGTCCTGAGATCTGCTGCTCCCGTCCACCTTCCACATCACACTCCAGTCTGAGGGGAAACCCTTGTTGAGCACACACATCAGTGTTGCTGTTTTCTTTGTGGAAATCTCTTCACTGGAGGGCGGCAGGACGCTCACTTTAGGACGAGTGAAGCCTGACAAACACACAATAGTCACAAACTCACAGAGAGAAACAAACAACTTCACTCTCTACATGATAAACATAAAAGACCAGATTGATAAATAAGTTCACGTTATAGTCTTATGTAAATGTTCTCTTTAGTTCATGTTGATCTGAATGTTTATACAGAATTGACAATTTTTACAACCACTTTTACAATCAAAATGAAACTAATCTTAAATCAATGTAGAAAACATATTACCCTGCATATACTTATTTAATCAAGTATTAAAATATACACACTAAACATAACATACCTGTAACATCAACTGTTTAAAAAATTCATAACTACAAATAATTGGTGTTTCCAAATTTATAACTTACTATATTAAATATAATACTTAAATACAAGTGTAAACCATTTTTGTAAACAAATCACTTTTCATTTGATGTTTTGTTTAGTTTTATACATTTTTACTGCAGACAAAACTAATTGATTTAAAAAAAAGATTGTGACCATTAAAGGGATAGTTCACCATAAAAAAATATTCTGTCAGTATTTACTCACCCTGAGGTTTTCCAAACCTGTAAACATTTCTTAGTTCTAATGAACAAAAAGGAATATACTTAAAAAATGTCCGTAACCAAACAAGTCTCATCCCCCTTTACTGCTACATTAGAGAAAATAAATACTATGGGAGTCAATGGGGGATGAAATCGGTTTGGTTACTGACATTCTTCCAAATACCTTCCTTTGTGTTAAGCAGAACAAAGAAATGTATACAGGTTTGGAACAACATGAGGGTGAGCAAATGATGAGAGAATTTTCATTTTTGGGTGAACTATCCCTTTAACAAAATCTTTTATGAAAAAAAATAAAGCGTTTATTCTTCAAAATAAGAAAGTGCACTAGTACACAAAGTTATTTATTAAACCACAAAAATATGCTAAAGCAGTCATTTCTTTTTATATTTAATAGTTTATATTTAAATGCAGAAATCAATTGTATTGATATTATTACTGAATGTTTTTACTTACTGCCAACATCCAGTCTGGTGCCGCTGCCGAAAGTCCACCACAGTGATACAAACTAATAGAGCGACTGTACAAAAACCTCTGAACTCATCAGTAACTGCACTATAAACACATCACAAACACATCTTTACACTTTATCACACATTCACACATCATACACATTACATTGCATTTAATCTCCTGGTTATTTATGACAAAAATATGAGTTTATTTTACAAAGGCTTTTACAAAACCTGAGAATTCTCACTGATGAAAAGTTTTAATTCTCATATCTGACTCTCATGACCTCAATCCTCAAAGTATGAACAAGGATACAATATTCAAAGTTAAAGCAATACAGTCAAATTGATGATGTAAATATATGATGATACAAATACAACATCATAATCAATAATATAAGAAACATATGCACATGACATATACAAGTATCTTTATTAAAACATACACATTATTTATATTACACATAACACACAATATTCACATGATCTAAAAGATACAGAACACATCACAAGTCCAGTGTTTGTCTGTGTTGAGGTAAATGATACATGTAGAGAGTGAGTTTGCATTGTGATCACGTGCTTCAGTGCTCTGAGAGTGTTTATAGTGCTGTGAGTTTAACACTTCATGACTGACAACACAACACAACACAATCTTCATCAACACACAAACCAACAAGAACAACAATGACTTTCAGCATCATCTTCATCTGGACACTCACAGTGTTTATTACAGGTGAGACATGAAGACTTAATCTGACTTGTTTTTATTTCTGCTGTATTTGTCGTGCTTGTTTCAGTATATGATGTTAATACAGTTTAATACACAAATTGTTTATATTTTGTGTTTTCAGAATCCAGAGGAATTACTCTGACTCAACCAAGAGTGAAAAGTGTTCAACAGGGACAAACAGCTACAATAGAGTGTCATATAGATGTAGGAATACTTAGCAACTACTTATACTGGTATCAGCAGAAACCTGGAGAAGCTCCTAAACTCCTCATATATGACATCGAAAGCCTCTATTCTGGAGTATCATCTAGATTCAGTGGCAGTGGAACAGCAAGTACTGGAAAAGATTTCACTCTGAGCATCAGTGGAGTTCAGACTGAAGATGCAGGAGATTATTACTGTCAGAGTTTACACAGTGGTAATGTGTTGACACAGTGATAAAGAGTCGCACAAAAACCTCCGTCAGTCAGACTGAACAGTGACTACACTGATACACCTGACACACACTGCAGCTGATCATACAACACACTCACACACACATACACACACACACACACACACACACGCACACACACAACATTGATTACACATATAGATTTTTTTTAGTTATGAAGATAATCAAAAGTTACTTTAACATCCATACTGACTGCTGAAGTATCAGATTATTTTAGCATGGTGATAGTTTATTTTATTTGCGTCAAAATTCCCTAATTAATAATGAACATATTATCAGCAAAACATTCACTGACTCCTTTATATAAGATGTTTTTTCTCTGTTTGTGTTCTTGTAACCAACATATCTAATGATCTTTATGAGATAAACGTCATGATCAGATGCACAAACAGCCGCTGTTCATCATCACAACATTTGTCCAGAGAGTTCAGTGATCACACCAGTCAAGAGAAAAAATACATTTACATTTTGATCATAATATTCTTTTAGTTAAATTCATGATTTATGTCAATCATATATGTGCACACACAACTTTATAACATAGTAATAAATATATTGTCTTTTTGGTTTACAGTATCAATACAGACTGAGAAGTGCATGTACAGCACACAGTATAATTTTATACATAATATTCATTTTGAACTTTGATGACATAATAAAACCACTAACAATAAAGAAGTGAAACTTGTGTGTTTCAGTTCAGATGATTGAACCAATCAAACAGTGACACTGAGAGTGTTGAGCTGAAAATCACATTTGCATTGACAGGATGAAGAGACTCTGATGTTCTCAGAATAGATCAGCTCTGTCTCCAGAGATCATGTTCACAACACAACACCTGCATTTCACATTTACTGCTACATGAACCTTTACGCAACTATTAAAACTATTAAGAATCATGATACAGGACATTCCTGCACAAACACACATGTGATTTTCTCTGTTGTCTGAATGAAGCTGTTAGACACAAATGTAACATGTTCAGAAGCTTTATTGAATGTTTCAGTAAACACATCACATTGAAAGATGTCAAAGTGGTTTGACACACGAGCTCTCTTTCAGTATTGATCTGCTGCACTAGACTCATGAATGATGTCTGACACTCAGATACGACTCATCAACACTCACAGCCGCTATTGTGAATCTTGTTTATGGTGTTTGACTCTACAAACATACACCCCTCTCTCTTCCCAGCGTGCTTTGCTGAGGGTCAGGATGTTACTGCGGCTGTATCGGCCGTCCTGCTCACTCTCTGAAATGAAACAATACACATTGTGAAAGCGCTATATAAATAAATAAATAAACTTGAATTGAAAGGGACTAGGGTTGTTGTGTTGTTTGTATAAGTGACATGAGGATTGATTACATGATGAAAGAATTGTTTCGGGTAATTTATGTGTAACCCACCTTTTTATGTTTGACTACCAGTTTAACACCACAACAAGCAGCTGTAATAATACCTTTCAGAAGACTTGAAAAAATATTTTTCAAAGTGTCAAGGGTATTCTGTTCCTGTATAGTTGAAAAGGAATGTGCTGTAATGACATCCACTGTAAAAGACCCAGATGCGTTCCTTTTTCCCAGCAGGAGAAAGGGAAATTTGCCAACAGCATGCAACTTGAATATCTACAATTACATAAATAATAAGACACATTCGTAAACAGCTGAATACATACCACTAATATGGCATAGCTTTTAAGCGCTACTACATGAACATACAGATTACAAAAAAAAACATTTTGTGTGATATGTTCTGTTTTATGGCCTGTCCTCGTATACAAGCTTAATAATCATATTCAACAATGGGTAAATTATCTGTACGTTGATAGCACCAAATTGTGTAACAATGTGGCTCTGTGGCACTAGTGAGTCTTGGGCTGGACTACTTATTTGCACCACCAATGGAAACCAGGGTAAAAAAGATGTAATCTGGTCATACACCTCAGTAGTGGAAAAAAAATACACTTACCATATATTTGATCATCCTTAACAAAAAAGTATTTAGTATTTACACTACATCTTTGACTTTGGTAATTTATTTAACAGATGGTAATTTACCAGAACGTGAGCTGAATTTATCAGTTTGCATGAATTACGTCCTGCCTTCATCTTGGACACCCATTTCGCATTAACTTGACTTTTAGCAGCCTTCACAGCCTCTTTCATGGCTTGCTTTTGTCCACAGTGCTTGCATGTCTTACATGCCACAGCAATGTGGACATTACACGACGAACACCTTTGGAAGGTGGTCCCTGCCATCCTGTAGAATGATGAATTTAAAATGTCTAGCAATTATCACATTGTTATACAGTGTGTCAACAAATTTAACTTCAGAACGTCAGAATCAGCTTTTTTTATGTAGTTTTAAACACTTAGACACAACAAATAGTATTCTGGTACTGTATGGTCAGATAATATGTCAAAAGTTCTAGCAGCACTCAAAGATAGTAACAGATCATCATAGATTACATTATTTTGACATCTATGACGTAATAACATCTATGAACAAGACAGCCTTCATGCCTAAAGTTAGCATATAATTTAGCACAAAACAAATTAACGTTCTAAAAAACTACGTTTGTCATTTTACAAATATGCAGCAGCATAAAATTGTAAAACAGTAACGTTACAAACTCGTAAGAGTGATTATACCTTCACATTAATTTGCAGCACAAACCGTTAGATTAATATTAAAAAGTTCACTTAAATTACAGATTAGCATAACGTTATATACGGAACTTTAACGTTAATAACGTTAATAGGCAAAATACATATGCTTAAGATATAGTTAAAATAGGTTAATATGTACACAGCAATATCACTTACCTTGACAAAACTGCGCGGGAGATCTTTGGTGAAAAAAGAAGGCCAGTGAATTAACGTTAACGTTACGTTGAAAACGTATGCCAAGAACTAGTGGCGTAACGCATAAAACAGCATGTTTTTCTGTATGATATATCTGTCATTTTAATGCCTGATGTTTCTTTTTATGCTGTTGATAGAACAATAAGTTAAATAAATGATTTAATCGTTTTATAATTTAGCACTATTAAATTTTATTAGGGGGCACGGTGGCTTAGTGGTTAGCACGTTCGCCTCACACCTCCAGAGTTGGGGGTTCGATTCCCGCTTCCGACTTGTGTGTGTGGAGTTTGCATGTTCTCCCCGTGCCTCGGGGGTTTCCTCCGGGTACTCCGGTTTCCTCCCCCTTGTCCAAAGACATGCATGGTAGGTTGATTGGCATCTCTGGAAAAATTGTCCGTAGGGTGTGAGTGTGTGAGTGAATGAGTGAGTGTGTGTGCCCTGCGATGGGTTGGCACTCCATACAGGGTGTATCCTGCCTTGATGCCCGATGACTCCTGAGATAGGCGCAGGCTCCCCGTGACCCGAGGTAGTTCGGATAAGCGGTAGAAAATGGATGGATGGATAATTTTATTACTTAACAAAAATACCGTACTGATTTTTTATTTCGGTGTGACGAGCGCTTCCATTGGTTCTGAAGCCAACTTGTTTTATTACGAGCGTTTCCATTGCTTCTAAAGCCAACTTGTTCTATGAGCGTTTCCATTGGTTCTGACAGCTATCAATCACAAAAGTTTATTTGCTTCTTTGTGAACCGCGACATGTTTAAAACTTTGACTTTGTGTTTTATATTTGACATAAACTCATTGTTAATTTATAAAACGGATAGTTCGGGTCTCTGATTAAGATTGGTCCCGGAAATAAACAAACACAAGGTTAATTTATAAAACGGGTACTTCGGGTCTCTGATTATGATTGGTCCAGGCTACAAGACCCGCTTCTTTCCACTATGGCAGAATGTTGCTTGGCAACAGTTACTCGAAGAATAAATCTCACTGCACGCTGATATATTTACCAATGTGCTGCTCTAATAAAGGACTTATGTGATACGATACATGCAATAAATTGTTGGCCGTTTGAGGATATGAATGAGTTCGTGGGTTCGTAAATATATCTACGTCGTATAACTTGTACACGCGTAAACACTCTTACGTTTAAGAAAGTACTTATTCGTCGATATTGTACGCATTGCGATCCATCAATGCGTAAAAATGATTACGTTTCCTAGATATAGACTTTACGTACAAATACATACGCATTCTTATGAGATCACGTTGATTTTCTCTGTTGTCTGAATGAAGCTGTTAGACACAAATGTAACATGTTCAGAAGCTTTATTGAATGTTTCAGTAAACACAGCACATTGAAAGATGTCACAGTGGTTTGACACACGAGCTCTCTTTCAGTATTGATCTGCTGCACTAGACTCATGAATGATGTCTGACACCAGTGTTGCCAGATTGGACTAAAGATTTCCAGCCCAACTACAGCTTAAAACCCGCCCATTTAAAAAAAATACCAGCCCAAAATACATACTGTTATTAAAACTGTTATAGAATAAAACACACCATTTTTTTTCTTATTAAACAACCAGACTAACAAATGGCACATTGGAGAGCACCAGGCTCGCCCCAGGTATATCCAGTGCATCTTTTTTTTCTTTTTTTTTAATATAAATGATAATTTTAATAAAACACAAGGTCTACATCCGAAATCTCAGAAGGGGACAACATTTTTTATTGTTCTTGTGTTACTATTGTCAGAACTACAGATCTTTTCTAATAGGCCAATTCTCAAATCATTTCATTATACTTTTCTTTTTGTATTAGTAGGCTACTTACAAATTTGTGCATAATTTTTTTTATATTATCATTATTAAAAATATTATTATTATTTAACTTATAGACCACTGGGCGAATCAACATGAATTCTCGTTTTTTCCTTCTTTTAATTTTAAATAAAATAATGACTGAATGATACACTGAATCGTCACTAGACACTATATCAGCTATTACGTTTCAGAAATGATCAAACATCAGAATTGTACATCAAAATAAAACTGTAGGCTAATAGCATAAACACGCTTACCTTTTAATATGAAGTTAACGTAGATAATCCCGCAGAACTGATGAAAACGTCTTTATTATAGAACAATTCTAGAACTATTTAATAATAGGACCAACCAGTTTGATTAATAGATCGTTGAGTCAATTCTCTCCAGCAACTGCCTGGGAGGTTTGAATGTTGCCGAGGTAAACCCATTTCTGACCAGGCCAGTGCGCACATCCATGATGCTGGAGAGTAAAGGTAGTCCCATGCGATTCCTAGTGTCATCTTTTAAAAGCGAGACGAGGGAAATGCCCGCTCAACATGGGCATTGGAAACAGGCAGAACAAGAAGTCTTATGGCACCTTGTGCCAATTCCTGGAAACACTTGTGCCCCCCTGCATCTTTAAACGCTTCGACTTCGAGCCAAAACTTGTCAATGTCCTGATCATCAGAGAAGTTTGCGGTTGCCACATTCCTCCACTGCGTTTCTAATGTACCAATGGGGCACGAGAAAAGATCAGCTGGCAAGTCCTTTACTCCAGGCCTATTTATAGTGGACATAACAGATTTCGGGCAGAAGAGCTCCAGTTTGCTCAGGATTTCCATTGAAGCAGGTAAACGCAATTGGTACTGCTTTACAAGTTCTTTTAGAAAATCCATACAACACGAAGAAATTCTCTCCTTCATGTCTGGGGCTAGCCTACTTTCCTCCAGTTTGTCCATAAATGTGGTACCCAGAATGCGTCTCACAGTTGTTATGTACAGCCTTTCCAAGTCTCTAAACACACCGAGAGAGTTTCCTGTTTCTAATTGAAAGCATTTATTTACAGCTTTGATTTCCATAAGAACAGGCTGAAGAAAGTACATGTAAAGGAGATTAGTTTTGTCATTGTATATTTCCTTTAAAAGCCGAGCAGTATAGCAGTGTTCTGTACTTGAAGCCATGTTAAAGTGCAGTGTGAGGGCATCTTTTTGATCCACAATGCGGTTAATGCAGTCAGCCATCACAAGCCAACGGGTACAGCTTGGATTTATTAATTTCAAGGGGCAGCCCCCGTTATTGATAGTCTCGTATATGTTCTTGTACTCATACTGCCGCTTTGCTGAATGTGCGAACCAGTTGTAGGTTTCTCTAACCATGTATTCTATGTTGCTTGGAAGAAGCTGCATTGCTTTATTTGCAACAATGTCAAGTGAATGGCAAACACAGCGAATAAGCTGCAGGTTTGGCTGTATTTGTTTAAGTAGGGTGAAAACCGAGTGGTTTTTTCCAACCATTACGCTGGCACCATCTGTGGCAATGCCCATCATGTTTTTAATCTGGAGACCGTTCTTTGATAGAAAAGCGACAACAGTGTCTGATATGGCTTTAGCATCAGCATCTGTCAGCTCCACAAGTCCAAGATATGTACTTACAAACTTGCTGTGTTTTTTTGAGTGGTATTTCACACAAATGCAAAGAAGTTTGTTCACGGATATGTCAGTGCTTTCATCGAGATACAAGGAATATGGAGACTCCCCAATATCCTCCACAAGTTCTTCTCTGAAGTGTGGCGCGAGGACAGATTTGATAATGGCTGTACACTTTGTCCGGTGCATTTGGAATGTTCCCATCTCATCTTTCAAAATGTCTGACAAATCGTCCACCGCATTTATTGAACTGTGACAAGCAATGTAAGCAGCAATTCTAATTTCACGGCGCTTTTGGTCATCTTTGATCGGACACTGCCCTGCTGCTCCCGCTGACACAGTAAAAGTTTTTATACTTGGTGCACAGCGCGATTTGTGTTTTTTTGTATTAGCATGCTCTTTCAAATCATTTAACTGTGCTCTGATTTCTGATTGACAGTATTTACAAAATGCCTTTGTATCATCGCCTACCACAGGTGTAATCCATGTTTTTAAAGACTGGTCGCTCTCCCATTCCTCCCTGTAGGACTTTTTATATTTACCCCACTTTGGCATGATGATGAATGATGATCACTGATGATGATAATGCAGTTTTGACGATATAACGAATTAGCCTACAACAACCCGCCAATCAAGCTTGAAGTCTGATTGGACAGGATTCCCCTGAACCTTATTGGCTAACCTGAACCATACCTAATTTAAACATCATCCTACATTATATAATTTATTTTATAGTTAGTTTTCATTAAAAAAATAATAAAGAATACTGTTTATAGTCAAAAATAAAACCCCGCCTGTTGCATCAAAAACCAGCCCAAAATTTAAAGACCCGCCCAATGCATTTTTATCCGGTCGGACGTGACCAAAAGTACCCAGATTGGGGGGAACCCGCCCAATCTGGCAACACTGTCTGACACTCAGATATGACTCATCAACACCACTGATGGTCAGTAACGCGTTTGAAGTAACACGTTACTGTAATCCGATTACTTTATTCAAGTAACGAGTAAAGTAAGGGATTACATTTTCAAAAACAGTAATTAGATTACTGTTACTTTCCCGCAAGCAGGCTGCGTTACTGGGTTACTTAACCGTGATTTTGTTTTGTGAGACTGTCTCGTGAGTTGTGACTTGTGAGTGACAATGACGTTTGAGGGCAGCGAAGTCAGTTGTAAACACCGACATTTGTAGTTTTGAACAAGAGACAGAATGGAGCGCGAGAGAGAGCAGGGCCATGCAGCGTTTAATGCTTGGAAGTACCGACATTACTTTGAGTTTGACTCGGTAAAAGGTGACAAAAACATCAGCGTCCACTGTACACTCTGCGTGGGAAGAAAACTTTTATCTACAGCAAAAAAATCCACCTCAAATCTAAGCAAGCACCAAGCAAGCCGGCACAGGAATGTGAAACTCAATGAAAAAACCCCGAACCCCCAACTGACAGGACCGCTGCGGCTACCACATCCAATTCCACCGGGCGAACCTCCGATGGCCCCTCTCCTGCTAAACAGGTGAAATTAGAATTAAAAGCGACCGGACTTAGTGCCGCTGAGCTGAAGAAGCTCGTCGCTGGCTATATTGTCGAAGACATGCTGCCAATTTCCCCTGTTGACTCTGAATAGTTCAGACGCATCGTAGAAAAAATACAGGCAAAACACGATGTCAAGCTGCCGCAGAGAAAGTCATTTGCAGGATACCTTGATAGAGAATACGACATAATGGACATAAGGCCTCCCTAGCATGTAAGAAAATTAAAGGCAGGCACACCTATGATGTAATTGGAGCAGAGATTGAAGAAATCCATTCATCATATGGACTGCATGGCAAAGTGACAATGCATCTAATTTTGCCAAAGCATTCAGAGTGTGTCAGCCCTTGTTATTTGGAGTCTGAATCTGAAGATGAAGAAGAAGGTGATGATGAGGAACCGACTTTTACAGATGTCATAGAAGCGCTTTCAACCGCATCTAGTGATGGACAGTTTAGCCTCCCTCCATACTACATGTGTGCATGACACACAATTAACCTCATTTCAACAAGCGATGTTGACAAACATCTAAATTCCTGTGCAGACACCAAGGCTGTATATAGGAGTAGTATTGCAAAATGCTCTGCTATTTGGACTAAAGCAAGTCGTTCAACATTAGCCTCTGAACAGGTGGAGGAAGTCAGCCGCAGGAAACTAATGGTACCTACATCCACAAGGTGGAATTCCCTGTACGAGGCCATTTCCAGAATCATCACAATTTCGATGAATGAGCTGAATCCCCTGTGTGTAAAACTGGGACTCAAGTGTCTTAATGAAAGGGAGTACCTGTCATGATTCCACCTCATCTTGTCAGGTATTTCTTAGTGTAGAGGTGGAATATTACAGGATCCTTTGTTTCATGTGGGAGAGAGACGATTTTGTCACCATACTCGCTCTCTCTCCGGTCTGCGTCATCGTTCCTACCCTCCTGTTTCCTAGTTTGTGTTAATTAGCTTTCCTTGAGTGTTAATCCCTAGCACCTGTTCCTTATTAATTATCCTGTGTTTGTTCCCTTTAAAACATCCTCGTGTTCGTTGTCCTGTGCTGGTTCAATGTACGTCTTACCTCGTCTGTAGCTGTTTGATGTATTTGTACCTGTTGGTCCTTGCAGTTGTTGTGCTTTGTGCTTTGTGCTTTGTGCTTTGTGCTTTGTGCTTTGTGCTTTGTGCTTTGTGCTTTGTGCTTTGTGCTTTGTGCTTTGTGCTTTGTGCTTTGTGCTGTGTTAGAGTCTGTTCCTGTTCCTGTTCCTGTTCCTGTTCCTGTTCCTGTGAATGCCTTGTTGCCATATGCTTGTTACCTTGTTCCTGTTCCCTCGTGTATGGTAAGTGTCAGTTTAGTGTTTGTCTCAAGTGTTTGTTTTCTTAGTTTAGTTGTAAGTCAGTGTCCTAGTCCTTGTTAAAGTTTATATATTATCCTGTCCTGTTTTCCCCCTCGTGGGTTTTTGGTTTGCCTTTTGTTGTAGTGTTCTTTGTTATTAAATACCTGTGTTTACCCCTACTATCTTGTCCTGCCTGTCCCTGCCTGCATTTGGGTTCCCATGCCATGTCTCCCCATGAGTTTCATGACAGTACCTATTCTTACAAGAGTACTGCACCGTGATGAAGCCCCTGACCGTAGCACTGGACATCTTACAAGGGGATGAGTGCACCTATGGGCTTTACTACCAACACTCACAAGCCTGATGTCAAAGACACTTGCCCTGAAAGATGACCTCTCTAGAATGACAGCCAGTCTTCCAGATGTCATTGTAAAGGTAAGATTATTCTTTGATAATAGATTTGGGTGGATTTGTTGAATTTATTATACCATTCATGGTGGGCAGATCTTACACTTTGTTTGTTTTAAGCAGTGAGTACAATTATCAAAATGATAGAATATAATGAAAGATCAATTATTCATCCCCTGTTCAATATCAGGGATATTGATCATCATTAATCATGAATATTAATCTTAACATCAATAGAAGATGAAATAAAGAGGTCAAAACAGCCTCAACCAAAATTAAATCTCATACATTATTAATAGCACATGATATGGTTTAGGTCAGTAGAGTCCACAAAATAGTTAAAATACCTTATTTATATAGTAAAATAAATATATTCTTAGTTATATTATATTGTATTTTACAGGCCATCAAGATTTGTTTGGATGCTGTACTGGATAGCCAAGAAGGACTTCTTGCAGCGGCCACTTGTCCCAAGTTCAAACTTCGATGGCTGAGAGATGAGTGTAGGAGAGAGCATTTGAAGGAGCTTCTGACAACAGAGTGTCGTAAAGCTGCTCCTGCAGCTGACAATGCTAATGTGTCCCAACTGGCACCCAGCCCAGCTGAAATTGACTTTTTTGATTTTGAGAACCAGCCCACAGAAAGCTTCTCAGCAGAAATGGAAGTAACTGACTATTTAAGGTCAGGGTATGAGCTTGAGATTCTGAATCAGTTTCCAAACCTCAAAAAGATGTACATGAAATACAACACTCCAACTCCATCCAGTGCACCAGTGGAACGGCTGTTCAGTTTAGGTGGATTGGTGCCTTCCCCAAAAACTGTGTGATAGGAGGTTTGAGAAGCTTCTGCTGATGCGATATAACCACTGTTTCACTCCGAAAGAAAACAAAAAGACAAAGGGCCTTGTCAGGGTAGCCATAAAATGAGACTGGACTAACAGCCTTAAAGTCGGATGCAACAGCATTTTCTGTTTTGGTAAAAAGAATAGGTTCAAATGTTCAACAATTTTCTTCAAGGCAGTTAAATTTTTGTTTGTAAAGTTAAAAGATTGAAACTAATAAAACAAGTTTTAAAAAAGAGAATGTTTCATTTGATTCAATTTTAGATGATGGAATATGCAGAAAGAATAGAATTAGGCTGAAAGGTCGCTTTACATCATATTCAGGTCGTGTATCATGTTTTTGAAAAGTAACTAATTACTTTCTTGGAGAAGTAATCAGTAACTAATTACTATTTCCAAGTAACTTGAGCATCACTGATCAACACTCACAGCCGCTATTGTGAATCTTGTTAATGGTGTTTGACTCTACAAACATACACCCCTCTCTCTTCCCAGCGTGCTTTGCTGAGGGTCAGGATGCTACTGCGGCTGTATCGGCCGTCTTGCTCACTCTCTTCACTGGTGTGAATCCCTTCAGTGACCTCTGACCCGTCAAGTGTCCAGCTCACCAGCGCCCCCTTTGGAGAGTAACAGCTGAGCAAAGAGCAGCGCTGTTGAGTTTTCAGATATCTGCAGAGAAGAGGACGACAGCAGAGACACTGAGGAAACTGAATCTTGTTTATCGTTTTTATACTCTGGGCCTGTAGTCACGTCCACCGTTGTCAAGTCCAAGACCAGGACTAGCCAAGACCGAGTAAAGATCAAGTCCAAAGAGGTTCGAGTCCAAGTCAAGATAGAGTCCAATTGAGAAAGTCAAGACAGAGACAAAAAAAATCATGACCACATACTAAACTATTGAATGTTTGTGATGCAAGAGACAGCATATCTTCTATTATAAGATAATAATTCTCATTACTGTTTGTAATGATCAAAAAAAAAGACAAATTTTATTTTATTTTACCTTGAAATAAGGTAATTTTATTTACATTATGTAAAGCACTAAAGTCACAAAGCTGAAGTGTAACTGACTACGTCATCAGCACGCTCATGTGCAGGCAGCGGGACAGTGGTGGACAGAGAGCAGATCCTGGAGATGTGTAATTTACTTTGTACTGTAATGTTTTCTCACCAGTGGCGATCCTTGACTCCTCTTCAAGGGAAGCAGTAATGTGAAGCTCGGCAAAACATGTAACGTATTTACCCCGTCATGTCAAAACACAAACCTGCTGCAGACGCCTTGAAAGGGTTTTTAATAAAAAGAGACGCTCCCATTTGGTAGATACTCGCTTAGTCTCATGTGTAATGAGAGTTAAGAGTTAACGCAGTGTCTTCTGAACGCAAGCGTCTCTTTTATCTATCATTTATCATAAACCCTTTCAACACATCTGATACTGGCATGTATTTTACATGATGCGTGATGCACAAAGGTTCAGGTGAAGCGCTGAGAACGTATTTTGAATTCCTGCTTCCCCTGAAGAAGAGGCACCGATCGCATCTGTTTCTCACTGGCGAATGTGACATGACTTCACTGGAACCGATCCAACAGCTTCTTGGCTTTGTATGCGCTCATGTGTTTTGGAGGAGGCGTGGCTTTGGATGATGATTCGCGAGAGATCCGAGAGATCATATGATTGCACTGCTAGCAGGCAAATGTTAGCAGAACGTAACCAAATGTTATTATGCCACTGCTCGCTGACATTGTGCATGTTGAATGATTAATGCTGTTCAGTTTGCGCTTTTGAGGAATCATTCATTTGAGCCGGTTTCTGCTTTTAAAGTGCATATTGCAAGTTGGAGACCCCAGAGAGTAAATGTATACAAAAATAGCTAAAGGAATTATATGTTCTTTAAAATATACCCATAAATACGCTAATTAGGCTTCTGGGGACATTTTTGGAGAGAATTTTCTTTTCCGCATCTGAAAACCTCCAAACCAGAAGTGACGTAACGAGAGGGAGTGCGGTCGATGTAGACAATAGGAAAACAATGGATTGCGATAACAATGAGAGTTTGGAGAATATTATAAATGTTTATTCACATTCGTATGACGGACCACTGCCTTACAATTATGAGCCTGATATGAGGACAAAGACAGCAGGGACAAAACGAGTAAAACATGTGGACACGATTTCCTGACAGGAAGGAGTTTGTGCAACCTCTACAAATACAATCATTTACCATGACGATGAAAAATTAAAATGAAGAACTAGTTAAAACATACTCAATCACGACCGCTCCTACTGAATACAAAGATACTCTGCAGTGATCAAAGGCAAAGCGCCGCACTCTTCTCCCTCTCGTGACATCAAATGATGCAATGTTGAAAAAAGAAACGGTCACTTCTTCTACTAAATTTGCACTCTTAATTTTTAAAAACATTTTAAATCCGGCATTAACTTTTCATATGGTATTTTTTATACAAGGTTACATATTCGTTTAAAAATATCTACTTGCAATATGCACTTTAAGAGAAACGGTTGAACCAGTTCACCTGAATTGTTTGCGTTTAGCGTCTCCCATAAACACTTAATATTACCCAAAACTGTATTCAGTTCCTCAGTTTCTGGCGTGCATGTCAGTCCAGAGGACTTGAACCAATACAGGAGTTATTTAGTTACACCAACAGCACACACTGATCTGAACTGCTGTGTAAAGAGAGAAGTTATGAACACACGAGGATCTCGTTCTTGAGTTGAGAGTCGGTAATGCGTTGAGAGAAGCATGCTTTATGAAAGTTTTATTTTGAAGGAGAAAAGAAAACATATATTGCTGGACTCGGTCGAGACCGACTAGAACATTTGGCGAGACCAATGATCAAGTCCGTGACAAGTCCGACATCATAAAAATCGTCTGAGTCTGGACTTGAGTACAAGAGCACTGTTTGACTCTACAAACATACACCCCTCTCTCTTCCCAGCGTGCTTTGCTGAGGGTCAGGATGCTACTGCGGCTGTATCGGCCGTCCTGCTCACTCTCTTCACTGGTGTGAACCCCTTCAGTGACCTCTGACCCCTCAAGTGTCCAGTGCCGCTGCTGATTGTGAACCATAATGTTAAAAACTAAAGAGCGACTGTACAAAAACCTCTGAACGCTTCAGTAACTGCACTATAAACACATCACAAACACATCTTTACACTTTATCACACATTCACACGTCATACACATTACATTTTATTTCATTTTGTTTACTTATGTACTTTTTAAATTTTGGGTGAACTATCCCTTTAACTATAATATAAGTGAACAATGTTTTCTATTCAAAGATGAAAACATCCAAAGATTTACAAAGCAACTTTATTGTCACTCTTTCATAAAGCTGCTGTCCTGTGTATCTCCATATTCTGTGTTTTTTATTTTACACCAACATTATACACAAAATAATGAATAACTTTTCACCATTACAAATCATTACACACTTGTTCAATAATCACTACACATAATCACAGAAAACAAAATACAACCAATGTGCAGAAAATGAACATTAAATGATAAAACAGTGTTTGAGTGTGTTGATGTAAATGTAGAGAGTGAGTTTGCATTGTGATCACGTGCTTCAGTGCTCTGAGAGTGTTTATAGTGCTGTGAGTTTAACACTTCATGACTGACAACACAACACAACACAATCTTCAGCATCACACAAACCAACAAGAACAACAATGACTTTCAGCATCATCTTCATCTGGACACTCACAGTGTTTGCTCAAGGTTTGTGTAGTAACATTTTTATCACGATTGTTCATTCATTGAAGAGTGAAATCTTCATTTGTTTCAGTGTTGTCTTATATTTCATTCTTGTTGTTTCTTTCAGAGTGTAGAGGACAGTACACTGTTACTCAGAGTCCATCAATAACAGCAGTTCAACCAGGACAAAGTGTTCAAATAAACTGTAAAGTCAGCAGTGCAGTGCATGGTGGAACTTTCTTACACTGGTACTTACAGAAACCTGGAGAAGCTCCTAAACTCCTCATATATAGAGCAACAAGGCTCCAGTCTGGAGTATCATCTAGATTCAGTGGCAGTGGATCAAACACAGATTTCACTCTGAGCATCAGTGGAGTTCAGACTGAAGATTCAGGAGATTATTACTGTCAGAGTGCACATCATATCAACAGTAAATGGGTGTTGACACAGTGATAAAGCGTCGTACAAAAACCTCCGTCAGTCAGACTGAACAGTGACTGCACTGATACACCTGATACATACTGCAGCTGCTGAGGGGAAAAAGTTAAATTTTTAGTAATTATATTTAGTAAAATATTTACATAATCACACATCTGTCAAAAGTTTTTGAACAATTCAGTGAAATGTTTTACATTATCTTATTATTATTATTTTAAAACATTTTATCTGAAGGTGTATGCTTAAATTTAAGAAAGAGCTTTTATAGACAAAAACAACTGTAATTTTGCAAAAATAATTGTTATGTTTCAGCTACAAAACAAATGTTTTTTAATTATTTATTTAAATGACATTGACTGAATAATGAAGAAGATCACTAAAGAGCTCAGAGTAAATGGAAACCTGAGGCAGTTGCTCGATACGAGGCAAGATGTGACAACACTTAAGGTACAAAAATATAAAAAGTTGTGTTTTTTAGTTGCAACATAATTGCTGTATAGTTACAATAGACGTTCCCTTTGTTTGATGAGTTTAGTTTTATACTAAATTGTGTAAAATTTGAATAAGTAAATGATTAAGTCTTAAAAACAATGTGAGCGGTAATGTATACATTTCAAATATTTATTCGTTTATAACTCTGAACCCTTCCATCAACGACAGCTACAGACCCGTGTCACTATTTCCATTTATTGTAAAAACATTTTCAACCAGGTGTGTACTGATGTTTCAAAAGTTGATTTTGCACTTCAAAAAATCTCTCAGACAAAGAATGTCCAGGTGTCAAAGAGTTAATTTTATTTGTTCGAATCAAACAAAGTGAGATGTTCCCCAGAGCATCTGAAAAGCCAGTGCCTTGGTGCCTACTGTTATAGCAAAACTTCTGAGAGGAGTCCTCCTCAAAAACCAATCAGGTAAATTCACGATATCTCTTATTTTCATCATCTAATGCTTTTCATCTGCCACGTTTATTTCGTAGGCAACAAGGTACGTATCTAACGGTGGTTCACTCGTTATTGTCTTTTTTTCAAAACATATTTAAATTCAGTGGGCAAAATTTAAATACTTATGAAGTCATCAAAAACTGCTGGATCATGTCCAATAAACAGTGGAAAAGTACCAAAGATCATGAACAACATGTCACAAACTTTCAGGCCTCTGGTTTTTAGGCCTGAGAAACATCACTGGACTTTACATTGTTACAAGTGCTCAAAATGTGCTCTAAACATGCTTAAAATGACAAAGTGCATTTATGTGAATAATCATTGAACAGATATACCGATTATAACATTAAATCATTAAATCATCATCACAAACTAATTCATATGCAATTATTTTTAGTTAAATGTGTTCTCAGATGTTTCCATTGATACACATGTCAACTTACATTCCGACTTTTCCTATGAATACTTGAATGAATAAAAATAAATATTTTTGAATTTTTATATAATCCTCACTCAGCACCTTCTCAGCTCAAGGTTATCATGACCTGTTTGTAGATTGTAATCATAGCAACGAGGCAGAACATGCCCAAATCTGGTCCTCAGGTATGACTGCGGCCAGGACATGTCTTCTTAATACTGTTTAGGTATTTCTCAGGGACATAATAACTGTGGTGTGCTGAAGACCAGTGCCCAGTGCATGTAAAATATATCTAAATATGTCTTGTTTGTGCTCAAAATCACTCAGAAATTACACAATAGTACGTTCCTATCTCAGAACAAAGGGAGGAACTTTGATGGATTTGGGTTGTCTCAAGAAGAAAACTCCACACAAACTCACACCAATGTGCACTTTACTTACACTATTAAACACTGCGTTACACCATCCACCCGTGGGACCCCGGCCTCTGTAAGAAATCAAAAGTAATTAATACCAAATCAACTTCAGACACACAATAAACCAAAAATAACTAATAACAAAACTCCTTAACAATAAAATAATCATCGGGTTCATGTACCAGTTACCTATATGCAATCCACTAATAGCTCTAGATTGCAGGTACTTGGTCCCATGAGGCACGCATGCAACTCACAGTAAATGAAACAAACACAACCGAAAATAATCGTACATAAACCAATAATTTCAGAAAGACGAAACAAAAAAGAAAATAAAGAAAGTCTCATGAAGCGTAACGTCTGGGTTCTTTGCAGACGTACACAAAGCAGCACTTTGAATGCGTACGGTAACCTAACGAGAGCTGTTCTCTATAAGCAGCGGTGATAACGGCGTTTAAGCGGCCATGCATTGGAACACGACCGCAGTCAGCGGTGCGAAGAAACGGTCCATTGGAACAAGAAGGAGAATCCTAAACAAACACAAAAGGGAGAAATTAACACTAATAGTAATCCTCCTCAATGTAAACATTCTGTGTGAAGCACTTACCAGAAGGGGTTATACCTCATGTGCGTCACTTTTCAGGTGCCGGTTCAGTCAGTTCACCCGCTTGTGTGAAGGGATGAAAGGAACCATGCCTTTAGCATGTTGGCCAACGTTAAACGCCACTTCGAGTGAATAAATGCAATGTGAAAAAGCTCAGTATACACATAGCTGAACGATGGGCGGTCATATAACCCACAACTGCCGCACGGAAAGACCACCAGAGCAACACCAGCGCAAAGGAAAAGACGCGCTACAAGTCACACGAACGTTAAGAGTAGGCCTACACTGACACTATAAACAACTAAAAACATAACCGAATGCTAGCAGCTATCAGCTTACCTGCCACCACCAACGACAGCAGAGCAGAAGGGGGAAAGTCCGATGGATTGGACGTGACCCATAGTAGGCTACAACCATTTACCCCTTTAAATTCGCCGCCACACTCACTGATAGGCAAACCTAGCTTTCACTCACCAAAGCCCATTACACATGGTTGATAAATGATCAGTAGATGACACATGACACTGGCTTCAAAATATAGACTTCATGGATGCAAAAGAAAGTTTCAGAGATACACATGAAAACTGTGCATTTTGTGATCTTGTAAAGCTTCAACTCACTTAGTATCTAACTCAACATTTTTTCTGTTTAAGATGCTGCATGAAATGACAATGAGGTTGGGAACATACTTGGCAAAGAACATGGAATCATCTCTAAATGAAATGGCCCCACACATCATCAGGAGGGAAAAAGAAGGAAGTCAAAGGAAACTCTTCGCCAATCTCATTGGACCAGCAGAGGAAACCACAGAAGGGTACTACATCATAAATTTGTTCCTTGCCCAGTGTAAAGTTGCATTATCTGCACTGTCAATGTAAACATTGTAGCACATATAAATTGAATTAGTGAAAACATGAAATAATTTTAGTATTATTAAAGTTTACCCAAAAATGTAAATTCTGCCATCATTTAGTCACTCTCTTGTCATTTCAAACCTGTATGACTTTCTTCACCAGAACACAACAGAAGATATTTTGAAAAAGGCTGGTAACTGAACAACAATTGAGCTGCTGGTTTTGTGTCCAATAGAAGTGAACGGCTACAAGAGTTGTTCAGTTACCAACGTTCTTAAATATATATATGTTTTGTGTTCTGCTGAAGGATGCCATACAGGTTTGAAATGACGAGAGAGTGAGTGAATGAACTTTCATTTATATCCCTTTTATTGATATCTGTACCTAATGTACAATAATTTGTATCTGTTTGTAGGTCTTGCTAGGAATGCTGCTTTTTATTGCCATCATTATTTAAAGAACATGTCAGCTTCCTCTACTGTGTAAACAGTGTAAGTATAGTCTTCTGTAGTTTTATTAACATTCGAGGCACTTAACTTGAAAGAAAGGAACGGTTTATGTATGTTTTACAACCCAAAGGTCCTAAACCAACCATAGTGCTTAATGTCTCTCCTGATCCCCTCAAAGCTGAAAGTGTCAGCATTATGATGGAGAATGTGAACATCATAAGAGATCAGACACTGACATGACACAGGGTATGGATGCTTGTTTGCGGTCTATTTTCCTTTCAGTGTTTAATACCCAGTTGACATTAAGCACACAGTTGCTTTTATTCCAAATAATATATAAACTAAATTGTCGTCATGACACAAGAATTTTATTTTGCATAATAAAATGAATAAATATAAACTTTTTGAATGGCCTGGATTGGCTATAATTTCTTATCAATAATAAATAACGCATAATGATAAAGAACCCTTTCGTGGTTCTTTAAAGAACCATTTAACTTGGATTCAAAGAACCATTTTGGAGTTCCAAAAGAAGATGGTGAAAGAGCCATTTCTGGTTCTAAATAAAACCATTTCTTTTAAGGGTGTAAGATGATTTTTTGAAGATATCCGTTTATTTTCAATTCAATTTCAATTCAAGTTTATTTATATAGCGCTTTTCACAATGTGTATTGTTTCAAAGCAGCTTTACAGGGGCAAACAGGAAAAACAGAAAAACACAGCACAGTGCATGGTATTCATACAACGAGTAAGATCATACTAATAAATAATAGCTAATTTCTAAATAAATAAATAAATGAATGAATGCAGTCTCCCGGTGAGCAGGCCAACACTGCCCTGCTGTGGTGAGGAACCCAAACTCCAATGATTAATTAATGGAGAAAAAAACCTCGGGAGAAACCAGGCTCAGCCGGGAGGGCCAGATCCCCTCTGACGTGTCATAGCTGCACTCAAACTGGTGACATGTGATTTAAGTTTAGCATTTAATACCAAATGTTGTAACTTCAGCATTAATAAGCCAAATAGTCCGTCTTTGCTCTTGGTTGGGGATGTAGTGGTCTGAGCTGGGATGGTCCGATGGTCATATTTCTCTTGGCTGGTGGTGGAATTGCCTTAGATGGAGCTGGGATGGTCAGTCAGTCTGCAGCTGTAGCTGGCGTGATCTCAAATTGGGGATGGGCATCTGTCGGTCGTCTGGACATGGTGGAACTTCTTCCTACCTCGG
Source organism: Triplophysa bombifrons (assembly GCA_029783895.1). Lineage (NCBI taxonomy): Eukaryota > Metazoa > Chordata > Actinopteri > Cypriniformes > Nemacheilidae > Triplophysa > Triplophysa bombifrons. The sequence goes on from CM056465.1 coordinate 3,925,737, forward strand.
GATGGGCATCCCGAGGCAGAGGCGGAAAGAGAATAAAGAGGATAATTAGCGTAGCTGCTGTTCATTAACTATGCATTAAGTGAAAGCTTGGCTGAAAAGATGTGTCTTTAATCTAGATTTAAATTGGGAGAGTGTGTCTGACCCTCGAATAGTATCAGGAAGGCTATTCCAGAGTTTAGGTGCTACGTATGAGAAAGCTCGTCCCCCTTTGGTGGATTTTGTTATTCTAGGTGTTGTCAAAAGTCCTAAGTTTTGAGATCTTAGGGAGCGTGATGGGTTGTAACGTGATAAAAGCTCGGTTAAGTAAGTAGGTGCTAAACCGTTCAGGGCTTTGTAAGTAATTAAAAGAATTTTAAAATCAATACGATACTTAATGGGTAGCCAGTGAAGCGATGTTAAAACTGGGGTTATGTGATCGTATTTTCTTGACCTAGTAAGAACTCTGGCAGCAGCATTCTGAACTAACTGTAGTTTGTTTATCGATGATACAGGACAACCACTAAGTAGAGCATTACAATAGTCAAGCCGTGAGGTCACAAATGCATGAATAAGCTTTTCTGCGTCTGCAACACATAAACTATTTCGTAATTTGGCAACATTTCTAAGGTGGAAGAAGGCTATTTTTGTGATATTTGAGATGTGATTTTTAAATGACAGGTTGCCGTCTAATATAACGCCTAGATCTTTAACAATATTTGTTGGAGTAACAGTGCAGCCTTCAATTTGCAGGCTGTAATCGGAGATATTCTGTTTACTTGATTTTGGTGCTATAAGTAATATTTCTGTTTTGCTAGAGTTTAAAAGGAGGAAATTACTAGTCATCCAGTGTTTTATGTCCTCGATGCACTCAGCCAGTTTGGATAGCTTAAATGAATCATTTGGTCTTGATGAGATATATAGCTGAGTATCATCTGCATAACAGTGGAAGCTAATTCCATGTTTTCTAATAATGTTTCCGAGGGGCAGCATGTATATGGAGAAAAGCAGGGGTCCTAAAACCGATCCCTGAGGTAATCCATAATTTACTTGAGTAAGATTTGACGATTTCCCATTTAAATGGACGTATTGATATCTGTCTGTTAAGTAAGATCTGAACCATTGCAGTGCCTGTCCCTGAATACCGATATAATTGTGTAAACGATCTAGTAGTATTTTATGGTCTACAGTATCGAAAGCAGCACTAAGGTCAAGCAGGACTAAGAGTGAGATGTTACCTTTATCTGAAGCAATAAGGAGGTCATTTGTAATTCTAACGAGCGCAGTTTCAGTGCTGTGATGCGGTCTAAAGCCAGACTGAAACTTTTCGTGCATGTCATTATTTTGTAGGAAGGTACACAGTTGAGTTGACACTACTTTTTCTAGTATTTTAGACAAGTACGGGAGATTTGAAATCGGTCTATAGCTTCCAAGTTCATTGGGGTCCAAGTTTGGTTTTTTGATAAGAGGCTTAATTACAGCCAGCTTAAAGGGCCCTGGGACATGTCCTAGATTAATTGACGAGTTGATGATGTTACAAATGGGCTCAATTACAGCAGGTAGTAACTCTTTTAATAAAGTAGTCGGAATGGGGTCTAATAAGCATGTCGTCGGTTTGGATGTTGCAATAACTTTAATTAATTCTTCCTGATTTATAGGAGAAAAACACTCTAGCTTTTCTTTTTGGGTGACGGTTGAAACTAATTCTTCTGACACACTTGGAGGTTTGGTTTTAGCTATGTTGTCTCGTATTATTTCGATTTTATCTGTAAAAAACTTCATGAATTCATTGCTACCAAGGTGCGGCGGAATACCCAGTTTAGGTGGAGTCTGTTTGTTTGTTAGTTTAGCAATTGTACTAAATAAAAACCTTGGATTGTTTTTGTTATTTTCTATGAGGTTACGGAAATGCTCGGCTTTTGCTGCTTTTAGTGCCTTTTTGTAACAGCTTGCACTCTCTTTCCATGCAATTTTAAAGACCTCTAATTGGGTTTGTTTCCATTTTCGCTCCAGTTTACGAGTTTCTCTTTTTAGGGCTCGAGTGGTGTTATTATACCATGGTGCTATGATCTTTTCAATAATCCTTTTTGACTTCATAGGTGCGACCGCTTCTAATGCGTTAGAGAAAATAGTGCCCATGTTGCTGGTCATGTCATCGAGCGATTCTATATTAGTTGGAAAGGTTATTAGAGGAGTCAGATCTGGCAAGTTCTTTACGAAACTATCTTTAGTAGTTGAGGTGATTGTTCTACCCTGTCGATAACGAGATATACAACTGATTTCTGCAGTGCGAAGTGTACATGTTATAAGATGGTGATCGGAAACATCGTCGCTTTGAGGTATAATATCGATATTGGTTAGATCGGCTCCGTGAGATATAATCAAGTCTAGGGTATGATTAAGGCGATGAGTAGGTCTATTGATGTATTGTGTTACACCACAAGAGTCTAGTAGTTCCTTAAACGCCACAGCTAATGGATCGTTAGCACTATCTACGTGGATATTAAAATCTCCAACAATCAGTACTTTATCGACGTTAACCAATAGATCCGATAAGAAGTCTGCGAACTCTATCAGAAAATTAGTGTAAGGCCCAGGGGGTCTATACACAGTAACCAATGTAAGAGAGACCAATGATTTTTTACTTTTGTTTGGAACTGTTATGTTCAACGCAAGCATTTCAAATGATTTAAATGTATGCATTGTTCTCCGAGTAACGCTAAGAAAGTCTCTAAAGATTGTTGCGACACCACCACCTCGACCAACCGGACGTGGCTCATGAATATATTTTGTGCATGTAATCATACTCAATGTGTCTTATATCAGAGTGAAGAGTTAATAAAACATTCACAAGGTCAGTATGATGTGTATGAGTCCAACTCATGAATAATGTATCAAACAAGTGAAAGTGACTTGTGTTTATTCATTTGACAGTTTGGTTTAGAAATTGACTTCATCTGCAGGTGTTTTCATGGTTCATTGAGTGATGTTTATTTATAAAAAAGAGCTGATGTTCTGATCTGTCACTAAAGACAAAATGAGTCATGAAGATTCAATATGATTTTATTTGATGAATTTTGATGAAACACAATCAGCAGTGAATGAATAAAGCACACATGAACTGGTTTGTGGTGTTGTTTGTAAAAAACAGAGCAGACGTCAGATGAGAGAGAGAATGAATGTAGAAACACATGTGAGACATGAGTGAGACTCAGATGAAGTCAGAGGAGAGAGAGAGAGAGAGAGAGAGAGAGAGAGAGAGAGAGAGTCTAGTGTGAACACTGATCATCTCTCCTGAATTCTCCAGTGACTGTATGACTGGGATCTTTGTGTTTGGCCTCACAGCTCACTGAGAGCACTGAGCTCCACTCCTGCTCAGAGAGAGTCAGACTGCTGCTCCAGCTGTACAGACCGTTCTTCTCCAGGAGCCCAACACTGCTGTCCTGAGATCTGCTGCTCCCGTCCACCTTCCACATCACACTCCAGTCTGAGGGGAAACCCTTGTTGAGCACACACATCAGTGTTGCTGTTTTCTTTGTGGAAATCTCTTCACTGGAGGGCGGCAGGACGCTCACTTTAGGACGGGTGAAGCCTGACAAACACACAATAGTCACAAACTCACAGAGAGAAACAAACAACTTCATAATAAGATCCTAATAATAAATAAATAATTATGAAATCTTTCATTCATGTTGATCTAAATGTTCAGACAGTATTCACAAATGTTTACAAGTTATCTGAATCACAAAACATAATGTTTGTAAATTATTTTTTACTTTAGAAATGATCAGTGTGGAAAACACATTACCTTTGTGACATTCATTTATTTTGAATAAAGATTAAAACAGAAATGAGAAAGTACCTGTAACATCAACTATAGTGACAAAATCTTAACAGCATTTCAAATAATCATAAGAGTCAAATAACTGGTTTTGAAAAATATAACCTAACAATATATTAAATAAAATACATGAATAAATACAAATTTAAATATTTTTTGTAACACAGAGTACATTTAATTTGATTTTCTATTTTCACAATGCAAGTTGTATACATTTTAGAGCACACTAATTTTTTTAAGTTTTACAAAAATGAGCAAAAACGTATTCAGAATAGGAATCTGTGCAAATAATTTTAAAACAATAGTTTTCATCCTTCCACATTAACTACATAATTATGTAAAAATCATTTAACACAGACTTCCCCCGGAGTCCCAGAGCATATGCACATGTACTTTTCAAAAACATCTCTTGACAAATGAAAAGACGTAAAATAGTATTTATATCTAGAATGCATATAGAATGTTTATTTTGCTCAAGAGCATGTAAATGTACATGTCACACTGAAATGGAACCACACATCTAGAGTGCTAACACTACAACTTTAGAATACTGTTTACAAATGTTTGTTAGAAAGATGGTTTTGGGAAACACTGAATTGTTGAACTATGCTGTCAATGAAGGAACTTGCGACCATAATTGGTAACAACACTTTTTGGGAAAAGCACCCCAGAATGGTTCAGTGAACAGTTGTAACGCGAATACTGAAGGAGTGACACAAGAATGAAGCATCAATGAGTGTGTTTACATGCACAATAAACTGAGAACAAGTAAGACCTGTTGAAACAAACAGCATATGCAGGGTTAGGTGTGTTTTGATGCTGGTTTAAGCTGGTCATGTGCTGGGGAATCATTTATAAAACTCTGTAGAAACCTTCCTAAAAGTGAACTTACGCCATAATGCTGAAAAGGGCGTACGCAAACAGTAATTGAGATATTAATTTGTGCGCATACCTGCATTCAATTTTCCCTTTACAAATCACAGATTACCTGCGCATGTGTGTACATGAATCAGCCTCATATCTTGCCCTGTACACGCCCATTTTTACCCATAAATAGTCAATGCAAAGCACCTCATGAATGCTTATTCAAATATTAAAAATTCTGCATCCAATCCATTTGTTTAGCCTGATGTCACGCACCATTATAGATGTAAACCGTTTCCGGATTCAACCGCTATCAGATACCATAGAACAATAACTAAAAAATATATAAAGCCCTGATCCTATCCTTTATCTCCGTAACAAAATCACAAATGGCCACACAAGAGAGTCACTGAGATTTCCATATTAATAATTGTTATAATTACGTTAAAGCCAAAGAAGGGAAGCATTTATATGTTTACAGCATTTAGACTGATCATGAACACCTCATTAAAATCACATCATTAGTAAGCGGTGCCCTTCACCTGAGTTAAAGTTTGAATACATCATTGTAAAAGACGAATGTTTCTTCATTCCGGTTTAGTTATGAACATAGTAAGGACTGATAACGAGAACATAAAGAGAAACGATCGTGCGAGAGTTTAATGGCTGTATTTCCAGACTTTGACATTTGATGATTATAAACAGTATTTAACAACATTTATTTAGCTGTTTATTTAGCCGTCCAATATTCTATGCAGTCGGATCATCTCCTCCCCATGCGCTCATAGTGTGATGGTGAGACAGCGCTGATTAAATATTTAGATTGAATTTTTATTTAAGATTTGAGTTGGATTTTACAAAATGATCAATACAAGCTTAAATAATTCTCCAGGTTTAATCTTCATGATAATAAAATGCCCGTACGCATGGGTCAGAGTTTGAGTGCATGTTCGCACAATTTTCAGTCAAGTTTGTTTTTATAAATCCCATCTTTTGCTTGGGAAGTGGCGTATGCCTCTTTAAGGGCATGTTTTGTGCGTAAGCAATGGTTATAAATGAGGCCCCAGGTCCTTAGCTGGTTTAAGTTGGTCCTGGGCTGGTTAAAACTGGTGAGGACCCAGGGCCTGAGCAGCTTTAACCAGCACAATCCAGCATAAAAACATACCAAACCCAGCACATGATATTATTTTTCAACAGGGAGTTCATGTTAACGTGTAAAATGGTTTTCTTTTATCAGGGAAAGGTCATAAAGGGTGTAGGCAAAACCAGCTCGGCAGAGGTAGTTTTTTGCCCATTACTTTTGCGTTGTATGTTAATGTGCTCATGTCTGACAGGCCATGATTAGTAAATGCCTAAAACAAAAGAAGCAATAAACTAACACATAAACGTCCACCCTCGAATCATGCATTTGATGTAGAAGCAACAAAGTGAAAAATATTTATACATATTATTGCATATGCAAGTTCTGTGGACATGAATAACAAATACAGCTTCTGAATGATTTACACACTGCATTTTAAATTGCTAGACAGACTCTGGATGGTGATGTGAAAACTGGAAAACCACCTGACTAGAAGGACAGGATCATGACACCTGGCAAGTCTCAAACTTCCATGTAAACCCAGTTCCCTTTCTGTCGGTCTCTCGACGTTATGTCGAGAACGACAGATGGGGTTCACCCTTGAGAACCAATCAATTCTGACTACTATAGAAAAGGCCAATGAAATTTGGCGAATGAAATTTGCATGGCGGCCTCCGCCCCCGGATGTCCGGTATAAAAGGAAGCCGCGTGCAGCATTCATTTACCTTTTGTTCTTCAGAGCCTTCGCTCATGACTACGAACAGAACGAATTCAATGAATTCTTCTTCTTTTACATTGCCGGATATACGACGTAGAGCAGCGGATCGTCCCTACCTGCAGCGACCTTCCCCTGGGCATCTTGGCGGTTCCGGAGGTGTTAGAGATTTTTTCTAAAAACGTCCTTTTCAGGACTGAGCATTCTTCAGCGCGGCATGTCCCGCTGTTCTCTTAGGTGCGGCACCCTCATCGAGGAGGGGAATGGACACGATCGCTACATTAGGTGTCTGGGCGTCCAGCACGCTGAAGCAGCGTTCGTTGACACATCTTGTCCCCACTGCAGGCAGATTGTCATTCAGAAGTTGCGGTCACAGATGGCTGTCTTCCTATGGGAACCAGCCACCATTTCGTCTGCTACCCGGGCTGTGACATCTGTGGCTACGGCCCCGATGACCACCCACGTTAGCAGCATTAGTGATATGGGGAACTCTGCGAACGTAAACCCGCCAGCCAAGTGCTCAAGGGCCGATCGCACCCCGATTCGCTCTTCTGAACGTTCCCCAACGGGCGGTGGCATACCATCCGGATCCTCAAGCACACACTTGGAAACGATGTGTGACGTATATGAGATGTCGCTCGCACCATTGGAGGGAGACTGGCATCCGACTATGACGAATCCAAGCTCCACCCCCAGCGGTCGAGTTCAGGAGGAAGCAGAAGTGATGTCATCTGTGCTAACCCGGGGATACGCGGTTCCTGAGGTTGGAGCGCGGTGCAAACCGTGCCCACCCCGGGTGCTATGTTTTTCCCGGAGATGCATGAGGAGCTGTTTAAAACTTGGAACGCTTAACTCACGGACCGTTCCAGTGAAACCAGCTCCGGCTCCCTTACTTCCCTCGATGGTGGGGCAGCCAAGGACTACGTTAAGATCCCCCGGGTGGAACATCTGCCCACGGTGCACCTGTGCCGCGGACGGCTACCACCTGGGGGGAATCGGCCATGCCTACCGACCAAAGCACGCAAGACTTCGGCATCACTGGTGTCGAAAGCTTGCGATGCCGCATGCCAGACTGCCTCCTCTCTACGCCATGGCCATCCTGCAGGTCCGCCAAGCCAGGGCGCTGAGAGAGCTCCACGACGGTAAGGCCGACCCGGGTATAATACAAGATCTCCGTGCCGCCGCTGACAGCGCTCTACGGGCGACCAAGGCGGCGGCACGGGCCCTGGGTCGGACGATGTCCACGGTAGTCCAGGAGAGACACCCCCGGCAGTACCATGCACAGAAGAGTGACACCAAGGAAGTCCGCTTTCTTGATTCACCCGTCTCGCAGGGTGGGTTGTTGGTAACACCGTCGAGGACTGCGCTCAGCAGTTTTAGACGGTGAAGCAGACAGTGTCAATTAGCCACATTTTTTCACGCCGCGATTTGGCCGCCTAGAGACCTCAGAGATCCCGCGTGACGTCTGCTTCCTGGCAACCCAAGACCCCTTCGACATCGGCTCCGGTTCATGTGCCCCCCCAGGCGGCACCCCGGAAGCAGAGGTCAAGGGGGAAACCTCCACCCCGTCAGCAACCATCTCGCGAGAAGGGACACTGACGGGAAGACCCCAGGGAGAACAACATCGGGCCAGACCTTCACAGCCACGGCTCTGATCGGTTGGTACGGGGCGCCCACTTACTCACAGAGTTTTTTCGTTCTCCCCGGGTGTATTTGCAGCCGATCGCACACTCCACTGGACTGTGCTCGGCGAACCGACCTCTCACCCTGGCGAGGCGTGAAGTACACATGCAACAGCTGTCACCACTCTCAAACTGACAGTGCGTGCCGTTGTCCCGCCAGGCAGCCAAAAAGGCGGAGCCAACCTTCCCTCCGGGGACCCCCCGCGACAGATGGTTAGCTCCGCCAGCCGACGAACCACCACCCGTGGGAATGATGAAGCAGACCGTCACCCTGTCACAGTCCCTGGGAGCTCGAGAGCTGCCCACACTGTCTCGCTGGCTAATGAGGGCGGTCCGTTTTGGTTCCTCGATCCAGTTCGCCAGAGACTCTCCCAAGTTTCGGGCCATCATCTCTCCCTCTGTCAGAGGCAGGGACGCCTCCGTACTTCGGGTAGAGGTCACCAGCCTCCTGGCAAAACAGGCGTCGAGTTTGTCCCTCAAAACCAAGATGTTCAGTGGGTCACGACCCACACTTCATCGTTCCCAAGACGGTGGGTTGCGCCCCATGGGTCTGCGTACCCTGAACAAAGCACCTTCACAAGCTGCTGTTTAGGATGCTCACGCAGAGGCGCATCCTGACATCCATCAGGTGTCAGGATTGGTTCATTGCAATCAACCTGAAGGACGCTTACTTTCATGTCTCGATCCCCCTCGACACCGGCCGTTCCTACAGTTCGCATTCGAGGGGCGGGCATATCAGTACAGAGTCCTGCCTTTCGGTCTGTCCCTGTCTCCACGGGTCTTCACTAAGGTCGTGGAAGCCGCCCTTTCTCCCCTCCGGGACAAAAGGTGTGCGGGTACTAAACTATCTCGACGACTGGCTTATCTTGGCACACTCGCGAGATCTATTGTGTACACAGAGGGACCTGGTGCTACGGCATCTAGATCGATTGGGATTTCAGGTCAACCGAGAAAAGAGCAAACTCACCCCAGGGCAGAGCATCCTCTTTCTCGGTATGAAACTAAACTCTGTCACCATGACAGCGCAGCTGTCAGCAGCACGTGACCAGTCAGTGTTGAACTGGAGGCTCCTGGGACACATGGTGTCCTCCGCGGGAGTAATACCCCTCGGATTGATGCACATGAGGACATCGTGGCACACCGGCAGCAGGCGCATGGTGATGACGCCCTGCTGCCAACGCACCCTAACCCTTCCATGACCTTCCTCCAAGCGGGGTACCCCTCGGGCACGATGCGAGGCAAATCGTGGTGACGACGGACGCCTCGCTGCAGGGGTGGGTCGCAGTGTGCAACGGGCACGCAGAAGCGGGGCACTGGACGAGCCCCCGCCTGCGCTGGCATATCAATTGCCTAGAGTTGTGGGCTGTGCTGCTTGCGCTGAGAAGGCTACGGCATCATGCGCCTGGACAGCATGACAGCCGTAGCGTACATCAATCGCCAGGGTGGCGTACGCTCACGGCAGCTAACACGACTTGCCCGACGCCTCCTCCTGTGGGGTTAGCAGGTGATCCGCTCCCTGCACACACATCCCAGGCAAACTGAACCAGACAGCCGATGCGCTCTCTCGTTAGTATACGCCGTGCGGAGAGTGGCGATTCCACCCCCGGTCCAGCTCATGTGGGTGCCTTTCGGACAGGCACAGATAGACCTCTTTGCCTCCGGCGACACCACTCATTGTCCGCTTTGGTACTCCCTGACCGAGGCCCCCCTCGGCAAGGATGCCCTGGCGCACAGCTGACCGCGGGACAGGCTGAAGCACACCTTTCCCCCCCAGGAGCCTCCTTGCACAGACACTGTGCAAATTCAGGGAAGAGGAGCACCAAGTGTTATTGGTTACACTGCACTGGTCTAACCACACTTGGCTTCGGAGTTGATACTCTGGACAGCAACTCCCCCTGAACCATTCCCCTGACAGAGGACCTGCTCTATCAGGGGAAGGACACGTTCTGGCATCCCAGATCAAACCTCTGGAACCTCCATGTCTGGTCTCTAGACGGGACGAGAAGATCCTGAGATGGCTACTCCCCCTTTACGGCAGAGACCATCACCCAGGCTAGGGCCCCATCTACTAGGCGGTTACACACCTCTAGACGGTGCCTCTTCTCGTCCTTGTGTCAAGGGTTAACAACCTTTGCGTAAACCCGGTGTCAGCCCACGTCCTGCCGGACGGCCAACCCCGGACGGCCTCTCGCCAGTAGAGAGCTAAGGCCCCGTCTGTGAAAGGTTACCGGTCAGGGCTGTACCCATCTTTCACCAAGAAAGCTCTGGGACCCCCCGACCACCACACTGGAAGGTTACAGTTTCACGAAAGCTTCGAGCTTCGTTCTCGACACAACGTCGAGAGACCGTCAGAAAGGGAATGTCTTGGTTACGTATTTAACCTCAGTTCCCTGATGGAGGGAACGAGACGTTGTGTCTCTTATGCCACAAACACGTATCGTATTCTGCTGCAGTCGTGAGAGGCCCTCAGGCTCTTCAGAACAAGAGGTAAATGAAAAAAATCAGGTAAAATTCTCGTCTGAGTTAACAAGATGATTACTGAAATGATCTCAGCAGGTCCTTTAATGACAGCAATGAAATGCAGTGGGAAGGTTTTTTTAGGATTAAGATAATTTTCATGGCAAAGAAAGACTATGCAATTAATCTGATCACTCTTCATAACATTCTGGAGTATATGCAAATTGCTATTATAAAAACTTAAGCAGCAACTTTTCCAATTTCCAATATTTATGTAATTCTCAAAACTTTTGGCCACGACTGTACATTCAGGCATTCAGGCAATTTATAGAGAAGATAAAGGAAACAATACAGTGAAGCAATTTGTCAATAGGAGGCAATGTAAAATGATATGGCATCCTTTGCACCTTTGGCCCAATTTCGTGAAAGTATTCCGGATTTTCTGCAAGAATACAGAACAGGTAAAAAGGGTGTATACGTGCTACAGTTTACTGGATACAGAATAGTGAAATTTCTCTCACATAAAGTGCGAACTGAGATTATACTGTATGTTTACAGTCAGTAGTATAAAGTCCAGAAGATGATTTTAGGATGAACAATGACTTGTGCTCCTATTGATATGATCCTGATATTCTGAATTGTGTGTCATCAGTTTTGCCACTGAATGTCTACTGATAGATAAATGTGTGCTATTTGAGTTTACATCTGAATACTTCAGTTCTACCAGAAAGACTCGGGAGGCGAATGTTGAGTATTGAACATTTATTAGACAGAATGTATGGTTATAGTAAAGATGGATATTGGGTGCTTTGGAGTAGGCCCTGTCCGTGGCTCGCATCCAGAGGGCCAAGAAGTACGTCTTGGTTACGTATGTAACCTCAGTTCCCTGATGGAGGGAACGAGACGTTGTGTCGAGAACGACAGATGGGGTTCGTCCTTGAGAACCTATCAACTCTGACTACTAAGAAAAGGCCAATGAAATTTGGCGAATGAAATTTGCATGCCGGGCTCCGCCCCCGGATATCCGGTATAAAAGGGAGCCGGCGTGCAGCATTCATTTACCTCTTGTTCTGAAGAGCCTGAGAGCCTCTCACAACTGCAACAGAAACGATACAGGTTTGTGGCATAAGGGACACAACGTCTCGTTCCCTCCATCAGGGAACTGAGGTTACATACGTAACCAAGACGTTCCCTTTCTGTCGGTCTCTCGACGTTGTGTCGAGAACGACAGATGGGGTTATCTATGGAAAACGCCACAAACGCTGTATCGCGTCACAAACTCAGCGAAGCGACGGAAACAAGCCAGGGCGTGTAAGCTCGAAGCTGTCGTGAAACTTGTAACCTTCCAGTGTGGTGGTCGGGGGGTACCAGAGCTTTCAGGAGAAAGATGGGAACAGCCCTGACCGATAACTTTCACGGACGGGGCCTTAGCTCTCTAAAGGCGAGAGTTTACACCGGGAAAGCGCACTCAGAATCAGAGAAGCGCTGCAGAGGCCACCTCCTACCCGTGGGGAGGAAAAAGGTGGAGAAGTATGGTCTCGTCCTAGGAGGAGAACGCATGGAACGTGCGGACAGGGTAAGGCCGCGAGGTGGAGGTCCACCTGGGGAAGCTCATGGGTTACCAAGTGTGGGAACCAAGTCATGAGGGTATAACAGACGGAACAGCCCACGGAGGGGGTGTTACTGCGTCTGATAGCACAGGTCCGGTTAGAACTATGTGAGATAGGTCATAAGGAATCCCGGCCTAAGGGGGAAGGCTGCTCTGCTCAGTCAACCCCCAGGATGTGCTTGCTTAGTGATGGATGGAATGCCTGTTCTTAACCAGAGTCTGGGTAAGAAGGGAGGCTGGTGAGGTACCAATTTTCTTAGCCAAGGTTGGGTAAGAAGAAAAGGGTAGATAGCACACTGACCCAACCTCGGGGAGGGTGGGAAGGTGCTTTCGCAGGCATACGCCCTCCCGGATGCCAATCCTACATGTCGCCACGTAGGACGTGGGCTGACACCGGGTTTACGCGAAGATTGTAAAACCTTGCGAAGGTGGTGGGCGTAGCCCAACCCGCAGCTCTACAAATATCTGCCAGAGACGCGCCTCTAGCCAGTGCCCATGAGGTGGCTAGACCCCGAGTGGAGTGAGCCGTGACCGTCAATGGACATGGTAGATTCTGCGATCGGTATGCCGTGGTAACGGCATCCACGATCCAGTGCGCTAATCTCTGTTTGGAGACAGCCTTCCCCTTCTGCTGACCTCCGAAACAGATAAAGAGCTGATCAGAACTACGGAAGTTCTGTGTGCGGTCCAAGTAGAGGCGGAGTGCGCGTACTGGACACAACACGGACGGGGTTGGGTCTTCCTCCCCGGTGGGGAGCGCCTGCAAGTTCAGCACTTGGTCCCGAAAGGGAATAGTGGGAACTTTGGGCACGTATCCGGGCCTGGGTCTCAGGAAAACGTGAGAGTGACCAGGGCCGAAATTAAGGCAGTCCGGGGACACAGAGAATGCATGGAGATCCCCTATCCTTTTGAAGGATGCGAGCGCCACAAGTAGAACTGTCTTACTCGTTAGGTGAGGAAGATCGGAAGTTTCAAGGGGCTCAAAGGGGGGCTCGGATAGGCCCCTCAGGACCACGTTCAGGTCCCATGAGGGTATGGAGCGGAGACGAGGCGGGTTGCGTCGTCTTGCGCCCCTTAGGAACCTAGTGACCAGGTCGTGCTGCCCTAGAGACCTTCCGTCCACTGAGTCGTGATGAGAGGCAATAGCGGCTACATACACTTTCAGTGTGGAAGGGGAGATGTTGGTCTCCAGCCTCTGTTGTAGAAAGGACAGCACGATCCCGACCGAGCATCTCTGTGGGTCTTCTCCATGGGAGAGACACCAGGATGAGAAGAGGCGCCATTTGTAGGCATATAGTCGCCTAGTGGATGGAGCCCTTGCCTGTAGGATGGTTTCAGCCACAGCGGGGTGTAACCTACTCAGGATTTCCTCGTCCCGTCCAGAGACCAGACATGGAGGTTCCAGAGGTCTGGCCTGGGATGCCAAAACGTGCCCATCCCCTGAGAGAGCAGGTCCTCTGTCAGGGGAATGGGCCAGGGGGGAGTTGTTGTCAAGAGCATCAGCTCCGAGAACCAAGTGCGGTTGAGCCAATACGGCGCAACCAGAAGCACTTGTTGCTCCTCTTCCCTGACCTTGCACAGTGTCTGTGCAATGAGGCTCACTGGGGGGAAGGCGTACTTCCGCTTGTCTCGTGGCCAGCTGTGCGCTAGGGCATCCGTGCCGAGGGGGGCCTCGGACAGGGCATACCAAAGCGGACAATGGGTGGTGAGTCGGGAGGCAAAGAGGTCGATCTGTGCCTGTCCGAACCGGGCCCAAATAAGCTGAACTGCACGAGGGTGGAGTCGCCACTCTCCGCAGGGTGTGTACTGGCGAGAGAGCGCGTCGGCTGTCTCGTTCAATACGCCTGGGATATGTGTGGCACGCAGGGAGCGGATCACCTGCTGACTCCAGAGGAGGAGGCGTCGGGCAAGTTGTGATAGTTGCCGTGAGCGTACGCCACCCTGGCGATTGATGTACGCTACGGCTGTGGTACTGTCCAGGCGAACCAGTACGTGCTGACCTTGTACTAGAGGCCGGAGCCTTCTGAGTGCAAGCAGTACAGTGCACAACTCTAGGCAATTGATGTGCCAGCGCAGCCGGGGGCCCGTCCAGCGCCTCGCTACTGCGTGCCCGTTGCACACTGCACCCCACCCCTGCAGCGAGGCGTCCGTCGTCACCACGACGTGCCTCGTAGCTAGGCCGAGGGGAACTCCCGCTCGGAGAAAAGTCATGGAAGACCAAGGGGCTAGGGTGCGTCGGCAAACAGGAGTTACCACCATACGCCTGCTGCCGGTGTGCCACGCTGTCCTCGGAACTCGACTCTGTAGCCAGTGTTGCAGCGGTCTCATGTGCATCAGTCCGAGGGGTGTTACTGCCGCGGAAGATGCCATGTGTCCCAGGAGCCTCTGAAATTGTTTCAGGGGGACCGCCGATTGCTTGAAATGTTCCAGGCAATCCAACACTGACTGGGCGCGAGCTGAGGACAGCTGCGCCATCATGGTGACAGAGTCGAGTTCCATACCGAGAAAGAGGATTCTCTGCACTGGGGAGAGTTTGCTCTTTTCCCGGTTGACCTGAAAGCCCAATCGATCTAGGTGCCGGAGCACCATGTCCCTCTGAGTACACAACAGATCTCGCGAGTGTGCCAAGATAAGCCAGTCGTCGAGATAGTTGAGTATTCGCACACCTCTCTCCCGGAGAGGAGAGAGGGCGGCCTCCACGATCTTCGTGAAGACTCGTGGAGACAGGGACAGACCGAAGGGGAGGACTCTGTACTGATATGCCCGACCCTCGAAAGCGAACCGTAGGAACGGTCGGTGTCGAGGAAGAATCGAGACATGAAAGTAAGCGTCCTTCAGGTCGATTGCCACGAACCAATCCTGACACCTGATAGATGCCAGGATGCGCCTCTGGGTTAGCATCTTGAAAGGCAGCTTGTGGAGGTGCCTGTTCAGGATACGTAAGTCCAGAATGGGGCGCAACCCTCCGTCCTTCTTTGGAACGATGAAGACGGGGCTGTAAAACCCACTGAACATCTCGGCTGGGAGGACGGACTCGATCGCCTGTTTCGCCAGGAGGGTGGAGACCTCTGCCCGAAGCACGGAAGCGTCTCTGCCTCTGAGAGAGGGGGAGATGATGCCCCGAAACTTGGGAGGGGCCCTGGCGAACTGGATTGAGTAGCCGAGATGGACCGTCCGCATCAGCCACCGAGACAGTGTGGGCAACTTTTGCCAAGCTCCCAGGGAATGTAACAGGGGGACCAAGGGGACGGCCTGCTTCACCATTCCCACGGAGGGTGGTTCGTAGGCGGGTGGAGTCAACCGGATGTCGCCGGGGCTTCCCCGGAGGGATGGTTGGCTCCACGTTTTTGCCTGCCTGGCGGGACAACGGCACGCACTGTCGGAACGAGAGTGGTGACAGCTGTCGAATGTGTACGGCCTCACACCTCGCCAGGGTGTGAGGTCGGTTCGCCGTGCACAGTCCGGGGGAGTGTGCGAACGGCTGGATGGAACGCCCGGGGGAAACAACTCTCTTTGTGAGGAAGTGGGCGCCAGGCCCTGAAAAGGGCCCGGCTTTGGAAACGAGGCAGGCTTCGTTCCATACTGACCAGTCAGAGATGGAGATGTGACGGTCAGGCCAGATGTTGTCTCTCCCGGTGTCGTCTCGTCAGGGTCGCTTCCTGGAAGGTTGCTGACGAGGAGGGGGCCTTCCCTTCGGAGTCCTCTTCCGGGGTGTAGCCTGAGGGTGCACCTTACCCGGATTCGGATTCGAAGAGGCCCTGGGCTGTCGGGGAGCGGGAAGTGCGCGGGAAGTCGAAGGCCGGGGGGCCGTCGATTCACGGCGCGGAAGAATGTGGCTTATCGCCTCCGTCTGCTCCTTCACCGTCGAGAACTGCTGTGCGAAGCTCTCGACGGTGTCACCGAACAGCCCACCCTGCGAGATGGGTGCGTCGAGAAAGCGTACTTTGTCGGCGTCACTCATGCTCGCAAGGTTGAGCCAGAGGTGTCTCTCCTGGACCACCAGAGTGGACATCGTCCGACCCAGGGCCCGCGCCGTCACTTTAGTCGCCTTTAGAGCGAGGTCAGTGGCGGCGCGGAGTTCCTGCATGACACCCGGGTCGGCCCTACCCTCGTGGAGTTCTCTCAACGCCTTCGCCTGATGGACCTGCAGGATGGCCATGGCGTGGAGAGACGAGGCAGCCTGGCCCGCAGCACTGTAAGCCTTCGCCACCAGGGAAGCAGAAGTCTTACAGGCTTTGGACGGGAGACGAGGTCGGGTCCTCCAGGTGGCAGCCGTCTGCGGGCATAGGTGCACCGCGATGGCACGCTCCACCTGGGGGACATCGACGTATCCCCTGGCTGCCCCACCATCGAGGGTGGTGAGGGAGGCGGAGCTGGTCTGAGTGGAACGAGCCGTGAGAGGGGCGCTCCAAGTCCGACACAGCTCCTCATGCACTTCCGGGAAAAATGGAACCGGGGGTGGGCGCGGTTTGGCACCGCGTTCCGACCCGAGGAACCAAGTGTCCAACCGCGAGCGTTGGGGGAGGGGCAATGGCGTACACTGCAGCCCAATGCTCGCGGCAGCCCGGGTTAGCATGGCCGACATCTCAACTTCTGCTTCCTCCTGAGCTCTACCCCCCGGGGGGGGAGCTCGGATTCGTCATCGTCGGATGCCGGTAACTCTCCCTCCGATGCTGCGATAGACATCTCATCGGCTCTGCGGTCCGTTTCCGAACGTGCAGAGGAGGATCCGGACGGTGTGCCACCGCCGGTTGGGGAACAACCAGAAGAGCGTGCTGGGGTGTGACTGGCCCGTGAGCGCTTGGCTGGCGGGTGTACAGTCGCAGAATTCCCCAAATCACTAACGCCACTAACCGGACCGGAGATCTGGGCCATAGCCATAGATGTCACAGCCCGGGTAGCAGACGAGATGTTAGCTGGTTCCCGTAGGAAGACAGCCAACCGTGACCGCAACTTCTGTAAGACAATCTGCCCGCAGTGCGGGCAAGATGTGTCAACGAACGCTGCTTCGGCGTGCTGGACGCCCAGACACCTAACACAGCGCTCGTGTTTGTCCCCCTCCTCGATGAGGGTACCGCACCCAAGAGAACAGCGGGACATGCCACACTGTAGAGTGAGTCCTGAAAAGGACTGTTGTAGAAATTGCTCTGACACCACTGGAACCGCCAAGACACCCAGGGGAAGGTCGACGCAGGAGGGACGATCCGCTGGGACAGGTCGTAGATCCGGCAGTTGTTGTAGCTGAAGAAAGTTTAAGCTTTTTTTGCTTTAGGCTTGCTCATGAGTCGATGGCTCTGAAGAACAAAAGGTAAATGAATGCTGCACGCCGGCTCCCTTTTATACCGGATATCCGGGGGCGGAGCCCGGCATGCAAATTTCATTCGCCAAATTTCATTGGCCTTTTCTTAGTAGTCAGAGTTGATAGGTTCTCAAGGACGAACCCCATCTGTCGTTCTCGACACAACGTCGAGAGACAGACAGAAAGGGAACTCCACTTCTCGCCTTGAGATGAAGGCGGGGGCGTAGCCAACCCCTGAGAATGGTCGTAAGTTTACCTCTGGAGCGTGTCTACCCCCCCAAAACAAAAGGGATTTCTACTCACCCGCTGATTGGAGTCTCTAGCGGTTCCTGCAGAAAGAGAATAATTGCAATATTAATGATATAACAATTGACCGGTCGCTGGGCCGTAAGCAACACTGAGACGAGGCCCTGATAGGCCACAACACTAACAGGCCCCAATAGGTCACAACACTGAGATGAGGCCTCGATAGGCCACAACAATGACAAGGCCCCAATAGGCCACAACACTGACGAGGCCTGTACGGGCCACTGGTGAGAAAAGGCCCCGATATGCCACACCACTGACAAGGCCACGATAGGCCCCAGTGACAGAAGGCCCCGATAGGCCACAACGCTGACAAGGCCCCAATAGGCCACAGCACTGAAACAAGGCCCCAATAGGCCACAACTCTGAAACAAGGCCTCAATAGGCCACAACACTGAGACAAGGCCCCGATAGGCCACAACACTGACAAGGCCCCAATAGGTCACAACACTGAAACAAAGCCCCAATAGGCCACAACACTGAAACTAGGCCCCCGATAGGCCGCAACACTGAGACAAGGCCCCAATAGGCCACAACACTGAGACAAGGCCCCCGATAGGCCGCAACACTGAGACAAGGCCCCGATAGGCCCCGGTGACTGATGAAAGTAAACACCACCACCAGTAATTGCATGATTTACTTGTATCTTGACCAGATAGGGCCATGCCATGATGGTTGAGGAGTCCAGTCTTATGTAAGACTCGTAAGCGGAAGATGACCATCTACCCATTCGTTTGATGGTTTCTGTTGGAATTTTACGTTCAGCCGCGGTAGTGGCTGCTCCGATCCTGAAGGAGTGTCTGGTATACAGGAGGGGCAGGAGTTTGCAAGCTTTGGATGCGTCGGCTAATTTTGTTGTGAACCATGCCTTAGTGACTGGCGCTCCATTAAGTAAAATAAAAAGTGGAAAGTGGGGAGGGGTTTTAGGGCGGACTTTCAGATAGAGCGTCACATAGAAGTGAACGGGCAGAAGCTGGTATTGGTTTTCGGAAGATTTATCGTAGTGCCGGCTCGCTTCGTGTCGGTTTTAGTGTGTTTAAGGGTGATTGAGAAGGCTGAGGGGGAAAACTGTATGTCAGAAAATGAAAGGTCTTGCGTTGGGTCTAAATATTTCGTTGAGTGTGACATGAATTCCCCCGGACGCATGAAGCCGTAAAAGGCTTAGAGGAATATGGCCTCCAGCAGTGTATTTACGTAGGAATCAAAAAGCTTGCTGCGAAGGGATTCTATAAGTCTGTGCAATATTGATAAAGTGACTGGCTTGCGTCTATCTGGATGGCTGCACGACGAATTGCTCATGCCTTTGAGCAACAGACGCACTGAGGGATTGGTGATAGACTCAGACTCGGATAGTCGTTATTATGATACTTTGCGTAAAATTGGATTCCCGCCAACAGTCTACGGATGGAGGATATTGTCTGGTTACAGTTCTCGTATTTATGGACTAGGAAAGAGCAGACTGACGAAATCATGATGGGAAATAGGGGAATTTGGAAGGAGAAACAGAATATGTTAAAATGAGACCAGGCGGAAGTGTATGCCT
Source organism: Triplophysa bombifrons (assembly GCA_029783895.1). Classification (NCBI taxonomy): domain Eukaryota; kingdom Metazoa; phylum Chordata; class Actinopteri; order Cypriniformes; family Nemacheilidae; genus Triplophysa; species Triplophysa bombifrons. Next base: position 3,945,110 of record CM056465.1, read on the forward strand.
TAAGTGTCGAAGGAGCAACGGCTTTAGACATGTAACGTCCGACCAATTGTCGGAGATAATCTAATCCAGCTTTATCTCCTCTGGAGCGGGGCACGGCAATGGCTCCTGGTCTGCCGACGGGCAAAGTCGTCTGAATGCCTGCAGACGAAGACGAGATAGAGCATCAGCGATAGCGTTATGGTGGCCCGGCAAGTGTCTGGCTGTGATGATGAAATTATGTAGAACTGACTGCCAGATCAGACGTCTCACGAATGGCATAATAAACTGGCAGTGAGATCTCCCTTTGTTGATAATGGCAACTGTTGCCTCGTTGTCGCAGAACAGAGTAATGCGTTCGCGAGACCATGCCGAGCCCCTGATGACGCTAGCGACTGCTGTGGGATATATCTCGTGAAGAGCGGACGAAACGAAACCTGAAGCGGGTTTGGGGAAATCGCGTGGCCACTTCTCGGCGAACCAATGGCCTCGGAAAAATCTCCCAAAGCCGATGGAGGGGGTGGCGTCAGTAAATAATTGTAGGTTGAGCAGCGATTCTGAAGCGTCGTTATAAAAAAAAGATCGTCTGTTCCAGTTATTTAGCAGATAGGTCCAAAATCTGAGGTCGGAACGGCTACCTTCGTCTATCAAGATCATATCGCTATCAGTTCTGCTGCCGAATGGGTCAGGGTAAGCATGCGTGAGATAAATGACCGGCCTTGGGGAATAATGCTCCAAAGGGACAGCATGTCGCGTTTAGAAGCAGCGCTGCGCGACGAAAACTCCTCTGTGAAAGATCTGATTCTGATGAGTTTATCGCTAGGGAGAGAAGCTTGCATGTTGACTGAATCGAGTTGAATGCCTAAAAATGTTAAAGCCATAGATGGGCCCTGCGTTTCTCGACGCACAGGGGGACACCGACGTCATCAAAGATCTGTCTGAGTATGTCGAGGGAGGATGTTTAGGATTTGGGAAAGTCGATGAGTAGAAAATCGTCGAGCATGTGTAGGACGAAGGGCAGTTTGTTACCATTCAAAAGGATCCAACACAGTGCTTCATAAAGGCAATTAAAGATGTGTGGGCTGCTTCTGCAACCAAAAGTGAGTCTAGCAGCGAAATAAAATTTTGACTCCCATTTAACTCCAATCAGGTGGCGGTCCGTGGGGTGAAGAGGTATATTTTTGAATGCGTCTGTGATGTCGGCTTTGGCTAGCGAAGCTCCAGCTAGCTTTAGCAGCCTGATGGCGTTATCAACTGAGGCATAATGCAGTGAAAAGGGTTCTAAAGGGATGCATTCGTTAACGCTTGCAGTCGTGCTGGAGTGGGGAGAAGACATGTCGAAGATGAGGAGTTTTTTACCCGAATATTTTCTAGTAGCGACACCGAGCGAGTTAATGCGAAACAAGGAATAAGGTGGGGAGTCGAACGGGCCGATTATGTAACCTTTATTGACTTCTCACTCCAGCAGAGATGAAACAATTCCGGGTTCGGACATGGCAGATTGTAGATTTTTTGCCACGAAGGAAGCAGTGAGTCGTGACGTAATACCGACCCGGAACCCTTGAGATAGGCCGGTTAACAAATAATCTACAAAACATCTACCGGGGTGTGTCGAGAGGTAGTTTGAGAGGATTGGGATGTTGATAGGGGTAGATACTACGTTGTTCAGAACTTTTTCTTCCTATCGACGGCATCCTCTCGGATAGCCGGCCTGGATCTCCTGGGGCAGACTGATTTTGCGTGTGGGACCTTGCAAAAGCTACATATGTGAGCAAATTTGCATTGGGGGAAAAAACAAACAGATTCATTAAAATTATTGTCCCGCCCCCTAGCGTCTGAACGCTTCCTTACATTTCCAGCACCGAGGACAGCGGGCGAATCTGGACTAGCGATTGTTTTAGGGCAAAACTGTGCCGAATGTCCGTGAGAGCTGCAAATAGCACATGCGAGTGTCATATGGCTGCCAAAGTGGCGAACGAGTAGTTCTGTGTCTACTATAGACCAGGCGATTCTGGAGTTGAAAAGAGAAATAACGGATGTGGATTTATCAGAGAACGATGCATGGTATTTGTAGAACAGTGTACCCCCGTAGCCTTGACTGAAGTCTGCCATCGTTGCTAAATAAATATCCATCTCCTCCCTCCTATCGGGATAAACTTGGCAGAGTATGTCGCGATAAACTCCGAAAGCGATCGCGAATTCGCCGAACAGATTGCATCAGATCGTTGCATCGGTTGATTGGATGTTCGGAGAAAAACTGCCACGTCACCACAGTCGACCATTTTCCTGTCGGCCGCAGGCGAGGGGAGTAGAAGTAAAGCCAAGTTAATGACCTTACCTTGGATGATACTGTTGCGTAAAACAGGAGATACCGTCGCCGCTGCTGGAGGGATGAATCGCCTGCCGAAAGCTTCCGCTGGAACGGCGGTGGCGGGGGTGAAATGTGTGGTCGCCTGCGGAGCAGTTGCGTCCTGTAATGGTGTCTGGATGATTGTTGAAGTAGCTACGGGGGTAGACGTTGACGGCATGCTAAATTGATCGTGCTGTCCGGGGTTGGGATGATTAGTCGAGGGTGCTGAGCGCATCCGGATGTTGGATCCTGGGTTGCTGAGCGCCGTCTCGAAATCCACCATTTTCATTTGTAGGCCTTGGTCGGTGACGGAAAGAGATCAAACAACCTCTAGCAGCTGATCGTTGGCGTCGCAGGATACGTGCGGGGGAGATTGGATCCTTATGGGCTGCGGGCACTTTTTGGATTGGCAAGGTGGAGAGGATTTGCTAGATCGCTTCCCATCGGCTTGTTTGGGCTGGGTTGGTGGCGCTGATGTCGTTGGGGTAACGTCGGCGGTTGCGGGAGGGACACCCAATGTGTTGAAGGCCAACTGGAGCAGGTCGTCCCTGGAGAGATCGGGATCGGCTGGAATGCCTGCTGCTTCGAGTTTGCTGGAGCTCAGTTCTGATGGCCACTGAGCCCATGGAGAAACACGGCATTGAATTCTTGAACTATGCCTCACGTTGGCTGGAGACGGAGGGATGAATTACTCATCGGAGTCAGTATACTCACAGAAAGTATTCTGTGACATTGCGGAAGTCTGCGAGTCGGGCTGTTGGATTACGGTGAATCACTGTTGCTTCGACTGCGGATGTAGAAAGGGGTAAGTGGCGCTCTTTTATGTTCCATGTTGCAAGGTGATTGGTTAGGTGTTGATTGGTAGTGAGTGATGCAGGATTGAGTCTTCCTGGCAGAATTTTCGCTGAGGCTATATTTTTTATTATATTGTGACTGAGTTTGTGTTTTCTGAATGAGAACATGGTTAAACCTTTGCAAAATGAAGCTGTTTGTGTGTGGGGTTTGTACAAGTTTGTGTATTGTTCAGAGAATGTGTTTATAGTTGTCAGAAAACGGTAAATTGTTTCATGAATTGTGTATTAGCAATCCAGAAAAATTATAATGATATGCATGTAAACACATGAAAACGGATTTCTGTTATAAATATAAATTGATTTTTGAATAGATTTCCGTTTGTTTTCTCCACGGATACACACTAAATGTGTCTTATATCAGAGTAAAGAGTTGATGAAAACATTCATAAGGTCAGTTACAAACGCAAACCCAACACAAATGAGGAAACGCAAAAAGGATTATTTACCTAAAGGAAGGTTTATTTAAATACATAAAACACAACATTTTTGTTAACAAAGTTAATAAACGAGAAGCGATTTCAGTCACACATGCTGGTTTAGTCGCCGTCAAAGCCCCGGCATTTGAAGTGCAGCAGCAGCTGTTATATCAGGAGTCCAAAACGCAAAGCAGGTTTACACAATTCTACCTTATGAAAGAAAGAAAACACCAAACAAAAATAGCCACCGGATGACAGTTAACTTATTATAACTAATATAAATGAATTAACATTACATACATATGTAACCAGGTCAGTATGATGTGTATGAGTCCACCTCATGAATAATGTATCAAACAAGTGAAAGTGACTTGTGGTTATTCATTTGACATTTGTTTAGAAATTTACTTCATCTGCAGGTGTTTTCATGGTTCATTGAGTGATGTTTATTTATAATAAAGAGCTGATGTTCTGATCTGTCACAAAAGAAAAAATGAGTCATGAAGATTCAATATGATTTTATTTGATGAATTTTGATGAAACACAATCAGCAGTGAATGAATAAAGCACACATGCACTGGTTTGTGTTGTTGTTTGTAAAAAGCAGAGCAGATGTGAGACACGAGTGAGACTCAGATGAGAACAGAAGTCAGAGGAGAGAGAGAGAGAGAGAGAGAGAGAGAGAGAGAGAGAGAGAGAGAGAGAGAGAGAGTCTAGTGTGAACACTGATCATCTCTCCTGAATTCTCCAGTGACTGTATGACTGGGATCTTTGTGTTTGGCCTCACAGCTCACTGAGAGCACTGAGCTCCACTCCTGCTCAGAGAGAGTCAGACTGCTGCTCCAGCTGTACAGACCGTTCTTCTCCAGGAGCCCAACACTGCTGTCCTGAGATCTGCTGCTCCCGTCCACCTTCCACATCACACTCCAGTCTGAGGGGAAACCCTTGTTGAGCACACACATCAGTGTTGCTGTTTTCTTTGTGGAAATCTCTTCACTGGAGGGCGGCAGGACGCTCACTTTAGGACGAGTGAAGCCTGACAAACACACAATAGTCACAAAGTCACAGAGAGAAACAAACAACTTCACTCTCTACATGATAAACATAAAAGACCAGAATGATAAATAAGTTCACGTTAAATTATTTTGTAATTTTTCTCTTTAGTTCATGTTGATCTGAATGTTTATACAGAATTATTTAAAATTTTTACAACCGCTTTTACAATCAAAATGAAACTTATCTTAAATCAATATACAAAGCATATTACCTTACATATACTCATTTAATCAAGTATTAAAATATACACACTAAACATAACATACCTGTAACATCAACTGTTTAAAAAAATCATAACACACAAATAATTGTTTATCAAATGTATAACTTACTATATTTTAAATATACTAAATAAATACAAGTTTAAACCATTTTTGTAACACAAATTACTTTTCATTTGATGTTTTGTTTTCCTAGTGCAAGTTTTCTACAATTTATTGCAGACAAAACTAATTGATTTAAAAAAAGATTGTGAGCCTTAAAGGGATAGTTCACAAAAATTAATTATTCTGTCAATATTTACTCACCCTCAGGTTTTCCAAACCTGTAAACATTTCTTAGTTCTGATGAACAAAAATAAATAAACTTAAAAAATGTCCGTAACCAACCAAGTCTCATCCCCCTTTACTGCTACAGTAAGGAAAATAAATACTATGGGAGTCAATGGGAGATGAAATTGGTTTGGTTACTGACATTCTTCCAAATACCTTCCTTTGTGTTTAGCAGAACAAAGAAATGTAGGTTCGGAACAACATGAGGGTGAACAAATGATGAGAGAATTTTCATTAATGGCTGAACTATCCCTTTAATAAAATCTATTATGTAGAAAATAAAACTCAAGAGTTTATGTTTCAAAATATGAAAGTGCACTAGTACACAAAGTTATTTATTAAACCACATAAATATGCTAAAACATTCATTTCATTTTATATTTAAATTCAGAAATCAATTGAATTAATATTATTATTGAAGTAATTTACTTACTGCCAACATCCAGTCTGGTGCCGCTGCCGAAAGTCCACCACAGTGATACAAACTAATAGAGCGACTGTACAAAAACCTCTGAACGCTTCAGTAACTGCACTATAAACACATCACAAACACATCTTTACACTTTATCACACATTCACACATCATACACATTACATTGCATTTCATTTTGTTTATTTATGTATTCTTTGCATTTTGGGGTGAACTATCCCTTTAACTATAATATAAACTAATTTACAAGTTTGTTTTAATTTTAACCCTTAAACTTGAATCTCATATTCTCAAACCTGAAAGTGTGAACAATTTATTAATATACAAAGATGAAAACATCAAAGATTTACAAAGCAACTTTATTGTCACTCTTTCATAAAGCTGCTGTCCTGTGTATCTCCATATTCTGTGTTTTTTATTTTACACCAACATTATACACAAACTAATGAACAAATATTCACCATTACAAATCATTACACACTTGTTCAATAATCACAACACATAATCTAAGAAAACAAAATACAACCAATGTGCAGAAATGAACATTAAATGATAAAACAGTGTTTGAGTGTGTTGATGTAAATGTAGAGAGTGAGTTTGCATTGTGATCACGTGCTTCAGTGCTCTGAGAGTGTTTATAGTGCTGTGAGTTTAACACTTCAGGACTGACAACACAACACAATCTTCATTAACACACAAACCAACAAGAACAACAATGACTTTCAGCATCATCTTCATCTGGACACTCACAGTGTTTGCTCAAGGTTTGTGTAGTAACATTTTTATCACGATTGTTCATTCATTGAAGAGTGAAATCTTCATTTGTTTCAGTGTTGTCTTATATTTCATTCTTGTTGTTTCTTTCAGAGTGTAGAGGACAGTACACTGTTACTCAGAGTCCATCAATAACAGCAGTTCAACCAGGACAAAGTGTTCAAATAAACTGTAAAGTCAGCAGTAAAGTGCATAATGGTAATTACTTACACTGGTACTTACAGAAACCTGGAGAAGCTCCTAAACTCCTCATATATCTCGCAACAACCCTCCAGTCTGGAGTATCATCTAGATTCAGTGGCAGTGGATCAAACACAGATTTCACTCTGAGCATCAGTGGAGTTCAGACTGAAGATTCAGGAGATTATTACTGTCAGAGTGATCACACTGGTGCTGTGTTGACACAGTGATAAAGAGTCGTACAAAAACCTCCGTCAGTCAGACTGAACAGTGACTGCACTGATATACCTGATACATACTGCAGCTGATCAAACACACACACACACACAGACACACAACATTGATTACAAATATAGTTTTTTTTTAGTTATGAAGATAATCAAAAGTTACTTTAACATCCTTACTGACTGCTGAAGTATCAGGTTATTTTAGCATGGTGATAGTTTATTTTATTTGTGTCAAATTTCCCTAATTAATAATGAACATATTATCAGCAAAACATACACTGACTCATTTATATAAGATGTTTTTTCTCTGTTTTTGTGTGTTCTTGTAACCAACATATCTAATGATCTTTATGAGATAAACGTTATGATCAGATGCACAAACAGCCGCTGTTCATCATCACAACATTTGTCCAGAGAGTTCAGTGTTCACACCAGTCAAGAGAAAAAATACATTTACATTTTGATCATAATATTATTTTAGTTAAATTCATGATTTATGTCAATCATATATCTGCACACGAAACTTTATAACATAGCAATAAATATATTGTCTTTTTAGTTTACTCTATCAATATAGGCTGAGAAGTGCATGTACAGCACACAGTATACTTTTATACATAATATTCATATGTGAACTTTAATAACATAATAAAACCACTAACAATAAAGAAGTGAAACTTGTGTGTTTCAGTTCAGATGATTGAACCAATCAAACAGTGACACTGAGAGTGTTGAGCTGAAAATCACATTTGCATTGACAGGATGAAGAGACTCTGATGTTCTCAGAATAGATCAGCTCTGTCTCCAGAGATCATGTTCACAACACAACACCTGCATTTCACATTTACTGCTACATGAACCTTTACACAACTATTAAAACTCTTAAGAATCATGATACAGGACATTCCTGCACAAACACACATGTGATTTTCTCTGTTGTCTGAATGAAGCTGTTAGACACAAATGTAACATGTTCAGAAGCTTTATTGAATGTTTCAGTAAACACAGCACATTGAAAGATGTCACAGTGGTTTGACACACGAGCTCTCTTTCAGTATTGATCTGCTGCACTAGACTCATGAATGATGTCTGACACTCAGATACGACTCATCAACACTCACAGCCGCTATTGTGAATCTTGTTTATGGTGTTTGACTCTACAAACATACACCCCTCTCTCTTCCCAGCGTGCTTTGCTGAGGGTCAGGATGCTACTGCGGCTGTATCGGCCGTCCTGCTCACTCTCTTCAATGGTGTGAACCCCTTCAGTGACCTCTGACCCCTCAAGTGTCCAGCGCCGCTGCCGAATGTGTACCACATATTTTGTTAAATTGTAAAGATATTTAGTGCTCTTGAAACGATTGTGACATCCCCATTGTTTCATCTTTCATCCATTAATGTCTAATTTAAAAGTGTAGATATGTGTTTTCACCTTTATTGAGATGGGTAGAGAGGATATATCAAATGTGCTTCTAATTTATAAAATGTTACCATTGTATTTGATATAAATTGTGTAAATTATTTACTTGATATTAAACAAGAATTTTTTTTTGTATAATTATATTTATAATATATTTATATTATGTTCAGTCTCTCATGTGCTGCTTTTCTATTAACAGGATATTCAACTTTTCAATTAGAGACAGATACACCAATCTATCAGACTCTGATCTTGATACCTAGTCAGGGAGCTAGTTGGAGGCAACAATGAGCTTGGGGCAGATGCAGTGAGAGTGCGTCTGGCAGGTCAGGGGATTGTAGTGCAGCGCCACAGAGTGTAACAAAGTTTAATCAGAACCAAACCAATGGGATCAGCCCAGAGGGTCACCATGCCAAGATTACAAAGTAGAATCTATCAAGTCGCAAGACCAAACTCATTATGACACTTGGATGGCAATCATAAATAAATCAGGTTTTAAAGTTCTTTCATTCATTTTTTTCTCTTAGGTCACAAAGTGGATCAGGAGCACTGTGTTAAAACCTATCAATACATTTGCCACATGTATCTTCCTGTTAAATCACAGATGTGAGCAAATACAAAAAAAAGTAGTGATACATTTCCAGTCCTTTGTAATACATTTTTTGAGATGAGAGCTAGTCACATACTATAGGCGTATTTATTTCTATTTTATCAATGCTACAGTATTTGTTCCTTCTAAAAACCCTCTTTTAATTTTGTTTAAGGTTCCGAATTGTCATACACGATGGAATTGAAGGCAACAGCAGACTTGTTGTCATCTTAAAGGCTTCTAACAACAACCGGAGCAACACTTTTGCTGAAAGAGGCCAGTGGTAAACACAAACTACTTTCAAAGTTCGTTGTGATAATGTAGGGGAGAATAATGCAGTCTGTTTTTTCATGAAGGTTTTCCGGGGCTCAAACAGAAGGAAGTGCTCTCAGAGGATGGAGTACGTACAATCAAAGGATTGCGAGACTGTGGGGTGATGGTTGGCGGGGCATCACTAATACTTACTACACCTTATTCATGCTTTTGGAGAGTGAGGGTAAAATTGACAGCACCAATGAAGAGCATCTCAGCGCACTGCATTATGTGTATATATCCAGAATCAACAGAGATCTTCGACTGTTTGTTAATCAGTGGAACCACCACAAGCTACAAACTGTACGTTACATGTTTCCCCACCAGATCTTTATTCGAGGTTGTCTCTGCAGCTATATCGAAACCAGACTGGTATATAGGGAATTCTTGGAGCAGATGAGAAACCAGTTTAAGAAATTGACACTCCCCCAGCTGCAGCTGTTGTTCCTCCTGGTTGTCATACTGTATTCCTCTGGCCAGAGACTGTTGAGATTCCTGCCAATCAATTAAACCTCCAAGAAAGACACATGGAACAGCTTGTGCTGCTTGTCAACCCACTTGGTGGGAGGCGGGATGATTTAGGAACTGATCTTCTGGAGCAAGTTATTAACTTCCATGAAAATATTGACAATGACGGAAAGTGATTTACTATAATACAATTCAAATAGAAACTAAGTTTTCATTTTGATTTGTATAGGCATTAAAATCTTGGCAACCTTAAAGTGATAGACATTCTGTCATCGTTTTCTCACTCTTCTTTCAGGTAAAACCTGTATGACTTTCTTTCTTCTGCATAACATAAAATGAGATATTTTGAAGTAAGTTGATAACCGATCATGAGTGGTACCTATTAATTTCTATTGCATGTATGGAAAAGTTACCAACCTTCTTCAAAATATTTTTTTTTGTTCTGCCGCAGAAAGTCATACAGGTTAGAAATGACGAGTAAAATGAGGACATCATTTTTATTTTTGGTTGAACTATTATAGTTCTTGATCTTTCATTAGGATCTTTCATAATGAGTATTGAAACAAATTAAGTCATAAAATTTGTGTATAATTACATGACGTGGAATTGGATACCTGTAGTTTCTTTACAAAAACGTAATGAAGAGATTGTTTTTTTTGCAATTTGCTTTTTATTGTTCCTACAGAAAACATTTGTTTCCCGCAAAAAAATATGAACTCCTGAAAAAGTAACTTTTGATTGTTTATCTATAAAATAACAAAGAAGCAGTAAACATTCCTGTCTGTTGCACCTGGTCATCAGGTGATTATACAACAGTTCAAAGATTGTTAATGAAATTTTGAAATACTACTTGTCCCAGACTGGGAGCAGGGGGTCTATTAGTGTACTGTCAGAAATAATAGTCAAAAAAAGTACTCAAACTGTTATTGGGGCAGTACCCTTTACAATACTCCTCATATGCACCATGTACACAGTCCAAAATTATAAACGCAACACTTTAGTTTTTGCCCCCATTTTTCTTGATCTGAACTCAAAGATCTAAGACTTTTTCTATGTACACAAAAGGCCTATTTCTCTCAAATATTGTTCACAAATCTGTCTAAAGTTTTAATTCACAGAATTTTGTAAATGCCATGCAAAATTGTAAAAACAAACTGCAAAATTAAACGTCGAGTGTAAGATAACATGAAGACAACAATGTTATTTTACCGTGCAAAAAGGTTATGTTTGTTATTTGTCTTATGCTATGTGCGGTAATTTGTCTGCGGGTTGTAAAATGTTGTAAAACAGTACATTTCCACTATCTTTGCCTGATATAAAAATACTTGTCTTTTCTGTTTCTTGTGAGATAAAGTCAGACTGAGCAATATAAAAGATTATCCAATAAGCTCTGCTCATTATACAGCATCAAGTTTCCTCCTGCGTGCTGTGCTTTGACTACATTTCCTCCATCCTTTTCCTGAATGTAACAGCCCGGCTAAGATTTTAGCGGAAGTACGTCATCGACATGTATGCATATACCCAATTGGACCTTATTTATGGATCTGTTGAATCTTGGCCGTTTTTTAACATTTTTGTAGTCATAGTTGGATCTATGAAAAGTTGAGTTAAAGTTTAATTTGAAAAAGCACAATAAAGCAGTTGACACAGTAAGGATTGGGAGAAGTGAATATGATTCAGCTTTTTTAAGTACAGTACACAGACAATATCACTAAGATTGTTTATATCAGAGAATAACTTTGATGGGGTCATCACTGTTTATAGAATGTCAACAACATATACTTAAGGTTTTGTGGAATGGAAAACATGATTTTCACAGTTGCCCCTCATGTTCGTCGTGAGTAGGTCTTGAACGTTTATAAAACACAACCAGAAACAGCATAACAGAGAACAATAACATGCATAATAACAATCATTGATGACCTTTGGTGTTTTACGGCACTTACTATCTAAAGTGTTTCATTGCTGCCCTCTGCTGCTTACTTTGACTTATGCTATGTCAAAATGCACTTGCTCATTTTAGTATATACTGTTTTTCTTATGGAAAAGTATATACTTTTTAGTGTGTATTAAAACAATGCACACATTAGGGCATGCTAATTCAAAGAAAAAAGCCTGTTGTTGGCTAGACAAAATTGTGATTATTAACAGTCACAAACATTTAAATACAGCTCTTCTTTCCAATTAAGTATTTGTTCATTCAGTAATTCTAATACAATATTTACTGCATAATTAAATGTATTTATTTAGTAAAGCATCAGTTATTACATTTTATAAATGCAGTGTAGTGCCAATAAACTCCGGCCCATCACAGTGAATTGTGGGTAATATCAGCTGTTTTAAATGTTTTAGGATCTACACTTCTCATTTTTATTGGAAACGGGTACTTACATTTACGTTTATGCATTTGGCAGACACTTTTATCCAAAGAGACTTACATTACATTATCCTGTACATTTATAGGTATGTGCAATCCCCTGGGATCGAACCCACAACCTTGCCTTGTTAACGCAATGCTCTTATTATTAGGTAGCAATACATACTTGGGATGCAAAGTGAGTCTTTCCTTCCCTGGCCACTATTCACACTTTTATAATTTTAACACCTTACTACTTTTCTTATTTCTCTCAAATGTTTCTTCAACTTCTGCCGTTCTCGTGTGAATTGTGTGTGACATAAAAATGTGTTTATTTAAATTCATAAATAACATTCATCACTCAGACTTGTAGGATATGATATGTACAATTTGATTTAAAAAGTCCAGTTGTTAATTTATTTAGGCTATTATACTTAATATTTGCTCACGGATGTTTCCCCTATTTTTATTTTGAAATAAAAATAAGTAAGACTTTTCCACACTACACTATCCATTCTGACACTGTGTCTACACCGGACGTGTTTATCACGTCTCGCCGCGCTGCATCCCGTGTGGACAATTTTTTAAATTATAATGGGTTCTAATGCGTTTCTAATGTCTTTTGTCATGTCTCGCCTGTTGCGTCCGGTTCAGACACAGCGTGACTCTCTTCAGACTGTCTTCTGAGTGTCGGTGTTGATATGTTGACCATTCTATCTGCTTCCTCATATCCCTGGATCCCCACAAGTGCTGGAACCCACACTCATTTAATCATTCGCCATTAATTGCTTAAATTAACACAAATTTATATAATAAATGCTGACAACTTCTATGTGTGCCTGATTTAATGCTCATTTAAGGGAAGAAACAGACTCACTAAACATATTAAAATGCTGTTACACCTCATCTGTTCACTGACAAAGGTCAAGGCAAACAAAAGGGTAATAGACAGGGTTACATCGGTAACAAGCAAACAAGAATTTAGTCAGTAAACAAGAAGAATAAAAAGAGAAATTAAAATCAACAAAAACACAAATAAAAATGACTAAATAATAAAGAAATATTATTTCCAAATGATTATTAAGGGTTGGTGCATGTGATGTAAGAGTTAAAATGATTTAGGAAAGGTTATGTCAGGCTATGGCTCAGTTTGGGTCGAAGGGTGATGTCATTTTGGTTTATTAATAGTTATATTCAGTTATAACTGAGAATCTTTAACAATGAGGGGAGAATTGACGCCCATTGTCTTTGAGTGCTGCTATCATCACAGTATGCTAATAACAGGAAACAGTGCAGTTTGTAGATCATACACAAACAAGAAGTAAATGGAAAATTTCACTATATGGATGGACACTTAACTTTGAGCTCATGAATTAGTCTACCTGTCAGGGAAACACAGACAAAGAATCAAAAAAAGATATATATATTTTTTTTTACATAAAATCACTACATAATGCAAAGAACATTCTGTGAAAATGTAATTTTGATGTCTTGAATATCTCCTGGCACATGTCAAATTTTAAATGTATAGCAATCTTAGTAAAATAAAAGATTGAAGTGAAACTTCAATGCTCCAAATATTAAAATTAGATTTTTTTCTGATGATTTAGACTATTTCTGATGACATATCTGATGAGTAATTGAATTACAATGTTATATTTTTTGTTCCATGCATGCAATGAGACATGTGATAACCATTTGTGAAGAGAAATGTGTCTGCATCCAAATCCAGGATCCATTAATGTTGTTTTAGATGGAACGTTTGTATTTAATCTATAGTATGCCTTTAAATAGCTTTGTGTATCACAACAAGTGACAGACACACACATTGTGAGATTTCATTCTTCATCCTATCCACTGCATACAGATGAAGTTGCGTCTCGCAGTTTCAGGAAGGCTGATCCAGCGATGATCTCCCCCAGTCTGAACCGCTCCAGATCTCATCACAGTTTCACAGTTCTCCACCGCTGTTTCATTCCCTTCAGCCCATTTCTCCCAACAGACCATCTCTCCATTCACCCAGAACCAAATGCCCACAGTGCACGAGTGACGTAACCCCAGCCAAAATTCACCAGTAGACGCATGTTGAACCACTGCCTTCAGTCAATCTCCTCTGAATCAACTGAAACCAGATCCACATGATTCTGTCTTCAGTGTATCAGAGCTTCAGTCCAACTCAGATTCTGTTTGATGAATATCATCTTATCTTTACTAAGAATAAACCACCATCTGATACTGAGCATCAAAACAGACAGAGCAAACATACAGGAACATGCTATAGATGAGCTGAGAAAAATTTAACATTGAAAAAGTTTCCAGTTTTCTTCATAAAACACAAAGGTAAGAGAATTATGACAGCCCAAATCTTTCTATTGTCCTTTGTGGTCATCGTTATTTTTCATTATGACCTCTGTACAAAATGGAAAATTACCACCAGCATTGGGTTCATCAAATTTCCAGTTTCTGAAGGTAGAGTAACTTTTATCTGACCACTCCCACGGGTCACTGAACAGACCAATCCAGACAGATGTCTCAGTATTATTAATGACCGTCTGAATCTCTTCATTCTCAGTCTGGTTCCTCACACTGGTCAGATCAGTATGATACTGTCTGCAGAAACTCTGAACTTCTCTCCATGTTTTAATAGATATTTCAATTAAGTATCTTTTACTGTTGTCTTTTTAAGGGAAAAAATAAAGTTATCATTAATTCCTCCTACGCGGACAATCTTCAGTGTGTTTTAGGACACACACAGTTTCACTGGCGGTACTTAACCCCGTATACTTGCTGAACATGTTTAACATCCCATTTCTGTTTTGTGGTGAAAAAGAATAAATAAACTGATCTCTGCATGCATTTGCTGTAGTTCAATAGATTTAATCTGTGAAACATAAACTCATATTCTGTTTCTGTTAATACACTGTGATGTTTAATATGGTTCTCTTGAAAAGTTGACACATGGTGCATGTGTTAAGTGAAGGATTTTTGTTGTTGTAATTTTTGAGAAACTACACTCACCATTATAACAGATGAACTGTAATGTCTCTCACTACACTACTATTCCATAAATACACAATTGCATTTGTCATTTCTTTCATTTTCCCAGTTTGTATGGTTCACAGGCTCACCCCAAGACCACTTCCATTTATAAACTCTTGTTTTCTTCAGTCCAATCCAGACGTTCTCATTGTTATTCACAGACTTGATCAGCTCTTTCACATCATCCATGTTGTTGACTTTGGCCAGATCTGTGTACTGTTCTCTGCAGTATTTCTGAGCCTCAGGCCAGGTGTTCACTCTGTTTATATAGTAATACTGCCGCGGAATGCATTCACATAATGGGGCGAGTGCTATGAAAGACAGTGTTTGATTCTTTATTGAAACAATCAACCCCAATAACATTATAAACTAAACATAAAACCAGTGACACATACTCACCAATGAGAAGAAATCTGAAATATAGAGTTCGTGCCATTTCTAAGGGTTAAATACATTTCAAATGTAGTGAATTCAATGAGGAAGAGTATTATTTAAACACTATTCTTCATCAAATATGTAAGAATTATCATGAGCTTTGATCACAATTATAAGTAATATATTCTCCACCACCCTTTGTAAGGGAAACAAATATCAACCCAAATTGTGATGAATTTAATTAATAATGATAATTTTTATTTTAATAAAATAAAATTATTTAATTATAATTATCTGTATCAAATTCATGATTTGGGGAAATCACTTAGCATTACGAGCAGGTAGCAAGAATCAGCATGTTTAGGGACTCCGGATTATGAGCATGAACTACAAACAACATCAATTGTGAAATAAAACAGGACTTTATTACCTAGACTAGACACATACTAATCTAACACACACACATACAGTTTAGCATTGGAAGAAGGTTGAAGTTGAAGCAGAGAGAAGAACAGAGCATGGATTTATGGCAGTATATGATATTCAGAAGATCAATAGCCTGTACTAAACATCAGTTTCTTCTTGTAAAGCACCTTTGTTAAAAGGATTAATAATGCCCTATGCATCCATTAATAAGACTAAGTTTGATACTTGCACGTCTTGCCCATCAAAAGAAAGAAAGTGTCCTGATGCAGTTTCTTAAGGCTCCAGGTGATCTTGGCTGAAAGTGCTCAGAGAGAACCAGTTTTATGGAGAGGATCTGTATCTGGAAAGACGAGGCCGCAGCCTGGCACAAATTTATGGGTCAAAGGTGAAGTCTTCTTCTAGTCCATCCTTTGGAGATGCAGAACGCAAGGAGAGAAAGAACAAACCCCCACAAACTGCAAACCTGAAGTAAAACTCCTAATAACCTCTCCAACCCACACAAACACACAGAGACTCTTCTCGTGGTCTCTTTTAAACTGTAAGGATGTCACATCCTACAGACGTGACTGGTCCAATCAGGAGATGGCAACTTTGGAGGGAAAGTTAAATGTCTTTGTCTTTCAGATGGTGTTTTGCATGTGAAAGCTGATTGGATGTTCACTAAGAAGACTTCTAAGAGTTTGATAAAACTAATATGAAAAGAGTTACCAAAACACAACAAACATCAACATTAAGGATATCACAAATGTAGCTCATAGACACCAAACATGATCTAAATATCATCTTGGTGAAATGAGTTACTACAAATCTAATAATTCCAGTAGTTAAACACACATTCATGGATACTTTGGATTAATGTTTAAAACAGCATAACAACAAGAACAATAATACATGGAAATGGTATAAATGAATATATGTACATTTCCATATAAATGCATTTAGAATTGTATGTCTGTGCCCAAAGTGAGTAAAGAGAGTTCAGCTCCCTACATTCCATTCGGTCGTAAAATACTCTATCTTGATGATTTGGTGTGAGTTGCTATGGTCACCAGAGATCTTGTCCTGCTCTTGGTGTAAATTACAGATTGGGGGTAGACCCCCAACCGACTAGCTTGCTGGTGGGGTGAGGGGTGTTGTAATATTTAAGAAATGTAATTAGTTATGCGTGCCTGATCGGTATCAGGTACTACACAAAGCTCAGAATATATATATATATATATATATGTATATATATATTTGTTTTAATTAATTAAAGAGTTGTCATTTTAATATTAATTGTATTGCTTATTAAATTACTCTCTAGAATGCTTGATTCTGATTGGTTAGTAACGCTCTTCCAGCATAATTTTGTCCCTGTAAATAGCTACTGATAACAAACACTTTCAGACAGGCTACTGCAAGTCATCTTGACTGAGAGTACTTTATTGTTTCTCTCCAGTCCACTGTCTCTTTTCAGATGCCAACATAAACAAAACATGTCCTACAAAAGACATCTTTAATAATATTTATCTCACAGTACAAGTTTGCAAGTGCAGAAAAACAGAGAGTGTATGTATAATCTTACATGTATTTCCTTTAGGATGATTCAAGGCACGTTTTGTTAAAACTCACCCAAATAAACACAGTTTATTTGTCGCCTTATTGTGAAGTGTATAAAACTTGTAATATTAAATCACGGCTTGTTTAGTGTCTGCCTTTGGTCATATTTTATAACTCTTCATAACATTTTAAACATCACTGAAGTTAAATATCAACATTCCCATCACTCACTGTCTCTCTCCACTTACATTTTAAGAATGATTAACTAAGAATTTGAATTAGATACGTTTTATTAGACGCTCCTAAATGGAATGCTGACATTCATTTACAAACCTGAAAGAGTGTGATAAAGTATTATTTTATTGTAAGTTGTTCCTACCTTTGAGCTAGTGTGTTTATCTCCTGAATCTGCTGTTTCTCTCTCTGTGTGTTCATATGTCACAATGTTATATCTGCTGTTTAGCACCCCACATCGTCTGTTTGTTTATTTCCTTAGCAAGTTATTTTCATATTTAATTTCCATCTGATTTGTGTATTGTCAAAACACATTACTGTTGTGTATTATTACTGCAGTGATGATGACGCTAAGTGAGGAAAAATGAGGATATGTCAGTTCGTGCCTAATTTGCACATTGATGTGTAAGCCAGAAATGAAATATTAAGTTTCTTTCAAGGCTGTATTATACAACATGGAATTGTGTAATATAGTTATTATAATTAACATCTCCTCCAACTGGAAAGGTCACGTGGTGATGTATTGATCTTCTGTTGGTCATGTTTTCATGATATTTGCTGTTCACTAAGCTTGATATTCCACTGCCTTGGAATAAATGCTGTAATTTCCCATCTGCAAATCTGAGCAGTTTTGAAATATTGAAGCTTCAAAGATGATGCACTCCATTTTACTTTGAAGATAAATCCTTTCGTTTTCAAAAAAGTCCATAAAATGTACCATACGTAAAGAAATCACATAATGTTAATAAGTGCACAGAATAAGAATATGTGAATAACTCGATAAAAAAATGCCTGATAGAACCTTTCTCTATATACTGCATACAATTGTATAATTACATGAATCATGAATTATATTAACAGCTTTACATTTGGTACAATGTTTATGTATTTCTATGTTAGAAAAAGAGATAAAACGGTTCTTGACACGCAAACAAACTGACCTTTTTAAACAATTATCTTGCACAAATAAATAATTTAACATCCAAGAACTATTGAACGACATGAGTCCGTGTAGCTTTGCAGTTCTTTTTTCAATTTGCACCATCAAAATTAATATAAGGAAAATTGGTTTCAAACTTTCTTTTTCAATTTTCATGAGTACTCCATAAATGGATAATTGTCCCTCAGTTTCATTTTCAATTATACGTGTTTGGGTAGTTGCTTCAGAATTTCAGATCATGGAACAAAAAAAAACTTGTTATTCTAATTTTCCATATTTTTGCGTGCGCTTGCAGCTGGATTGTACCATTGTCGCCGGGGGTAGGGGTAGTCTACAGCCGCCCACGGACCCACAGCGCTATCGCGTTATCAAAGTTCTACGGTTGGTCTGATAATATTTATCTCCCTTATATAGTACACATTTATTAAATATATTTTCACTGATGCTAGAGTCTGTATTCATTTCCATTCGATATCGGTTGCCGTTTTGGTTTTAGTCAGTAGATGGCAATGCTGTGCATCTGTATGATATCAGTGTAAACGGCCGGTGTTATGCTGAAAAATGCACCCCTGCCAGATTATTCACCCCCTCATCCCCACAATGGTAAGGGTGAGGATTAGGTGTGGGGAGGGGAGTGGTTAGAATTAGCCAATCAGACAGCGTGTGTTTGAAGGGGGTGCTTAATCTGGCAGGGGTGCATTTTTCAGCACAACACCGGTACATCAGTACAGTACATGCACTCAAGAAGTGAAACTGATGGATAACTTATAGCAGCCGCAGTTCAGCCTGTATAATGGCTCGAATAGATTAATCATGGTAGCCCGAGATATTACGAGGGAGCGCCTGGAGTCTATTTTTAAGGTGACGGTTTTTTATATATCATTGCTTTTCTGTCTATGTGCCGCGAATCCCTACCGCCCCCTCCCCCCCATGACCTCTGCCCTGTCATATAGGCTAGTTTACCAGCTCCATATTAATATCTCCTAGGTATTAATAGGTAACTAGTAAACATTAATGAACATTAATGTTTCCATCTCCTTAGGTCGAACCAGATAGTCTTTATTTGGAGGACGACATAACTAGAGAGACATTTTTTTCCAGACCAATCCGGGCAATTTCAGACAACACTGATGCGAGCAAAGAACAACTCATTTTGACACCAGTTGCAGGCCTTTCAACATCACTATTCCGTCGCCCAAGAGGGACCACTGCCATAACACATCCATCTAACACATTCCAGAACCCCCTCCGAAGGGCCAAAGCAGTAAGAACGCAAATATATGTAACAGATATGGAGAACAGCGGAAAAATATCTCCATATAGTGAGTATAGTAGTAACCAAATCATTTAGATCACACTATATGTTGTGTTTCAAATGCAGTTGCTAATGGTAAACTGGATTATTTTTTTCTCTAACATAGCTACAGTGCATGTCACAATAAATGAAGGCCAGGGTGTGCAGGTGTGGGGACTGACTGTACAGGAATATTTAAATTCCGCAGACAGCTTCTCAATTTGTGATGCCAAAGGTCTGGCAATTGCAGATACACTAGCAACCAAAGGTATTTCACTACATACATCCCATTAATCATTTGGGGGGGGGGCAGTGGTTTCCCAGATGTTTGATAGCAGACAGAAACCATTGAATCAATGTTAAATTGATTTGAAATTGTTAATTGCGTCTATTTAGGTTAAATTTATTTCAATTTCAATTTTGCATTGTTGCAAAGCAGCTTCACACAAGTTTAAAGCAGATGAGTAAATATAAAGTGAATAGAGCTGGATCATTTGGAATCATTTGTCCACGGCAGTGCAAGGATGAGCATCAGGCTGTGTGAGCTGGGTCCATTGGCTTCTGGTGTCCTGTTTGTGGTGTATGAAGAACATCAGAAAAAAAAGATGGGAGTCATGGAGGAGTTTTGTACTATGATGATACCCAGCATGCATTGCAGAATGAACTTTTCATTTGTTAATTGTAACCTTTGTTGAGTTTCATAGACTGATTCTTGATGTCGAATTGATGTTAACAATTTTTGAGTGTATGTGTACTTCATTTTAAATTAAATAATAAAAGAAAATGGTGATGTTGCTTCACAATGATTAAATCATTCAATGAATACATAATAAATTAATAATTTAAAATCACCATTACCTGATGCTACAGGATCACAGTTTTCTTTGCCATATCGAATTAATTATAATACACTGTTATAACATGCAAAGAAATACTAACTTTAAAATCCAAGAGTCGAGCTCAGGTAAAGCAAACACTGCTCACCATATTGATAGTCGATGAAAGTTTAACATTTTTTTAACATTATTAACGGGTGCAAAAATGATATTGATTCAATGAGAAATCAACACTATTTAACATTGCTTTTAGGGTATCCTAGCTTTAACTGAGGAGTTTACACACAAAAAAAAATGTGTTTATTGGCTATGTATGTTTCTGTCATGGTTCCACTACCATGTCATGTTTTATTCCTGTCTCAAGTGGAATCATGGCATAACCTATGGTTTTGTGTGAGATTGAATAGTTCTTTCTCGTGTCTCGTCATTGTTCCCTACATCTCGTTCCTCGTCAGCCTCTCCTTAGTGCTAATCCCCAGCACCTGTTGCTCGTTATGATCCTCTGTTGTCTCCCCTATAAAGAGTCCTCACGTTCCTTTGTCTCGTTGCTCGTGCATTGTTTGTGATACCTTGTCCGATGACCGTGTTCTTGTACTTGTTCCAGTCTCTGTACCTGTTATATTGCTGTCCCTGAATGTTCTTGTTGACGTGTCAAAGTAAGTGTTAGTTTAGTGTTGTTACCAGTGTTTGTTTTGTAGTTTAGTGAGTGAGTGTTTCTTGTTTAAGTATATATATCCCTGTCTTGTTTTCCCCCACGTGGGTTTTTGTTTTACCTGTTTAGTCTTGTTATTTGTTTAATAAATCTTTGTTTTACATCATTACCGTCTGTGTCTGCCTGCACTTGGGTTCCCACGCCATGTCTCACTCTGAGATTCATGACAGAATGCACGAGCCAAACTCGAACCCAGTAGGCAGCATGGACGGTACGACGTTGTCCTTGCGGTCTCGCCAGGCCCACTTGCTGCTTGGATTCCGCCAGGGGTCTTACGGTGACCAGGAGTTCGCCAGGGCATTCTCGGCGGTGGCGGAGGTGACCGAGTTTGGTGAGGCGGAGTTGAAGACGATCTTCAACTGCTGCCTCACCCGGCGCCTCACACCGTCAGAGAAGAGGCTGCTGTCTCCCTTGGGGTTTGCGGACATGGTCAGGTACGTGGCCAACCGGAGCGATCCCGGGGGTGAGGTTCCACATGGGACTTTCGCCCCACGGTCGAGCGCTGCGGAGGGTCTCGTCCTGGCTGCCGCTGCCCTGGGGGATTCAGTACCCTCTGGCTCGAGCTCCACGGTCGCCGGTTCTTCTGGTGGAGTCCGAGATGAGTGGGTGGCTAGAGACTCGAGGACGACGTCGCGGGATACCTCCTTCCCGGTACTCCCTCGGTCCCCCACTGGCCCGGCTGAGTCAGCCGTGGGCCAGACCGACCGTAGAGGGAGAAGGCCACGTGGAGGTCGTCCCAGGCCGAAGTTGCTGTCCTGCCACCCAGTGCAGCAACCGGCAACAGTTCCGGAGTTCCCGAGTCCTGTGATCCCGAGTCCTGTGGTCCCGAGTCCTGTGGTCCCGAGTCCTGTGGTCCCGAGTCCTGTGGTCCCGAGTCCTGTGGTCCCGAGTCCTGTGGTCCCGAGTCCTGTGGTCCCGAGTCCTGTGGTCCCGAGTCCTGTGGTCCCGAGTCCTGTGGTCCCGAGTCCTGTGGTCCCGAGTCCTGTGGTCCCGAGTCCTGTGGTCCCGAGTCCTGTGGTCCCGAGTCCTGTGGTCCCGAGTCCTGTGGTCCCGAGTCCTGTGGTCCCGAGTCCTGTGGTCCCGAGTCCTGTGGTCCCGAGTCCTGTGGTCCCGAGTCCTGTGGTCCCGAGTCCTGTGGTCCCGAGTCCTGTGGTCCCGAGTCCTGTGGTCCCGAGTCCTGTGGTCCCGAGTCCTGTGGTCCCGAGTCCTGTGGTCCCGAGTCCTGTGGTCCCGAGTCCTGTGGTCCCGAGTCCTGTGGTCCCGAGTCCTGTGGTCCCGAGTCCTGTGGTCCCGAGTCCTGTGGTCCCGAGTCCTGTGGTCCCGAG
The DNA here is from genome assembly GCA_029783895.1 of Triplophysa bombifrons. NCBI lineage: Eukaryota > Metazoa > Chordata > Actinopteri > Cypriniformes > Nemacheilidae > Triplophysa > Triplophysa bombifrons. Next base: position 3,967,789 of record CM056465.1, read on the forward strand.
TCCTGTGGTCCCGAGTCCTGTGGTCCCGAGTCCTGTGGTCCCGAGTCCTGTGGTCCCGAGTCCTGTGGTCCCGAGTCCTGTGGTCCCGAGTCCTGTGGTCCCGAGTCCTGTGGTCCCGAGTCCTGTGGTCCCGAGTCCTGTGGTCCCGAGTCCTGTGGTCCCGAGTCCTGTGGTCCCGAGTCCTGTGGTCCCGAGTCCTGTGGTCCCGAGTCCTGTGGTCCCGAGTCCTGTGGTCCCGAGTCCTGTGGTCCCGAGTCCTGTGGTCCCGAGTCCTGTGGTCCCGAGTCCTGTGGTCCCGAGTCCTGTGGTCCCGAGTCCTGTGGTCCCGAGTCCTGTGGTCCCGAGTCCTGTGGTCCCGAGTCCTGTGGTCCCGAGTCCTGTGGTCCCGAGTCCTGTGGTCCCGAGTCCTGTGGTCCCGAGTCCTGTGGTCCCGAGTCCTGTGGTCCCGAGTCCTGTGGTCCCGAGTCCTGTGGTCCCGAGTCCTGTGGTCCCGAGTCCTGTGGTCCCGAGTCCTGTGGTCCCGAGTCCTGTGGTCCCGAGTCCTGTGGTCCCGAGTCCTGTGGTCCCGAGTCCTGTGGTCCCGAGTCCTGTGGTCCCGAGTCCTGTGGTCCCGAGTCCTGTGGTCCCGAGTCCTGTGGTCCCGAGTCCTGTGGTCCCGAGTCCTGTGGTCCCGAGTCCTGTGGTCCCGAGTCCTGTGGTCCCGAGTCCTGTGGTCCCGAGTCCTGTGGTCCCGAGTCCTGTGGTCCCGAGTCCTGTGGTCCCGAGTCCTGTGGTCCCGAGTCCTGTGGTCCCGAGTCCTGTGGTCCCGAGTCCTGTGGTCCCGAGTCCTGTGGTCCCGAGTCCTGTGGTCCCGAGTCCTGTGGTCCCGAGTCCTGTGGTCCCGAGTCCTGTGGTCCCGAGTCCTGTGGTCCCGAGTCCTGTGGTCCCGAGTCCTGTGGTCCCGAGTCCTGTGGTCCCGAGTCCTGTGGTCCCGAGTCCTGTGGTCCCGAGTCCTGTGGTCCCGAGTCCTGTGGTCCCGAGTCCTGTGGTCCCGAGTCCTGTGGTCCCGAGTCCTGTGGTCCCGAGTCCTGTGGTCCCGAGTCCTGTGGTCCCGAGTCCTGTGGTCCCGAGTCCTGTGGTCCCGAGTCCTGTGGTCCCGAGTCCTGTGGTCCCGAGTCCTGTGGTCCCGAGTCCTGTGGTCCCGAGTCCTGTGGTCCCGAGTCCTGTGGTCCCGAGTCCTGTGGTCCCGAGTCCTGTGGTCCCGAGTCCTGTGGTCCCGAGTCCTGTGGTCCCGAGTCCTGTGGTCCCGAGTCCTGTGGTCCCGAGTCCTGTGGTCCCGAGTCCTGTGGTCCCGAGTCCTGTGGTCCCGAGTCCTGTGGTCCCGAGTCCTGTGGTCCCGAGTCCTGTGGTCCCGAGTCCTGTGGTCCCGAGTCCTGTGGTCCCGAGTCCTGTGGTCCCGAGTCCTGTGGTCCCGAGTCCTGTGGTCCCGAGTCCTGTGGTCCCGAGTCCTGTGGTCCCGAGTCCTGTGGTCCCGAGTCCTGTGGTCCCGAGTCCTGTGGTCCCGAGTCCTGTGGTCCCGAGTCCTGTGGTCCCGAGTCCTGTGGTCCCGAGTCCTGTGGTCCCGAGTCCTGTGGTCCCGAGTCCTGTGGTCCCGAGTCCTGTGGTCCCGAGTCCTGTGGTCCCGAGTCCTGTGGTCCCGAGTCCTGTGGTCCCGAGTCCTGTGGTCCCGAGTCCTGTGGTCCCGAGTCCTGTGGTCCCGAGTCCTGTGGTCCCGAGTCCTGTGGTCCCGAGTCCTGTGGTCCCGAGTCCTGTGGTCCCGAGTCCTGTGGTCCCGAGTCCTGTGGTCCCGAGTCCTGTGGTCCCGAGTCCTGTGGTCCCGAGTCCTGTGGTCCCGAGTCCTGTGGTCCCGAGTCCTGTGGTCCCGAGTCCTGTGGTCCCGAGTCCTGTGGTCCCGAGTCCTGTGGTCCCGAGTCCTGTGGTCCCGAGTCCTGTGGTCCCGAGTCCTGTGGTCCCGAGTCCTGTGGTCCCGAGTCCTGTGGTCCCGAGTCCTGTGGTCCCGAGTCCTGTGGTCCCGAGTCCTGTGGTCCCGAGTCCTGTGGTCCCGAGTCCTGTGGTCCCGAGTCCTGTGGTCCCGAGTCCTGTGGTCCCGAGTCCTGTGGTCCCGAGTCCTGTGGTCCCGAGTCCTGTGGTCCCGAGTCCTGTGGTCCCGAGTCCTGTGGTCCCGAGTCCTGTGGTCCCGAGTCCTGTGGTCCCGAGTCCTGTGGTCCCGAGTCCTGTGGTCCCGAGTCCTGTGGTCCCGAGTCCTGTGGTCCCGAGTCCTGTGGTCCCGAGTCCTGTGGTCCCGAGTCCTGTGGTCCCGAGTCCTGTGGTCCCGCAACCGCCTGAGAACGCTGCCCAGCCGGCGTCAAGCCCTGTCCTGCCGGCCTTCCGACCGGCGCCCAGCCCTGCCCCTTCTGGACTTCCCCCAGTCTTGTCTTGTTTGCCCCCACCCCCCCTCCCATGTTTGTTGTTTTTGTTATCCCACCCCAACCCGTGGGTAATTTTGTCGTGTATGCCTCTTGTCATGTTCACCTTGTCCGTCTGGTTTTTGTCTGTTTCCCAGTCAGTCTTGTCTTGTTAGTTGCCCCTTGATGAACACCCGGAGGTGTTCATTTGAGGGGGGGCTTATGTCATGGTTCCACTACCATGTCATGTTTTATTCCTGTCTCAAGTGGAATCATGGCATAACCTATGGTTTTGTGTGAGATTGAATAGTTCTTTCTCGTGTCTCGTCATTGTTCCCTACATCTCGTTCCTCGTCAGCCTCTCCTTAGTGCTAATCCCCAGCACCTGTTGCTCGTTATGATCCTCTGTTGTCTCCCCTATAAAGAGTCCTCACGTTCCTTTGTCTCGTTGCTCGTGCATTGTTTGTGATACCTTGTCCGATGACCGTGTTCTTGTACTTGTTCCAGTCTCTGTACCTGTTATATTGCTGTCCCTGAATGTTCTTGTTGACGTGTCAAAGTAAGTGTTAGTTTAGTGTTGTTACCAGTGTTTGTTTTGTAGTTTAGTGAGTGAGTGTTTCTTGTTTAAGTATATATATCCCTGTCTTGTTTTCCCCCACGTGGGTTTTTGTTTTACCTGTTTAGTCTTGTTATTTGTTTAATAAATCTTTGTTTTACATCATTACCGTCTGTGTCTGCCTGCACTTGGGTTCCCACGCCATGTCTCACTCTGAGATTCATGACATGTTTCATTATATATTATGTGAGCATAACAGATACGTCGTTCCATTTTAGATTTGGAATTTAGGAAAGCGTCAAGCCGGAAGGTATATGCCATTGGAACCATGGATCTGTCCAAGCTGAAGATGGGAAGACTTGAGAGTGCCTCCAAAAAGAGTAGGTATGCTTTTTAGAACTCAAAATTAACCATTGTGGCCTGCCAGAGTTTGAAATGGTGTAAATTACACTCATCAACAGTAGGGTTGGGTATCGTTTGAATTTTATTGATACTGATTCTGACTTTCCGTTTTTCATAGAGTGGACTTTGAAGAAAGTGAGGTGCTGGAGGGCCTACAAGATGACGAACTTCAGGTCAAAAACTCTGTGTCCAGGCTAAAGGAAAACATGGATGAAAAGTTTAGCGAGCTAACAATTTCAGTCGACCACATTAAGACAAATGTCTTACAGGTAGTCCAACAGATGGATGTGTTAGCGAAGTTGAAAGAGAAGGGTGCTGAGGTGTCAAAGTCATTAACCATTGCATCCTCTCTGAAAAATGCTTTAGCATGTAGAATGTGCACAAACATTCCAAATTCTGTGCTTGTCATTACTGCATGTTGTGGGCAGGTGGCAGGGTGTGGCCCCTGTATCCAGACCTATCTAAATGATAATGACAGCTGCCTTTTATGCAAAGCCAATATGTTCGCTGGCAAGCTGGTGTTTTTAAGAGGTCTAGGAGAGGTACTGTTGTTATTGACAAATGAAGCGACTTAAATAGTCTGACTGACACTGTTTTGTAACAGTAAGATAACATGTTTGTATCTGTTTATTGGAAGTGCATTTAAAGACAGCACAGTTGTTTTTGTTGATGTTTTTTTTTTACTTTTTAAGAGCAATAAGAGCATCTCTCACATGTAGCACCTCACGTTGTTAATGTATAAAGCACTGTTTACAAAATTGTACTGGTAGGCTACTTGAAATATTGACAAAGTCTGAATTGAGTATTTTCCTAACGTTAGGGGATTAGGAAATAGAATACTATAAAACATAAAAACTTGAACTGTTAATTTCTCTGATAACAAATGTTCAAATAAACCTGTTCAATTAGCAAAATGACTGTTGTCATTAATGCAAGTTGTATGTGCCCTTGAGACAATGCCCAGTTTTTTCCATATCCATTTCCATTTAGTAGACGCTTTTATCCAAAGCGACTTACGAAGAATATGAAGACAATGGAAGCAATAATCACATTGCATAGCTAAATATTACTGTAATGTGTGTCATTATAGTGTAATGTGGGACCATTTCATGCTGCAGTTCATGAAGAACAAAAACAGAATAACACATTTTACTGAAATTATGTACTGTTAGGTACTTAATCTACAGCAATGTATTATAATCATGTTTGTACTGTAGCTTTGCTACCCTGTGGACCATCGTAGTCTGAAAATCTCAGTTTTCAGTAACTGACTTTCAGTAAACGTTTTCATTCTGACGATGCATTTTTGTCTGCAAAAAAAGGTTTATTTATTATAGTTTATTAATTTTATACAAAAAGTACATTTTCTCAGACCATAAACATTTGCAGGAACAATATTAATCAGACATTTTGAAAATAAAGTCTGACATCTTTACTAGTTACTTTTAATATCACAATTTATATCACATACCCTTCCTGTCATCTGAAAATACAGTGGTATATATATCTTTTTCCTCTTTAATACAGTGGTGTAAACTTGTAAAGTCAAAAAGAATAAAACTACTCTGTTTAATATGAACACCACTGTCCAGTTTATCATAGTCATCGTTCATAACTGGTGAAAGGTTATGAATTACTGTACAAAACAAATCATGTAAATGCAAGTATATATCCTTGTAGTGTAGCATGAGATCATATCATTTCAAGTGTGACAAAAGACAGTACAAAGAACATTATGCAACTTTTAACTTAAAAAAATAATACTATGGCTCCAGTCTATGTGTAATGTTCACATAGGTCTCCAGACCTTCCCAGAAAAGGTCACTGTGACCTAAAAGAGAAGCGTGAAACATTTCATTGTAACTAGAGGTTGACAACAGCAACATTTCCCTCTGCACCTGAAGGTCGCCATGGCCATCGAGGGGGTTTCGTCCGAATGGTGTGGAATAAGTTAGAGTTCCTCCATTTCTAATGTAGTCAGCAGCAACGTCCACAGCAGGTGGAAAGAACTGAAATGGGATCCGAGAGGTTCTGAGATGGGCTGCAAAAAGAGCATCTGGTATACCCTTGGATGAGATTGTGTGTGCATTCCAAGAGGAAATGAAACTCTCTAACCCAACCATGCAACATTTTGAAGCAACAGAAGAGACACAGTGCTTCCACAAAGGGTCATCAATGTCCAAGAAACCATTGTTAACCAATTCACACAGTGTGGGCTTAATTGGGTAGTTTATTCGCGAGTTGATTTCAACCCATTTTCTTTTTGCAGCATGGTTCTGTTTTGACTGACTTTGAATGAAAGGAGGTCTATTCACATTGGTCCTAAAGGCCTTAAGATTGTCTTGTTGATACAAGCATAAATACAACTCGCGCCCGTGATCAACTCGCAGCTGATCAAACAGACCATGGCTCAGACAGATTTCTCTGTACACCTCATCATAAATTATAAGGTTATTCTTGATCGGCATTACCGAAAATCCTAAAATTTTTCCTCTAAAACCATCAGAGGCAACCACTTCAGTCACTCCACGAGCTTTTCGTTTTGGTCCATGTGTAGTTTGTGACCAGCATACTCAGCGTAATAGACATGGGGATTCGTTTGGCGAGCAGTGCCCTCTCTTCGCATTGGAGTGTACTGCGGGGTAAGATGTGCTAGCGTGCGCCTTACAGCTCTTTCACCCAGCCAGTATCCTGATGCTCTCAACATACCAGTCATCATCTTTCGACCACACACAGGGCCGCAAACAGTTACTGCTGGTAAAACAACGGCATCAACACCATCTCTCCCTAACCGCGCGTAATCCAAACGATGAATATTCTTTAAAGCACAAAACTTTGAAATTGTTGAAATGCTGGAACCCCTTCCGAGTCCATATTGTTGATGCAGGACTTCTTTTACTTGTTTGTATGTCTATCCCAGCTCTTCTACCAACCGATGGATCAAACTTTCATATGACTCAACGCACTCCACTCACTCATTGTCCAGGCAATGCAGCTAAATCGCAAAGTTAATGGTGATCGGATATAAATAGTAGGACACACTGTACATCCCCCTACCCCCGGCGACAATGGTACAATCCAGCTGCAAGCGCACGCACAAAAATGGATAATTAAAAAAACAAGTAATTTTTTTGTTTGTTCCACTATCTGAAATTCTGAAGCAACTACCCAAACACGTATAATTGAAAATGAAACTGAGGGACAATTATCCATTTATGAAGTACTCATGAAAATTGAAAATGAAAGTTTGAAACCAATTTTCCTTATATTAATTTTGATGGTGCAAATTGAAAAAAGAACTGCAAAGCTACACGGACCCACGTGATCTTTCAACGTGATTACTTAATACGGAAAGTCGTGGACACGCATCAAGGAGGAAGTGCAAGTCATGTATTTGTTGTTAAAAAGTTGATCCCTGTTGAAGACCATTTTATGGAGAACAATCCTGGAATGTTTTCATTTCTTCATTTGAAAATTAAGTAAGGATTACAAGGAAGACATGGACGTCTTAATGACATGGGCGTGTGTAAATTATCAGAACATTTTAATTCTGTGGTAAACTCCTTTAACATGAGCTCAATGCCTCTGTCATGATTTGCAATGAGGACCCAGATGCAGACAGCAATAAACGGGAAACAAGTGTTTATTACAAACACAAAGCAAAAACCCACAAGACCCAAGACTAAAAAACATAAAACAAACACTAGAACTCCTGGAAATGTATCACTACAAGAATGGCCGTAGCGGTCATTTTGTCAACTCATATTAGACTGTACTGAATGTCATTTTTGCCATGCAATATTTACCTTCAAAGCTTCTATTGAGATTATAGAATGAAGCTTTAAATGTCTGTTGTCATATTTTATAATGTTATCACACAAAAAACGTCAAAATCCTCAACCACATCCCCAAGTGCCAAGCGAACTCAGACGGGCATACATAATACAGTACGATTGTTTAAAATAAATAATTGATACGTTTCATTTTTGTATATAATTTTGCCAAAGATAAGAGACCGCACCCGAAAGTGTGTGCCTCTTTTTGTGTACGGTGTTCTGTTTTAGGACACCGGCAAGCAGAAATTCAAAGTTTTTCACCGCAGTGAAAATTTTGTTTTGAAAGTCTGAATGGATGCAGACTTTCAAAAGCTATATGGATTGATGCAGAACATTTGGTTACATAAAAACATGTTTTGAATTTTAGAAATTATATTATCTGACTTTTTTTTTCTCTATATTTGCATATCGAATCACACCCACCACTGAAATTAAAATGTATGTGTCAGGAACCCAAACGCAGGCAAGTGAATACTTTAACAGACAAAACAAAAACCCACGATGGGGAAAACGGTACTCATAAACACGAATGGAAAACAAACAAGGTACGAGGTAATACAAACAGGGTCGCCACCAGGAATTTTGGGCCCCATGACAAAAAATCAAATTGGGCACCCTCTGTGCAGCTTGTCACCACATCTCTTGGACCTAACTGTCCCATCAAATGCTTCACACAAGTCTAAGGCTTGCAACTGACTTGCTTGTAGTTCAATACTAGTACTAGCACAATATTAACTGCTGGTGATTTGTACATGCATGGAAATCTAGTATGCAGTTCACTTTTTGATTTTAAGATTAAAGCAACCATAAAAAAATATTTTACAGCCTCAATGTATTTTTACTGTTAAAATTTGACCAAATGGAAAATTCTCTTAACAAAATGATTATTAATTATTATAATAATTATTAATGAAAGATTAAAAAAAACAATAACAAACTAAACAATTAACATCATCCTCTCAAAACAATGAAAACGGCACATTTTTTTACCTCGCGCCACATATATGCCAACAAGAAAATAAAGTGCAATAATTAGTAAAATATCTCAATATGCATTTCATTGCATTGCAAATACCTTCATAGACATGTATGGACATATGACAAAATTAGCAAAATCAAAAACATTTTGTGAGTAGTCTATGTTTAAGCTTAGCAGTTAAGGAAAAAAGCTATATAAAAAGCCAGGCAACAGTGGCGCAAATATTCAATGGCGGGAAAGATCGCTGAAATTATACAATGTCTATAATACATACAGTCAATTTGATCGCCATGGTAGTTAAAGGTATACAAACTTAGAACTCTTTTGTGTTTTTTAATTTTAATAAAGCAACAATTTAAGAACAAAATATACATATATTCAAGAAAAGTCATTACAGTTGTTATATGGGTTTTATTTCAACAAAGTTGTCACATTGCAAATTCTAAAAGCGGTCAAAATGACTGGCTTGGTAGTTCTAGTGTTAACCAAAACCTTCGACGAGGGGGACAAAACAGAAGAACAGAGTACTAAGTAACACTACATAAATCTACAACAGAAAAAAAAGCTTACCTAGACTACACAATCACAAGACCAGTTAAAGCCTGGCTCAGATTACAGGATTCTGGGCCAGATTTTACCGCGATTTTCCCCCCTAGAATCTTTGAACCCTTCTCCTGCCCCTGAGGAACCTGATGACCAGGTCATGCCGACCAAGAGACTTACCCTCCACGAGGTCGTGATGAGCGGCAATAGCGGCTACATACACTCTCAACGTGGATGGGGAGAGGTTACTCTCTAGTCTTTGCTGTAGAAAGGCCAGCAAGGACCCGATCAGATAAATCCGTGTGTTCTCCCTGCGGGAAGAACACCAGGATGAGAAGAGGCGCCACTTGTATGCGTACAGACGCCTAGTGGGGGGGGCTCTAGCCTGCAGGACGTTCTCTCTGACTGCCTGGGGCAAGCCGCTCAAGGTCTCCTCGTCCCGTCCAGGGGCCATGCATGGAGATTCCAGAAGCCAGCCTGGGGGTGCCAAACTGTGCTCTTCCCCTGTGAGAGAAGGTCCTTCGTCAGGGGAATAGGCCAGGGGGGGTTGTTGTTAGAGACTTGAGGTCTGAGAGCCAGGTCTGGGTGGGCCAGTAGGGCGCAACCAACAGGACCTGAAGCCCCACTTCCCTGACCTTGCACAGGACCTGTGCAAGGAGACTCTCTGGGGGGAAGGCGTACTTCCGCTTGTCCTGTGGGCAGCTGTGCGCTAAGGCATCTGTGCCGAGGCAATGGATGGAGTCCTGGGAGGCAAACAGGTCTTACTGTGCCTGCCCGAACTGCTCCCATTACAGCCGGACTGCGCGGGATTGGAGTCGTCACTCTCCGCGGAGTGTCGGGCGAGTTTTGTCAGCTGCCGTGAGAATATGCCGCCCTGCCGATTGATGTATGCCACGGTAGTCATGCTGTCCGACCGGACTAGCACGTGATTGTCCCACACTAGAGGAAGAAGCCTCTTCAGTGCATGAAGGACCGCTAACAACACCATGCAGTTGATGTGCAAACGCAGCTAGGATCCCGTCCAAAGTCCTGCTACTGCGTTCCTGTAGGCCACTGCAACCCAACCTCGCAGGGAGGCGTCTGTCGTTACCCCATCGCGCCTCGAGACCTGCCCGAGCGGGACTCCCGCTCGTAAAAAGGTCAGCTCTGACCAAGGTCTGAGGGTGCGCCGGCACTGCAGCTCCGAGAGAGCAACAAATAGTCGGATGGGACCGGCTCAAAGAAACTGGAAGGCCGGACGGAACCGGCTCAGAGACAAATGGATTACTGCTGGCTCTGTCTCCGGTGGAGGACTCCGGGGTGAGGTGAGTTGGGTCAATCAATGCGTGTTTGTATGGGCTTGGATGATCAACCTCATCAACGATGGTCTCGCTCACACTGTGGCGAGATTCCATTATCCTACGGATGAGGCTGATAAACTCCCCAACGGGTCTGTCCCTAAACTCGGGCGCCAGACACCGATAGGTGTCATCATCCAACCCCATCACAAAACACGTGTTCAGGGACCGATCGTCCCAACTCACTCTATGGCTGAGCCCCAGGAAGTCCTCCACGTATCTCTCCAGAGGACGCCCATCCTGGCTGAGATGGTATCTCAAATGGAGAGATGTTGAGCCGCAAATAATCCATACCTTTCCATAAAAATCCATAAAAAAACAACCAAAACACAAAACAACCGTGACAGTGTTGACCGAATAATACGTTAATACAGTCGAAACCAAGTCTTTGGGGGATGACACAAGGCAGAAAATGGTCCACATTCTAGCAGCTGACATGACAGAAATGAATCGGTAATCAAATTTACGGAAATAAATATAGTTCTATAAATTTGATTATAACATCATTTGAACATCGATTTTTGTTATTATTATGCAGTACATCACCACCAAGGCAGGTGAAAGAAAAATATGCCAGAGGAATTGTCGGTTTGTTCCCTTACCTCAGCAACCCTTACGCCAAGAATGGCTTCGTAAGTATCATATTTTCAAATAATCTCTCTCTGTCTCTCTCTCTAGTTGTTATTTGCTTATGAATTTTAAAACATTTTTCTTTATTTTATCTTAAGGAGCATTGTAATAAATCTCCATAAAAGGGAAGGAAGGAGTCGGGAACCGGAAGACATTTTAAACATTTAATAAATAATATAACAGCCGGCGGCCCCTCACGGACGAGCGCAGGCGAACAAAACATAAATATTAATATTAATACAAATACACACAAGTTCGGGCCCGGTCCTCTCTCTTCGACGGTCCGGTCCCTCGTTCCTTTTATATGCTCCCAATCTCCTACGAGATTCGAGCCCGGTGTGCACACAGCTGGCGCTCATCCACAATTACTCACCAGACTCGAACCACGGTCTCGCCCCGCCTACTCTACTACGAGCATATTTACGATGGAGAGAGTGGCACTAGGTATCTGGCATGGAGGATAAAAACAATACAGAGAGGCTTGGCAAGACAAGCATCATTTGGAGGTTCAGAATGAAATTGAGAAATCTCCTGGGCCCAGTTTTTCAAAAGTAATCCAGTAGGATTTCGGATCACGGATTGCATCAAATCTTGGAAATGGGTTTTTAAAAGCAAAAGAGGGATTCCGAACTAAAATCAGATCATGTAATCCGACCTAACATTTGATCTGGATCAAACCTGCCCTTTGGGTTTTTCAAAACTTTTGACTCGGTTTGTGATCTATTTGATAAAAAAAAAATGATTATCCTGATCCCATCAGCAGGGTGGATTCAGTTGTGATTTTTCAAACCAAATAAAATCAGAGAGATTTTTTTAAGTGAACGATCACAAAACAAATGTTTACTGATGATATGTACATCATGTTTTAGCTCTACCGCTGACCACGTGTGTACATTATTTTCTTTGTTTGTGACGGTACCCGAGTGTTTTGTTTTCCTGTTTCTGTACCCGCTCCTTTGTATATGTATTGAAAGAGCACTGGTGAAAACCGCTATTGAAGGTTGTGGAGTGCCTATCTAATGGACTCGTGTTCCTTCTTCTCCACCGGCCATCTGTTTAATTCCGGGTAACGTTGGCCCTAACTCTCTGGCCCACCGTTACAAATTGGCGCCCGAACAACTGGATTCTTACAGACCATTATTTTTATTTTTTGCTTCCATCCTCGAAGATATTCGTGTCTTTTGCCACCTTTTTTTGTGTATGCGCATTTCATTGCTGTTGTTTTACTCGCGCTGAAGCCGCTGCACCGGACCGTGTCGCTACTAGCTTGGTAACTGCGTAGAGCATGCGGTTGGCGTTTGATTTATGTGAAGGTACTGTGTTTGTGTTTTTTTTCTCGACGGTTCACCTATACTGTTTTTGTGGATTACCTGAAGATTGAGGACATTTGTTTTTCCTTTCCGTCGCTACTTGCAACACGTCTCCATGCAGCACTTTAAGGTGGACTTTGTGGAATTTTCAAGCGAAATTGAGCGTGGAACGTACACCCTTTTTTTTTTTTTGGAGCTGCCATGTAATTTCGGTCTGTTTTTTCTTGGCTATATCCCTTTTTCCAAGGACCCTTGGGGTGCAATCATAAGTGTTTTGCTGACTTTTTTTGAAACTGACATGATAACTGTCTGAAATTGTTTCTGAAAAATTATTGCAAACATTTCTTGTGGGTTTGCACACTATGCTATGGCGTATTGCTGCGTTTGACTGTTTTTATTTGTGAAAAAAAAAAATTTGCGTGTAGCATTGATTATTTGTCATTTTGATTGAACGCAATGGCTACTCACCCTGATTTACAGACTAAACTAACTATATCTGATTGTTCCGCAATCGATGACTCTCTTCCAGAACAGGTGAGGCCACGGCACTCTGGGGATGACCTACAGGCCCAAGTTAAGCTGTTGCAAGCAGAGATGGCAGTGCTGGAGCGATGCCTTCACGAGTCACTTGACCTACAAAAAGCCATGCTGGACTGTTTGGTTCGTCAAGAGTGTGTTAAAACAAATAACTTCACAACCGCCTCCAAGGGCCAGCTCAACGCCTTACAATACCTGTCTGGCTCCTACAGCCCTAAGGTCAGTGCCCGTTAGTGCTGCTCGTGGAAACACACCCATGTGTACCATGCCACTTGCGGTGGATATGAATACCACTGCCAATGTGCTGAACTCTATGCTCTTCCAATCGCGGCTCGAACCACCGGTGTTTGCAGCTGATGGCTCCCTAAATCCTGAAGAGTGGCTTGAGTTCCTTAATACTTACAGAACTTCCCTGGATCTCACGGATGCACAGATTCTTCTTGAGCTCCCATGTTTCCTGTCGAAAGAGCCAAGGATATGGTTTAAAATCCTTAGCACACATGTGACCACCTGGGCACAGTTCTGTGAGTTCTTTCGAACTGTCTTTCTACCTTCAGACAACCAAGAACGTATCTTAAGAGACATTCTAGACCGCATGCAAATGCCAGACGAGCCGCTGCCAACTTTTGTTGCTCACATGTTAGGTGAATTTTGCAAGTTAAAGCCCCCTCCACCCCAGCAAGAGCAAATAGACTTGATACGGAAACATGTACTTGAGAAATACAGAGTCGGCCTATATGGCGCACCCATACAGTCAGTCATGGACCTCCTTTTGCGGGCTCACGAGCTTCATACAGTCCTCGGCCCAAGTTCTGGATGTCCACCTCAGACATGTGGTAGTGTTACACCCTCGGGGGCTGTTTATTGTTTTAGATGCTCTTTGCCTGGTTTTACTGCTCGGACTTGCCCCCATCGGAATCTCCGCAACTACGTGATGATACTGAAAATAGAGTGCCTAAATTAGCAAGAATGGATGGCTCTGACCAGGCCTATGTGGAAGGAAATGTGGCCTCAGACTTTGGCCAAGGGGGAAACTTCAGAGGGGGGAGGACGTTCAGACGGGGCAATCCTCCCTCGAGGAAGTAAGTGTTACTCGTTTCTCTGATGCTTCAATAAATGTCCGACCTACTCTGTGTCATGTGGAGGATGTTGTTTCCACGTCCCACTGGAACACTCCGTTCAGAGTCAAAGTGAACCTTTATGGCCAAGCTTTTGATGCCACCCTGGATACTGGCGCGTCCCTGTCCCTGTACAGTCGGTAGTTCTACATACTATTTCTGGGGGGGACACGAAAATGAAACCATGTTCCGCACCTCCCCTTCAGCTTGCAGATGGCGCATCCTGCTGCCCACTGGGTATACTCTGGCTGTCTTTGGGTTTCATGGGTCAACGTTTCTATAATCGTTTTGCTGTTCTCGAAAATCTTTCTTCTCCGGTCATACTTGGTATGGATTTTATGTTGAGATCTTCTGTCACACTTCATGTCCCATCCAGTGGTCCTTGGGGATGTGCCAGGGCCCCTTGAAGAGCTAGAGGGTACAGACTTGATTCCTGATCTTGATTTATCATGCTTGGGGGTCAGCGCTTCTGTTCTGTCAGAGAAAGTGGAACATTGAGCAGAAAGTAGAATTATCTGACCTTCTGGAGACCTTCAGTGGGTTGTTTGATGGACGATTGGGACGGACCTCATTTGTGGAGCATGATATCGATACAGGTGATGCAAAGCCGGCTCACCTGGCCCCTTACCGTACTTCTCCTGCAAGAAAAGAACTCATTGAGTCCCAAATCAAGGACATGTTAAATGAAGGGATAATCGAACCTGCTTCGGGTCCTTGGGCTGCTCCTATCGTAATTGTAGTCAGGGGAGCCAAGGTTCTGCGTGGACTACCGTGCATTGAATAACCTCACCGTTAAGGACTCATATCCTCTTCCGAGGATTGACAAATCTCTCGATTTTCTGGCTAGGTGAAACTTCATTTCCACCCTTGACTTTGCCAGAGGCTACTGGCAGGTGTCCGTGGCAGAAGATTCTAAGCATAAGACCGCTTTCATTTCTCATTGTGGCTTATTCCAGTTTCATGTCTTACCTTTTGGATTGTGCAACGCACCTCCCACATTCCAGAGACTTATGAACACTGTCCTTGCGGGTCTTATCTACAAATCATGCGCCGTTTACTTGGACGATATCGTGGTGGCCTCGCCTACTTTAGAGCAGCACCTTGTTGACCTAAGAGATGTTCTTACCAGGCTGGAATCTGCCGGGCTGTCTGTTAAGCTTGCAAAGTTGCAGTTTTGCAGAAGCGAGTTCACGTTCCTTGGGTACAACATAACTGCGGGAGATATCCTGCCTAACGCGGAAAAAGTAAAGGCAGTGCTTGATTTCGAAGCCCCGACCAGCGTAAAGCAGGTCAGACAATTTCTGGGACTCACAAGCTACTATAGACACTTTATCCTTGATTACGCCCGCCATGCCGAGCCACTCTTCGCGCTCACCAGAACCGACATACCCTTCGTTTGGTCTGGTGAATGTCAGGCGGCCATGACTTTTCTTAAAGACAGTCTGACTTTCGCACCTGTTTTGAGATTTCCGGACTTTTCGAATCCTTTCTTTATCCATGCCGACGCGTGTGACGTCGGGCTTGGTGGTGCCCTCATGCAGAGAGACGACAATGGGAGAGAGGTTGTGGTAGCCTACGCGAGCCACTCCCTCCACAAGTCTGAGAGGCCATATTCCACGCCGGAAAAAGAGTGTTTGGCTGTCATATGGGCTCTGGAACATTTCCGGCCGTATATCAAGGGTCTTCACGTGACTGTTTTTTCGGACCACAGCAGCCTCAGATGGCTAATGTCTCGCCAAAACCCATCTGGCCAGCTGGCGAGATGGTCTTTCCGGTTGCAGGACTTTGACTTTGCCATCGTTCATAAGCCTGATTCTACTAATCGTGTGCCTGATGCTTCATGTGAGGCGCCCTTGGAAATTCTCCCCGATTACGCCATTATTGGGGGCCTTGACCTTCGTACGTTACCTCCAGTGATTTTTTCGGGTACACCTCAGACAAATGCAACTGAATGATCCGGTCACAGGTAGCCTTCTGCGGATGTTGGAGGGAACGGATGAGAATAATGGTGAAGAGTTATCTTAGTTTGAGATTCAAGACGGACTCTTGTACTTTGTGGATGACAAAGCATCGTGTAATCTCCATCCTATGACGCGCCTGAAACTTTATGCGTCCATGGCCATGAAAATGACTCTGCTGCAATATTTCCATGATAACCCTATGGCTGGTCACTTAGGGATGTCAAAGACTGTAGCGAGGCTGAAGCTCAGATTTTACCGGCCGAAGTTGGCTTCTGATGTTAAGTCATATGTCGCCTCTTGCTCTGTATGCCAGTTCACGAAACCAAGCCAGAAGAAACCCGCTGGGTTTATGATTCCCATCTGCCAGTGCGCCTACTTACCTGATCTCGGACAGGGGGTCTCCGTTTGTCAGTGAGCTCTTTAACAATGTACTCGCCACCCTGGGGTCGGAACACAGACTTACGACTGCTTATCACCCACAGACAACAGAGAGGGTGAACCGCTCATTGAAGACCGCCATCCGTGCTTATGTTGGTAACAAGCACACTGCTTGGGATCGTTACCTACCCCAAATTAGCTTTGCTTTGAGAACGGCTCGTCACGAAAGTACTGGCCACAGCCCATCCATGTTGCTGTATGTGCGTGAACTGAATACTCCTCTTGACATTATCACTCAGCCGAACTGGGATGGCACTGATAAGCCTGGCATTCCATATCCAGAAAGCTTGGAGTCATTCCTCAGGGAAGCACATGATCATGCCAGATCCATTTTGGAGGACAGCCATGCCAAAAGGAAATAGTACTATGATCGGAGGCGTTGGCCTGTTTCTTACGTTGTAGATGACTTGGTCATAGTCAAAAGCTCTCGGAAGTGAACTACAAGCTCATTGATGTGGACACAGGAGGTGACGCAGGTGTATTTCATGTGGTGAATCTTTACCTTTTCGTGCCTGGGACTGAAACAGAGACTGAGCCTACGGACGGTTCTGCTGTGGGTGCGTTGTCTGATGTTTTGTTGTCAGACTTACCTTATGACACTAGTGTTGATCATATTGACATGTAGGTCTCTGAATTGCAACTAGACGATGAGTGTGCGGCCCCTGGGAGCACCAATGTTCGTGATCTGTCATCTGGTGTGGACAGTGTTGAGGGAATGGCTGACCAGCAGGAAACCTTTAATGCTCAAAACGTTGATTTGTTTGATGCTGGCGCCTGTCCTGACATTTGCCGCTATGACTTGAGACACCGGCGTGCTCCGAGAATCACCTCTGATTGGTCATCAAATAGGTGGACGAATGTGTACCACACTGACAGGCTGGACCTTAAATAGTCTGTTTATTGTGCAAATGTGAGTTTATATGTTTGGTTATGCTGTGGCCTTGATGTTTACTCTTTCTGGGTAAGCTAAACAAATACTGAATTTTACCATTGAAAACTGGACACTGTTCAAATTGTGTTCATGTGTTATTGCAACTAAACAATGTCTTGTGAAGACTGTGGTTGTGTCTTGATTGTTTACATGCTCTTTTTGTTCATTAACACTGTGTTGTAGTGAACTATGTATTTTTGTCCGTTTATGCTGTCATGTATGCTAGTGTGTGCATGATTGGTACATCCTCCAGTATATCTCCTGTTTGGTTATTTCATTAAGTGTTCATGTTGTTTTAACCTGTGTTTGTTTTCAGTTGTTTGCAGCTGGGGACAGCTTTTTTTTGCCGGGGGGATCTGTAACGGCAACCTAATGTTTTAAAGTGTGCATGTGCATTTAAGATGCCTGATGACTATGCTGCTGTGATGCGCATGCGCGGGCTCGTGTGTGAGTACGCGCTGTCGCAGAAAGGTGAAGGAGAGTGATGGTCGTTTAAGCTCTACCGCTGACCACGTGTGTACATTATTTTCCATGTTTGTGACAGTACCCGAGTGTTTTGTTGTCCTGTTTCTGTACCCGCTCCTTTGTATGTGTATTGAAAGAGAGCTGGTGAAAGCCGCTATTAAAGGTTGTGGAATGCCTATGTAATGGACTCGTGTTCCTTCTTCTCCTCCGGCCATCTGTTTAACTCCGGGTAACGTTGGCCCTAACTCTCAGTAGGAGCAAAATCTTTCCGTGACGGGTAGAGCTGTCACCGGACCTGTCACTCCTGCCTCGCGACCTGCCACTCTTTTACGTGCCTGCCTCGCGACCTGCCAATGTAATACGGTGCTGTTTAGTGACTCGTCACAATTATACTTTCCAGTTACGCGACCCGTTCTCCCCGCAATTGTATGAACCACGCGTCTAGTCAGCTAATAAGCGTCTCGTCTGCCTCAACTTAGCGTCACGTCTGCCACAAGATCTCTCTCTGTTAAACTGCCTGAAACTCAGACAGATGCGGACGAGAGGAAACAAACAAGGCAACCATGCTTTTATTTACTTGTTTGTTTACTTTATTCCGCCAGTTTTACTTCTAATGGAGCGCACGTCGCGTCTGCCTCAACTTAGCGTCGCTTCTGCCACAATTTAGCTTCATGTCTGCCACAAGATCTCTCGCTGTTAAGGTGCCTGAAACTCAGACAGATGCGGACGAGGGGAAAAACAGTGCAACCATGCTTTTATTTACCTGTTTGTTTATGGCGCTCGGATTGTATCGTTAGCAAACGAGACTGACAAGCACGACATATAACACACGTGTCAGCGTGCGTGTACGTCTCCATTTGTTTTATATGGAGACGTACACGCATATATCACGTCACGTAGACACGTTAGTAACGTGTGGCTGTTGATCTATACAGACGTCACGTAAGAAATCAACGTGTAGCTTACGTCTATACAGACGTCACGTAAGAAATTAACGTGTAGATTACGTCTTTGAGATAAACGCCCGGAGAATGTGCATCTGCCAAAACGCCTGGAGAATGTGCGTCTGCCTAAACGCCTGGACAACCTATATCTTGTGACAATTAAACATGTTTTTTTAGAGTAAGAGTAAAGTAATTATGATTTTTGGTTTAATCTAAAGTTTTAAAACTAGTAATTATACACTCCCTGAATTTTAATAATTGTTCAAAAATAAAATAACGTTTTCTTTTTAATTTGTTAAACCGGCCGAGGAACAAACCTATCAGAGTGAAATAGTCCTTTATGCTTGTTTCTTATCAAGAACATGTAAAACAAAATGATCAAGATAACCATATTCCTGTCATATACTGTCAAAATTGCGTATTTACGAGATTTCTAAATATATACATTTTACTGGTGGGTGGATCACTGTAAATAGACTGCGCCTGCACATTTTGTGACACTAATTTAACTTCCCGTAGAAATTCAAAAACAAAAGTGCCTGTAGATAATCTCTGATAACAATCAAAAGAAACCACGAAGATTGTTACTTGGCTTAACTTGTCTCTTGTATATTATGATACCAAGATCAACCGCTTAATGTCAATCTGCCATGCAGTTTATTAAAATGCAACCAAACTGCAGGACACATTTAATGAAATGATTATACAATAAAATAATCATATAAATTATTACTAACATAAATGAAATAAGATAGAAATAGTACTATTGTTCTACGCTTCTGGGGGCAAGTCGTACATGTCATTCTTACATGTTCTCTATTTCAGTCAGAAAATGGGGGCTATTTAAAATAAAATATTACCAAAATTCACCAAGACAACTATTCTAATGTTTTATTTGATACAAACTTTTGAATACATATATTTGTATAATATAAACACATTCAGTTACAGCAACATATTAAAGTGTAGAATACACATATAAACATGGGTTTTAACAATGAACTTTTCTTGTCTACATTCTCTTCCAGGTCACACAATTTCATATGAGATTTTTTTAGATATTTATCATCAAAAATTGTGTATTTGACTTTTAAAACATACCAAACAGTTGAACTTTAAAATATTTCTCAGTTGAATATGTATCTGTATATACATATACAAGGACTGTATGGCACTAGGAAATTACACTTTACCAAACCCAAGTGACCCTTTTAATGCAAAAGTTAACAGATCCCTTAACTCGTCTTCCTGTGCAATTCCCCTCGGTAAGTACAATACAAGAGCACAAGTAGAAGAAAATGGAAGTCTGCGGGAGCCTTCTTCCTGATCATAAAATTCAATTGAACATTTATGCAGGAAGTCCAGAGGAGGTATTGCATCTGCACCAGTTGTAAAAGCAAGCAGCTCTTCGAACGTAATGTCAGTTGTTTCTCCCTCTAAAACGACAGAATGTACAGCAGTTTTAGATGCATATAGCTATAAGAACTTCTTATACAATACATGTAAAGAATAAGGAATCATAAATGAAAATAACTTGACTTTACCTTGAATGGACATCAGCAGGCACTCCCACTGGTACATGGTGTCTTCCTCTTTGTCCCGTCTATTACTGCCCTCCGCACTCCATTTGACATAGAACAGTTCCCGGAAAACAGTTCTAGACAGCCGCACTGACGTGTGAGTGAAGAGGGGTAGGAATTCATGCCAATCTGATGCTACTTTCTCCCAAAACAGGTTACAAGAATTCATGCCAGCTTTGAATTGCTGTACCATACTAGCCACCCTGAAATAACCAATTTCATGCATATTTATTGTCTCATGTCATTAGAATCAGTGTCACAACACAGATAAAGGGGAAATACCAGTACTACCTGTGGTAGATGTAATGTTTCAGAATTTGTGTAAAAACCGAAGTTACATCTTCAAAGCTGGACGAAAAAATGCTGGGCACTCCACACTCTGAAATCCAGTCTCCCAGATTAGTTTTGATTTCATTGAAGTCTGCTTCAGTGTTGCATTTTTGAAGCTGCGGAAACAGATTTAATCAAAGATATGGTATGGCAGTAAAGAAATCTGCATTTTTAACAGTTGGCAGACAAACCATGTTTTTCAGGATTTCACATCAGTATATAGTAATATGCAACTGGATTAACAAGATAACAATTAGGCTTGCTGTCAATAATTTATATCTTAATATTGTCAATCTACCTGAGCTTCTACTACATCTAGATTTTAATGAAATAGTTAAGACTAGAAAAACATATTGTTGGAGTGCGAATGCTGGAAAAACATCTGTAAACTGAGGTAAGCAGATAGAGCTGTGATAGATGAAATTAAATATATATTTAATAATGTAATAAAAAAAATATACTACTACAACCTTGGACAATTTCTCTTGAACTTCTGGTTCGGGTATTAACTCTGTATTAAACTCAGACAAGTCTGGTGTGTGGCCACACATAAGCTGAAACAGCTCAGAATTTAAACATCTCAGCCCCGGTCCATTGTGCATAATAGACCACGTAACAAGCTTGCCAGCTGTGTAGTATTTGTTCTGGTTGAAGGCTTGCTGATCATAGGTAAGAAACAAGTTTCCTGGTTTTCCTTCGAATGTTCCAAGCGAATGCTGGATGTCTGCCATAAGAAGTCTGCAATTAAAATAAAAAAATCCTTAATGGGAATGTCAATTTGAGAATCAGGTTTTCATTATTATTTCTTATATTTATAGTTAAAAGGAAAGGCTGTCAGTCCCCAACACTGCCTTTGCCAAAATGGTTGAACAATATCTCAAAATGAGTTCAAAGACTAGCCAATTCTTTTCAGAATTTTTTCTATTATGCTGGTTAAAAGTCTCCTCACATCAATCAGGAAGTAAGGTGATCTAAAAAAAATCTATACATAAAAATAACTTTTGTGGAAGGTGCAGGACTATAAAATGTTTGTAACTGATGGGGAACTAAGTAATGGCAAAGAATTTAGATACCAAACGGTAAAACTCAATAGAACATTTTTCTGTAACACCAGTGCCCAGTAGCAGCCCAGTCCTTCCTCCTTTTTACGGTGAAAGTGATTCAGTAGTGCCATATAACTTGTTGCTGCTGTCATGGCAATATCAGCTACCTTAAAAAAAAAAAAACTGAAATTCACCCTGAATGATTATAATACATGATGACAAAAGCCCAAAATGTCAGTAATCAGTTATTATCATGATAAACACTTATAAGCCCTCCATATCGGGGCATTGTATTGATTGCAGGAACATGCTCCTCAATGGAATGTTAAGTGTTTTAACTTTCAAATTATGCATAGTTTTTGATGGTTGATTTGATATTAAAACAGAGGAAATAACAATATATACACGCTTAAAAAAACTCTGCACATATAAAAAAAGGCTTGTCTTCAAAATTACTTAAAAAAATTACTTTGTTACTTAAATTAATTTACTTCATTAATTAACTCCTGTGTTTTTCGAGTATTATTCCAATAGGATTCAACAGCATTTGGATTTAACATCATAACCATTAATTCCATTATTTTCTATTGTGTTTTGAGCAGGGTTCTATTCCTTTTTTTTCAGTAGGCCTGGTCTTATATAAGAGCATCGTGTTTGTAGTTCCAGGGGACTAAAATGTACAATATATATATATATATTTTTTTTCAACCTAGTAGAGTGATAGTAACTAATAATAGTAAAAGTAAATGTGTAAAGTTGCATAAAATGGAAACACTCAATAAAGTAGCATATAGGCTAAGACTATACCTCAAATGTTTAGGCTACTTAATGGTTGGATTTCAAAAGTGATAGAATAAAACATGACCATCCAAAATGAACTGTATTTATCATAAAATTTGCTGATGACTTAATTTGATCATTTTATTTTGCACTATTCTGTAAATCTGTTGTCCAGTTGGCATTTCAACCCAATATGGCGCTACCTAAGCGCCGCCTAGTGGCTGATATCCTAAAAAGCACCCAAGGTTCGCGTCCGGTTCTCTACTGTTTCCTCGTTGTTTATGGTAATGGAGATACATACAAAAAATAAACGGAAATAAACATGTCACAGTTAGAAGGAAACTATGAATGGCTCCAATTACAAGTCAGAAAATGTTCACACATCTATTCGTAGGAAGGGGCACGGGATATAACCTCAAATTTCCACATTTAGGGAATAATTAGAAAATATTCGAAAATAAAGAATGACAGATTTTCATCCAGAAATCAAAAGGTGGTCAAAATTTTTTAATGAATAAAACATATAGCCTAATATGGTTACTCTAGTAAAGCTTTGCTTTTGATTCACAGAGTTTGGTTAAACATGCATTTCTCCAATTTTTGCTTTCTAGTGTGACAGTAGCATAATAGCCTTTACTCTGATTATAGTCAAAAACACGTTAAGACGAATGAACGTTGTCCACACATTGGCGAGTCTGTAAGCATAGCTAGTTTAGACATTAAGACGCAAGTACGTATGGAAAGCCAAAGTATCCATAAATGCCTGGTAGGGCGTCTTCTTGCACAGTGGCGCGTCAAAAGCGTGCGTTTTGACACCTAACGCGCGTCATTGACGTGTGATTTTACATGTAAACGCACGTTCTCGACGTGCGCTTCGAGTTGTCGGGAAACGCGCGTCGAAAACGTGCGCTTTTTGTACCAAAACGCGCGTCCTTTACGTGTGATTTGCTATTGAAAACGCGCGTTCTCAACGTGCGCTTTGGAGCCACCAAAAACGCACGCTTTGAGCGCGCGTTTTATCCGGCCAAAAACGCGCGTTTTCGACGCCCGTTTTTGGCCGGATAAACGCACGTTATGAACGTGTAATCAGGTCAACAAAGCATGCAGTGGAAACGTGTGTTTCAAGTGTCCAAACAGGCGAAAAGAACGTGCTCTCTTCATGTCGAAAGCGTGTGCTCATTTTTTAGCGATTCAGTGTGTCATGTTTTGTCCGCTAGGTGGCGTAAGGACTCTTGTTGAAGACAACCAAAATAACAGGGAATTATCGAGGACAACTGATTGTAATGATGCGAGTAATAAGAACGTAAAGTCGATCATGATTGTTCAGTTATAATAAGTATAATGTAGCTCCACAAAAAAGACAGAGCCTAATGAGGCGCCGTATTGGGTTTAAATCAAACTGCGCTTATGAATACATATTTAAAAGCGTGCATACACATATATACATTGCTCATATATACATGTATACTTTTGGATGTTCAAGCAAACACATATGAAAAACATGTGCGCACTTATGTGAAATCCATACCAATACATACATCTTATGTTAGTAATGCATGTATATACACTGTTTCGCGCATACATATAAACTCGATGCGTGAAAACACACATACAATACTCGAACATACATATAAACTCTGCGTACACACACGTCTATGGAACACTCGCACATACATAAAACTATGCGTATATACACATCTTTTAAACACTCGCACATACATACAAAATATGACACGCTTTAGTTTGCATGCATAGTATTTTCTTTTATGGATGTGCGTGATATTTTCAGTGTACACGGAAAGTAATTCAGTGTAAACGGAAGTCTTCTTCATTTAGATCAACATGAATCTGAGAGCGATAATAGCTTTAACGTTTTTTAGTTCTTTGCTTGCTTTTGCACGTTGAAATGAAGATGACATAGCCGATTTCTTTAATAGCGTTTTAAAGTGCCTAACACCGTGTCCAATTTCAATTTTTTGAAATTATAATGGGTTCTAATGCGTTTCTGATGTCTTTTGTGGTGTCGCGTGATTTTTTTTGCAACCAGAAAATAACGTTCCCAGAACGTTGCAGGCTGTTTTTTTAATTACCAGAAAATAAGGTTGCCTGATGGTTCTTTTTTAATTGTAAAAATAGTCAAAGCTGGAAAATGTCAGTGACATGTGCATTACAGAAAATATAAGATCGCCTTAACACATGTTATACTGACCAAATTAAATGAATAAATGAACCCTTTAATGGCTGAAAATAATAAACTAGTTAAGCTAAATGAAAATACAATTATATACTGTAAATGCATGTGTATTTCTTAAGTGTGGTTGTCTGTGTTACTGTGTTTGCGCTAGAGCACGTGCTTTCCGCGCACTCCCGCCAGTTAAAAATAAGTGGTCATTTCGTTTTACCTCACCCACTAACACATTAGTTAAGCGGTTTATTTATTACTTTAAAAAAATGCCCATTTTCGTGGTTTTCGATTTATTTGACACATCTAAATCAACAGACCATGATTTAAGGACTAAAAGGCGGGGCTTTTGATTGTTATTTCTAAAGACGTAGCCGCGCAACACTTCTCTGGTGAGACAAGAATATTGTAAGCCTGAAGTTAATTAAATGTTTACTCTTTATTCTCAAAAAAATATGATATAAATATTCTGTTGCAGTCATTGGTTATTTTATTTAAATATCTAAAATGTCTGATGTTGAGGTTGGCCAACACACAGTGTAGTTTTATTATAAATTATATATACTGCGTTGTTTAAATCAGCTACACTCTAAAAATGGCTGGGTTATTTTTTAACCCATACCGCTGGTTTGAGTCCGTTGGGTTGTTTTGTTGGGTTATTTTTCCACATGTTAAACACTTTTTGGGTAGTTTTAGTTTTCAAGGTGTTGGGTTAAACCCGCTGGGTTAATGTGCTGGGTTGTTTCTGCTCACCGCTGGGTTATTTGAAGAGTCTCGCGCGCTTACCGCCCTGAAGACGTTGAGTGTACTTCGCAACTTTCATTTTTATAAAGAACAAAGTCACTGGCTGGAACAATTTAAAGGTTTTTTTTACGTTTTTTACGTTTTAAGTGAATATTTATTGAAATAAGCATAATTTGTAATGTTTTGCAAGGCAACAGTGTCTTAACTAACATAAGTGATGTAATTTAGGCAACCAGCATCTGTTACCTCAGATCACCATTACATAAATCGACCTTGCATAGTCCTGTGAAGATGCGCGAAAATGCGAATTAATACAATTATAGTGAACCCCATCACATGTAAGCTAAGTTTATGAACTTTAGTGAGAATTTAACAAAATTTGAGTCAAACCGGCGAGAGCCCCGCGAGCGCGGGCAAACATTCACGGTTCAGGAACGCCTCTCTCGGTGTCCACTCTGGATATTAAGCGGCCAGTCAATTATATTGCTCCCTCTGTTTTAAACCAAACATTTCAAGGTTTGTCCATATATGGTGGTATCCTGTATTTAAGGAGTTGATTTGCTGCACGTGTGGTTTCTTAGTGTATTAAGTGGTGTAATTCATAATGTATTATACATCATTTATATGTCTTTAGTTATTTTTATGAATTGAGATTTGTTGCTACATATTGTAGAGTATGTTTATTAGTCATTTATAATGTTATTTATAATGCTTGTTAATGTTTGATATGAAACATTTTTATTTATTATAATTAAACTGTTTTCTTTTAATTATGCAAATCTAAAAATGTTGCTGTTACTGGGTGTTAAAGTTAACATTTTTATTAACAATTATTTTTACAGTCAAATAAAAAATATTTTTTTAAAAATAAATGTCAAGTGTCTTGATTGACAATGAAGTACAGAATAAATTAAAAATAACCCAGCAAGAATAACCCAGAATTAAACACATGAATAGTTAAAATGACTACATTTTGGGTTTTTTCAATAACCCAGCATGCTGGGTTATCATGTGTGACCAATATTTACCCAGCGCTGGGTTGCCAATTGGGTTGATTTTAACCCAGCCATTTTTAGAGTGTACTTCAGTAATGAAAACGGAATTAATAGGCGAAAATAATTATATAATGCATTGATTTCATCCTCCATATTGTGTGTGATGATTTATTTTACTTATTTTAATTAGATTAGACAAGCGAAAAACACAGCATGGATGTATTCATTACTGACGTGTAGTGAGGCCAAACGGACCCGAGAAAAATATTTTAGGCTAACGTTCTGGTCTCTTTCCCAGAAAGATTTTGGTTATCTTTACGGAAATAGAACGTTAGGTTCAAGGTTTCTATAACGTTAGATTAACGTCCCAGAACGTTATGGGAACCAAAAACAAACGTTAGGGGAACCTTGGGAACCAATAATTGTTAGCTGGGTTGCACAAGCAAAGTAGGCTACTAATAAACGTCAAGACAATTATCTCCCTGAGATTAAAGGTGATCTAAATGAAGAAGACTTTCATTTACACTGAAATGCCTTCCGTTTACAGTGAGAAGTTCACCCACATCAACATATGAAATATGTATGCATGCATTACTAACATAAGATGTACTGTGATTTGACATTAGTGCGCACATGTTTTTCATATGTGTTTGCGTGAAAATCCAAAAGTATACATGTATATGTGAGGAATGTATATATGTGTATGCACGCTTTTAAATATGTATTCATAAGGGCAGTTTTATTTAAACCCAATACGGCGCCTCGCAGAGCCCGTCTTGCCTATGAAACATGAAACTTTTCTTTAAAACGGGCTTGGGGGAAGCCAGTGGATAAATATCTTTAATCAAACCCCACACTTTTTAAGGTAGTTGTGAGATACATATGTATAAGCCACATTTATGTTAACTTATTTCTCCCTGAGATTCAGCCTCTTTGCTGTGGTGCTTCGGCTCATTATAAAATAATATTATAATGCAATGCGGTGGTTAATGCCATTTAACACAACACTCTAATATAAGATAGAATGCGAGTCGCTTGTTACACATATGGTTCTCACGAGCAGGCGAGTATAATAATTGATAAACATATGTTACTTTTTTATTCTCACATAGATGAATTTCCTTTAGGATTTGGAAATCCTAAAGGAAATTGTAACGTTAACTTCCAGTTCATTAGATTAACCCAATTTAAAGCGATTTCTTCATCAGTCTGCTGTAGTCCTGTGAAACTCCTCTTTAATAGATTTGTGACCAGAAAACAATACAATCTCAGAGAGAGCGTGAGAGCGAGGCACAGTCTCCTCCGCATATACATCACACTTACAATGTTCTCTGCATCCACTATTTTATATATGGATATAAATAAGTAAAACAATAAAAAAATGTAAGTAAATATAAATAAACATAACAATATATGTATATACATACATATATACAAATAAATATGGATACGTGGAAAAATCCTCTCCCGACGTAAATTTCACTCCCTACGAATTAATGCAGCCTACTCTAGGATCCTGTATAAAAATGCATACCAGTCCGTGTCTGCATGATGAAATGTGCAATAAATAAATGTAGAGACAATTTCTAGACATGTAAAAGAATAAAAAACGAACAAAAGTGAATTTTTTATTTTGAAAATCATTTGACAAATCTTGTTTGCGTTTTCTCGCATGAGTTTTACTTGTTTTAAGTACCCCAAACTCCACAAGACTAAATATTTTTCATATAGAAAACGCATTGGCCTAAGAATTTTTGATATTTGTTCTTGAAATAAGACAAAAAAACTCAGCAAGAAAAGCATTTTGCAGCGTGAATTAATCTTATGCTTAAAAAGGAGGAGACCGAAAGAAACCTTAGGTTTTCCGAAGAAAAACTTGCAACCGATAAGGCCGGATTCTCGAAACTGTTTTTAAGATTATGTAAAATTTTTATTAAAATTAATTAAAGAAAGTTTGTCAGAATGTTCATAAGTGCGACTCTATAAAATATTGAGAACTTATCATGAAATGTTCTAAAGAACATCTGTAATTATTGTAAGAATAGAAAAAGTAATTTATATTTTATCAATTATTATACTCGCCTGCTCTTGTGGACCATATGTGTAACAAGCGACTCTCATAGCTTATATTAGAGTGTTGTGTTAAAGGGCATTAACCACCGCATTGCATTGTAATATTATATTATAATGAGCCGAAGCACCGCAGCAAAGAGGCTGAATCTCAGTGAGAAATACTAGAGGTCACGATAAATGTCGCTTATACATTTGAACCTCACAATTACCTTAGAAAGTTTTGGGTTTGATTAAAGATATTTATCCACTGCTTCCCACACGGCCATTTTAAAGAAAAGTGTCATGTTTCATACGAAAGGCAGGCTCTGTCTTTTTTGTGGAGCTAAATTATACTTATAATAACTGAACAATCATGATCCACTTTACGTTCATTATAATTACTCGCATCATTACAATCAGTTGTCCTCGATAATTCCATGTTATTTTGGTTGTCTTCAACAAGAGTCCTAACGCCACCTAGCGGACAAAACATGACACACTGAATCGCTAAAAAATGAGCACACGCTTTCGACATGAAGAGAGCACGTTCTTTTCGCCTGTTTGGACACTTGAAACACACGTTTCCACTGCATGCTTTGTTGACCTGATTACACGTTCATAACGTGCGTTTATCCGGCCAAAAACGGGCGTCGAAAACGCGCGTTTTTGGCCGGATAGTGCGTTTTTGGTGGCTCCAAAGCGCACGTCGAGAACGCGCGTTTTCAATAGCAAATCACACGTAAAGGACGCGCGTTTTGGTACAAAAAGCGCACGTTTTCGACGCGCGTTTCCCGACAACTCGAAGCGCACGTCGAGAACGTGCGTTTACATGTAAAATCACACGTCAAAGACGCGCGTTAGGTTTCAAAACGCACGCTTTTGACGCGCCACTGTGCAAGAAGACGCCCTACCAGGCATTTATGGATACTTTGGCTTTCCATACTCTCTCTGTTAAACTGCCTGAAACTCCGACCGATGCGGACGAGACGAAACAAACAGCGCATCCATGCTTTTATTTACTTGTTTGTTTACTTTATTTCGCCAGTTTTACTACTAATGGAGCACACGTCGCGTCTGCCTCAATTTAGCGTCACGTCTGCCACAAGATTTCTCGCTGTTAAGGTGCCTGAATCTCAGACAGATGCAGATTTTTTGTACAATTTTCTTTAAGTACAGTATTAGTTTGGTGAGTTGATAGGATTTATATAGCCTCAAAAATCCCGAAATGTTTGTAATTCAACAACACTGAAACAACATTAGCTATAGTGTTTATTATTGTTATTATATGTCAACTGGACAAAAATATTTAGCAAAATATGAAATGTAGGTATAGGCAAGAAGACACATTGTGGCTTTACAAAAAAAATGAAAAACTGTATGTATTAAATAGGTATCTATATTAGTCCTTGAAACATTACTTTTTTTACTCATCAAACATGACAGAGAAGGGGACGGAGAGAATGAAGTCCTGTCAGTAAAGTTATGTAACGCAACAAGAAGCATCCATTATTCATTAAAACCAGTCTGGATCAGAATCTGAAGATGTTCTGTAAAGAAAGAGAGAGTACAATAATTTACAGTCCATAAAATACATAGAATACACAAAGCATTCCATATTTACACTTACTCCAAAAGTCCACTTGTTTACAATGCCATTTCTCCTTGAAATCTATGGAAGCCCTCTGTCTTTTTTAGGATTAAGAGGGTTAACTTTGAAAACACCAAGAGGAGAAAAAAAGTAAGGACATTTAATATCCCTTTAATTTGATTGTCCTATGTGCCTTACCCATGCGTTTTTAAGTTAACTAATTTAACAAAACCTTTACCTCAGGAGTTAGAACTTCCAGAACGTATGATGTATTATTTAGTTCTGACATGTCGAGATCTGTGACTTTTTTTATTCTTTCAATTATCCCCTCTGTCTGTTGGCGAAAGACATTATATTCAGTGTTGTTTTATTGGTTATATCTGAAGTGTAACTTATTTCTAAGTGCTACCAAATATGTGCTAACATAAGTTGTTTTTAACAGAAATGACGTATTAGTTTATTAAAAAATCGTTTTACCTGTCGTTCATTAAAAAAAGAAATTCTTTCATCAAGTTGCATCTTCAGCTTGGGGGAATATGTTGGATGCTTATTCAAAAACATCCTGTTTGATCGTATCATGCCACTTGTCAAGCCATTGTGTAGGTCCTAATATGTGGAAACAAGGTTCTTAAAAAAATAGTTATCAAAACTTTTTAGGAAAAATGTTCTTTAGCCTATTTATTTGAAACAAGAGTATCAAAATATATTGAAATATTTTTCTAATAGTTAACTTTCAAAAACAATTATAAAACATATAACAAAAGGTAGGATAGATTTATTAAGTAATTTGTGTGATATGTTCTGTTATCTTGTTTACCAGAATTTCTTGATCCTCCATGATGTTCACCACCATTTCCTCGTTCAACACTGACAGTGTTCTGTAAATAGAAATAGGGGAGTTACAAGAACATTAAATGCATTTGTAAATAATGTTTTCACTGTTCTAATGTTGAAAAAGTGGGTGGTCTGTAATTAAAATGTAACTATATGGCAAATAAGTAGTAATATTACTTGATGGCGTGAAGTTTTGAGGCCCCGCCATCTATTGGTTTATACTGTATTTGTTTGTTTGCATGATGGGGTAAACGATTTAAATACTTTCGCCACACCAATACTCATAATGTAGTCTAACTCCTCTGCGTTTAAAAATGACACGTGAATAGATGAATTATTTAGGAGGTTAATAGCGCCACCTACTTAATAATAGCCGACACCGATGGTATTCAAATAATATATCAAGAATACTTTGCTAACCATGGTCTATCCACCTTTTCTTTATCTTGTTTTTAAAACATTCTGTAGTTTATTGTCATAGTGTCAGTAGAAAAAAATAAATAACAAATAAGGTTTATTTTGATAACAACACTCAATAAATATTGTATTTTTGTATAAAATTCTTAAAATATAATTTTCCCTCAGATAAGAAATTAAAGCCACACTGAAATTTAAGCTGATATCACGAATAGTATTAAGTGTCTGTGATACATTTCGTTGCTGTATTACTAAATCATTTATAGCCTTGTAAAGGGGTTTTCAAACTTTTCATGCCAAGGACCCCAAAATATGTTTAACCTTTTGCAAGGGACCCCGTTTCTAAAATAGATATCCATTTTTTGTTTAAAGAAGCATTTAAACAAATAAGTATAACAACCCTGATAGCACACATACATCTGTCTTACGTCTATTTGACGTCTGCATTTACATCTTACAGACATCTACAATACATAGTTTGCTCATTTGCAATACGTACAGAGATTTCTGCTGTCAGACGTTATATAGACATCTTGAAGATGTCTGTAAGATGTTTATGATTTAGAATGGATGTAAATCTGCTCTTTTTAAGATGTTTAGCAGATGTTTCTACGCAGCAAATCTTAAGATCTTTAGCAGACGTATTACAGACATTGAGACGTCTCTGAGACATATTGCAGATGAGCAAACTACGTATTGCAGATGTCTGTAAAATGTAAATGCAGACGTCAAATAGACGTAAGCCAGATGGATTGTGCTGGGAAATAGTAAGTGTGATATTATAAGGACAACATATTGAAAAAGTTGAACTGCAATAATCTTCAGTATAGAGTTTTACAACTTTTGCTCACTTTAGTTTCTCAAAGAAGTTCTGGGGACACCTTAAACCATTCTGGAGGCCTCTTGGGGGTCCACGGACCCTAGTTTGATAAACCCTGGCCTAGAACATGCATAGACTCATTTACAAATTTATAAATCAGTGCCACTACATCATTATTATTGCAAAAATGTACACATATGAATAATAAATGAAGAGGTCATTTGCAAAAACACAGTTCTTAAAATCTCTCTTTTTAATCATGATTTTTAATGTTATCATGTTTTTATTGTACTTAACTGTTTTAGTGGGCTGTATTTCAATTGTATAAATTAGAATACAGACTAAACAAATAAAACCATACATGATTTTTTAAAATGTATCAATATGTAAAAACAAATTAAAGCATCATATTGACCAAATAATAATTATAATAATACAAATGAATAAAATACTATAATACAACAACGAGACTACACCAACAATTTGAACTTGACTGTTTTTATTTTGACACTTAAAGATGCACAGATGAGACGCGACGCGTGCTCCATTAGAAGTAAAACTGGCGGAATAAAGTAAACAAACAAGTAAATAAAAGCATGGATGCGATTTGTGTTTCCTCTCGTCCGCATCGGTCTGAGTTTCAGGCAGTTTAACAGAGAGAGATCTTGTGGCAGGCGTGACGTTAAGTTGTGGCAGACGCGACGCTAAGTTGAGGCAGACGCGACGCGCGCTCCAGTAGTAGTAAAATTGGTGTAATAAAGTAAACAACAAGTAAAGGCACATAAAACAGTGGCAGGTCGCGAGGCAGGAGTGACAGGTCCGGTGACAGCTCTACCCGTCACGGAAAGATTTTACTCCCTCTCCTAACTCTCTGACCCGCCGTTACAACTGTTGGTTTCATTTAAGGCAATGAAACCTACAGTGTAGCTTACTGATTTAGCAACGAACAACATGTAGGCAAAATACCGCTGGCCACAAATAGCCATTGTTTGTTTTTATTGTGAAACACATAAATACTGTAATAAACATTTTACATTCCTTATTTTGTTATAATGTTAAACAACAAAACAAAAACAATACTATCCAATAGTCAAAAATCATATACAGGACAGATACCACCTCGTTCCATCTCTGCCTTTAGGAGATGTATCTCGGTCTGCATTTTTTTCTGCTGCAGTTGGGTAAGCATGATTTGTTCTGTACCCAGCTCAATTTGTACTTTTGCTCTTTCGGTTTCCCATTTCAGAAGCAACTCATAGCTGTCACCATCCTGGTTTGTAGCTGAGGATCCTTATATGATGTATATATCATTAGTAAACATTGATTTTGTGATCATTCACTTAAAAATAACCTCTCTGATGTTACTTGGTTCGAAAAATCACAACTGAATCCATCCTTCTGATGGGATCAGGATAATTCTGTTCTTTTATCAAATATTTCCCAAACCGAATTTAAAGTTTTGAAAAACTCATAGGGCAGGTTCGATGTAGATCATATCTGATCTGATCTTAGTTCGGAATGCCTCTTTTGTTTTTGAAAAACCCATTTCCAAGATTTGATCAAATCTGCGATCCGCAATCCCACTGGATTACTTTTGAAAAACTGAGCCCTGACGATTTGTGCTTTTTTTACATATCTCGTAACTTTTGCCTCTTTATTTGTTCAATGATGTTTCTGTTTTAAATAAATATGGATTTATTTAATAAAGCATTCATTTAGCCATAAATGCTTGTTTTTTTATCAGAAGGATCGTCCGCTGAGGCCATGTCTGGTGGTGGACCAACTGTAAGACGGGAGTCAGAGTTTACCCCGGAGACTGAGACAACTCACATCTAATGCATACTTTGTCAGTGTCCTGATCACCGTTTGGGGGGTTATTTTGGGATTTTTGTGACAGATGAACTGACCCAAATATACACAGTTCAGAAACATAATTTGTTTCATATTAAGGCATTTCGTCATATTTTAAAACGTGTGACAGACTAGATGACTAAATGTCAAATGTCAGATATCATAGCAAATCTTGACAAAGTTGTTTTATTAGAAGTTACTAACCAGACTTCTGTCAACAATTCAAGATCCTCTTCAAACACTCTCATGTCAAGAGTATAATTTTAATGAGGATACAAAAATGAACTTGTTCTCCACTTTGTGTTTCTGTTTTGCTGTTTCACTGTCTGTGTGTTCATACGCCATACTTGTATGCTCTTTGGCACCTCACATCATTTATTTAGAAAGCTATTTTCATATTTCATTTCCATCAGATTTGTGTATTGTCAACACTGTTATGTATTATTACTGTACACAGAACAATAGCAAAGTGGACAGTCAGCAGTCAGTTTTCACCTTATTTACATATTTACATTTTAACAAGTGTCCTTAAAATACAGGAAGAAAAGGGATGTTTGCAACTATTTGGCTTTTAAAGGTTTATCATGTTTCCAGTGTCTTTGATATATCATAACTTTTGAAAACCTCTGGTAAGTTATCATGACAATGAACAACACTGAAACCAATCCACACCATAAAGTCAGAGTTTGCTCAAACTGAAATAAAGCCTGAAGTCTCCACCTGAACAGGGTTTTTTTTACTTTCAGAATGTGATATACAGCTGCTTATACTAACACTAATTTTGTGCATTAATTTGTGCGCTAATCATCTTTAATTGTGACCCAATGATATATAAAATCTTAAGGTCGAAGGGTGATAAAATAATTTTACAAACATGTAATTTTTCTGTGAACTTTCCCGTGTCCATGTGTCTTTCTTTTCATAACCCAAAGGTTATAAAAATGTTTTGACCTTTACCTAGACCCAGAGTTCATTTTCTGGGCATTGAATCTAACACACTTTTTCTCACACTTTTTACTTGAAATCTAGTGTGAATTACAGAAACACACAGAAAAGATGTGTAACAGACAGCAAACATACAGTGTATCATAGCCTACGTTTAAATCTTGATTAAAGGCTTTGCAGACCAATGCATTTATTCATAAAGGGCATTAGCAAATACATGAACAAGATGCATCTGTTAGAGACGGACAGGAAGGAAGCATGTGTGTTACGTGTGTTTCAATATGGCAATAATAACTCCTATAAATAAGACTTCACGAGACCCTCAATGATATTTGTTTCACTCGAGTGATTTTCAGGTGCATGTAAACACACAGAAGACGTGAAAAACCTTTTCACCAAATATTCAACACAAAAATAACGAAAATCCTTCGCGGCTTCATACAGCAGCTGACGCTTCTCGTAGATTTGGTCCAAAAATGCCAAATTTAACATTTATTCAACGTGTTTTTTAGCTTCCAGATAGAGCTCTGCACCTCTGCTCTCTGTTGAAACTGTTTTCAAAACGCAAACGGGATTAATAAATTCGGTTTTCTTGTAAATGTTATTGAAGAAAACACACGAGTCCAATAACACAGACGCTGAACTGGCAAGTTGAGTCTGTACGGTTCTCATGTATTGTATAAAAATGCAGCGCCGCTCTCGGTCGTTTTCATTCCTGCTCTTCTGATACAGATTTTGTAACTATACTTATCCGAAAAGAAAAATGGCAGAAACCGCTCCAGCTGCTGCCGCCCAGCCGACCAAAGCACCCAAAAGGAAATCTGTTGCGAAATCCACGAAAACTGGCCCAAGCGTGGGCGAACTCGTCGTAAAAGCTGTATCGGCTTCCAAGGAGAGGAGCGGCGTGTCTCTCGCCGCCCTGAAGAAAGCTCTTGTTGCCGGCGGCTACGACGTGGAGAAGAACAACTCCCGCGTCAAGATCGCTATCAAGAGTCTGGTGACTAAAGGCACTCTTGTCCAGACCAAAGGAACCGGGGCTTCAGGATCTTTCAAACTCAACACAAAACAAGCCGAGACAAAGAGCTCGGTGACGAAAGCCGCCCCTAAAGCAAAGAAGCCCGCAGCCAAGAAGCCCGCTGCTGCTGCCGCCAAAAAGCCGAAGACTGCAGCGCCAAAGAAGACCGCCGCAAAGAAATCTCCAAAGAAGGCAAAGAAACCTGCCGCCACCGCCGCTAAAAAGGCAACGAAGAGCCCCGTGAAGGCGAAGAAGCCAGCGGCCCCCAAGAAAGCAGTCAAGAGTCCGAAGAAAGCAGCTAAAAGCCCCATGAAGGCCAAGGCTGCAAAACCCAAGACAACAAAGCCCAAAGCAGCAAAGCCCAAGAGGGCCGCCCCGAAAAAGAATTGAAGTCCTTTAGACTTTCCATAAAAAAGGCTCTTTTAAGAGCCACCCACCAGCCCACTAAAGAGCAGTGTTTCAGAGATATGTTGATATTATCATGTTTGTATTCCTAGCAAATGAAAACGCTTTAAAATCTGGTTCAAATTCAGTACGTAAATTATGATCGTCAGACCATTTTAAGCCATAAAAGCTTTCATAATAGCTTTCCATAAAAGCGTCTGCCAAATGCTTACATGTAAATGTATAATCAGCGCAACAACTTAAATTGTGTTGTCTGTATAAATATTTGCCTTAATTCATACTATTGTTTTCCAATGGACGTGTCTCAAAAGACCGCATGTAGAAGATTTAATGTAAATTTATCCGCTGTAAAGTGGTGAAAGGGAACGTGATCCAAATCTAAAACAATGTGGGACGAAGGGAAGAAATGGGCGGGCATGGGCATTTGGAGGGAAGGTCAGTGATTGGACTGAACTTTTCACAGACTCTAACCAATAGGCGAACGAAAGCTACGTATAAACCCTGGAAAGCACACACTCTACATCTTATTTTGGTCTTGTTTCTATAATCGTAAGCTGTTCTCAACGTGAGAAATTATGAGTGGAAGAGGTAAAACCGGCGGCAAATCAAGAGCGAAGGCCAAGACTCGGTCATCCAGAGCGGGTCTTCAGTTTCCCGTTGGCCGTGTTCACAGGCTACTTCGCAAGGGTAACTACGCTCAACGCGTCGGTGCCGGAGCTCCAGTGTACCTCGCCGCTGTTCTCGAGTATCTCACCGCTGAGATCCTGGAATTGGCTGGAAACGCCGCTCGGGACAACAAGAAGAGTCGAATCATTCCCCGCCATCTGCAGCTGGCCGTGCGTAACGACGAGGAGTTGAACAGACTGCTGGGCCGCGTGACCATCGCTCAGGGTGGTGTGTTGCCCAACATCCAGGCGGTTTTACTACCCAAGAAGACCGACAAACCCGCTAAAGCAAAGTAAACGACTTCTTCGGAATCATAAAAAAGGCTCTTTTAAGAGCCACCCACTTGAACCAAAAGAGAGCGATTTTATTCTTACGTGACTGATGATGTATAAAGCGATAAGGCAAACTATCAACATATAATAAGTGCAGATCTGTCTATGAGTAATATGAACGTTTACGATGTTGAGTTGGCAAGTGACTTGTCTGTGTGGTGTCTTTTGCAACGGGCGCCACTTTGTGACGCAACGTAAGGGTACCTTGTGCAACACGAGAAGAAAATGTAACTTTGCCAGGGGAAAATAATAAACTTGGAAAAAAATTGACTTTCCACGGGTTAAATAAATTCTCACGTCGTCAGCATACATGCGGGGCTGAGTGACAAAACACAAGTCATCCCCACATTGGTAAAAAAAAGAAAAGATAAAGGACACAAGTTGGCAGAGCGGTTTCATCCTCTTTCCCAACTCTTTATGTACAACCCGCCAAGTGCATGCGCAGTTTCCTCTCTAACGTTACATTTTCATGTTTATTTGGTTATTGTAAGGAAAATTATTACCCATGGGGTTTACCTACTCCCGATTGTTGCTGCAAAATATGATTAACAATGCCACTGATTGATGAGAGATGGGATATAATGTTATATTCAAACAAAAGGTTTCGAGCGGGTAGGCGGGAACCGGAAGCTATTGCACATCGTTTGAAAAACGGGAAACGCACAGCCATTGGCCAGTTGTGGACGTATACGTCACACCTTATCCAATCACGTGCCAGTTCTCTGTTGACATCCTCTTAGCTCGTGTGCGACCAGCCTATATAAACTGCCAGCAGAGTAAGGTATACAATCGTTTCTGCGTTTAACGTCGAAAAGCTGAAACTCCAGTTATGGCAAGAACTAAGCAGACCGCTCGTAAGTCCACCGGTGGCAAAGCGCCAAGGAAGCAGCTCGCCACTAAAGCCGCTCGTAAGAGCGCTCCAGCCACCGGCGGCGTGAAGAAACCTCATCGTTACAGGCCCGGTACAGTGGCGCTGAGAGAAATCCGCCGCTACCAGAAGTCCACCGAGCTGCTGATCCGTAAGCTACCTTTCCAGCGTCTGGTGAGAGAAATCGCTCAGGATTTCAAGACTGATCTGCGCTTCCAGAGCTCCGCCGTCATGGCTCTGCAGGAGGCAAGCGAGGCGTATTTGGTCGGCCTCTTTGAGGACACAAATCTGTGCGCTATCCACGCCAAGAGAGTCACCATCATGCCCAAAGACATTCAGCTGGCACGCCGCATTCGCGGAGAACGCGCTTAAACTCCTGCCTACCTCACAGACATCAACCCCAAAGGCTCTTTTAAGAGCCAACACAAGTCCACTGATCGAGACATTTTCCCTTTTAATGGTTTTCGGTAGTAATAATTTAACATTGATACAAGGTTGGTCTAGACGCAAAATCATATCGGAACTAAAGTACACGTTGATTTAATCTTGAGCCAAATATTAACACAGCCACTACAAACCTGTCATCACGGATTTCCTCTGAATGGTTGTGTGCGTGTTTGAAATGAATGCTCAATCTTCTCTAGACATTGTAGCAATGATGGCACCTTAATTATTTACCTATTCGGTTTAGAAAGTGTATATTATAAACACATTTTTACTCTTTATCATTATCTGGATAACATCATGTCGGACGCTTTTATTCTTCGCTCTGGTGTCTATTAAATTAATGTAATGTGTTGGTTTGTCATTTTTCACTACATGCACGGATGTGTGAATACATACAGCTTCTCTAACAAACCACATTCTTTAATGACAAGTGTACTCTTAACACATAGCTATCATATTGCACACAACGTCTTTTGTTTAATCCAACGTTTACATATATTCACTTGATAAACCCTTGAATGCAAAATAAAGAATAGAACAACACGTAGTATCAACATTTTAAAATTAAACGACCTTATTTGCTTATTAAAAAGATTTTCAGTTGTATTGCAAAACAATAAATTGAAATTTTGGCAATAGGCGTGGCTATTTTTAAAGAATTTGATTGGCTCTTTTACGTGTCTCTTTATCCAATGAAACCAATTATCGTTCGACGTCGAACAAAGACAAGCAATCAGAATGTGAGACCAGTGTCTTTGTTAATTTGCATGGGCAGAGAATAAATTCTGGTAATTTTACCCCAATTGCGCCACATTTGTGATCTACTCGGAGTGAAACATGCCTGAACCAGCGAAGTCAGCGCCCAAGAAGGGCTCAAAGAAAGCCGTCGTTAAAACCGCCGGAAAGGGAGGAAAGAAGCGCAGAAAGTCCAGGAAGGAGAGCTACGCTATCTACGTGTACAAAGTCCTGAAGCAGGTTCATCCCGACACCGGCATTTCTTCTAAGGCCATGGGCATCATGAACTCTTTCGTCAACGACATCTTTGAGCGCATCGGAGGCGAGTCTGCTCGTCTCGCTCACTACAACAAGCGCTCCACCATCACATCCAGAGAGATCCAGACCGCCGTTCGTCTATTGTTGCCCGGTGAGTTGGCCAAGCACGCCGTGTCTGAGGGAACAAAGGCCGTCACGAAGTACACCAGCTCCAAGTAAACTCCCGCTCGAGGATATAACACCCAAAGGCTCTTTTAAGAGCCACCCAATTTTCTCTTTAAAAGATTATCCCACATTGATTTTACACTGATTGTTTGATTCGGTGTGTCATAAATATGTTACGACCATGACTCACTTTAATATACATTTAATTGTTCACCCGTGGTGACAATCGAGGAAATTAATGAATTGGCCCAAACCGGAGCCACACCGATGTTCACGGGTAGAACTCATGAGTGTTGCCCACATTTTAGTTTAGATATGATCAAGTCAATCGCTGTGGATTAATGTTTAAATTAAAGGAGAACGTAGAAATTTAAACTGTTTGGTTTGTAGGTGGCAGTCTTCTTTAACGTGCGTTTTAAAACCATGCACTTATAGATTCCATTTTCTTTTTTTTTCTCGTTGCCCAGGCTTCGGATTATACCAGATTAACATATCACTTGAAGTATTCAATGACATATGAAATCTGGAAAGCAACAACAGTAAAGTCTGTTGTTTGTGTATGTTGAGTCCAGTTCAAACTTGCGTTGGAAGTTTATGATTGTCACACATTTCCTAACATAATTACATTACTTTCATACTTTAGATTACTTTTATACACGTGGATTTTCTTGTTAACCACAAAATTTATTCACAGCATGCACATATTTATCCCTTATATTTTCCCTAATTAAAAGCAGAAAACGACTCTTCTACGGTCTCTTGGCCCGTCACACAGATAATTGACCCATAGGTAAGTGATGAAAAAAGTGAAAGTGATGTGAGGCCAAGTATGGTTTTCCATACTCGGAATTTGTGCTCTGCGTTTAACCCATCTAAGTGCGCACACACTCCCAGAGCAGTGTGCAGCCATTGCTGCGGTGCCCGGGGTGCAGTTGGTGGGAACGGTGCCTTACTCAAGCGTCTCAACTCAGCCGTGGTATTGAAGGTGGAGAGCGCTGATTATTCACTACCCCCCCACAACCCATGCTGGTACTAAGGGTCGAACCGGCTACGTGTGGGTTACAAGTCCGAGTCTATAACCATTAAACATCGAACGCAGATGGTCCAATGGCAGCTGAGTATCGGTTGCAAGGGGACCGGTGCCATGAGGTATCGAGTCCCCCCTCAAATTCGATCCCCTTTAGGACCACGAGTGATTCTTTTGGCAGAAAGAACGTCTACTTGGTTACCTCTTTTAGTACCTGATTGCTATTCTTACAAAATGACAATATGATACACATCAGTAGAACTTTGCTAAA
This sequence comes from Triplophysa bombifrons, assembly GCA_029783895.1. NCBI lineage: Eukaryota > Metazoa > Chordata > Actinopteri > Cypriniformes > Nemacheilidae > Triplophysa > Triplophysa bombifrons. The sequence goes on from CM056465.1 coordinate 4,008,549, forward strand.
ATTATCATTAACGTCTTTTACATTAAGTGCTTGCTATGCTAGTATGTTTATGAGGCTATAGGTAGTGAAATAAAAAAAAATCTCATTCTTACTGTTTTATTTAACTTGCTTATCAACTAGCATAGCATAGAACTACGTGGTTAGCTAGTGCTTGTGAGAAAAAAAGCTAGCATTTGCACTTACTGAATGTTTGTTCTAGTTGGGGTCGTAAAGGGGACCGAATTCGAAGGGGGGACTCGACACCCCATGAAACCGGAACCCGGAAATCTGTTGGTTTCAGCGCCATGGAGAAACAGTTGCTGTGTCCCAATTCGCATACTATCCATCCTAAATAGTATTCGAAAACAGTATTAGTATGTCCCAAATGGTAATATGTGGATAATAGTATTCCAAAGATTCCCGGACGGTCTACTATTTCCCGTAGAAATTCAAAGTGCAAAATGATGCACACTCATTAATACTATTAATATTACCCACAACTCACTGCGAGTAGCCGGAGTTAAGTGAATATCCACTGCATTTATAAAATTAAATAACTGATGCGTCACTAAATTAGTTACTATGAGCACAGAGTTAACATTACATATGAAACAATGAATGAATGAATAATTAAATGGAAAGAAGAGCTGTATTTTGATGTGTGTGACAGTTAATGGCCACAATGATGTCTAGGCAACAATGGCCACTTCCGTTTCCGGTTAGTATGTCCGAGAGTGTGCATGTTGCTGTGCAACACACTAAAATGTATGTACTTTTCCATAACAAAAACAGTACATACTTTTAGTGCATAGTATGAGTAGGCAAATTGGGAGGCAGCAAGTGGCTGCGTCCGAAATCGCCTACTTCCATACTATATAGTAGGCAAAAATGAGTATGAGTCATGAAAAGTATGTCCGGAACCTCAGTGAGCAAAAAAACATTAGGCAAGAAGTACCAAAAGTAAATCAAATAAATATAGTGGAAAAGCTCAAGGCGGACTTCCGTTCCTAATGTAAACGGCAATAAATTAATATCTTGTGACTAAATTATGTTTTTTTCAAAGCTCACGTTTAGGATGTTGGGCAATTGGCTGTCCCAACAGAGGGAATGGACGTGTCGTCACTTTACCACGTAAACACCCCTTGAGCATGCCGGAGCGCGCCCTCCTGGGTGGCAAAACACTCATGAAAATGACTGCTTATGATATCAGGAAACGCAAATCCGTGCAACATTTCAGTGTCCAGGAACCTTTGATTCCTATGTAAGTTGAAGAGAAGTCGTCGTAAGGATCAAAATCGAGTCCAGGTGCTGGTAATTTCAGGAAATATTTTTTTATGTGTTTATGTCCCGGTTTCTTTGTTTCGTTGATTCTCCTCAGCCAATTTGCTGGGAGTTGCTGGGCTAAAAGGAATATTATTGTTTGCTTTAGATGTTATTAAATGTGTATACACGATTTAAGGATAAAAAACACTGTATTTTCCACATACCGTACATGTTTGTATCTCCTCTTTGCTCCACCTCTCTGAAACGTGCTGATATTTTACAAAGCTCATCGCTGTGAAAAGCGAGGTGTGCTATATTGTCCATGGAACTAGTGCGTAGTGATTGGTCGAATACTGCACGGAAATGTAACGCCTCTTACACTATTCGGAACATCATGCTGCGCCGGAAACGATACAATGAGATTTACAAGACTGCCCACCTTGCTTGCACATACATTTGGCCGGTCATAGTCAAATCATACCACAAAGTGACGAACATGCGTGGTGGTGTGGATACACAAGGCCTTTCAGGCAGGTCGAGGTACGCATTCGCTTTTAGATAGAATGCATCTTTTGTTCCGACACTTACATTTTTGCAATTTTACGTGTCTAATACATGCATGTGCAACTTATAACACAGCAAAGACACAGAAAAACACGTATTTCCGCCATATGACCCGATTAACTTTGTGTTATAAAGTATTTATCACCCTTCCAAAATAAAATAACAGCAAGACTGGAGACAACATCTTTTTGAGTGGGCTGCGTTCTTTGAAGGCTGAATCTTTAGACCGAAAGGTTGCTCCAGTGCAGGCCAAAATGCAACCTTATTTCCGCGGGATTTCCACTTTAGTTAAATAAAAGTATGTAATTCACAAAAACGGTCCATTTCAGTGTTTTAATATTATATATGATGTTGGTCATTAACATTATTGGTGCATTATTGTGTTTAAAATGTATAAGGTTGGTTAACTTAATACACTGTAGGGCTGTTTTAATCTACATATACGTGTCATATTCTCTAAAATAAAATAATACATTTCTGGCTCTGTATTTGTTTAAAAAAGTCAAACGTCTCTAATGTGTCCTGCTGTTACCACGCAACATGAGCAGCAGGTGAAGCAATTATGAAATCCTTTGCGAGGCTAGGGCGTCTCAGTTCGGTTCATGGACTTTTGAGGCTGCGTGGTTTGAAGAGCAAGTCCTCGTTTTAAAGTCAGTGACCATAGAAGGTTGCAGCCCCCAAATTGGTACACAGCTATTTGCTGCGTCTGAAAGCAAGGCAGCTCACTTGTTGCCCCGCTGCCTCAGGAGGCAATGACTTTAGAGACAGCGTTTAGGCATGAAGGCAGCTCCCAGAAACACATTCAGACAGCCATCAGAGGCAGCAAACCAGAATTCTGTTTGAAATATAAACAAGCGCACCTTTGTCCATGTTGAAAAAACAGTATATGCTGGTTTGGTTTGTTTTGTTGCTGGTTTGTGTGGGTTTAAGCTGGTCATGTGCTGGTTTAAACTGGCCCTTAGCTGGTCCATAGCATCAAAACATACCGAAATAATTTTCATTTTGGGGTGAACTACCACTAGTTTATGGAATGGCTTAGGAGGATACAGAATATCATTAGACACAAAGAACAACAGACATGCAGACAAAATATAGTGTGTGTTCTTACAGACTGGATCGACCTATGGTCACAAATTGATGACAGGCTACCTTTCATCAGTTGGGGTATATGCAGGGGAAGGCAGAATTGGACGTGTTCTGCGAGTAGCCCATGCACCATACCATGAAGAACGGCGTCAGGTATGTTTTTAAGTATACCTACATTTGAATGATTATTTTAGAACAATAAGGATTATGTATGCCATGAGTATGTCTGCCTAATGCCTATGCTTCATCTGTAGGGTATCCGTAACTTTAACCCAATTCCATATAATGCAGAGTATATGGGACACAAGTTACACATGGACACAATGCTTTTTTGAGGTGTTCTCCAGCATATCCATGCTCTGCTACTTTGCTGCATTGCAGGTCCTGTATTAACTGAAGGAGTTTTTTAATGAGTTTTATTATGTTTGAATCTTTACTCTTTATTATAGTTTGATTAACATAATGTGTGTGTCTTAATGAAAATGTTTAAGCAGAAGCTGTGAGGGTTTCTGTGCTGAGATTGAAAGTGCCTGCTATGGTAATGTCTGTGGGGGTGCAGCTTTACACGTAAAGATAAGGGAGAAACTGAAAGGCAGTTAAAGACTCAGGGTATGTGAATGCAGATTATGAGGGATTTAATCATTTATGTTTAATCATTTATGTGTTATGTTTAATCATTTATGTGTGTTATTTTTCTGATTGCGTGAAGTGTTAAAACTATATACTATGTGCTGATAATGATGTGCTTGCAACAGAATGTGTCTATGTGTGTGTGTGAGTGGAAGGAGTAACTGAGCCAAATGTTAGTTGGGGGTGAAACAGGGTGTGAAATTGCACGCACACACATAGTTTTATAACAGGTAAAGAATGCAGTGTGTTCTCTAGAAAGTAGGTTGGGGGGATGAAATGTTGTTTTTTAGGAACTACCAGAAGTGGAGGGAAAACAAGTGATGAAAACCACTCGCTGAAGACAAAGAAAGAGCCTGCTATTGGAGGAGCCAAAAAGAGAGGAGGAGGAAAACAGAACGACGAGAAAGACTATAAATACTGTGTGAAACTATTTTTGGGGGTTGCTTCTATGTAAGACATTGTGTCGAGAACAACCCAGTGCGCTGATTCTGATCAATAAACTTCAACATCTATTTGAGCTGCCTTTCTCCAATTTTTGAACACGCAGGACTTTAGAGTCCTTCAAATTAACAAAAAATCTTAACGGTAAAAGTAACTCCTTATTTGGTGATTTCAAAAAAAGTTATTCAAATAATATGCATGTCAATACTAATTGTAGGATTCAAAAATTATTTCTCTAGGAGTATTTCAGAAAGCGTTTTACTACTAAAATCAGCTCCAAATCTGTGAAAAGTTAGGGGTAGTCAGAAGAACTCCTAAATCACTAAGACCAACTCACAAAACATCTTATTATCAGTCATGATTGTTCTAGTTGGTTCATTAAAAATCTGCATAAATAGTTTGCATTTTGGCTATTTGAGGTGCAGATATGTATGAGGCTGACAAATAGCTGAATACAGGCCCAGGACTTTTACTTTCGATGGACTATTTCAGCATTGTGGTACTGGTGCTTTTATGTAAAGAGTCTGATTACTTCATCCTCCAAGGCATTACTTTATTTACCAGATTTCAGTCAACTTTACCCATGTCTTTTTTGTTTCGTTTTTGAACAGAGTCACACATTGGAAAGGATGTGGCCAGAAATCAACAACCGCGTAAATTACCCACTAAAGGAAGCCCTGGTACAGCTACAAGATCAGGAAGCAATAGATATGGAGGACAACCTGGTGAGGTTCTGCACATCCAATCTGACCTGTCAGATGTTTCAGATTGGCATTAACAGATTTCAGAATTCAAGGAATGCTCACAGGATTCCAGGTATGCTACACATCCCATATAATGTATTCAATGTAACTGGTTGTATAAGTGTTTTAACATGTTTTAGTTGTCAAAGGAAAGGGGATACCAAATGACCTCACAGGGTCTGGAACAAAAAGAAAAATCACAACAGATCTTCTACCAGATGCCACAGTAGCAGCTGACATGTATGACAGGGATATGGGATCATCCCTTACCAGAATATCTTCATTCGGAAGTGACCCCTTTCTGTCTGAGATTGACCCAGTGAGAGCAGAACAGCACTTTGCACAATATTACCCACTTCTTTCAGTTGTTTTTGATAGTGCTGTGAATTGCAACTATGGTCCATTCACGGACGCTTTGAGCTGCCTAATTGATGTAACGAGAAGATGTTCCTAAATGTGCATTATATAATGAGAATGCTGTGTTAATGCAACTATAAATGTTAACTGTCCATCTTACTACTAATAAAATAAATTACATTCCAATGCTGTTGTTTACTTACATTATGTCCATATTACACAGTATACACGAAACTCTTTTATGGGAAAAAATATTTTTGCCAAAATTGGGAAACAAAACAGACAAAAATGAAAACAAACTGGATTTTGTTTTTTTAATGACAGCAGCAAATACATTTTAAACTAATTTGGCATTCCACAGAAGAGCCTGACATAACATGTTTGCCACACTTTCTAACTCTTTTTTTTTTCTTAGTTATCAGAGAACAATACCATGGACAACAACAACACATTTTATTAACTTTAAAGTCCCTGTGATCTTGTAACAACAATACAATGTAAAACAACATTTTGGCTTAGACATCACAAAACACTGAAAAGGCTTTGTGGCGATAATAACTTCAGCAAGAGTAAATGTAATCTCTTTGTGCTAGTTCTTTAACTACATTTATTATTTCAGAAAGGCCAGTGACCCTGTGAGTCTTACTGGAAAAATCATCCTCTCGACACTTCAGGCACAGTTATGAGTTCTGCTGCCACAAAGTAATACAGGATTTACATCCCACTAAGCTCTCATAGCATGCTATATATACAGGATCTTCCATAAATTCTGTCAGAAAGGAAATAAATAATACAGTTCTGAAAGCGCAAGACACAACAGCTGAACTTGATATAAAAGTTAAGTTGATGTAAGTTTTTAAAAAGCTGTGCTCTGATTAACAACTATTTTAGAAAGAGTAAATCAAGATCTCTCTTTCTAGATGTTCCAGTCACAAACATCAATGTCATTCCCTAAGTGCTATCACTCTATCATGGTTAACACACATACTGGTAAAAAAGTATAGCTTGAATACACTTAAGTCACTGTAAGACAGGACAAAAGCGCCTGTCAAAAGTAAACGTAAATAATCATTTATCTATTCAAGGACAAAACAAACCTCTGCAAACCAGACAAGAGAAGGCAGCTCTCACATTCCTGGACTGTTCTTCAGTCAGTGCTAATGTGGTCTTCCTGTTTTGACGGACAATGTCAGAGAGTTCATGGATGGCAGAAGTCACTTCAGTTAAACCCTGAGCAGCCAAATCAACCTCCTCAATTTTATCGAATACACTGTCCAGCCCACCCTCATCATCTCTGCGTCTATGAAACATGAAAATGCAAATTTAAAAAAATATGTTATCTTCATTTATAAAAGCAACCACATAACTTTGTGTCTGCTGTGGGAATGGTAAAGACTCGTTACATGAAGGTGTTTGGACAAACTGTGAATTCACTGAGAGTGATGATGAATGTCACTCTTTAACTCGCTTTCATTTCACCCGCTTCGAATGTTATCAGTCGATTGAATGGGCGTTGTCAGTGGATATCAGTTGATTCATATGGGCCAGATGGGGCCTGCTGCGCCTACTGGTAAGCTCAGAAGACTGTTATCATACATCCAAATGGCTTACCACCGTTTCAAATACAAGAGAAGACTCCAGATCCAGTCCCAGAGGAATCCAATTCATCGGTGATCGAACGTCTACTCGATAACGTGGTGACTTTACGCTTTTTCCCGCTTGATATTTTCACTCCCGCATCATATTTCACACACTTTCAGGTAAGACCATTTAAATGATAAACTGGGCACTCAAACTGTAACTTATTTGTCAATAAGTAAATAAATGCATAAAATATGTTTTAATTGGCGTGACATGAGTGTTGACATGACATAACGATGTAAATTACTTAGTAGCCTGCGTTATACTAGTTACATGGTTTACGTTAGCATTAATGATTGCTGTCTGGAGTTTCACGAGTTCGCTTTAGCAAATAATTAAAGGGGGGGCAGCGTGGTTACGATGAGAATTTAGTATGCGTATTTGGCGTGCTGTCCGGGGAGAGGGCTCCGGGGTCGGCATTCTCTCCCGACCCCGGAGCGCTCCCCCTTTGTTCGGGGCGAGGGCTCTGGTCTCTGTGTTTGCCCGTGCCCCGAGCGCTTTCCTTCAAAAAATGCAACTAGTGCAGGACAGCAGCCAAAGATGGGCAGTATCGGCCCCCCAAAAATTAGCAAGGTTTACAGCGGTGAGTTGCTGGCCTTCGTTTTGAGTAGGGTCCCGGCTGGGGCCTCTGCGGGGTTGATTTCTGTGGGCTTCTGCGCGGTACGGATACTGGTGTGATCATGGGAAATGTGGCTGGAGGCCCCTGTACGGGAGGTGCTGCTGCTGCCGTTTTAAACAGCGTGTATGGGAACCCCTACTGGGACGATGCTACGTCTGAGGCGGTAGAAAGCTTCTGCTGGGGCGGTATTGCTGCGGCGGATTTAGATATAGATAAAGGGCCCCGGCTGGTGTAGCACTGCTGCGGTAGTGTGAACAACGGATAAAGGCCCCTGCTGGGGTGGCACTGCTGCTGCGGTGTGGAATATAGATAAGAGACCCCTGCTGGGGAGGCACTGCTGCTGCAGTGTGAAATATAGATAAAAGGCCCCTGCTGGGGCGGCGCTGCTGCTGCAGTGTGAAATGTAGATAAAAGCCACTGCTGGGGCAACACTGCTGCAGTGGGAAATACAGGTGAAGGCCCCTGCTGGGGAAGCACTGCTGCTGCAGTGTGAAATATAAATAAAGACCCCTGCTGGGGTGGCAGTGCTGCTGCGGTGCGAAATACAGGTAAAGACCCCTGCTGGGGTGGCACTGCTGCTGCGGTGGGAAATGCAGGTGAAAGCCCCCTTGCTGGGGAAGCACTGCTACTGCAGTTTGAAATATAGGTAAGGACCCCTCCTGGGGTAGCACTGCTGCTGCAGTGTGAGATATAGATAGAAACCCCTGCTGGGGTGGCACTGCTGCGGCAGTGTGAAATCTAGATAGAGACCCCTGCTGGGGTGGCACTGCTGCGGCAGTGTTGAAAATAGGAAAGAAGGCCTCTGCTGGGTCGACTCTGGGCTCCTGATGTGTGTGGGGGATTGACGGTAGACTGGGATTAACTGTTTTGTTGGTGAGGGTTAGTTGTGCTCCTTATTGGGGTTTGTGTGCTTCTGAGTTGGCGGTAGGCTTGGGGGGTTTTGGAGTGGTTTGAGGCTTCTGGCTTAGAAGGTGGTGTTGTTGGGGGAGGCATTGAGGAGGGGCTTCGGCGGGTGGTCTAGGGGAATATAAATTCCGAATAGGGAGGTACTGGGGTGGGGTGTTGGTCCACTTCTGGTGCCAGCTGCCTGAATTTCTTAAAAGCGAAGCGAGAGAGTGAATCGGCTATTTGTTTTTTTGACCCGGGGATGTGTTTTGCGATTAATATGAATTGGTCGCACGCTGATTTCCAAGCTAGTCTTCTTATCAAAGGCGTTAGTGTGGGGGAGTGGGAACGGCCTTTGTTGATGCATTGCTAGGCTGCTTCGTTGTCGCAGTAAACTGAAATACTGCTGGTTGACCATTCTTTCCCCCACAGAAAGGCTGAGAAGACTAATGGGTAGAGCTCGAACAGCGCCGAGGACAAGGAAGACTGGGGGAGATTTTGTAGCTGGGGAGGCCATGTGGATGCGAACCAGCGACCTTGGTAATACCCTGCGAAGCCGACAGATGGGGCTGCGTCTGTAAATAATTGGATGTCGTCCGGGTGTAAAATCATGTCGTTGTAGAAAAAGGAGAGACCGTTCCATTGTTTTAGGAAGGTTATCCACAAACTCAGCTCATTGCGGCAGGCCTTGGTCAGGGATAACTGGTACTCGAGTGCTTGAACGGAGGACGCGAGTGAGAGGAGGTGAGAGATGAAAGGGCGACCTTGCTTGCGGGATGATGCGGATGGCGAAATTAAGGTGACCAAGGATGGAAAGCAGTTCGCGTTTAGTGCAGACCAGACCAGAATGATCCTGTCGATTTTCTCTTTAGGTAGGGAAGCTTTTGCGAGGGGGATCCCGAGCTTAGCGAAGAGCTTTTGAGCCGTTAAGAGGTGCGCGGCTGGAATGGAGTTGTGTGGGGAAATTATTAGAAAATCGTCTAGTAGGTGGATGATGTGTGGAATTGCGTAGTTGTTGGACAGAATCAGGCAAATTGCTTCTGACAGCATGTCGAATATTTTAGGGCTGCTTCGGCATCCCAAGGTCAGGCGAACGGAAAAATAGAACTTTTGGTTCCAGCGAATTCCGAATAAGTGCCAGAAATCTGGGTGAATCGGCATTATTTTAAATGCGGAAGTGATATCGACTTTGGCTAGCCAGGCGTTGCGCCCTGCTTTTTGATCAGGGTGATTGCTTGTTCGATGTCGTGGTAATGGTGGGAAAATTCGTCGAGTGGTATGATGCTGTTGATGCTTGGGATTGCGGAATTGTGTGGTGATGAGAGGTCGATTATTAAGCGTTTTTTGCCGGAAAATTTTCTGGTTGCTATGCCTAAGGGGCTGATGCGGAGAACGCTGAAGGGGGGTTCGTGGAATGGGCCTATCATGATGTTAGCGTCGATTTCGCTTTTGATTAGGTTGTCAACTATTTTTGGTTCGGCGAGAGTGGACTGGAGGTTAGCGCAGATGGTTCTCTCGGATGGGAGACTTTCGACGCCGGTGTTGAAGCCGTGTTTGAGCCTGGACAGTAGGAACTTTGAGAAATTAACATCGGGGTATTGTGCCAATTCTAGAGAAAGGTAGTAAACGTTCACTGGAGTCAAAGGGTAGTTTCTATAATTTTTATTTGCAGACTTTTTTACAGGGCATATGAAACGGGCGTGAGCGCCGCCGCAAAAGTTGCAAATATGCATGAAGTTACATCGGTGCCTGGTGCAGGTGCTGTGATTAAAATTCAGGCAGACTTGGTTCTTGGTCCGGTGGTGGTAGTTGGCTGGTGGTGCGGAACGGGTGCTCGTGCGAGGAACGTAGCTGGTGGATTTTTCCTGCTGCGGTTCGGGTCAGGGCGGAATGGAGGGGTTGATTTGGGGGCATGCTGTGGTTGAGTGGGTTAAAGATCGGCAGACGGCGCAGGAGTTGTTGTGGCATCCAGGGAAAATCCTGTTGTGGAGTTCGGTGTCTAGGGCTCCCCAGTAGGGGCATTGGTTCCACTGGGCGACCCTGATCGCGCATTTTGCGGAAAAAAGTTTATGGTATGTGTAGAAGTGGGTGCCTCCGTATGACAGCGCGAGCTCGGCGACTATTGCGAGGTAGTCGCTAAGCTCGCGTCTCCTGTGTGGGAAAGTGGTGCATATTATGTCTGCGTAGCGTGTGAATGCAATTGTGAACTCGGTGAATGACAATAAGCGTGAGTGGTTATGTGCAGTGTTTTTAAGGATGAAAGAGAAATCGCCGCAATTAATTTGGCGGTCAGTGGGTGGAGGAGGGATGGGAGACAGGAGGGTGAAGAGGTCGATATCTGCCGTGGCGGTGATGGACCGGCGTGGAGTCATCGGAGGAGCTGGAATCGGGTGGTCCTGCCGTCAGCTGGTTGTTGGTGTTGGCGTTGTCCGGGGTGCGGCCGAGGCTGGCCGAGGGCCGTCCTCTGTGCTTGGCGAACGACGCCTTTTCCTCGCCGTGGTTGGGGTGGTCGTTTCCTTGTGTTGGGAGATTGTGGTGCTGTGGGTTTTATCAGCTGCTTTTAGTTTTGAAGTGGAAGCGGTTGTTAGGACTCCGGGCTGGTTGGAGGAATACAAGTTAAACAACTCTGCTTTTGTTGCCTTCTTGGAGAAAGGGATGTCGGCGTTTTCAAGCGCCAGCCTTAGGGATACGACGGTCCATTTCCTCATCTCTGGGATGTCGCCGCGTTGCTGTGTCGTTTTGGGGTGCGACGGACGGTGCGGGAGGGGTGGCGGCCTCTTGGTGTCTCTGTCGTCTTACCCGTGACGGCTTCTTGTCTGGTGCTGGTGCTTTCTTGGGCGGCTGGGTTTTCGGAGGAACCCTAGGCGGCGAAGGAGTTGTCGTTTTCCATCTCTGACGAGTTGGTCTCGGACATTCTGCTGTATGCTGCGAACATCTATGAGTGGAGGAGGTGAGGCGGTTTCACAATTTATAGAGCAGGTTCTGGTTTGGAAGGATAGGTGATGTGATTGCTAATGCCGGGCAGCTGCGTGGTTTCTAATGCCGTGCAGCTGCTTAATTATTTGCACGTGCTACTCCCGAACTTTGTTAATAAAATATCATTTAGTTTAACGCAAAGTTACTCTGTAACTGTTCCATGCTGTAAGATAGTTTATTGCATTTTACAATGTTAAGTTATCTACTCGTTAACGCTTCACTGAAGCAAACGTTGTATTATACTCGTATTGCATGAAGTATTCAAACCCAAGACGTACTTTTATAGCAAATAAAGTTCTATGGGTTTAAATGTATATGTCTGTCTGTCTATCTAATAGAGTCACCAAATACATATACCCACCCTTCAAACCATCACAAGTCTATTACACCTCAACAGGCTGAACCTGATGATGTGGTACCGAGCTGCACCTCATGTTTTGAGACTGCGTACAGTAAGGCAAAGAAGAGAGAGCTTCATGCCTGGGATGCAGTCAAGGATGACATGCTTAAGGTTTCATTTGAAGGTTCAGCACCATTCACTACCCAGTGTGTTGTCTGCCAAGAACATGGAGATTAGAGGTGTGTCGAGTGCAGCACCACTGCAGTGTTTTGTGAGGCTTGTCTGAAAAGGACTCACAGAAATTCACTGCAACTTCCTGATAAGTGGAATGTAAGAATAATAGCATGCAGTCATACATACAGACAATAAACTCACAGTTATTCATTAGATTCTTCAAATTGATTTTGAACTATGTAGTAATAACTGTTAGTGTCTCGAGTTTATTGTTTTAAAAACTTTGTTAGAGCTTTTATTATTTCATACAGAATGCTTACTATGAACCATCCACCCTGAGGTTATTCCTATATTTACCTGAAGGCCATGGCACCCATGCATTCTACACAAAGGACATGAAGGTCATTGTCGGCACAGGTTTGTCATTTTACAAATTAATTTAACTTTCTTAAAAGGTTAAGGAATCAAATCCGTTTAAATGTGAAGTAAGGATTTCCTATAAGGAATTCATCAAAATTTGTCAAAATATCTAATAATTATAGTAACAACATCTATAAAATGGTCAGTTCTGGTCCTTGATTCTGATTGGCTGAGCCAAATTCTAAACCGTTATAAACTGCATTACATAGCCTTAATAACACTTCAGTTACTTTATTTTATGAAACCTTGCTACACATATGGAAAAACCTTTTTATAAAAGCAATAAGCCCGCAAAGCAGGGGGTTACAGTGCGTTTTGTAACAGAAAAGTGGGTTTTAATGACTTCGTTTAGCATCGTGTCACAACGCCCTTAGCTGTTATAAAACTCAATGTAACGCACTGCTTCGCAGGCTTATTGCTTTATTAAGTTATTAGTGACACACTAAGTGATTTAGTCTATACTCATAATATCTCTATAGTAGTACTTGGTTATGGTTTTATTTTACTTCTTTTATTTTGCAGGACGGCTCTGCACCGTCACAGTCAATATGTGTGCGTGTGAACCAGAAACGTGCACTCTGCTAAGGTATGGGCTCTGGCCAGCAACAGCCGACAAGCCCCAGACAGCCTTCTCCATCCCTCTGCTAGAGCTTTTTGTTTGTCTGTCGCTGGAGTGTTAGGTTTCTGATGAGGGTTTTTGAAACACCCTGCGCTGGAAAAACTTGCACTTACACTTGCAGAGGTAAGCCAGTTTGCAGAGGTCAGTTTGAAGTCCTGTCTATAAAGTGAACATTTCTGTTACTTTCATGGAAAATTGATGAGTCCATATAAACGAACCATCTTGGATTTAAAGTTGCTTGCAAACATATTCTTGATATTTTTCTATAAAATAACAACTTCTTAGTGAACCACAATCTACAGATGTGAGAATGTGATACAGTAATGTTTTCACTGACTCCTGCTTAACGCACTTTACAGAGCCCTGGTGGGAGAATCCATATCTCATTTTAGGCATCACCACTTCCGAAAAATAAGTTTGGTAGATGTTTGCCCATAATTAGGTGATGGGACCACATGTCCATTATGTCCAAAGGTTGGTTCTAACTCCAGCGTGGTACTTGTTTGATTAACCATAATTGCATTCTCCATGACCTGATGGCATTGAATTGATATATGCAAAATGTGTTAATTTTTGTATAAAGAATTATAATAGAATAGTAATAGAATAAGTGTATCAACCTGGTGCATATACAAAACCAGGATTACTGTAAGTGTTTGTTTTCCAGGCGGATGGAGATGTGATAGTGACATTGGATGCCAACTTTGGCCTTGTGAGGAAGCAAAGCTCAGGGACAAGTGCGGTTGAGCAATTACATGGAACCCGCATGTTTGTTAGTGAAAAGGATGTAGAGGAATACATGCTATCACATCTTGACAGCTCAAAGCCTCACAAGGTTAAATATAGTTGTAGAATACTCCGTGAAATATTAGATTTAAAAAAGACCATTATTCCTCCAATAAATCTCTGTTTTCCTTTAATCTTTAGGACTGCAGTAACTTCAAGGCTGGCAACGTGCTGAGGTCACCACAACAAGCTAAGAAACTTTATGTTACAGGAGTGTTTGGAGCTTCCTGTCGTCATGAAATGCCCCTAATGTTTATCAACATGAGCCGAGGAGAACGGCAAGTCTATGCCACAGTAGTGATAATTCTCCTGTTTTATTCTACCTATTCAAAAAAATTTTTGAATAAGTTGACCCTAGCATTAGCCATATTTTAATTTTATATGTCACCAAATATGAACCTCACGGAATGTGTATGGGGATTCCAAAATATTAATAAATTTGAACTTTACCACCATTCAATAATCTTCACTTATCTAAGAAAAAGGGTTTGGATCATTTTGAGTGCCCCTATTGAGTATGTAGGTATTGAATTTGATGCTGGAGATTATGTGTATATTTAGTTTTCACTTTTCCTTAGTGCAAGTGTCATCATTCACATTTTTGTATTGAAATAGATTAGCCTATCCCCTCTGTCATCAATGAGCTACTTCGAAGATGTGAGAACAAGAACATACATCTGCGAGTAGTCTATGACATTGCCTGTGTGGTTGCCTCACATTTGCATGTAAGGGTCACATATGTTTATTTACCTTTCTGTGTACTGTGATGAAATACAATCCTGTGAGCTCTGTGAAGAAGTATAATGAAAATAATCATTTTATTAGCGAAGTAGTAATGTCTATCTGTTCTCCAGACACTGTCTGTAGATGGAAAAGGGACTACATCATCAAGCTGGTTCGGTTCTACAAGTTTAAGTAAGAGTTCAATGTGTTTACATAAGACTATATGTGGTAATTACAGCCGTCTTTAAATGCCCTGCTAATGTCCTTCAGCATCGAAGCCTAGTTGTGATTAAAGTAACAGCATAGTTTTGAAAGAAACTGTCACAATAGTTTTTAAAGTTGTGGTGTGATTAGTAATCAATTACAACAAAGGCCTCCCTTATAATGTATTCCATGTTTATATAATGTTCTACTTGGTAGCTACTGAATTTTTGTGCTGTACTTTTTGTAATGTATAGATCCGTGACTCGTGAGTCTAACATGGAGGGTGAAACAGGGTAAGTAAGTAGTAATCTGTCTTACAGTTCTTTGATCAAGTGTGTAAATAAAACTTAATATTATTTGCTAAACATTGTAGAATTGAGGACTCTCTGTTGAACATGAAGAAAAAACACCATATTGGGAAAAGATGACAAAAATCTGATTCAGACTTCCAATCAACCCTTAAAGATGTTGACCGTGAGCTCAGAGGCAAACTGATCTGCAAGGCTAGAACTGAATCAAGGGAGAGGGCAGTCCTCCTCCATCTGAAAAGAAAATATCCAGGTAAAGTGCTTTGGCCAAGTAGAGACATTAAGACATTAATATCCTACTTTGAAAAGGACCATAATACAAACTTATAAATTAATTTCTCTTCGTGTGTTTCCCAAATTTGCTTCAGATGGGCAGGGTATTGCCATTAGACTGTCCAAGCAGGTGGCCAGCTCCAACAAGAGACTGAGACAGGCAATAAAAGAATACAACAGCATTCAGTGGCCTCCGCAGATGAGTGTCTTCCCTGCAACAATTGATTTTCAGGAAGCATGCGATCCCTCTTGGCATGTCTATTTCTGTTTTGATGACACTGTTAGTACAGTTACCTTACCCTAGTAACCACACAGGAGTAACTCTAGTAACCACAACCAACAAACGCTTTTTAACCACAACTAACTGCCAATCGTTTAAGAAACCAACTGAAAACAATAATTTGTTTTCTTCCAGATTGAAGATGATGATGTTTCGAGGAGTCTTAAAAGGAGAGCAATTAATGCCTTACATATGAAGGCTCGGGCAGCTGAGGAAAAGTGCATGATTTACCAGGAAATGAGAACTGTAACTGAACATCTCCATCAGCAGCATACTTTTCTGTGCACTGCCATCAAAGACACAGGGCAGCCTGGTGCAAAAGCTGCTATCATCCAACGCCTCCAACAGCTGGAAAGAAAACGTCATCAAGAGATTGTGATTTTTCACCCACATGTACCAGACATTGTTCCTGCAGACAGCCCCTACTTGTGTCAGGCCCTCCCCATGTCAAGCATACAGACACTGTTATACAATGAGGATGGTGATAACGATGACAATGAGGATGACGATGATAACTAGGATTGTAAGCACATGTATGATGGGACAGGGCCTGTATTTGCAAAGCTTCTTAGAGTAGAAAAAGTTCCAACTGGCTAAAATCCTCAGACTATATATTTAAACCTGTTTTTAGGCTGATATGCACAAGAACTTAATGAAAAAATTTAATTCATAGAAATTATTCTGATCTATGTTATGATTTGAGAGAATTGATTCTCAGCTCTCTCTCAGGCCGGTGATTTTCAGATTTGAGCCTCCTCAGTCTGTTTCAAGTTCCTGAACACGACCTGCATAATGGGAGTCCTCAGCTTGTGAGAGAGACAACCACTGACGGCTATGTTTTGGACTGAACCAGAATTTAGATGTTTAAATTTTAATAACTGTTGTAAGTACTAGAAATTTCCACCAATGAGCCTTTGATGGCGCATATGCATCTGTGAGTGTCAGTCATTCTGTTGCAGGTTGAAATGACAATAAAGCATTGAAACTTGAAACCTCTGAAGCAACTATTATTTTTTAACATTAAACAATGGTGTATTGAATCTACGATACAGTTTTCCCCCCAATGGGTTATTGCCATGTTTTTAGACATTGTCACACCCCTTACTCACAGCACACTTGATAAGTCTCAAGTGTATATTACATTTACTGTAGTTTTATCTATAGCTCTAGTGTTTAAGTGGTTGCTATTGACTACTTGTGCTAAAACCACGTGGCTTGCATGACACTGTAAAAAGTAATGAGTTGAGTTTACTTGGAAAACCTATGGAAAGTGATTACCTCAGAATTTTCAAGTAAATTCATTCATAATTTCTGAGTTGTAGACGCTACAACAACTTTGTAGAGTTAACTTATTTATATCCAAAAACTACAAGAAAACCTTAGTAATGGCAACTCAGTATAACAAGTTCAGTTCACTTAAATCTTTAAGTTAGGCTTAGTAAAGATAACTCAAATAAAACAGTTAATTTAATGTGATTGCTAGTTCACATTACTAGAAAAATGTGTGGAAAGTGATTACCTTAATTTTCTCAAGCAAGTTGTACTCAAAACACTAAGTTCTTAAAACAAACAGACAATAGATTGTTGGTACAACAACAGGGTCATTTATTTTTATAAAACAATATTTATTCAACTCCATACTTGAGGCATGACACAATTTCGACAAAAATGCACATACTGTACTCCGTTGCAAAACAGATCAGTCTCCCCTTTTCACAAATGTAACTTTTTTATAAAGAGGTATAATGCAAATTTGGAAACAAAAGTAGACTACTCAGAAAATAAACTGTACTTAATTAGTTTACAATGTCAAACAAAAAGATATCTTGTCTTACTTAAAAAAAAAAACACTTCACATTAATTAAATTGTCAAGTTTTCTAAAAGAAACAAAGTACATTTTCCAGTACACTTTAAAAAAGAAAGAAAAATCGCTGTCCCCTTTTCACAGAGGTAAAATTAAGTACTGAGGAACATTGGAGACTATACGTATTTTAGTAAAGAATGCGTTTTTGATCTCTTTATCAAACATCAAAAAACATCTAAAATGTTACTAAAACCAACCACTACACACTTAACATTAAGCATGTTTAACATTAACATTAAAGTGAAAGCTCCCTTACCAAAGCAAATTCTGTCATCATTTACTCTCCCTCTGATTGTTCCAAACCTGTATTAATTTCTTTGTTCTGATGAACATAGAAAGATATTTGGATGAATGTCAGTTACAAAACAAATCTCATCCCCCAATTACTGTCATAGTAGGGAAAATAAACACTATAGGAGTCAATGGGGGATGAGATCTGCTCAGTTTCTGACAATCTTCCAAATATATTATTTTGTGTTTAGCAGAACAAATTAATTTACATAGGTTTGGAACAGTCTGAGGGTGAGTAAATGATAACAGAATTTTAATATGTGGGTGAACTGTCCTTTCAAGTAAGTTTTCCAACAGGAAATAGAATACATTTTCAGTTGTGCTGTACCATTTTTGAAACTTAAAATGGTTAATCAAGAACAATGACAATGCTCTGTCATGGCACATTTACATTACTGCAATAGAAGAGTTTTGAGGGATTGTAATTTAGGCTTTAGAGACTTGTGCCCAAGTGACAAAAGCACCATCCATCCATCCATCCATCCATCCATTTTCTACCGCTTATCCGAACTACCTCGGGTCACGGGGAGCCTGCGCCTATCTCAGGAGTCATCGGGCATCAAGGCAGGATACACCCTGGATGGAGTGCCAACCCATCGCAGGGCACACACACTCACTCATTCACTCACGCACTCACACCCTACGGACAATTTTTCCAGAGATGCCAATCAACCTACCATGCATGTCTTTGGACCAGGGGAGGAAACCGGAGTACCCGGAGGAAACCCCCGAGGCACGGGGAGAACATGCAAACTCCACACACACAAGTCGGAAGCGGGAATCGAACCCCCAACTCTGGAGGTGTGAGGCGAACGTGCTAACCACTAAGCCACCGTGCCGACAAAAGCACCCTCTGGATGAAATCAAAAGTGTTCTTCAGTACTGGGGGATACTCTAAATTCAGAGCATAAATGAGCCCAAAGAGGATGCACATGGCTTGGGGAAGATTTCCCAGGTTATCCATTACAATTTTACCTTCCAAAATAAGGGCAATGGATGCGGCATCAAGGTGCAGTGAGTACGGTATGGATTCACAGTCCTCAGGGATCACTGTCAAAATGCCGATTGAAATGCTGGACAACCCTTCTTCATCATCACTGTCCTAAAAACACCATAACAAAAATAAAGTCAATTAACAATACACATTTCAAAATAACAAATCATTGCCTTTCGACATAAATTTGTTTTTTCCTTTTTGCCGTACATTTAATTACTTTCTTGCCTTCATTTGACTTCTTCCTTTCACATCAATTATGTCTTTATTCTTCTGTCTTAATTTCAAGCCTCATTCCATCTTTTCAAAGGTTCCCTTTTTTAATCGTTTTCCTTGTCTTCATGCCTTATCTACCTTGTTTTATTATTTATTAAGAAAACAGACAAAACTACTTACGAAACACGTATTGTAAAAATCAGTGGGGTCCTCTCCGAGGAGGAGTGGGAGGCCATGAAGAACAGCCATTCGCCTTCCATTGGTGTCAGATTTCTGGAAAATTATTCAAAGTAAAGTTTAATAGCACTAACACAACACCTGCAAAAACAAAGAACTGGGATATGTCTGTGGAGCTTACATTATTGTCAACCTGTTGTAGAATCTTCTTGAGTTTACAGCCAACGTCTCCCCCTTTGGCATTGAAGATTTCAAGGAAACGTTGAAGGAAACGGTCAAGTTCTTGAAAGAATTCACTTTGCAGGTTTTTGCCAGATATACGGCTAAACTCCGCAAGAACCTACAAATTTTTAATTAAGCAATCACTTTTAACCGAAATGTGCAAGTTTGGATTAAACATCATACTTAAATTAGGTAAAATTTATAAATATCGTTTTATTTTTTTCTGTGCATATAAAAAGTTAAAAACATGACATGAGCCCACAAGACAAGAATATTAACTGACCTGACTCTCCGTAAAGAGTGCTGGCCACCGCTCCACAGTGTCCTTTACAGCTGGTTCCCTCTCTATCAGTTCTTTTCGACGTAATGCGAAAGTAGAATTCATGTTCTGGGCTATCAGCATAGAATAAGGACGTCGTTTCTTCATTTCTTCGACTATCTCCTTCCTTTTGGACTCCATGCTAGTTTCATCTTCACCTTCAGGGAAATTAGGTAGAAAATTGATTTCATACCTTTTTGATTTTTTTATGCTTTTCTGAGGCTGTTGTCCTCTTCTTTTCCCTGCATTAATGGATACATCTAAACATCCAGCGCGTCGCAATTTTGAGCGGTAATTCCCCATTTTCCACCTAAGGCTATCATACCAGCCATTCCACCCCTTACAGGAGCCAGGCAGGGTAAGGCAGGGATGTTTTTTAATCAGAGCAGCAGCAACATCCTCACAATTTTCCTTATCTGGGTAGGCTTTGAAAATGTAAATAGTCTCCGAGAGCTTCTCAAGGATCTCATGCTTCAACTCTCCAGACACTTGTAGATATTTCTGATCTCGCATGTACTGTAGATTTCCCTGACGTAACCTGTATTCTATGTCAACAGGGAAAGTAGGGATCTCAAAAGGTTCTGGCCATGCACTTCGTTTAACCTGGCTTGAAGGATGATCAGAATCTGTAGAGAGGATTTCAGTATCAGCTGTGCTAGGTGTTGGTGTTGTCACAAGAGAGACAATCTTCAGTGTAGGCTTATCTGGCAAGTCAGCAATATCAGTGAGATTCACAAGGCAATTATTGAAGTCAGGATCCTCGAATTGAATTGAAAACTTCAACGGAAGTCCCAGCTTCTTTTCAAGTTGTTCCAATAGTGAGTCAATTGTCTGTGGTTTCACAGGAAGTGTGATTTTTCTAATGTCATTTTCATTAACAAACACTCTGAGTATCGTCCTTGTCTCCATATTGGGTCTCTCTACAGATAAAAGAAACAAGGTTAAAGAACTGAGTTTTTCAAAGTGACAGTTCACCCACAAAAAAAAGTTTTATTTACTCTCCTTGTGTCATTCAAAGCCCATTCTCTGAAAAATGTAGCGTTTTTTTTCTTAAATGTTTAGAATTTAAACAAAACAGTAAAATCGAGACAGTTTGCAAAATTTCTCAATTTACTTGTCATCCATTCAGCACATGATATAATGTTTTAATGTAACATAGGTCCTGCCCCTAAGTGTATAGGCTGGCAAAGGAAATGGGTCATTCAGATCTGATCTTTTGGTAACTGACAGCGAGCGCACATGGCTGCACAGTTCAAAAGCACGTAGGTGCTCAATGTACCAACATGTCACATCTCTACATACAAACAGAACATCACTGTTGATGACAAGAATTTTGAAAATCTGTCTGAAATCTGGTAGTCCTGAACAAGTACCAACAGATACAACCATATCTGGATTATACTGGATTCCATCAATGGTCACAGAGAATGCTGAGAGGACAGTGTTCTGTACTGCATATGTCTGTCTCAGGAATTCCTGAATATTCTCAGAGAAACTTGAAATCAAAGTACCCATCACCTTCTCCGTCTGGATGGATGGCTTGAAAAAGGAGGGGGAGTCAACATAGTAAGCCATCAGTCTTTGATGCCGGATAGCCAGAGTTTGTGTGACATTTTTGAAGTTTTTGGTGCTGCGAATTACCTGTTTGAAGAATTTATGTTTACCTTCAAAGCGCATTGTCCATACATCTCTAAGTGGTCCATAAATTCTTATGAGCTGTGGATAGTGCTCAATGTAGTGGTGCTTAGGGCGCAATGTGAAATGAGGAAACACTGTTAAAAGCAAATGTCTGTGTTCTGCGATCTTTGCATTAAGGAAATCAAGAGAATCCTCAGTGAACTTGAATGCCACTGACATTTCCAAAATATCTTTCAGAAGCAACAGAATTTCCCATGTTTTATCATTTTCAGGGATGTCAAAGCCAATCAGGAGGGGCAGAAGTCTAATTAGTGCCCAGTTTTCGTGGGCGTTACCACCAATGCTACCTCTAGAGGCAAATGTGGCTGGGATGACCTGAGGCTGATCAACTTTATCTGAGAATTTGTAAGGAAACTCCTTGATAGCATGATTCAGAGATTCAAGAGAGATTAATTTTCTCAAGACCAAATCATTAATGCACAAGGACATCTCAACGGGGATGATACCTTCCATAAGATCGTGCATTACGTCAGGTGGAAAACCACCAACTGTGTGAAAGTGTTCCAATCGTTCGCTTAAAACACAGCCATCTTTCACACCATAATGCTTTACCAAACGTGCATCATTCAACACTGCAGCCACTTGCCTGTCATGCTCCTGCTTGGATCTTGGTTCGAATGCTCCCAGATGGACACCCTTCTCTTGGATTTCACTTCTCTTGGCAAGGCAGAACCGACATGGATGCTCAACAGTAAAACTCTCCTGTAAACCAGCCAAAGAATGAGCACCTAGATTATCAGATGACACAAAAAGCACAGTTCCTTTCACACAGTCTCCTAACTGTTCAATGTACACACCATGCTTTTCAAGGGTGTCAAGGTCTTGAACAAGAGGGCGCAAGACATCTTTATAACCATGTTGTTTCAATGTACTAGCTCTGCATAAAATTGCTAACTGTATTGAATGAAGTGATGAACGATCCTTTGAGGGAATATTGGCTATAACCCAATACAGAGCAAACATTTTGTGTTTTTTTTCGTCAGGTCCCAAGGGGATTGGCAACCTCAAATTCGTCAACGTAAAGACCAAGGGCAATCCTTAATGTCTCGGTGTTGAAAAAGTAATTTTCTTGATAGTGAATTCCATCTCTGTAAGTGTTAAATGCATTAACTGAGCGGTCATTATAAAGGACCTTATTTAGAATATCAGTCCTGTTTAAAAGTTTTTGCAACATTTGCAGAACAGGTACATAAGAAAATGATTGGGAATCAAGACTGTACTCAATTGGTATGACAACCAGAAATTCACTCAGAAAATATGATGCTCTTCTGCTTGCTGTGGAAAGAGGCTTGCCAGCTTTGGTCAGTGTCAAAATTGGGTTATTGTCCTTTACAGCATTGACTATTTTTCTCACTAATGAATCACAGTCACGTACTCCATGTTTAAGGAGAATTTGCTGAATAGCATGATAAACTAGGGGCTCTGACAGCAGTAAAATTTGAGTAATTTGTTGCATTATTTCCTGTGTAGCTAAATCAGAAACATGTAAAATAGCCTGCATTTTGAGAAAGAGTGAGGCAAGATTATGCTCTAGTTGATGCTGCAAATCATCAAGATTTTCGTTCTCTGCATCATTTTCCTCAAAGCGTTCATCTACCAAATCAGGGCACAAAGGCTCTTCTGGTTGCACATTATCTACACTGGGCGTACCATGCAAAAGAATGTCAGACTTCAACTGCCTCTGATCAGGTGTTCTATGCTCTCTACATTTATGGACATTAAATGTAGAGTAGACATTGCTCTGAAAAGTGCAGTTTTTATAGGGACACTGCACCATTTCATGATTTTTGAGATGATGCCTTAAATGAGACACAAAAATTGTTTCTGTGCAGGGCTCCTCAAAACTGCACATTAGGCAGTGAAATATCAAAGGGGTATCATCACATGGACGTGCTTGGCTACCATACACCTGATGTGAATGATTTTTCGTTAAATGCACCATCAGTGAATTAAATGATTTAAATGAGCATAGACAATCTGTGTGGAGACATGGAATTGGAGTAGTTCTAGTGTAGCCTCCATGTTTTAATCTGTAATGTTTCAACAGCTGAGCCCTCTTTTCACAAGAAAACAAGCAGAATTTACACTTCCACTCCATGAGTTTTAGTCTTCCGAAGTAATGCGTAATTTAATGGCTTATTAATGGAAAAATCGTAAATCGTGAATCACACTGGTCTTTTACACGTGAACGACACGTGCACGACACGTGTAAAGTAAGCTTTGCGGTTTTTACATAATAATAATGGTGAAACACAAACTAACGACAGAAAAAAATAGCTTACAAACTGTACTGAAATTTTTTTTTTGGTAATAAAATCGACGTTTTAAACCAGCTAGTTAGGCACTGGTCATAAATGGCGGTAAGAGAGTAACCTTGCCTGAAAGAAAACGACTGAAATTAACGTTAGATTTCTTGTTCATATATCCGTGTAATAAACGTGACTTAATACAATGGCGACTGCACACACGATTAAAATATTAGATTTATAAGTAGGTCAAAAGCTTACCTATTTGTTCTGACGGATCCAAAACACGATGTGAAGTTCTTCGTCTCTGTCTTCTGCTATTGGCTAACTGTGCTGCGGAGAATGCACTTTCGCTATTGCGCATGCGCACACGAATAGACTCCGCCAACACAAAAATTTGTTTAGGTCAATTATAAAACTATACAACACATATTATAATTGCAGAAACACCATAAACAATTTGAAATAGAACTTTGATGTAATAAAGGATTGATTGATTACGATGGGCTTAAAAAGGATATCATTTGGTTGTTAAGATTTTTGGTTTGTTAAGCATTGTTTTCACTATTAAATGTATTACTTTTGTGTGTGCATGTGTGTGTGCGTGCGTGTGTGCGTGTGTGTGGAGAGAGAGAGAGAAATTAATCAAGTGTATTTAATATAAACTTTGTCACCATGATATTTGCAAAAGTGATGCCTTTAGTACAACACACTCGATGCTCTAAGGTATAGTGTACTTAAGTTGTTTAGTTTAACTATTGCATTCACCTAAAAGTTCACACAACACAGCATAATCAAGTAAAACCAACAAATTTGTCAAAATCAGTTAAGGAAACTAGGCTTCCTGAGTAGATTCAGTTATTACTTTTTACAGTGTACTTCTGCTCAGAAGTGTATTCTATCTGTGACATGGGAGCAGTCCGTAATAAAGATTGAGGTAATGACCTTTGTATGGTTTCCAACAATCCCACAGATCGTCAGTTTTGTACCTCAGTTTTATTTAATGTTTTGGCCCTTTATCACAAGACACCCACAGCCAAGGGAGACCCACCACAGGCTGATCAAACCTGGGTCTGTGCCGCAGTGCTATATGGTCATTTGTTAGCCCATAATGTGTCCATTTCCTTCAACCACTGCCAGAAGCTTCTTCTTTCAGCAACATTGACCAATTCTTGATTATCCCGCTGGACCTGTCCTGTGATCCCCACCTCCTGTATCAATTAGCACGTTCAGATTAATGACTGCAGCTTCATCAACACTTACCTTGTTGGTAGTTTGTGGCAACACATCTAGGCGGTTCTAGCCCCACTGGCACCGTTAATGCATGCTCAGTGTCCTCTGAACCGTATAAAATTTGTATAATTCATATTCAACATTTCTCCAAAGAAAAACATCATCTTGATAACTCAACAATTCAATGTGTTCTTTTTAAAGTTTTCACTTCAACAATATCTGAGAAATAAGTATTTGGAAGCAGAAGGTTATGGAAGAGCATTGTGTGATGGGTTGGGTTTGTGGGTGCTACTCCTGTTTCAGCTAAAATATCTTAAATAAACCAACATATCGTGTACTTTACAACTTGGGACACTCTTAAGTATGGTTAAAATGAATTACAATTTTAATAACTGTATATTGATCTCTCTATAACAAATGGTCCCATGTCTGTAGCCCCTTTTGTTGCCTAATAATAAGCCTTCTAACATGCACCAAGGTGATGTTTCAAAGGTGAGTATTTGTATGCCGATACAGCATTGAGCAAGACCACAAGTTTTCCACTGAGAAGGGGGAAACTTGATATAACTGGCGGACGAGAGAAGAATAAAATAAGGTGATATTATAACTAAAATCTGATTGGTCAAAAATCAGGAAAACCTCTTGCACACATGGCTTATATGCATAGGCTATATATTTATTTAATGCTGCTGTGATGGGTTTAAAAATACCAATAATGAATAAGACCAATATGGGTTGTAGTGTCCTCTTGTAGTGTAGGCTCCCTGATAGCACACATACATCTGGCTTACTTCTTATTGACGTCTGCATTTACATCTGCAAGACATCTGCAATACATAGTTTGCTCATCTGCAATACGTCTCGGAGATGTCTGCAGTCAGACATGATACAGACATCTAGATGTCTGTAAGATGTTTATGATTTAGAATGGCTGTAAAGCTGGTCTTTTTAAGATGTTTAGCAGATGTTTAGCAGCTCTGTTGCATCCTCTGTAGCGTATTTATTTTCTCTGTTTAAAGATCTCTCTGTTTGAGGTCTAATAAAAAGGGCGAACTGGCTTAGTGTCTTCTTTAATATTTCCCTTGAAATTGAAACTGAATGCTTCAGTGATATGTGCAAAATGTAAGGCCTACGTAGCATATTCCCATTTTCATGTTTCCTCTTGTTCAGGCTTAACCATACAGACAGGCAGTGTGCAAACTATACCGCGGGTGTGTGATTATGAAAATTCTTATTTATATTGGGTGGGTTGAAGATGAGTAAAATTGAGTGATTAAGGAAAATTCTGTGTGCATTTACACTAGGCACAGCAGCATAACTTGATTATTTTATCTCCAGGAACGACAGGACTGATCATGCTGAGAGATCATGATGCTGAGAGCACAGATGCTGAAACTGTCTCAGAGAGTGATTCGTTCATTTTGTGCTGACCACTCAAACGAAGCCCCATAGATAATCTGCTGTTTGCACCACAAAGTGAAATGATTAGATCACCTCTCAAGTCTCGGGTCTGACTATTCGGAATGTTTGTTCTTTAGTCACGTGACATCTGTATTGGATACAGAAATTAGTACATAATTTCCATACTTCCTTATAAACAAATGTAGCCAGTTTTTTAAATCATGATGGGGTGTTCTAAAATTGTAGCTTTTTTATATCTTCATTTATATATATATGAAGAGTTTGGTTCCAAAATGACATAAATCAGTTTTATAAAATACTAATATCATGTTTTTTATAGTGGTGGGCCGTTAACGGCGTTAACGTGAGACTCTTATCGCGCGATAAAAAAAATGTCGCTTTTAATCTATTCTAAAAGTTGGGTTGGGAGCTGGGTCTATACTACGCAAGCTATGATGACTATCACCTTGATATTTCAGCGCGGATGTACCTAGCTTGTGCATTGCGGAATTGGTTTAAAAAAATAAACTTTCTCTCAACAGGTAGTGGTCTAGCTTTAGTTGAAACCAGTAAATTTGTATTGGCACTGTGAGAATCTGGATTTCGTCCTGTCCTCCACAAATATTGCATCTGTGTTTAATACAAAGTTCATACATCATATGTATTCAGTCGTATTCATTCCTATTAGTATTAGCTTCTATTCACATAAGATGTGCCTTACTTTCTTGTTGTTTAACCTCGTTCAAAGTTGTATCGTATCTTATGCTGTCTTATGTTGATATAAGTATCTGTTGTCTCTCAAGGTTCCTAATGATGTCTAGGGACAATTGTTTTGATATTGTAATATTAAATATGTGATCATATCTGATTGTTCAGGAGGAATAAGACTAAACAGAAAGTCTAGTGATTTTTCACTCTGGTGGTTTTATATGACACCTCCTGTTCCAAGTTTATAAATATTAGTCCTTAAAACAATAAACATTGGACTCTGATTGAACAAGCACCTGGTGTCTGTGTCAAACTTTGTCTCCAGATCTGCAAACTCTGTGTGTTCTGTCGACTAGACTCTTCAACCGTAGAATATTGTTTAGACAAGGGGACGTAAAAAGTTTACATTCTTACAGGCACCTAATGTATTATGGCTCTTGTATGACATATCGCTTGTTGCTCCCTAACTCTTTGTAAGTCGCTTTGGATAAAAGCGTCTGCTAAATGACTAAATGTAAATGTACTGTAGGAGCTCTTCCAGTCTCAAGTACCACCTAAACGCAAAGCATCTCTTAGCTAATGCGGAAGTAAACACAAGTACATCTTTATGAACATAATTTATTTTCATCACCAATTATCATAGTAGAACAGCTTTCTCAAGCAGTTTGTGATGCATTTTGGAAACAGAAGATGAGCCCCTGGTCTAATGCGCCACCTGGCTTGAGACACCCGTTCTCAAAGACTTACTTTTAGTCATTATTTGGGTAGCACACATATTCTGAATGGCTTCGGCAGAATTCAAATGAGCCATTTTAATCTAGATTAATCTAGATTAATTCCAAGATTAATCTAGATTAATCTAGATTAAAAATATATATATATATGCCCACCACTAGTTTTTTATTATGTTATCATGTTTTACTGTCTTAGTTAGCTGTCTTTTTTGAGTAATTATGTCTTATATCAAAACAAACCTACTGCAGTTTCATTGATACATTTTAAAAACGGAGTTATCTCATTTTGGAACCAAACTCTTCATATATATCATATATTTAAAAATACCAAAATTTGCACAAGGATCACTTCTGCTCTGAGATGAAACATATTTTCAAAATACCTTGCCAAAACATGCCAGTGACAGCAGGACTGTAAGAAAATGAAAGTTAGTTGAAGCATCTAATTATAACATGAAGTCGTACTGTGAGTTAAGTACAATAGAACTTTATTGGTCCCCACATGGCCCTGTTTAAAGAGGCACCCAACAATAATGAAAATATCAAGAACATCACAATTTTCTTCTTACAAGTGAAATGTTATCGCGTCAATAAATTTAGAGCAAGGTTCAAATAAAGTATATTTTAATAAAAAAGATGAAAAGTCACTTATTACATTTTAATACATTTAAATACAGACACACACACATGTCTTAAGTGTGTGTAGGAATGGGGTCGTCAACACGGTAAAAAACAACTCAAACAAAGTTAAGAAACTTCTTGTAATGCAGTAATTAACACGTTTCCTAAAATTGATGCAGTGCTTCATGGTTTTTCCATGGTGTTTTGACACTGGCAGTGAAGGCACATTTTTTTTTTTTAAACCACATGCAGTGTGTGACCATGATTGGAACACTATGCACTGTGACCATGAACGCCATTTTTCTTTAGCATTCTTCTTGCTGTCATCGAAATGGATGCGGCAGACACAGCACAAATTGCCTCTATCTACCAAGGAAAAACGTGAATATTTTGGAAGATCAGTTTAAAACTCATCACCATATTCAAAGCAACATCTCAAAACAGCTATTTTATTTGTAAGCATTGCCAAGTGAATATGTCGGTATTGCACATCAATTCACCAGTGCTGACACTCAATCATAAGATACAAAAAAATCAACAAAGAAGACTAACATTTTTAGAAAGCAGCTTTAGTGTAACCTTGACAGAAATGGATGTAAATTAGAAGGATAAAAGAGTAACTCAATTTTAATTTTAGAAATCAATTGTTGGTATGCTCAACTCCTACCTTTTTGTTTGGATTTTAAAGAGATGTACTTGACAACACCCTTTGCACTCTCAAGTTTTTTTTATACTTTAAGGTACCAAATGTGTACACAGAGCTTGGAAAAAGGTTGTTTATGTTTTCTGCACGTTCTGCCTGGAATCTGCCCCTTTGTCACTGTATATTGTTTTTTTTTTCACTTTTAAAATGTTGTAGCTTATGCTTCTGTTCCCATATCTGTTCTTATTGTAGGACGATCTTGTTTGTATTCATGACAAAATTGATCTCAAAGCTCATGTCTAGACCACACTCTTTTTAATATCACTAACAGAGACCCATCAATTCCCACCATGAGCAAGCACTAGGCGACAGAGGCAAGGAAATCTTCCTTTTAAAAGGCAGAAACCTTGAGCAGAACCATGGCTCAGCTCATGAACAGCTATCTGCCTTAACTGGTTGGGGTGAAGGGACAGATAGAGATGCAATGGCCCAGCAATATACAAAAACTCACATGTATTATTTTATTATTCTTTAGTAAAAAAAAATCCCCCACTTTGCATAGAGCCAAATGGTCTGCCGAAACACAAGTGGAGAAACACAACTACTGTTTATATCACTTACTTATTTCAAATGAAATCTCTTCAGCAGCTTTCAAAATGACATCCAATTGGTTCCTTCCATAAAAGGATGGCTTCTTGAGGGTAAGGCTGTTGGGCAGTCCAGCAACGTTTATGGTCATCCCCTGATTCACCAGGGACTGGTAGGGGAGCCTTCCAGTACCGCCGGCCTCCTCTAAAAGTCATGGGCAAACACATGCATGCACACGTTACACAATATAACACAGTTGGACAACTGTTACTCTCCTCTCCTGGTGATACATAGTGTACAGGCAGCAAACAGTCATTTTGGTGAGGTCTCATAATATTTTGGTTGATAGGCACATTAGATAAATCATTTACTGATTTGATAATAATGCTATGGATTTATGAAAGTATATAAAGTTCTCAAGATAAACATTTTATTTACATCAGTCTTAAAAAGTGTTTGAATATATGCTTACTATATTTTTCGTTGAACAGATCCTGCACTTTTCTCAACAGCACATTGACTTGATCTTTGGTACTGGGTGTTGCGGCAGAGGAGCTTGCTACAAATGATATAACAGACAACAATTAATTTCATAAAACTTCTGTGGATTTTCATATAAACAATATTACCTTTAAAATGCATTGCAAAGTTGTTCACTGTGTCCGTAGAGTCAAGGAAATTAGAGGCTCCTTTGCTGCTCAGTTCATACACTTCAAAACTGGACTTTTCGCGGTCAAACGACAAGATGGCTGTTTCCACACCCAAATCCTCAGGCTTGGACAGCTTAACAATATTTAGAACCACAAATTATGATTATACACAAAATAGTCAAAATCTTATTTAAAAAATCCAACACACACTGAAGAAACAACTCTTATCAGCGCTAGGCAATATATATAAAAAGTTTTGCGAGAGGTGGCGAATAAGGGCTCAGGGACATTAGCTGTGTTTACATGGAACATCCAACTAATAATTTGTATAGTGCTTCTACTGACTTCCTTAATCTGAAATGACAGTTTCAGAATGACAAACCAGTAGGAATTTAGTTTGAGGGGGTGGGTGAGTGACAAGCTCATCAATGTCAGAATATTTGATGCTGATAGCCTTGTAAACAAAACTCAGCAGAAATATTTATTTGGGATAAATTCATTTAAAATTACGAAAAAACAATCCAATTGTCTGTCATGATGTTCTGCTCATATCACAATAGCAGCCTATCATCCTTGCATCTAATACTATAATAATACACCTAATGCCTAATAAAATATGCTTCTTTCCAAACCTCTAACTTCAGCTTCTTCAGATGCATTTTAATTCTGAGATCCCTCATCTCAGTACTAAGGTCCTCTGCCTGGCCTGGTCCTCTGCCAGGGTTGGGGTGGCAACGTTCACACTTACACAAATAAACTGCACCAAATGAAAAATCGCACCAGAGTTAGTTGTAATCGAACCAAACATGGCATATGTGAGCACACCATAAAATAATCCTTTAATTGTCTCACACCTTTGTTTCTGAGAATGTCCCTACAAAAAGGATTGAATGCTGACAGCTCTCGGATGTGAACTCTGGCCTTCGATGGCAGGGTTTCAGACGAAGCTTTAAACAACCTTTTGTAATTACCGATCCAGTTCTAAAAGAGAAAAACAGAAAATAACTAAAGAGTATTACACCACTTAAACTGAATGTTAACAAAACTAAAGTAAACCTTACTTCTATGACACTGGTGTCCAAACCAGAAGCTGATGCAGCTCTTGGTATTAAGGCTGAGCCAACATTTGCCATTCCCTCTTTAAAAAAGGATTTTAAGGTTTCCCTTTGTTCGGCATTAATGTGCATTCTCTCTTGTTGAATAACGACAAATAAAGAAAAAATTGTCAGTAATAAACCAGTAATAAAAAAAATGAGGGTAAGTGTGGATTTGCAGATCATGCCAATCGTTCTCAGACAGTTGCCTAATGCTTATAGATTCGCAACAGAAAGACTTACCTCTCTGGGCCATCTTCAACCTAAAACATAAACAGAGAGAAACTTTCACAAGAAAGATTTGTGAATGGGTCATATCTCTGAACAGCTTGGCCAGAAAACCTAATTTTGGATAGTTCAACATAGACAAGGAGCATGTGTAGTAAAAAAAAAACTTACCACAGAATTCCTTGCCAGAAACCTGCTGAAAATGAATGCTGTAAAGGTAGAAAGAAAAGTTAAGAGATATTATATATTAACCTTACACAGGCAGGTAGATAAGTAGACAGACTTTGGGTTTTATTTTTCCAATTTCAATGTTGAGGACAGCAATAAATGTTTAAGGTTTTGAGGGATATGTATTGGGTGCCTCTGATTGACAGGTAGACATACCAAACAGCCAGAAAAAAAGGGTTTTGGAATATTTCATTCAATACGAGTATGATATAGCTTCAATATATGCGATAAGCCCTACTGTCTTACAGTATGGTCTGTCAGCAGTAGTGTCCTTGTGCTCAAGAAGAGAGCACTCTCCACTTAACCCGGACATTCAACTAATAAAACTTCACATGTTAAAACATGCGTACGTTAATTAGTGAAGTTTATGCTAACGTAAAGCATGTAGCTAGTATAACCTGGGCTACTAAGAAATTTATATTGTTATGTCATGTCAACACTCATGTCACGCAAATTAAAACACATTTTCTGCATTTGTTTCACTTTTTGACAAATAAGTTACAGTTTGAGTGCCCAGTCTATCATTTAAATGGTCTTACCTGAAAGTGAGTGAAATATGATGCGGGAGTGAAAATATCAAGCGGGAAAAAGCGTAACGTCACCACGTTATCGAGTAGACATTCGATTACCGATGAGCTGGATTCCTCTGGGACTGGATCGGGAGTCTTCTCTTGTATTTTAAACGGTGGTAAGCCATTTGGATGTATGATGACAGTCTTCTGAGCCTACCAGTAGGCGCAGCAGGCCCCATCTGGCCCATATGAATCAGCTGATATCCACTGACAACGCCCATTCAATCGACTGATAACATTCGAAGCACACTACGGCGTTATTTTGGATCAATAACAAGATTGTAGAATCTATCAGATCGGTCAGAGAGTTACCTGTCTGAAGCTGAGATGCTGGATACACATGAGCCCTGAGACCCTGCAGAGGACAAGCAGGTTAAGAAGATGAAAAGATGAATGTCTTGTCTGAAGTGACACAGGCCACCTGCTGCTGGATTGATTAAGGTCTTGTGGATTATAAATAATTACTATTACATTTTTTTATTGTGTGGGGTAACAAATGATGTCTTATTTAAAAATCTGAAGGAATTTTATTGCCAGGTATGTTTCCACAGGCGAGGGATTTGTTATGGTGTCACAAGCTACAGCACATAAGAATGACAGTGACAGACGAGACTCATAATAAAATAATACAACATAGGAAAGTAAACAGGAAGATACAGAAAATGCTTTAAGGAGAAATTATTTAAAAATAGATACACGATATACAAAATATACAATATATGGTATTTGTATGTACAGGTATGTTATGTACTAAATGTGAGGATATGTAATTATGTTAATTATGTTGAAAAAATAATATATAAAGTGTTTGTTGCTGCGTTAACGATTCGTGAGATGGATTGCTTGAGGGAAAAACTGTTTTTGTGCCTGACCGTTCTGGTTCTCATTAGCGCCGACCAGACGACAACTGTTGAAAGATGAAGTGTGCTGGGTGAGAGGTGTCCAGGATGATTTTTCCAGCCCCTTTGCTCACTCTGAATGAGTGCAGATCCCTGAGGAGGCCGATGATTCGTTCTGCAGTCCGCTGTAGTCTCCTGAGGTCTGATTTGGTAGCAGAGCTGAACTGAACTAAATCTTGATGGTCATTAAAATGAAATTCATCAATAGGTTTGGTTGGCACAGCTTGGAATGCCCACAAAAACGTCATATCCATTTGTGCCGTTGGTAAAAAACTATCAATGGGCGAGACCTCGGCACAGGTGCATGATCTTTGTAATGTTTACGGCTGAATTTTACTTGGTGCAGTGTCGAAAAGTGGCCATGTGATGTTCTGAATCTCGAATAAGTTTAAAAACCCTGATCTGAAGTTGTATATACTGTAAAAAAGAGATCGGTGTAGTCCCGTACACCTGCACCGCAACCTTTCTAAAACGCTTAACATGGGGAAAAAATAACCCTTGACCTCCCCATTGACCATCTAAGTAACATATTTACAACAAAGTCTCATGCTGCTAATATAAGATCACTGTAGTTATTCGATATAACTATTCAGCAAACTCTTAGAATCAGTTATTGTCAGGTATGTCTTGCATTTACAAATTAAATGGCATTATTGTTGTTCACAAACTGTATTGTTCTTCGCAAAACTTGATAAAACATGTTTTACTGCTTTAACTAAATTTATTTTATTTAAATTGAATTTAATAAGTTAAAGAAAAATAATATCAAATGTTGCCGTGATTTGTTGATCATTTCATTTTTTACAGGGTATCCACAGAGACCATATTTTAACCATACACAAACATTTGTTTTTATTGTTGTTGGGTTTTCTGTACCACACTGGATGGTGCAACCGTGAAGCCCAGGGCCTCCTCTGGCTCATGGAAGTTAAGGGCCGCTGGGCACTGGCCCGGTCAGTTATCGCTCCCTGAGTAAGAGCTGTGTGTATCAAAGTTTTCACAGGATGGATATCAGCAAGAATTAGATAAAAAATCGGTTTATTCATGTCACAATGACTGAATTTATGAAACATACTTGGACGGGCATCAGAATAACTTACTTTTGCTTTTAATAGTATTATTTGCCGTACTTCAGCAAATATATTGTCAAATTAAATCTCACTTGAAAAGCAGGATGATATGAAAATAGGGATGACAAAAAAGGCTATCAAATGATGGAGTATGCAAATAGTCAGAAACTAAGAGATTACACAGCCTGAGGTGACAAGAATTTCTTTTGATTTAGGCTGTCTTCAATCTTAAATGAGTGATTGATTCAACGTATTCTGTTTTTTATGTTTCAAAGTTATAAAGGAGCGATTTCGTGGAATGACTCAGATGAGATCGGTCGTCAGTCACAGGGACGGAAAGTGACTGAATGGCGCGTGTGCTTCAATATGGCCAAGATAACTCCTTTAAATGAGACTTCACGAGACCCCCAATAATGTTTTAATCATTCAAGTGATTTTACAGGTGTCTGTTAAACACACAGAAGACGCGCGAAAGCTTTTCACAAAATATTCAACCAAAAATATAAAGGAAATCCTACTCGGCTTTATCCAGTAGCTGACGCTACTCGCAGATTTGACCATAAAATGCCAAATTTAACGTGTAATCGCCGTGTTTTTTTAACTTTAAGATACAGCTTTTGACCTCTGTTTTGTCTTCATATTGTTTCCATCGCACAAACGGGGTTTAGGAGTCCGGTTCTGTTGTAAATGTTCGAGAAGAAAACACACGAGTCGACGGCTCGGGCAGGAACATAGACACGGAACTGGCCGGTTGAGTCTGAACGGTTCTCATGTGTTGTATAAGAACTCAGCTCAACTCTTTCGCGCCTCATTCCATGATCTACTAGAGACCGTGTTACAGACAGTACTGATACGAATATAGAAATGGCAGAAACCGCTCCAGCTGCTGCCGCCGCCCCGCCGGCCAAAGTGCCCAAGAAGAAATCTGCTCTTAAAGCTAAGAAAACTGGCCCAAGCGTGGGCGAACTCATCGTCAAAGCTGTGTCGGCTTCCAAGGAGAGGAGCGGCGTGTCTCTCGCCGCCCTGAAGAAAGCTCTCGCTGCCGGCGGCTACGACGTGGAGAAGAACAACTCCCGCGTCAAGATCGCTATCAAGAGTCTGGTGACTAAAGGCACTCTTGTCCAGACCAAAGGAACCGGGGCTTCAGGATCTTTCAAACTCAACAAAAAACAAGTCGAGACAAAGAAGCCAGCGAAGAAAGCCGCTCCTAAAGCAAAGAAGCCCGCAGCCAAGAAGCCTGCTGCTGCTGCCAAGAAGCCGAAGACTGCTGCGCCAAAGAAGACCGCCGCAAAGAAATCTCCAAAGAAGGCAAAGAAACCTGCCGCCACCACCGCTAAAAAGGCAACGAAGAGCCCCAAGAAGGCGAAGAAGCCAGCGGCCCCCAAGAAAGCAGCCAAGAGTCCGAAGAAAGCAGCTAAAAGCCCCAAAAAGGTCAAGGCTGCCAAACCCAAGACGACAAAGCCCAAAGCAGTTAAGCCCAAGCGGGCCGCCCCGAAAAAGAGGTAAATTCCTTCTCCAGACTTCCCATTAAAAAAGGCTCTTTTAAGAGCCACCCACCAGCCCACTGAAGAGCAGTGTTTCAGAGATAATGTTTATATCATCATGGTTGTGTTCTTAACAAATAAATACGCTGAGAAATCTGGTTCAAATTAAGGACATAAGTTATTATCGTCAGTATTGTTTAATTCATTATCAGCGAAACAACTTACGCTGTGTTGTCAGCATGAATGTTTGCTTTTGTTCACACTATGGTTTTCCGAAAGACGTGCTTCAAAAACCCGCATATATGAGATTTAAAGTAAACTTCTGCGCTATAAAGTGGCGATGGGTCATTGCGACTCAAAAACTAAAACAATGCGGGGAGAGGGGAAGAAATGGGCGGGCTTTGGCGTTTGGAGGGAAGTTCTGTGATTGGTTTAAACTTTTCTCAGACGCCAACCAATAGGCGAACGAAAGGCACGTATAAATCCTGGAAGCCACAGCTTGCACAGCATATTTCATTCTTATTCTACAATATTGAGCAGTTTCATTCTACTTAACAATGAGCGGAAGAGGTAAAACCGGCGGCAAATCAAGAGCGAAGGCCAAGACTCGGTCATCCAGAGCGGGTCTTCAGTTTCCTGTTGGCCGTGTTCACAGGCTACTTCGCAAGGGTAATTACGCTCAGCGCGTCGGTGCCGGAGCTCCAGTGTACCTCGCCGCTGTTCTCGAGTATCTCACCGCTGAGATCCTGGAATTGGCTGGAAACGCCGCTCGGGACAACAAGAAGAGTCGAATCATTCCCCGCCATCTGCAGCTGGCCGTGCGTAACGACGAGGAGTTGAACAGACTGCTCGGCCGCGTCACCATCGCTCAGGGCGGTGTGTTGCCCAACATCCAGGCGGTTTTACTGCCTAAGAAGACCGACAAACCCGCTAAGGCAAAGTAAACGACTTTTCTCGAATCATTGCAAAAGGCTCTTTTAAGAGCCACCCACTTGAACCAGAAGAGAGCAATTTAATTATTTAAACGACTGATGCAGTTTAACTCAATCTGTAAACCTATTGAAGAAACACATTCTGTCTTTGAGTAACGGTACCATGAACGTTCACGATTTTGAGTTTGCCCCCACACGTGTACGGGGGCTTTAGAATGAATGAAATGTTATTCATTTGGTCATTGTTGAGCTATAATCGATCGTAAGGTAAATGATTACATCGGTGTGGCAGATGAGTGTCAATGACACCGATTTCGATATCTGTATGTAATATTTATTTTTTGTATTTTAGTTACCCTTACATTTCATTCACGCAAGGACGCAAATGAACAAGAGCCAATGTGACCCTGGATATTCTAACAACTCATGCATCAACAGAAACCTTAAATTTATAGATTATGTAAAAATCTCATTTTCTATAATTTGACCCATAAAACTGGTTTTGTTATCCAGGGTCACAAATGTGTTTCCCCGTATTTCCAATAAACATCATGGGTCCATTTCAAGTAAAAAAATACTTCCGTGAGGCGCTTTAATGTGGCAATCTAAACAAAGAGTTTCGAGCGGGAACCGCAAGCTGCTGGATTTGTTTGAAAAACGGGAAACTCACGGCCATTGGCCAGTTGCGGACGTAGGCGTCACACCTTATCCAATCACGTGCCAGTTCTCTGTTGACACCCTCTGAGCTCTACTGCGACCAGCCTATATAAACTGCCAGCAGAGGGAGGTTATACATTCGCTTCTGCGTTTAACGTCGAAAAGCTGAAACTCCAGTTATGGCAAGAACTAAGCAGACCGCTCGTAAGTCCACCGGTGGCAAAGCGCCAAGGAAGCAGCTCGCCACTAAAGCAGCCCGTAAGAGCGCTCCAGCCACCGGCGGCGTGAAGAAACCTCATCGTTACAGGCCCGGTACCGTGGCGCTGAGAGAAATCCGCCGCTACCAGAAGTCCACCGAGCTGCTGATCCGTAAACTGCCTTTCCAGCGTCTGGTGAGAGAAATCGCTCAGGACTTCAAGACTGATCTGCGCTTCCAGAGCTCCGCCGTCATGGCCCTGCAGGAGGCAAGCGAGGCGTATTTGGTCGGCCTCTTTGAGGACACAAATCTGTGCGCTATACACGCCAAGAGAGTCACCATCATGCCCAAAGATATCCAGCTGGCACGCCGCATTCGTGGGGAACGCGCTTAAACTCCTGCCTACCTCACTGACATCAACCCCAAAGGCTCTTTTAAGAGCCACTTCAATTACACTGATCGAGACATTTTCCCTTGTAGTCGTTTCCTGTAGTAATTTTTAATTTCTATCTATCTATATATACAAATCCAGACTGTCGTTTCTTTAAACGAGTGGTGTTCTAAACATCCTTAAACCATGGCATCAAGTTTTTGTTAACGTAAAATACACGTTTAAATAATCTCGAGCAAAGCGTCCACTATAACCTTTATCTGGTGGTTTACCGCCAGTTTAACTTCGTTAACATTTGTGTGTGTGTGTAGCACTCTTTTCTTTCTTTTGTTTAATGGCGGATGACAAACCAGCTTTTGGTGCATATCCGCCACCTACTGGGATGGAGTGTGAAGTGCAAGGAGGAGAAAGTGGACAATACTACAGATTTAATAATCTTAAAAAAATTTTTACAACCTTTGATGCTGTGTAACAAACGTCACTCTCTCAGAAACCTTAATAAAATGGGTTATATTTTAGATTATTTATTTGCACTCTGAAATAATTCTTTAATTGTTAGTTTGACTTTCAATTCTTTCAATTCTTTGAGTTCTTTGAGCTCTCTCACTTCTATATGCCTCACAATGTATTAACACATGCTCACACCCGATTGTCTCTCTTTTCCCTATCATGTGCACATGTTGGTTTAGTCTGGTGTGCCTAATACATAGATATAATAGGGTCATCTCTTCTAGTTCCATATTTACTCCTTCACTCCTTACCTTGTCTTGGATACTAAAGAGGCGTCTTCCCTTTATCTCCTTATTCTATTTCTCTTGCCGTATTTTTAAAACAGCATTACTTTGCTATACACTTCGCTCACTAACGGTATCTTGATATCAACTTCATTCTTTTTCAATCCTCCCTATATATAGCTGCTGCTGTATTTCCTGCTTCTGGATATTTGGACCCGTCTGTATATATCTGGACACTATCATTATACTTCTGGTTCAAAAAATTATTCACGGCTTCTTACGAAGGCAAACACCTGTTCTTATCATTCTTTATGCGTTCCACAAAAATCCACACAAGGCATTCTGTATAACCAAGGGGGTATTAATGACGTGACTACCATATTTCTCATGACAATACCATCTATACCTATATCCTTTGCATCTTTATCACCATTCCAACCTAAACTATTAAAACTAGTTTACCCGTGCTCCCAACATTCTCTTAACACTTCCTCAACTGGATGAGAATCTATTTGTCCACTTAAAGAGCACCAGTAATGCATTTTCAGGTTCTAAATGACTTTTCTAACATTTCAACCGGCAAGGCTGAAGTTGGAGACGTTTTAAATGCTTCACATGCTATTCTCAGTGCCTGAGATTGTGCTCCATTTCTCTACTATTTTCTTGATGTGAGATGCAAACGTTAGTCTTGGATCCAACCAGACCCCTAAAAGCCTAACTTTTGAGACCTTCTCTAATACCTTGTCATATAGTTTGAGTTCAATACTTGGTAAAGAATGCTCTCCTTTTCTATTGTATAGTTTACACTTATCTCCCATAAATGTCACACCTTAGTTGATAAAAGTTATCACTCCACCTCCATTTCCTTTACCTCTATCCTTACACACTTTAAGGATGATTCTTCATTACATGTCTGCCTGTTGTTAATTCGCTCAATAAGTTTCTCATTGACCTGATCTACTGTCATTCCCTCAATTTTTAGATATTTATCTGCTGCTCTTATTATAATCTTAATTCTTTCCGTCCTACTATCTGTCGGAGCCAAACAATTCACTACCTCTGCAATGAAAGTGACAAATGCCAGTTTGTCTGAAATGATTTCACATTCCTTCGGTTTGCTTCTTTCATATTTTCTTTCCTGATCCTTGGAATATCAACTCTCTCCTCTGTTATAATATCTGTCTCCTTAACTCGCTTAATTGCCTCTGCATATGATATTCCGTCTGATATCTTCACATTTTGCACCATGGCAGCATTATTGCACACCTGACATCCTCCATACCCGGCACTATGCTCTCCATATAGCACTCTGATCTTTATTATTTGTATTTATTGTTTTCTTTATTCTGTGGTCCAGACAAATCACATTCGTGAGATATGTCATGTGATCAAATCAATGACTGATGATGAACACGTGTGTATTTTGTTTAATCAATAGAAAGTAATGCATGGACTTGTTACCGGTATAAGGTACACAGCGTATCTTCAGTATTACTTGAGCACTCTGCTAACAGTTAAACTAATGCCTCTTCGGGAAACCGCCTCGTAGTGTCAGCACGAATTTCATTTGGGTTCACTTGAGTTTAAAACAGATTTAAAATGAATGAATAATCTCCCTTGTAATAGCAGTAATGAGGTCGTACCTTAATTATTTTACAGACTCAAAGAAAACTCCACTCTTGACGTTCTCGCGAGAGTGTCGCAACGAGCGCTACTGTTCCCGTGTAAAAAAAAACCTTGTTGGCCCCGCCTTTATCTCTGCGTTTCTCCACTAGGTCCTGTAGGCAAATATATATTGCTGATTTACGGCGCGAAACCATAGTAGCTGATCTGCAAGCGTCCAGAAGAAGTCATGTCAGGAAGAGGCAAAGGAGGAAAAGGACTCGGCAAAGGAGGCGCCAAGCGTCACCGTAAAGTGCTGCGCGATAACATCCAGGGAATCACCAAACCTGCGATTCGTCGTCTCGCTCGCCGTGGAGGCGTCAAGCGTATCTCCGGTCTGATCTATGAGGAGACTCGCGGTGTGTTGAAGGTGTTTCTGGAGAACGTCATCCGCGACGCCGTCACTTACACCGAACACGCCAAGAGAAAGACCGTTACTGCCATGGATGTCGTCTACGCTCTGAAACGACAGGGACGCACTCTGTACGGGTTCGGAGGTTAAGCGACACCAATTCGACCAAAAAAACCAAACGGCTCTTTTAAGAGCCACCCATAATCTCACGTGAAGAGTCGATGTTTTATCAACTGTTGTGGTGTGTCAGTATTTTTATCACATGTTGCCAAGATTTGAGTTTTCTTCTACATCTAATTATGATTTATAAATCCGCCGATACAGATTATCGAGACCGATTGTTCGTTATCTCAACCCTTGTTAATAAAAACACAATTAGACCATACTTACT
Source organism: Triplophysa bombifrons (assembly GCA_029783895.1). Taxonomy (NCBI): domain Eukaryota; kingdom Metazoa; phylum Chordata; class Actinopteri; order Cypriniformes; family Nemacheilidae; genus Triplophysa; species Triplophysa bombifrons. The sequence continues at coordinate 4,049,356 of CM056465.1, forward strand.
AGTATCTGAGTAGCCTTGTGAAACGTTTTCATTCGTAAGTCGCTCTTGGCAAAAGCGTCTATTACACGTAATGCGTTTACATTTCTCATTATTTCACCATATGCACATTTTTTATAACAAACCCCAATCTTTAATGACAAGCTTCCTTTTCGCTGTACACATTGCTGTCATATTGCATGCAACGTTTCCTTGCATTCTCTTGATAAACGCTTCAAAGTAAAATAAAGATCAGAACGAGACCAGCAAAGTATCAACATTTAAAATTAAAAACGATTTGTTGCCTTCGTAGTTTAGTAAAAAGCTCATCAATTGTATTGCAAAACGATAAATGGAAAAAGTGCGGGAAACCAAGACACCGCACGCCAAGGGGTGTGTTCTAAAATGAGGCGATGGGTGTGGCTACGGTTTTAAAGAATTTGAATGGCTCTTTAAGGTGTCCGCTTATCCAATGAAATCGATTATCGTTCGTCGTCGAACCGAGACAAGCAATCAGAATGTGAGATCATACTCTTTGTAAATTTGCATGGGCAGATAATAAATACTGGAAGACTTTGACCGTTTCCTTCATACATTCGTGACTACTGAGTAAATCATGCCTGAACCAGCGAAGTCAGCGCCCAAGAAGGGCTCAAAGAAAGCCGTCGTCAAGACCGCAGCAAAGGGAGGGAAGAAGCGCAGAAAGTCCAGGAAGGAGAGCTACGCTATCTACGTGTACAAAGTCCTGAAGCAGGTTCATCCCGACACCGGCATTTCTTCTAAGGCCATGGGCATCATGAACTCTTTCGTCAACGATATCTTTGAGCGCATCGCCGGTGAGTCTTCTCGTCTCGCTCACTACAACAAGCGCTCCACCATCACATCCAGAGAGATCCAGACCGCCGTTCGTCTCCTGCTGCCCGGTGAGCTGGCTAAGCACGCCGTGTCTGAGGGAACAAAGGCCGTCACGAAGTACACCAGCTCCAAGTAAACTCCCGCTCGAGGATATAACACCCAAAGGCTCTTTTAAGAGCCGCCCACTCTCTCGATAAAACGCTTTCCATTAAAGTGAAACCTAGTCACCAATCACGTGTTTTACCTACAACTTTCACATAACCAGAATGTGAATTTTCAGTGGGGTGCAGTCAAATGACAGCCGGATTATTAGAGATCAAATTATAAATGTGACAGTGAGTGTGTGACCGCCAAAATTAACAAATCTGAAGGGATCATGTGGCCTTGGATAGAGGGTGAGCGATCGCAGTATCAGCTCATTGCAGGCAAACAATGTGTGCACAGTGACAATCAAACGTTTTGTACAGAATTTAAACTGGTTGCAGCACAACAATTGTTTAACGTTACCCAAATTCACCCTTTTAATTGCAAGAAAGAGTGAAGTTGCACGAAATGTGACGTGCATCGAGCTGACGTCGATTTGTGCTAACTTTACCCTTTCGTTACAGCCATAAAAAAAATAGGACCCCTCCAGTACAATGCGGCATCGGCTCGTGTCTCTGAACTGCTCACAGCAATAGTGAGCTAAATCACACTAACTCTTACTCGAGTTCTGCAGTAACACGAACACAAATCATATTTGAAATGTGACATGAACATGGGATCAATCAAACCATTAACGTTACAAAGTATTAGGCGGATGCACCTAACGTTAAGGTAGCCTACGTTAAATTAGAAACTTAAGCAAAAAAAAACGAGCCGACCTCTATACAACATTGCCAACAAAATATATTTATTATACGTTTATTTATAGTCTTTACTGAAATGGACAATAGGGTGAATGGGAAAAAAGTAAATTCGTTTGCCAATCATATCAATTAAACTAACGTTTACTGTGGAAAGTAGTGTGGATGCTTTAAAATATAATGCTTGGTTTCCATTTTTGTAAAGATGACACAAAAAACGACTCAAAACTAGCCGTGCTTTTAGGCCTAACGTTAAAAAAAAACAGTGATAGTGATGTAGAGTCCGATTCATTTATGTGAACCGGCTCATTCGGTTCATTTTGTGTCGGACGACTATATTTCGGTTAGAACGGCTCTGGAGCGGCTCTAAAGAACGATTCGCTCAAGAGTCGAACATCACTACACGTTCACTCATGCGTGTGATAAACAGGTTCGTCCTCATTCATGAAACAGGAGTAGAACACATTTTGAGTAAATCGTTTGTAATGACTTCCCAATGTGTATAAATCTAAATTCCAAAATGTTTTCAAACCAGTTATATCCTTCCCACTCTCACAATTTATGGCTGCAAACATTATCTTCACTATTAAATCATATATCCCATTTTACATTATTACAATAGTTTTCATTCGTTTTACAACCAATATAGACAGATAGTTACTTATCACATTTGAAAAGATTAAAGTTTAAACATGGTATTGCATACTTAAATGTTAAAATAAATTATACAAAGATTTAATCCTTGTTGTAGTTCTGTCGGAAAAGGGTGGCATGCACACTTCAGGTAGGTGGAGAGTCCCTGCCTCAAGTGGAGGAGTTCAAGTATCTGGGGGTCTTGTTCCCGAGTGAGGGAATGATGGAACAGGAGATTGACAGACGGATCGGTGCAGCTTCTGCAGTAATGCAGTCGCTGTACCGGTCTGTCGTGGTGAAGAAGGAGCTGAGCCGCAAGGCGAAGCTCTCGATTTACCAGTCAATCTAAGTTCCTACTTTCACCTATGGTCATGAGCTGTGGGTCATGACCGAAAGGACAAGATCCCGGATACAGGCGGCCGAAATGAGCTTTCTCCGCAGGGTGGCTGGGCGATCCCTTAGAGACAGGGTGAGAAGCTCGGTCACTCGGGAGGAGCTCAGAGTAGATCCGCTGCTCCTCCACATCGAGAGGGGCCAGCTGAGGTGTCTCGGGCATCTTTTCCGGATGCCCCCTGGACGCCTTCCCGGGAAGGTGTTCCGGGCATGTACCACCGGGAGGAGACCCCGGGGAAGACCTAGGACACGCTGGAGGGACTATGTCTCCCGGCTGGCCTGGGAACGCCTCGGTGTCCCCCCGGAAGAGCTGGAGGAAGTGTCTAGGTAGAGGGAAGTCTGGGCATCCCTGCTCAGACTGCTGCCCCCGTGACCCGGCCCCGGATAAGCGGAAGAAGATGGATGGATGGATTGTAGTTCTGGAGTGATACATTGTCCGGTTTATTTGTGTCGATTTGCAAGTGACGTCACAGGAAGCGAAGATGTCAGAGAGTGCAAGTACTATTCTGCAGCCAGATGCTATTGGAGCGAGGCACAGATTCCACTCTGCATACAGTGAATTTACTGATGTGCTGAAAATGACTTAAGTTTAAATTAATAGATGTACCAATTAACAAATAAATTAATCATTAAATGAATGAAAGAACAGAAATAAGATCGTATGTTCTGACTCACGATCAGTCCTCTAGTAACACGAATGAGATATTGTGGTGTATATGACACATGTAGGGCATCAGACTCTCATGTAAGGTTAGACTGATCGCCGGTTCGAACCCTGCTCAGAGCAAATTTGAGTTGGAATGGTTGCATGTCAAATTTCATTGATTATTACCTTCATCACTTCATTTCTGCATGTATGTCTGTATTTATTAATCAGAAATATTTCACCTCTGTGCTTCCCAACAACGGTTTCTCCACCAAGAACTAAGTTATGTTTTCTCTTAGATCAAATAATTATTTCACTGACTGAAATACAAATCAATTTATAATCTTTATATACCATTTTCCCCTTGTTATACACCCTTCATTTCTTTGTAAGCAGGCAAACTTACAAAATCATCAGGGGATAAATCATTATTTCTTTCACTGTATGACATTTTAGTCACTGAGACGGTCTCTGTGTGATAAAGATGTCTGCCATGAATGACTGTTTTAATGAATGAAGGAATGAGGTAGACCACTTGCGCTTTATAAAGGGGGAGGAGATCGAAAGAAACTCTGGGTTTACCAAAGAAAACCTGCTACTGACCAGGTTAGGTTCACAAAGTAAGTTAATATGGTTACTGACTCTGAGTATAAGGCCCTTACACTGCCAGTTAAATATGACCCAATTCCTATTTTTTTCTCCAATGTGACACAGATCGGATATGACCAATCATATTGTAAACAGGGGGAAAAAAAGATATTTCAAGATCAGTTTCAGGCCTTTCTGAGGAATTGCGGTCTGTATGTAATTAAAACGGCGACAATTTGGCACTCGTCCGCAGTTTTATGACGTATGATCAGGAGGAAGAACGTGTGGATGCGGTTAAATCAAAGAATCGAATAATTTCAAATTAGTTTCTTGAACATGACAATGAGTTCACTGTACTAAAATGGACCCCACAGTCACCAGATCTCAACCCAATAAAGCATCTTTGGGATGTGGTGGAACGGGAGCTTCGTGCATCCCCCAAATCTCCTTCCACTGCAAGATGCCGTGCACCTCGAAGAGTGTGTTTCTCCACAGCCGGCATCAACAGACTGAGAAACAAACTTTAATTTAGTTATAGATAACTTTTTTTTTTACTTTTGATTTAGATAGATTTATTTTACTCATCTAAGCACGTATTTTTTCAATAAACTCAACTGGATGTGGATGGAGCGCATTATAACCTAAATATCCAGTGCTTTTGTGTTGGACACCTTTTACGTTCTGCACAGTGTGTGCGACTGTGTGTACATTTTTTTAATTTAATTTCTAGTTTGGTTGTTATTGAGAATCCGTAAATGTGCATTAAACAGCCTAATCAATTGGCTTTTATTTTCGTTTGACAATTTAGCTTAAGATGGCTATGCGTTGGCTACAACTTTTGTTATTGCACCTTTGTTGCTTGTTATTCTGTATTTAACAATAAGTATGTTATAAAACAGGCCTATATTTTCCTTTAAAAATTGCTATATAATAGTAACGCAACAAAAAAATTGTCACCATTTCCCTTACGGTTTCTGTATGTGAACAGTCTCCTCCATTTTTAGATTTTTGATCGTCAAAAGCTTATAGGGGTTTAAACTGAATGCATGCAGCATGTGCAGTCTATATGTACATGGAAATACAAACGGGTTCGTAGATGGGAAATCATTTTTAATCAATAAAAACATACTCAAAACAGCCACAGTACAGTAGACTTAGCCCGCAGCTGTTACATGCATTAAGGCCTTAGACCGTTGGCTTGTAATAAGCATTTCTTGTCATTTAATAAGTTGCCAGTAACAGGTAGTGTTCCAATATTTAAAAACATGGCCCAATAGAACAATTCAAAAGGAATGAAGAATATGGTCGGACCGCGGAGTCGAACTCCAAACGTTAAAAGAGATACAGTTCCGCTGCTGCGCACGCGGTCCAATACGCCACCGAGGCTGTTACTGACGAGTAATGCATTTCACAAACATAAACATACGTAGTGTCATGAACGTACTCGGTAAAAAAATTATGCCACTCGTACACATATGATAAACGAAAAGGACGATAAACGCGCCAAATGGAAAAATATCACATAATGAAAGTCTAAGCATTATTCACAATAAAGTTAAAAACAGGAAGCGTTATTCAGATCGACATTCTACTACACGTCTTTCTGTTCATTGGAGGGGCTGGACTGTGTAGAAAAGGCTGGGCTGATTTTAATATTATAGAAAACGTCGCTTTTTACGGGCGTCTTTGTTACACGGAAGCGTCGTAATTTACGGCGTATTATGGAAGTTTAAACGGCGAAATGAACGGCGTTTCGCGTTGTATTTAAAACGCCGTTATTAACGACGTTTCTACGGAGTAAACGCCGTAATTTACGGCGTCTTTATGTCTTAAACACCGTAGAAGCAGGCGTCTTCTTAACACCAGGCGTCTGGTTGATGGCGAAATAAGACCCAAACGGCTTTCCATATTGGTCATGGCTTTTTGACACGGCGAAAAGTGCGTGACGATCTAACTCCGGGCCAAAAAGTGGACCCCCGTTTTCTTCGGCGCCGGTGGTGTTAGCCAGCCACTAATGCCACAATGCGATCCCCGTGGACTCTACCGGCTTAGTTTTCCGTGTCTGTCTTAGCTCATACTCTTCTTTTCGTTGCACTCATTTCGCCCCTTTTTAACGCCTTACCCCATCACTCATTGTCCACAGGTGCATTCATCAATAACAGCCCCTCCTTCATTACATCACTTATACATGTCATCGTTATAACTGCGTTAATATGCATTACATCATTTTCAGGAACTGAAAATAGACTCCGCCAAACTCAACGTCAACGTCAAACAGCACCCCACTGAAAATTCACATTCTGGTTATGTGAAAGTTGTAGGTAAAACACGTGATTGGTGACTAGGTTTCACTTTAATGGAAAGCGTTTTATCGAGAGAGTGGGCGGCTCTTAAAAGAGCCTTTGGGTGTTATATCCTCGAGCGGGAGTTTACTTGGAGCTGGTGTACTTCGTGACGGCCTTTGTTCCCTCAGACACGGCGTGCTTAGCCAGCTCACCGGGCAGCAGGAGACGAACGGCGGTCTGGATCTCTCTGGATGTGATGGTGGAGCGCTTGTTGTAGTGAGCGAGACGAGAAGACTCACCGGCGATGCGCTCAAAGATATCGTTGACGAAAGAGTTCATGATGCCCATGGCCTTAGAAGAAATGCCGGTGTCGGGATGAACCTGCTTCAGGACTTTGTACACGTAGATAGCGTAGCTCTCCTTCCTGGACTTTCTGCGCTTCTTCCCTCCCTTTGCTGCGGTCTTGACGACGGCTTTCTTTGAGCCCTTCTTGGGCGCTGACTTCGCTGGTTCAGGCATGATTTACTCAGTAGTCACGAATGTATGAAGGAAACGGTCAAAGTCTTCCAGTATTTATTATCTGCCCATGCAAATTTACAAAGAGTATGATCTCACATTCTGATTGCTTGTCTCGGTTCGACGACGAACGATAATCGATTTCATTGGATAAGCGGACACCTTAAAGAGCCATTCAAATTCTTTAAAACCGTAGCCACACCCATCGCCTCATTTTAGAACACACCCCTTGGCGTGCGGTGTCTTGGTTTCCCGCACTTTTTCCATTTATCGTTTTGCAATACAATTGATGAGCTTTTTACTAAACTACGAAGGCAACAAATCGTTTTTAATTTTAAATGTTGATACTTTGCTGGTCTCGTTCTGATCTTTATTTTACTTTGAAGCGTTTATCAAGAGAATGCAAGGAAACGTTGCATGCAATATGACAGCAATGTGTACAGCGAAAAGGAAGCTTGTCATTAAAGATTGGGGTTTGTTATAAAAAATGTGCATATGGTGAAATAATGAGAAATGTAAACGCATTACGTGTAATAGACGCTTTTGCCAAGAGCGACTTACGAATGAAAACGTTTCACAAGGCTACTCAGATACTAGTAAGTATGGTCTAATTGTGTTTTTATTAACAAGGGTTGAGATAACGAACAATCGGTCTCGATAATCTGTATCGGCGGATTTATAAATCATAATTAGATGTAGAAGAAAACTCAAATCTTGGCAACATGTGATAAAAATACTGACACACCACAACAGTTGATAAAACATCGACTCTTCACGTGAGATTATGGGTGGCTCTTAAAAGAGCCGTTTGGTTTTTTTGGTCGAATTGGTGTCGCTTAACCTCCGAACCCGTACAGAGTGCGTCCCTGTCGTTTCAGAGCGTAGACGACATCCATGGCAGTAACGGTCTTTCTCTTGGCGTGTTCGGTGTAAGTGACGGCGTCGCGGATGACGTTCTCCAGAAACACCTTCAACACACCGCGAGTCTCCTCATAGATCAGACCGGAGATACGCTTGACGCCTCCACGGCGAGCGAGACGACGAATCGCAGGTTTGGTGATTCCCTGGATGTTATCGCGCAGCACTTTACGGTGACGCTTGGCGCCTCCTTTGCCGAGTCCTTTTCCTCCTTTGCCTCTTCCTGACATGACTTCTTCTGGACGCTTGCAGATCAGCTACTATGGTTTCGCGCCGTAAATCAGCAATATATATTTGCCTACAGGACCTAGTGGAGAAACGCAGAGATAAAGGCGGGGCCAACAAGGTTTTTTTTTACACGGGAACAGTAGCGCTCGTTGCGACACTCTCGCGAGAACGTCAAGAGTGGAGTTTTCTTTGAGTCTGTAAAATAATTAAGGTACGACCTCATTACTGCTATTACAAGGGAGATTATTCATTCATTTTAAATCTGTTTTAAACTCAAGTGAACCCAAATGAAATTCGTGCTGACACTACGAGGCGGTTTCCCGAAGAGGCATTAGTTTAACTGTTAGCAGAGTGCTCAAGTAATACTGAAGATACGCTGTGTACCTTATACCGGTAACAAGTCCATGCATTACTTTCTATTGATTAAACAAAATACACACGTGTTCATCATCAGTCATTGATTTGATCACATGACATATCTCACGAATGTGATTTGTCTGGACCACAGAATAAAGAAAACAATAAATACAAATAATAAAGATCAGAGTGCTATATGGAGAGCATAGTGCCGGGTATGGAGGATGTCAGGTGTGCAATAATGCTGCCATGGTGCAAAATGTGAAGATATCAGACGGAATATCATATGCAGAGGCAATTAAGCGAGTTAAGGAGACAGATATTATAACAGAGGAGAGAGTTGATATTCCAAGGATCAGGAAAGAAAATATGAAAGAAGCAAACCGAAGGAATGTGAAATCATTTCAGACAAACTGGCATTTGTCACTTTCATTGCAGAGGTAGTGAATTGTTTGGCTCCGACAGATAGTAGGACGGAAAGAATTAAGATTATAATAAGAGCAGCAGATAAATATCTAAAAATTGAGGGAATGACAGTAGATCAGGTCAATGAGAAACTTATTGAGCGAATTAACAACAGGCAGACATGTAATGAAGAATCATCCTTAAAGTGTGTAAGGATAGAGGTAAAGGAAATGGAGGTGGAGTGATAACTTTTATCAACTAAGGTGTGACATTTATGGGAGATAAGTGTAAACTATACAATAGAAAAGGAGAGCATTCTTTACCAAGTATTGAACTCAAACTATATGACAAGGTATTAGAGAAGGTCTCAAAAGTTAGGCTTTTAGGGGTCTGGTTGGATCCAAGACTAACGTTTGCATCTCACATCAAGAAAATAGTAGAGAAATGGAGCACAATCTCAGGCACTGAGAATAGCATGTGAAGCATTTAAAACGTCTCCAACTTCAGCCTTGCCGGTTGAAATGTTAGAAAAGTCATTTAGAACCTGAAAATGCATTACTGGTGCTCTTTAAGTGGACAAATAGATTCTCATCCAGTTGAGGAAGTGTTAAGAGAATGTTGGGAGCACGGGTAAACTAGTTTTAATAGTTTAGGTTGGAATGGTGATAAAGATGCAAAGGATATAGGTATAGATGGTATTGTCATGAGAAATATGGTAGTCACGTCATTAATACCCCCTTGGTTATACAGAATGCCTTGTGTGGATTTTTGTGGAACGCATAAAGAATGATAAGAACAGGTGTTTGCCTTCGTAAGAAGCCGTGAATAATTTTTTGAACCAGAAGTATAATGATAGTGTCCAGATATATACAGACGGGTCCAAATATCCAGAAGCAGGAAATACAGCAGCAGCTATATATAGGGAGGATTGAAAAAGAATGAAGTTGATATCAAGATACCGTTAGTGAGCGAAGTGTATAGCAAAGTAATGCTGTTTTAAAAATACGGCAAGAGAAATAGAATAAGGAGATAAAGGGAAGACGCCTCTTTAGTATCCAAGACAAGGTAAGGAGTGAAGGAGTAAATATGGAACTAGAAGAGATGACCCTATTATATCTATGTATTAGGCACACCAGACTAAACCAACATGTGCACATGATAGGGAAAAGAGAGACAATCGGGTGTGAGCATGTGTTAATACATTGTGAGGCATATAGAAGTGAGAGAGCTCAAAGAACTCAAAGAATTGAAAGAATTGAAAGTCAAACTAACAATTAAAGAATTATTTCAGAGTGCAAATAAATAATCTAAAATATAACCCATTTTATTAAGGTTTCTGAGAGAGTGACGTTTGTTACACAGCATCAAAGGTTGTAAAAATTTTTTTAAGATTATTAAATCTGTAGTATTGTCCACTTTCTCCTCCTTGCACTTCACACTCCATCCCAGTAGGTGGCGGATATGCACCAAAAGCTGGTTTGTCATCCGCCATTAAACAAAAGAAAGAAAAGAGTGCTACACACACACACAAATGTTAACGAAGTTAAACTGGCGGTAAACCACCAGATAAAGGTTATAGTGGACGCTTTGCTCGAGATTATTTAAACGTGTATTTTACGTTAACAAAAACTTGATGCCATGGTTTAAGGATGTTTAGAACACCACTCGTTTAAAGAAACGACAGTCTGGATTTGTATATATAGATAGATAGAAATTAAAAATTACTACAGGAAACGACTACAAGGGAAAATGTCTCGATCAGTGTAATTGAAGTGGCTCTTAAAAGAGCCTTTGGGGTTGATGTCAGTGAGGTAGGCAGGAGTTTAAGCGCGTTCCCCACGAATGCGGCGTGCCAGCTGGATATCTTTGGGCATGATGGTGACTCTCTTGGCGTGTATAGCGCACAGATTTGTGTCCTCAAAGAGGCCGACCAAATACGCCTCGCTTGCCTCCTGCAGGGCCATGACGGCGGAGCTCTGGAAGCGCAGATCAGTCTTGAAGTCCTGAGCGATTTCTCTCACCAGACGCTGGAAAGGCAGTTTACGGATCAGCAGCTCGGTGGACTTCTGGTAGCGGCGGATTTCTCTCAGCGCCACGGTACCGGGCCTGTAACGATGAGGTTTCTTCACGCCGCCGGTGGCTGGAGCGCTCTTACGGGCTGCTTTAGTGGCGAGCTGCTTCCTTGGCGCTTTGCCACCGGTGGACTTACGAGCGGTCTGCTTAGTTCTTGCCATAACTGGAGTTTCAGCTTTTCGACGTTAAACGCAGAAGCGAATGTATAACCTCCCTCTGCTGGCAGTTTATATAGGCTGGTCGCAGTAGAGCTCAGAGGGTGTCAACAGAGAACTGGCACGTGATTGGATAAGGTGTGACGCCTACGTCCGCAACTGGCCAATGGCCGTGAGTTTCCCGTTTTTCAAACAAATCCAGCAGCTTGCGGTTCCCGCTCGAAACTCTTTGTTTAGATTGCCACATTAAAGCGCCTCACGGAAGTATTTTTTTACTTGAAATGGACCCATGATGTTTATTGGAAATACGGGGAAACACATTTGTGACCCTGGATAACAAAACCAGTTTTATGGGTCAAATTATAGAAAATGAGATTTTTACATAATCTATAAATTTAAGGTTTCTGTTGATGCATGAGTTGTTAGAATATCCAGGGTCACATTGGCTCTTGTTCATTTGCGTCCTTGCGTGAATGAAATGTAAGGGTAACTAAAATACAAAAAATAAATATTACATACAGATATCGAAATCGGTGTCATTGACACTCATCTGCCACACCGATGTAATCATTTACCTTACGATCGATTATAGCTCAACAATGACCAAATGAATAACATTTCATTCATTCTAAAGCCCCCGTACACGTGTGGGGGCAAACTCAAAATCGTGAACGTTCATGGTACCGTTACTCAAAGACAGAATGTGTTTCTTCAATAGGTTTACAGATTGAGTTAAACTGCATCAGTCGTTTAAATAATTAAATTGCTCTCTTCTGGTTCAAGTGGGTGGCTCTTAAAAGAGCCTTTTGCAATGATTCGAGAAAAGTCGTTTACTTTGCCTTAGCGGGTTTGTCGGTCTTCTTAGGCAGTAAAACCGCCTGGATGTTGGGCAACACACCGCCCTGAGCGATGGTGACGCGGCCGAGCAGTCTGTTCAACTCCTCGTCGTTACGCACGGCCAGCTGCAGATGGCGGGGAATGATTCGACTCTTCTTGTTGTCCCGAGCGGCGTTTCCAGCCAATTCCAGGATCTCAGCGGTGAGATACTCGAGAACAGCGGCGAGGTACACTGGAGCTCCGGCACCGACGCGCTGAGCGTAATTACCCTTGCGAAGTAGCCTGTGAACACGGCCAACAGGAAACTGAAGACCCGCTCTGGATGACCGAGTCTTGGCCTTCGCTCTTGATTTGCCGCCGGTTTTACCTCTTCCGCTCATTGTTAAGTAGAATGAAACTGCTCAATATTGTAGAATAAGAATGAAATATGCTGTGCAAGCTGTGGCTTCCAGGATTTATACGTGCCTTTCGTTCGCCTATTGGTTGGCGTCTGAGAAAAGTTTAAACCAATCACAGAACTTCCCTCCAAACGCCAAAGCCCGCCCATTTCTTCCCCTCTCCCCGCATTGTTTTAGTTTTTGAGTCGCAATGACCCATCGCCACTTTATAGCGCAGAAGTTTACTTTAAATCTCATATATGCGGGTTTTTGAAGCACGTCTTTCGGAAAACCATAGTGTGAACAAAAGCAAACATTCATGCTGACAACACAGCGTAAGTTGTTTCGCTGATAATGAATTAAACAATACTGACGATAATAACTTATGTCCTTAATTTGAACCAGATTTCTCAGCGTATTTATTTGTTAAGAACACAACCATGATGATATAAACATTATCTCTGAAACACTGCTCTTCAGTGGGCTGGTGGGTGGCTCTTAAAAGAGCCTTTTTTAATGGGAAGTCTGGAGAAGGAATTTACCTCTTTTTCGGGGCGGCCCGCTTGGGCTTAACTGCTTTGGGCTTTGTCGTCTTGGGTTTGGCAGCCTTGACCTTTTTGGGGCTTTTAGCTGCTTTCTTCGGACTCTTGGCTGCTTTCTTGGGGGCCGCTGGCTTCTTCGCCTTCTTGGGGCTCTTCGTTGCCTTTTTAGCGGTGGTGGCGGCAGGTTTCTTTGCCTTCTTTGGAGATTTCTTTGCGGCGGTCTTCTTTGGCGCAGCAGTCTTCGGCTTCTTGGCAGCAGCAGCAGGCTTCTTGGCTGCGGGCTTCTTTGCTTTAGGAGCGGCTTTCTTCGCTGGCTTCTTTGTCTCGACTTGTTTTTTGTTGAGTTTGAAAGATCCTGAAGCCCCGGTTCCTTTGGTCTGGACAAGAGTGCCTTTAGTCACCAGACTCTTGATAGCGATCTTGACGCGGGAGTTGTTCTTCTCCACGTCGTAGCCGCCGGCAGCGAGAGCTTTCTTCAGGGCGGCGAGAGACACGCCGCTCCTCTCCTTGGAAGCCGACACAGCTTTGACGATGAGTTCGCCCACGCTTGGGCCAGTTTTCTTAGCTTTAAGAGCAGATTTCTTCTTGGGCACTTTGGCCGGCGGGGCGGCGGCAGCAGCTGGAGCGGTTTCTGCCATTTCTATATTCGTATCAGTACTGTCTGTAACACGGTCTCTAGTAGATCATGGAATGAGGCGCGAAAGAGTTGAGCTGAGTTCTTATACAACACATGAGAACCGTTCAGACTCAACCGGCCAGTTCCGTGTCTATGTTCCTGCCCGAGCCGTCGACTCGTGTGTTTTCTTCTCGAACATTTACAACAGAACCGGACTCCTAAACCCCGTTTGTGCGATGGAAACAATATGAAGACAAAACAGAGGTCAAAAGCTGTATCTTAAAGTTAAAAAAACACGGCGATTACACGTTAAATTTGGCATTTTATGGTCAAATCTGCGAGTAGCGTCAGCTACTGGATAAAGCCGAGTAGGATTTCCTTTATATTTTTGGTTGAATATTTTGTGAAAAGCTTTCGCGCGTCTTCTGTGTGTTTAACAGACACCTGTAAAATCACTTGAATGATTAAAACATTATTGGGGGTCTCGTGAAGTCTCATTTAAAGGAGTTATCTTGGCCATATTGAAGCACACGCGCCATTCAGTCACTTTCCGTCCCTGTGACTGACGACCGATCTCATCTGAGTCATTCCACGAAATCGCTCCTTTATAACTTTGAAACATAAAAAACAGAATACGTTGAATCAATCACTCATTTAAGATTGAAGACAGCCTAAATCAAAAGAAATTCTTGTCACCTCAGGCTGTGTAATCTCTTAGTTTCTGACTATTTGCATACTCCATCATTTGATAGCCTTTTTTGTCATCCCTATTTTCATATCATCCTGCTTTTCAAGTGAGATTTAATTTGACAATATATTTGCTGAAGTACGGCAAATAATACTATTAAAAGCAAAAGTAAGTTATTCTGATGCCCGTCCAAGTATGTTTCATAAATTCAGTCATTGTGACATGAATAAACCGATTTTTTATCTAATTCTTGCTGATATCCATCCTGTGAAAACTTTGATACACACAGCTCTTACTCAGGGAGCGATAACTGACCGGGCCAGTGCCCAGCGGCCCTTAACTTCCATGAGCCAGAGGAGGCCCTGGGCTTCACGGTTGCACCATCCAGTGTGGTACAGAAAACCCAACAACAATAAAAACAAATGTTTGTGTATGGTTAAAATATGGTCTCTGTGGATACCCTGTAAAAAATGAAATGATCAACAAATCACGGCAACATTTGATATTATTTTTCTTTAACTTATTAAATTCAATTTAAATAAAATAAATTTAGTTAAAGCAGTAAAACATGTTTTATCAAGTTTTGCGAAGAACAATACAGTTTGTGAACAACAATAATGCCATTTAATTTGTAAATGCAAGACATACCTGACAATAACTGATTCTAAGAGTTTGCTGAATAGTTATATCGAATAACTACAGTGATCTTATATTAGCAGCATGAGACTTTGTTGTAAATATGTTACTTAGATGGTCAATGGGGAGGTCAAGGGTTATTTTTTCCCCATGTTAAGCGTTTTAGAAAGGTTGCGGTGCAGGTGTACGGGACTACACCGATCTCTTTTTTACAGTATATACAACTTCAGATCAGGGTTTTTAAACTTATTCGAGATTCAGAACATCACATGGCCACTTTTCGACACTGCACCAAGTAAAATTCAGCCGTAAACATTACAAAGATCATGCACCTGTGCCGAGGTCTCGCCCATTGATAGTTTTTTACCAACGGCACAAATGGATATGACGTTTTTGTGGGCATTCCAAGCTGTGCCAACCAAACCTATTGATGAATTTCATTTTAATGACCATCAAGATTTAGTTCAGTTCAGCTCTGCTACCAAATCAGACCTCAGGAGACTACAGCGGACTGCAGAACGAATCATCGGCCTCCTCAGGGATCTGCACTCATTCAGAGTGAGCAAAGGGGCTGGAAAAATCATCCTGGACACCTCTCACCCAGCACACTTCATCTTTCAACAGTTGTCGTCTGGTCGGCGCTAATGAGAACCAGAACGGTCAGGCACAAAAACAGTTTTTCCCTCAAGCAATCCATCTCACGAATCGTTAACGCAGCAACAAACACTTTATATATTATTTTTTCAACATAATTAACATAATTACATATCCTCACATTTAGTACATAACATACCTGTACATACAAATACCATATATTGTATATTTTGTATATCGTGTATCTATTTTTAAATAATTTCTCCTTAAAGCATTTTCTGTATCTTCCTGTTTACTTTCCTATGTTGTATTATTTTATTATGAGTCTCGTCTGTCACTGTCATTCTTATGTGCTGTAGCTTGTGACACCATAACAAATCCCTCGCCTGTGGAAACATACCTGGCAATAAAATTCCTTCAGATTTTTAAATAAGACATCATTTGTTACCCCACACAATAACAAAACGTTGCAATATAATCTGTCATCCCATAAATTAATCTCAGTAAAAGTAATTATTTATAATCCACAAGACCTTAATCAATCCAGCAGCAGGTGGCCTGTGTCACTTCAGACAAGACATTCATCTTTTCATCTTCTTAACCTGCTTGTCCTCTGCAGGGTCTCAGGGCTCATGTGTATCCAGCATCTCAGCTTCAGACGGGTAACTCTCTGAGCGATCTGATAGATTCTACAATCTTGTTATTGATCCAATATAATGCCATAGTGTTATTCCATCTTGTTTATAAGCCAAATTAGTATATTTTCTTGGCCGATGGACGCCAGATGATAGTTCTAACTATCGTGCAGACTTGGATGTCTACTATCAGAGATGAAAGGGAAGAACAGCAGGTAGGAGACGAGGTGATGTTAGAAAAACAATGTTTGATGATGAATGAATTCACAGTTGCGGTTAGATGCTCATTCTAACTCCGTCTGACCTGAAACACAGTGAGAAGGTAATATTATACCAACAATACTGCTTCACAACATTGTCTCATAACGTTATTAAGAACTTTGAGAATGAGACCACTAAAAAACTCACATACACTTGTGTATAAAATATAAGGCATGTGCAGAGTTTTTCTGTTTGCACACGGATTTCGTTGTCAAACAATAAGAAAATGCCAGGTCAGGCCACAGAAGTGAAGACCTCCCTCCTTTCCTGTAGCGTTTGTCTTAGTGTGTATGTGAATGGTGATGAACAGACTTGCTACATGTTCTTTTCGACTTCACAACTAATTATCCAAAAGACAAACTACACAAATTGTTTTGCTAAAATCCATCACTTATGAGCTAATGAGTTAGCTAAAGTTTTGCTAAGGCAACATTGGCATACATGCTAACTTGACGGAGAAACGACAGCTGAATACAGTCAAATTTATAGCGTCATCATAATCGCCTCATTGAACCAGGCATTAAGTAATTAAAATGTGCTAACTTGCATACATTTGTCAGGCAATTCAGATGAATAGGATAAACAAAATTGACTTAAGCATACCACCTGTTAATATGACTTACATCAGGAGCCTTATCCCTTGTAATGTAATGTTTACTTATGCCAATATGCAGTTTGTTTTGGACAATTTAGAAAAAATCTAAGCAAACAAACGAGGGCATAGAAGGCTTAAAACAAACAATTTAATGTGTATTTTGGAAATGTCCTGAATCCATTAGAGCAAAATAAGACATGAAAGCAAACTAGACCAACATCTCAAAATGAAACAGTATATTAAGTGTCCTGCCTGTCATGATTCCACCTCTCCTTGTCAGGTATTTCTTGGTCTAGAGGTGGAATCATACAGAATTCCCTGTTTCATGTGGGGAGAGACATTTTGGACTTTTGGCCTTCCATACTCTCCCCGAGTCTCGTCTGTGTTTCCCGCCCTTTCCGTGTCATTAGCTTCCCCTTAGTGTTTCATCTGCTTCACCTGGTCCCCATTAATTATCCTGTGTTTAGTCTCCCTATTTATACTCCTCTTGTTTCATTGTCTTGTGCCGGTTCATTGTTTGTGGTCGTCTTACCACTGCGTATTGCGTACTCTATGTATACTGCTTTGTGCATACGTTCCTGCTCTGTTACTTTACATGCCTTGTTACCTTGTTCCTGTTTTACCCTGGTCATAGTAAGTGTTAGTTCAGTGTTTATCAAGTCTTTGTTTTCTTAGTTTATTTAGTCAGTGTTCTTGTTTAAGTATTGTTTGTCCTGTTTTCCCCATTGAGGGTTTTTGTTTTGTTCCCTCTTTGTTTATTAAATATCTTGTTACCCCCTACCTCCTTGTCTCGTGCTGCCTGCAATTGGGTTCTCCTGTCTCTCTCCTGGAGATTCATGACACTGCCTTAAGCAATAACTTGAAGTTTGATGGCAGACTCCTCATCTTAAACTATCCATTTTATATGTTGTGTATGCTGATAGTTCTAAACACCCCTCCCTCAAATGTGAAACAAAAATGGTTATTTGAATACATTTAACATTTTGTTTGGGGAAAAAAAAGTGAAGTGAGAAGTGCCCTTTATTCCACTTGAGCCGATGCCCCTCAAAATGTCTGTGCACGTCCCTGCTCAACATCCACCGTAATGTAGAATACAACCAGGTAGAATATAATCTGATTATATACAAATAGTGAAGAATGATAATAAGGAAACAGGAAATTAAATACAACACTGACACTTTAATTGTACTTCTCTGTAGTTTTAAAAGTTGTGTAAAGCAGTAAATGTGAAATGCAGGTGTTGTGTTTTGAACATGTTCAGAGTTGATCTATTCTGATAACATCAGAGTCTCTTTATCTTGTCGATGCAAATGTGATTTTCACACTTAGAGATACATAATTATCTCTCTATATTTTGTCATTGGAATTGAAAGTCTGTGTATGTTTTGCTATTACATTTCATAATTAAATGAGGATTTGAGGCACATAAAACATATAATAGAGACGCTCCTGACGAATTACATCTTCATTATGCTTCTGAGAGAAGATGAACTTTAGATTATGACTGTAGAATACATATAATACATGATCACAAATAGAGTCAGACGCATGGACGCAGCTTGGATTAGAAACTAAAACTTCATAAAAAATTTAAAGTACGTTTGCTGAGTTTGAATTTAAGAGGTGACTGGACTCAAACATTAAACAATGATGATCATGTTAAAATAATCTGATGTACAAGCACTTATGTATGAATGGACGCATCATCTTTGATGAAAGATTTCATAAATTAATTAATGTAATGTGATTTCTGTTCAGATGATATTGTGTTTAGATCAGTGTGTGTGCCCGTGTGTGTGTGTCTATTTCGATGTATGTAAGTGGGTGTGAATATTGTGTGTGTGGAGCGTTTTATGTGGGTGTGTCAGTCTTCTGTGTTTTCACCTTTTCCTGGTTTTTACAGGTAGATGACTTAGTTATTTAGCTTATAGTCAATATTTCTCATGTACAGCTGCTTTATAACAATGGAAATTGATAAAAGCTCTATATAAATAAAGTTTTTTATCACTGTGTCAACACATATTTACTGTTGATATAATGTAAACTCTGACAGTAATAATCTCCTGCATCTTCAGTCTGAATTGAAGGATGGCTGCTCTAGTTTAGGAGCTCCTCCCGGTTTCTTTAAGTACCAGTGTAATCCCTTGCTCACTCTACACTGTATGGTGATGAAGATTGTGTTGTGTTGTGTTGTCAGTCATGAAGTGTTAAACTCACAGCACTATAAACACTCTCAGAGCACTGAAGCACGTGATCACAATGCAAACTCACTCTCCACATTTACATCATTTATATCAACACCTCACCAAACAACGCATTTTTTATCATTTAATGTTTGTTTCTGCAAATCTTTTGTGAACTTTAGAAAACATTGTTTTAACAGCTGATACATTTTATGTGTATTATCTTTTGATCATATTTTATGGATTGACCTGTGATTTTGGACATGTTAATACACTTGTGTATGTGGAGGTGTGACAATAAAATAGTCCTTTTATGTCCGAACGTATGAAATTCCTGTAATTGGGGATTCTCCGGAATTTTCTTGTATATGCAGATATCACATCGGATATCACATCCTTCATCTGTTAAAGTTTGGCATACATAAGGGAATATATCTTCTCTGACATACATAAGCGAAAAGTTAAACAAAATCTTATATGTGTGATGTATATAGATGTGTTTGTGGTGTGTTTATAGTGCAGCTGAAGTGTTCAGAGGTTTTTATACAGTTGCACTATTCGTTTATCACTTTCAGCAGCGGCCCCAGACTGGATATTGGCAGTAAGTGAATCAATTAAATAATAATATCAATACAACAGATTTATGCTTTTAAATATTAAATTAAATTAATTGTATTTATATAGTGCTGTATGTGCACTGTTCTAAAGCAGCTTTACATGAGAAAATAAAAAACAGAAAAATATTTATGTGTAATACGAACTACATCTGCGTATAATGTGTTATTTCTCTTTTCCCATTGCGTGTTTATATTTGACCACACAAGGCAAAACTTTCCTGTAGAAACTTTTGGACGTAAAATTCACCAAATCTGACAAGACGTTTATTTAACATGTTGTGATCCCGTTGCGTGGGTTCTCTTCCTGTCACTACGTCTGTGTTTGTGTAATGTCTGCGTCACCTTCATGTTTCCTCTTTAGGCTTTTCTCTCACCGGTTTCTCATCACCTCTTCACCTGTAGATGTTCCCGACCATCATTATTATCCCTATCTCTAATTCCCTGCCAACAGTGCTGTGTCCTACGGCAAGACATCCGATCTCCCGACCCAAGAGATTCATCTGGGTCTCACCTCTCATGTGGCGCTTAACTCCTGCTGTACTGAAAAATCCCCTTTGGAAACGTTTGAGATCGCATATCTTTCCGGGTTGTTGACGGCCTGTTGACAAATGAACTTGGCAGGGTAAAACAAAGGTTCATTGCTCTTTTCACTCTAACATAACAATATTTATTCATTTATTTACGTGGACCCAGTATCCCAGATTTTCAACACCGTATATAATAAGCTAACACTAACTAACTATCCGTGCGTGTGTTTTTAGAACTAAGATTAAGACTTGTTGAATTGAATGAGGCAGAACATGCGCAAATTCAAATGCAGAGATTCAGTTTCTTAAAGATAACCGTGAGATGCCAGAAGGCAAACAAAACAAAGCTAACAGTTTTACAATAATTGTTTTGAGTTTTGTTGATGAAAACATCGAAAAATGTTTTGTCATGTCTAAAAACACACTGTAACAGATAAGATTAAAGCATATGAGGCATAAGATATGACTGTTTGTAAATAGTCTATTTTATTAGCATGAAGGAATTCCGTAGACTTCAGAAATATCATCACAGATACAAAAATACTTTTAATTGTTCTGTCAAATTTGTATTCAAAGTATAGTTTTAAAAAGCTTTTTAAGCACTTTTTATTATGCTTATAAGATACTTACAGTACTTATTAAACCCCAAGAGTAAATGTTTTCTCTCCTTTATTCTCAATTTAAAAAAACTAAACACTAACTTTCTAAGACTTAATCTAAGTGTTCATTTTGGACTTGTCATGTCATGGTCAGTTTAAATACATTACCTTATATTACAATAAATATTTAATATTAAATGTACATCTTTAGACAGCCTATGTCTTTTTTATTTCTGTTTGTTGCTAAGACTGTTCCTGCCCTAAATGTGTAATGATTATTGACTTTGGAAGTTGGCATGAAAGGTCTTAAAACATTTACATTAATGAATTATAGTACTATAGAAAGGTTTTTGCATCAGTGCGTTCTTGTGTTATGTTATGAGGTGTGTTTTGTGGGCCGCCGCTGCTGCTGCTGCTGCTGAAGAGGTCCAGGGCCACTTTTTTCTCCCAGTGGCGCCTCCAGAAATTTTTCATAGGGGTGGCCAGATGGGGCCACTTAAAATCTTGGGGTGACACACCAAAACTATAAACCATAATTTCAGAATTGTATTATAATGTTGTAGTAACCCGGCCTGTAGAAAACTATCAGAAAGACTTAAGGAAACTTCTACTGATATACTAGTTATATTTAATGTTACTAATGATATAATGTGCATAGACTATAACAGTACAGTTAACATTTTGAGTTGCACAACAATTCTGTTTTATTTTGCAATTATATTTGCCATAAAGTGTACATTTATTTTAAACGAAACAGTTACTGGGAAAAAGCAGCTACTGGCAGATACAAATAAAAGCAAGGATAGAAACAATCACAAAAATAATTATCATTGTTATAAAAAGAACTTCCCAACAGGGATCAATAGTATCTGATTCTGATTACCAGGCTTCAGAATAGCTTTATTCACCTGTTGCTATGTTTTTTGGCAAACACATCCACAAAGTCATTAAGATTTATGGCCCTAGCCCTTATTGATTCTACACTCAGGACACCCAAATTGCTTAAACGCTCATGAGTCATGGTACTTCTCAAGGCAGTTTTGATTAACTTAAGCTTAGAAAAACTGCGCTCACAGGATGCAGTGCTCACGGGTAGTGCAAGTGCAATTTTGCACAGTTCAAACATTTGGTGGAAGACCTCCTTAAATGACTCCAGAAAGACAGTGAGCTCTATTAATGCCTTTGGTGTTTCCTGACCACTACTTTGCTTCCTCTCAAGAATGCGCTTAAGCTGGGGGATCTCATATTGTAGATCCTCAGTACTGCAGTTGTATTGTGAGGCAAATGGATACACTACATCTTTCTCACAAAATATGGCACTGCACGGATTCAAGGCCTGTATCCCTTTCATTATAAGACAATTTTCTTTAGAAAATCTTCTCTTCACCTCAGAGAGAAGCACATCAATAACTGGAATGAATGAACCTGTCCGAAATGACTCTTTCTCTATGCTCTCTTGTCTTTGAACTATTGGAGTGAACAAGTAATGCCCTTCAAGCAAAGAGCTTGGTCTGACCTGACGGCCTGAAGGTGTGGCATTGATGTTGCATTGCTCAGTAAGAGTTAAAGTATTGTCCCAGATGTCATTAAAGAGAGAGCCCTCTCTGTAACTCTCCAATGTGTCAACAAGAGAGTCAACAAGTGTGACAGCTGTGCCCAAATCAAGTTGTGGGGACTGTAAAATATCTGACAGATATTTTATCTAACCAAGAACACTGGTGAATGTTACAAGGAGGCTAATAAACTTGAGATTTATTTGGGCTAATAAACCTCTTGCCTCTACAGCTCTGTCACCATTTTGCTCTTCTGATATTTCTTTTAGTAGACGTATGATGGCTGACAGACTGTCGCTCACTGTCTTGCAAGCGTTATACCTACATGCCCACCGTGTCTCTATCAGTCTTTGTAACTCTCTTGGGGCCCCCTGAAACATCTCCCTCTGTACCTCAAGCCATCTTTGGTGCACATATGACCCTGACACAAAAACATACAGTTTCTGCAAAAGAGAAAAGAAGCAATTAGCTTCACGGATGCATTTCACACTGTCAACTAATACTAAATTTAAACAATGCGCATTGCAGTGCACATAAAAAGCTAATGGGGCCTCTGATTTTATGCGTGCTTGCACACCTATGTTTTTTCCGCTCATGACTGAGGCTCCGTCATATGCTTGCCCTACAAGGTGGTTTTTGTAGTCAAGACCATGCTTCTGCAAAATTTGAATTATTTTCTGTGAAAGTGCTGCAGCATCAAGGCGCTGTGCTGCATCAAAGGCAAGGAAGCTCTCACATACTGACCCATTGTAATAGTATCTTATTACAAAGGACATCTGTTCTTTTTTGCTTAGGTCTTTAGTCTCATCAACCAAAATGCTGAAAGCCTCACTTTGGGAAACTTCACTAGTTACTGAAGTGCGGACCATTTCAGCTAGACAATCAATTATTTCATTTTGTGTGTCATGCCCAAGATATGTTGCATTTCTTTGACTTGTCATTTTTCTTTTGACTGTGGGATTGTGTTTGGCTAGCAGTTTCATAATAGCGAGAAAGTTTCCTTTATTCTCACCTTCTGATTCTTTATGTGCTCTCTGTGCTATGTGCTGCGTAGCTGTGAGAAGCAGGGATTCTCCAACAACTTTAATGTACTCTCTATTTTCCTTCACTAATTTATTGTATTCCGTATTTAAGGAGGCTGAGAGAGAGGATGTGCTTGCACTGGATTTTTCATACTCTACCCATGCTAACATTGCCTTAGTATGTGCTTCAGATTTGGCATGACCTAAAAGTCCCCCATCTTTGAAGGTTGCCTTTTTCCAATGTTTGAACCCCTCTTCAGATGTAAATACCGAATCACCTGAGGAGGGAGACTGAAGTGCCGGCAGGCATAACAGTAGGCAGAGTCTTTACTCTGAGAGTATTCCAGCCATTTTTGTGTGTTGTACTAGTCTTTAGAAAAGCATCGTCTTCTGTCCCCTTGATAGGTACGAGGGAAGATTTTCAGATGTGGCTGCTTGGGCTGCTCTGCTCTTGACTGGGAGATATATATAATGAAACAAGAGGCAAAATCGGTTATTCTGATATTAAGTGTCATGATTCCACTATCATGTCATGTTTATTCGTGTTATTTAAGTGGAGTCATGGCATAACCTATGGTTTCATGTGGGGAGAGACATTTTGGACCTTTTGGCCTTCCATACTCTCCCCGAGTCTCGTCTGTGTTTCCCGCCATTTCGTGTCATTAGCTTCCCCTTAGTGTTTCATCTGTTTCACCTGTCCCTTATTAATTATCCTGTCTTTGTCTCCCTATAAGAGTCCTCTTGTTTCATTGTCTTGTGCCGGTTCATTGTGTTTGTTCACTGCTAGTGAATACATGTATGTTTATGCTGTTCCCGTTGTGCCTTGCTCTTGAGAGCCTAGTGATTCCAGTTCCTGTTACCCCTGTGTTCATTGTAAGTGTCAGTTCAGCGTCTTATCAAGTCTTTGTTTTTGTATCCAGTTTTAGTTAGTCAGTGTCTTTGTATTTGCTTATATTTTCCCTGTCCTGTTTTCCCCCATTGTGGGTTTTGTTTTGCCTTTTTTATCCTGTTTTGTTATATATATATATAATAAATACCTTGTTTACCCCTACCATCTTGTCCCGTGCTGCCTGCAATTGGGTTCTCCTGCCTTGTCTCCTCGGAGATTCATGACATTAAGATAATAATGATAATAATAACAATAATAATAATAAGCCCCTCTTGTAATTATCAATCAAATCACTAATAATGGCCTATAGGCATTTCTATTCAGACTAATAAAACTCAACTACTAATAAACATGGCAACACTTTAGAATACGGTATCTTACTTACTGTATAACTTATAAGGAATTATTGAAGAATTAATGGGTAGTTCTGCATTAACTACTTCTTCACTACTGTTAACTACTAAGGAAGATGTGTTAACTAATCAGTATGTAATACAATTGTATTATTGTGCGAAGTAACAGTTAGTTATTCAATAAATAATGAATTCTGCCATAACTCCTGAAGATCTACTACTACTAGTAACTACTAATGAACAGTCATACAAATCTAACCTCATATTAGTTTTTATATGTTATATACAGCACTTTTTTTGTTTGTTTTCCTCAGCATAAATGCCATTGAGTAAATTCATGTATTATAAAATTATATTACATACTGATTAATTAACACATCTTCCTTAGAAGTTAGTGACTTAAGTGTTAATAAAGAATTAGGTCTTCAATAATTCCTTATTAGTTATGCAGTAAGTAAGATACAGTATTCTAAAGTGTTACCATAAACATGAATCAAAAAGCTTTAAGTGATTATGTCATGATTTGTAATTTAATGGGAACACACTAAACAAAACATACATTTCTCCAGATGATGTTACTATCTAGGCTAGCCATCAATTTCATTATTAGGGCCACGTGATCGTAACTTCACCTGTTGGTCCAGGAACACATCTAACACCAGCTTTTGCTGTGTCCTGCCACACGTCTGTGACCAATGGTCAACCACTATAACTTAGCCTCTGTTGCTCCCCTGCCATCGCTTTCACTCCTCCTTCTTTACTTTTCTTCTTAAAATAGAAAGAGATGTCTGTTGACTTTCTCTTCATTGCCTGAAATTTGACATAACATATACATGCACCAGCTAACGGCATTAGCTAGGTAACTCTTGTCAAAACGTGTCAAAGACACGTCAAAAAGCTGCTGTAACAGCATACTGTAACTATTTGGCACTTAAAATGCACGTCACGACACATAATTCCCTGTCTTCTTTTACTAAACATTATTTTTTACTTATTTACTCACCGGTAGTCTTCTTCGTCTTCTTTCTTAACTTCTTCTGAAATTGTTGACTGACGGGCACGCGCTGAGCTGTTTCTGCGCAACAGCGGCATTGACGGAGGAGCGGGGGAGGGGCGGACTACTGTGTGCGATCGAACGTCTAGAGCGGCTTGCCTGCCTGGCCGTGCATTAGGGATGAAATGCATAACTGATGCTACTAAAATGTATACTGGCCAGTGGGGTGTCCAGGAGTTGGCCAGGGGTGGCCGTGGCCACCCCTGGCCACCCCCTGGTGGTGCCACTGTCCCAGTCCACAACTGCCCGGAACTGAAATTATAACGAAAGACGACATGTTTACATATTTTTAAACACATTTGGTCACATTTCATATCATACAGCTTTATTCACATTGAATTATGTAATATAAACATACCGGCTGTGTCCCTCCCATTAGATCAATAAATGCTTACTGGTTAGTCATCTTGTTCAAGAAATCTATTGCTGCTGTCAGTGAACAGTCAATCACATCACATCACTCTTAATACACACCCTTTCAGATGATATATGACGCATTTATGAATAGTCAAGGCTTTAAAAAGACGGCTTACATTTCTAAAACTGAAATACCTTATGATCATATTTCCGTCTCCTTGCTTTATAGAATCTTTGCTTATCCTGTTGGTGACCTGTCCAACTGTTCATGAGAAAATGTACTGAACCAGGGCTCCCAACTTTCACGCATTCGGCGTGAGACTCACGCTCTCGCACCACACATCCATTTTTAATGGATCACACCCACCAGTTTTTTTCTGTGGTATGTAATTAAATTGGTGAATTAAATGCCTAAAAGTCAAAATAAGGCTATGTTCACACTTGACATGTTTTTTGAAGCTGCCAGTGTTTTTCATTCCATGGAGTAAACAGTGTTTTTAGTCCTGATAGCATTGTCTTACAATGCTAACTGTCGTTTTAAAAACGTGTCTGAATATGCTTTTGGCACAATTTGGACAAACTCCCTTCAAAGTGCGTTCAAGTTGGACTAAAATATGCCATGGAGAGATATGCAGTTTAAACATATATATATTGGATAAAAAGATTAATTTGGACAAGTAACCCCATGTAGAATGTTTTAACATTTTTGTAGCATAAACACCGAAAAAATGATCAGCGCTTCAGATGTAACAATGTAACAACAGTCATTTTGCTGAGTGTTTTGCCACCCAGGAAGGCGCGATCTGACATGCTCACGTAGATGTTTCCATGGTAAACTGATGACACGTCCATAGCCTCTGTTGGGACAGCCAATGGCCCAACATCCTACACATGAGCGTTGATAAAAACATAATTTAGTAACGAGAAATTCATTTATTGTCACTTACATTAGAAACGGAAGTCCGCTTTGAGGTTTTCCGCTATATTTATTTGAATTACTTTTGTAATTTGACCGTTGCTCAGCTCCCGGGGCATCATGGGTTGGAGAAGTGTCCATCCGATCCACACTCACGAATCTCGGCGGGAGGAGTACAGCATCTGGGTATTTCTTGCCTACTGTATTTTGCATACTGAGGTTTCGGACATATAATTCATGACTCATTTTCGCCTACTATATAGTATGGAAGTAGGTGATTTTGGATGAAGCCACTTGCACTAAAAGTATGCTTGATTTTGTTATGGAAAAGTATATACAGTTAAGTGTGTAGCAAATCAACATGCACATACTGCGACATATTAACAGGAAACGGAAGTGACCATTGCTGCACATAGATCATTGGTTCTCAACCATTTTTAAGTACTGAACCCCCAGCATCTCAAAGCAATTGTGAACCCCTAAACCCTGCTCCCACTCTCCATACCACCATTTGGTGGTATTCCACTTTCGGTTCTGGCTTTGTTTTGTAAGGACTCCAGCTCCCGTCATGCTTTGTCTCGTTATCATGTATTGTTTTCAACTGTGTCTCATTAACTGTTTGTCCCTTCAGCTGTGTATAGCCCTTGTGTTCAGTTTTGTATTATTGGACTTTAGATTTACCCTTATGTGTTCTGTTTGGATTATCATTAAACCATTACACCATTTACTGCAAGTGGATTCGCTACTTGCTTTCACTCAGCTCATCGTGACACTCAGATATCACGTCGTTGCAGAGTTTTTTAGACAGCCTGGCATTACGAGGGCGAGATTTGATCAAATGGATGATTTTAACAGCGTCATTTAGTACTTCGTTTAATTTGGGGCATATTCGTTTTGAAGCTAAAGCTTCCCTGTGAATTATGCAGCGAATGCAATTTTGCACGTGAGTTGAAGCCAGGAGACACTGCGACGTCAGTGCAGATGTGTGAGCAGCGCTGCCAGTCCAACGAGTGCTCAGTGAAAATCAAGTCCATGACATAAGTAATGTCCTCACCGGTCGTTGTGGCTAGTATTGGTTTACAGAATAAAATATGCTTGGTAATATCATCCGTGTCTTTATAGCGAACAAATGCAGTAATTGTGATTCGCCACTAATGTCAGTTGACTCGTCTAATATTGTGAAATTTCTGAGTGATTTCGGGCACAAACAAGACATATTTAGATATATTTTGCATGCACTGAGCACTGGTCTTCAGCACACCACAGTTATTATGTCCCTGAGAAATACCTAAACAGTATTGAGAAGACATGTCCTCGCCCCAGTCATACCTGAGGACCAAAACTGGGCATGTTCCGCCCCGTTGCTATGACGACAATCTACAAACAGGTCATGATAACCTTGTGCTGAGAAGGTGCTGAGTGAGGATTATATAAAAATTCACAAAGATTTATTTTTATTCATTCATTTAAAAATAAAAAGTATTGAGAAGTATTCATAGGAAAAGTCGGAATGTAAGTTGACATGTGTATCAGTGGAAACATCTGAGAACACATTTAACAAAAAATAATTGCATATGAATTAGTTTGTGATGATGATTTAATGATTTGATGTTATAATCAGTATATCTGTTCAATGATTATTCACATTAATGCACTTTATGTCATTTTAAGCATGTTTAGAGCATATTTTTAGCACTTGTAACAATGTAAAGTCCAGTGATGTTTCTCAGGCCTAAAAACCAGAGGCCTGAAAGTTTGTGACATGTTGTTCATGATCTTTGGTACTTTTCCACTGTTTATTGGACATGATCCAGCAGTTTTTGATGACTTCATAAGTATTTAAATTTTGCTCACTGAATTTAAATATGTTTTGAAAATAAGACAATAACGAGTGAACCACCGTTAGATACGTAACTCGTTGCCTACGAAATAAACGTGGCAGATCAAAAGCATTGAATGAGGAAAATAAGAGATAATGTGAATTTACCTGATTGGTTTTTGAGAAGTACTCCTCTCAGAAGTTTTGCTATAACAATAGGCACCAAGGCACTGGCTTTTCAGATGCTCTGGGGAACATCTCACTTTTTTTGATTCGAACAAATAAAATTAACTCTTTGACACTTGGACATTCTTTGTCTGAGAGATTTTTTTGAACGGCAAAATCAACTTTTGCCAAATCAGTAATTGTAAAACAAAACTTTCAGTCCGCTTAAATTTTTACACTACCTGGCCAACGATATCCGTAGACACATCAATTCAATGGCATAAAGTGTCATTGAATAAAGGCACCGTTTTAATTGCTTAATGTGTTCTTGTCTAACATTGTTTCGGCTAGGATGGCAGCTGCTGGCAAAATTAGTTCCTCTGAAATTGTGTATGTTTTTTTAGATTAAGCCACAAGCAAAGATACCTCATATGATGCAGTAAGGGAAGAGCTGGACATCCGCGTAGCCACTTTTAATTTTTGTTGACTCTATGTGTGAGAATCTGGGTTTCGTCCTGTTCCCCACAAATACTGCATCTGTGTTTATTCCAATATTCATCATATGTATTCATTCCTTTATCTTATTATTCTCTATTCTCTAGTTATTATCTCCTATTCATAATATTTGCTCCTTACTTTCTTGTTGTTTAACCTCGCTAAAGTAGTATCATGTCTTATGCTGTCTTATGTTGATATAAGAATCTGTTGTTCTCCATCTCAAGGTTCCTAATAATGTCAAGGGACGATTGTTTTGTTATTGTAATATTAAATATGTAATCATATCTGAATGATCAGGAGGAATAAGACTAAACATAAAGTCTGGTGATTTTCCACTGCTTTGGTGGTGTTATATGACGCCTCCTGATGCAAGCTTATAAGTAGTAGTCCTTAATACAATAAACTTTGGACTCTGATTGAACAAGCACTTGTGTCTGTGTCAAACTTTGTCTCCTGGATCCAGAAACTTTGTGTGTTCCGTCGACTAGACTCTTCAACCGTAGAATTTTATTTAGACAAGGGGACGTGAGAAGTTTACATTCTTTCAGGTGGGGGCTCGTCTGCGAAAGAGGGGAGACTCTTCTCTCTTAGAACCAAGGAGAACAAAGGCCTGAGGCGCACTGACGATCGGTCACAGACCTACATTAAAAGGGGTAAGTGTTTTTTTCTATACAGTTCTTTATGACTTACAGAAATCTAACGCTTACCCTGTAGGATTCTTGTGTGTTTTAAATTCATGTTAGTGGGAGTTGATTCTCCCATTGTTGTACCAATGAGGCTGGCAACAGTGATTAGTAAAATAATTATTAACGGATATGAATAGGTTTCAATTCAAGTTAGTGGGATTCACTTCCCATTGTTGTACCAATGCGGCTGGCAACAGTAGTTAATAAAATAACTATTAACGGACTGAATATGAATGGTTAATGCAGTCTTGATCACACTGTAATTTAGGATCGAAGTGTTAGCTTTGAGAAGGCTTTGTTACTCACGAAAAATAAAAAGAAATAAAATCTGTTTAATGGTTATTCTAAAAGATAACATTATTACAGTTAAAATTGAAAATATACTGCACTGTTACTGCATGATATATTGAGATATTGTTATCAGAAAAAGACGGGGAATTTAATATCCACCTCTGATCGCAATATACTGGTGAAACGGTTGGTCGATTGAACACGAGGGTTTTTCTTTGTTTTGTCTGTACTGTACTGTTTTATCGCCGCCTGGTTTGAAAGTGTAAGATGGGGAATTCTATTTCAAGGCCACTGCCGGGTGAAACCCCAGTCGCATTTATGTACAGAAATAATCAGGGGTTTTATACAGATCCATATGTTAGCAATATCGCAGGATGGTCGGAGGGAATAAAACCGAAAATTGATATGCCCTATCCGAGGGAAGGTTCATTTTCTGATGAGTGTATGTTACTGGCAAGGGGCATGTCACAAGGAGGTTGGGGAGACCCAACATGGGATTATCCATACATGAATAAAGCCTATGCAGTATGGAAAGACATGAAAAAGGTTTGGCACCAGGGTCCGGAAAAAACAAAAATTATGGCGTATGCAAATCAAAACCGGTGGCCATTAGAAAAGCCGCCGGGATACACAAACCCTTGCCAGACACAGACTTCTCCCTCTGCACCATCACTGCCGATAAAACCAAAAGAGATCAAACCAAAAGAGATCAAACCGGAAAAGTTAATTGATAAACAGAATGTAACTACAAACCCTCAAAATTCAATGGTTTGGGTACGCGCTGGAAACAGGTAAATATGTGTCCATTTTGCAAACCCACATGCGTTGTTTTGGAAACTTTTAAAGATGTTGAAATATTTTTCTGGACAGATAAGAGTGTTTCTTGATAAATGTCTCTGTTTTTTTAGCACTCCGTTAAATAACATGAATCATAAGCAAGCGCAATTGATCAGAATAACGACTTCAAACTTGCATGATATGACTTTAGAGAATGTTTATAGGCTATCCTGGAAAAAGGAACATTGAACAAACGTCTGTAAATCCGCAATTGCCGCATCCTAGAAGAAGTCAGAAATAATCTTCAATTCAATTCAAGTTTATTTATATAGCGCTTTTCACAATGTGTATTGTTTCAAAGCAGCTTTACAGGGGCAAACAGGAAAAACAGAAAAGTTAAAACACAGCACAGTGCATGGTATTCATACAACGAGTAAGATCATACTAATAAATAATAGCTAATTTCTAAATAAATAAATAAATGAATGAATGCAGTCTCCCGGTGAGCAGGCCAACACTGCCCTGCTGTGGCGAGGAACCCAAACTCCAATGATTAATTAATGGAGAAAAAAACCTCGGGAGAAACCAGGCTCAGCCGGGAGGGCCAGATCCCCTCTGACGTGTCATAGCTGCACTCAAACTGGTGACATGTGATTTAAGTTTAGCATTTAATACCAAATGTTGTAACTTCAGCATTAATAAGCCAAATAGTCCGTCTTTGCTCTTGGTTGGGGATGTAGTGGTCTGAGCTGGGATGGTCCGATGGTCATATTTCTCTTGGCTGGTGGTGGAATTGCCTTAGATGGAGCTGGGATGGTCAGTCAGTCTGCAGCTGTAGCTGGCGTGATCTCAAATTGGGGATGGGCATCTGTCGGTCGTCTGGACATGGTGGAACTTCTTCCTACCTCGGGATGGGCATCCCGAGGCAGAGGCGGAAAGAGAATAAAGAGGATAATTAGCGTAGCTGCTGTTCATTAACTATACATTAAGTGAAAGCTTGGCTGAAAAGATGTGTCTTTAATCTAGATTTAAATTGGGAGAGTGTGTCTGACCCTCGAATAGTATCAGGAAGGCTATTCCAGAGTTTAGGTGCTACGTATGAGAAAGCTCGTCCCCCTTTGGTGGATTTTGTTATTCTAGGTGTTGTCAAAAGTCCTAAGTTTTGAGATCTTAGGGAGCGTGATGGGTTGTAACGTGATAAAAGCTCGGTTAAGTAAGTAGGTGCTAAACCGTTCAGGGCTTTGTAAGTAATTAAAAGAATTTTAAAATCAATACGATACTTAATGGGTAGCCAGTGAAGCGATGTTAAAACTGGGGTTATGTGATCGTATTTTCTTGACCTAGTAAGAACTCTGGCAGCAGCATTCTGAACTAACTGTAGTTTGTTTATCGATGATACAGGACAACCACTAAGTAGAGCATTACAATAGTCAAGCCGTGAGGTCACAAATGCATGAATAAGCTTTTCTGCGTCTGCAACACATAAACTATTTCGTAATTTGGCAACATTTCTAAGGTGGAAGAAGGCTATTTTTGTGATATTTGAGATGTGATTTTTAAATGACAGGTTGCCGTCTAATATAACGCCTAGATCTTTAACAATATTTGTTGGAGTAACAGTGCAGCCTTCAATTTGCAGGCTGTAATCGGAGAGATTCTGTTTACTTGATTTTGGTGCTATAAGTAATATTTCTGTTTTGCTAGAGTTTAAAAGGAGGAAATTACTAGTCATCCAGTGTTTTATGTCCTCGATGCACTCAGCCAGTTTGGATAGCTTAAATGAATCATTTGGTCTTGATGAGATATATAGCTGAGTATCATCTGCATAACAGTGGAAGCTAATTCCATGTTTTCTAATAATGTTTCCGAGGGGCAGCATGTATATGGAGAAAAGCAGGGGTCCTAAAACCGATCCCTGAGGTAATCCATAATTTACTTGCGTAAGATTTGACGATTTCCCATTTAAATGGACGTATTGATATCTGTCTGTTAAGTAAGATCTGAACCATTGCAGTGCCTGTCCCTGAATACCGATATAATTGTGTAAACGATCTAGTAGTATTTTATGGTCTACAGTATCGAAAGCAGCACTAAGGTCAAGCAGGACTAAGAGTGAGATGTTACCTTTATCTGAAGCAATAAGGAGGTCATTTGTAATTCTAACGAGCGCAGTTTCAGTGCTGTGATGCGGTCTAAAGCCAGACTGAAACTTTTCGTGCATGTCATTATTTTGTAGGAAGGTACACAGTTGAGTTGACACTACTTTGTCTAGTATTTTAGACAAGTACGGGAGATTTGAAATCGGTCTATAGCTTCCAAGTTCATTGGGGTCCAAGTTTGGTTTTTTGATAAGAGGCTTAATTACAGCCAGCTTAAAGGGCCCTGGGACATGTCCTAGATTAATTGACGAGTTGATGATGTTACAAATGGGCTCAATTACAGCAGGTAGTAACTCTTTTAATAAAGTAGTCGGAATGGGGTCTAATAAGCATGTCGTCGGTTTGGATGTTGCAATAACTTTAATTAATTCTTCCTGATTTATAGGAGAAAAACACTCTAGCTTTTCTTTTTGGGTGACGGTTGAAACTAATTCTTCCGACACACTTGGAGGTTTGGTTTTAGCTATGTTGTCTCGTATTATTTCGATTTTATCGGTAAAAAACTTCATGAATTCATTGCTACCAAGGTGCGGCGGAATACCCAGGTCAGGTGGAGTCTCCTTTCATTGCGGAAGGAGGGGCCATTACAACGAGATTGCAGACAGCTGCGCAAGCCGACTTCTGGTGAGACGCACACACAACAGCACACACCACAGAGCAAACATGAGAACACGGGTCCTCCAGTAAATCTTTTAGGTGATGATATGATATGATGTCATGATATGATATGATGCATAAATTAGGTGGATATTAAGTTTACTGAAAACAAGGTTGTTTTTTCCTTTCTGTCTAGTTTACAGGCATCCGTCGATCCTCTGCCTACAAGTGGACTGATAAGCGACTCAAGGGTATCTGCCTCCGGTGGCAGCATGCCTACAAGGGGGGACACCATGATTAACCCTTTGTTATGGTCTCAGTTCAGGGATGAAACTGGTTTCATTGATATGGAACCTTATCGGGCTAAACTCAAAACAAACAAACCTGTCTACATTAAACAATACCCTTTGTCTAAAGATAAGGAACAAGGCATTCAACATTTGATTGAAAATTTTGTCAAGCAGGGTGTCCTCGAACAAACACACTCACCATATAACACACCAATTAATCCTGTTATGAAAGCTGATGGGAAAACTTGGAGATTAACTCAAGATTTAAAAGCAGTTAATCAGTTAATCATACCACTCGCACCGATTGTGCCTGATGTTTTGACTGTTATGAATTCAGTGCCACATTCGCACAAGTATTTCACAGTAATTGATTTGTGTCCAGCCTTTTTCTCTGTACCTGTACACCCAGATACTCAGCCTTTGTTAGCATTTACATTTAAGGGGCAGCAATATTCGTGGAAACGCCTTGCTCAGGGCTATGTAGACTCACCCGCTGTCTTTTCTGCAGCAGTGCACAGAACTTTGGCCAAAATGAATGATTTGCCTTCAACAGTGTGTGTGCTTCAGTTTGCAGATGACATACTCATGACGGGGGAGACTGAGGAGGACTGTGAAAAAGCATCTATAATTGTTTGCAATGTACTTGCCGAAACAGGTTTCAAAGCTTCGAAAGAGAAACTGCAATGGGTCAAAACTAAGGTAACCTATTTGGGACATGTGCTGATGCAGGGTCTCAGAGCAATATCCACAGATAGGGTCCAGCTGATCAGAAAGGTTAAGTCCCCACGAACAGTGCAGCAGCTACAAAGCTTTCTGGGACTAATTAACTATTGTAGACAGTGGATACCTGACTGTGCGATTCACGATAGGCACCTGAGGGGTCTGATAGATCACAAAGCTCCGCCAAACACAGCATTGGAGTGGACTGCGGAAGCTGATGAACATTTCAATGCTTTGAAGGCAGCCATCACGACAGCACCAGCATTGGGCCTGCCGGACTACACAAAACCTTTTCACTTGCATGTTAGGGAGACAGAGGGTGCAGGTCTGGGTGTCCTATTACAAATTCATGGCTCAACATATAGGCCAGTTGCATATCTGTCTAAAAAGTTAGATAACATAGTCACAGGTATGCCAGCATGTCTTCGTGCGGTGGCTGCAGCGGCTCTGATTGTACAGATGGCTGAGAAAACTGTGCTGTCACACCCTTTAATATTATATGCATCCCATCTGGTTGGGGTAATCTTGCCCAACATGCAAACACAACACATGACAGCGCAACGACGCTCAGGTTACGAGGCTACTCTGTTGGCAACGAAAAATCTTAGCATTCAAACAACAGCAAACATTAATCCCGCTTTGCTGGGTATTTTGGGTATGGTAGACATGGCAGATTTTGATGTTGAACATGATTGCATCGTTGAACTGACCACCTCTTACTCTTCTAGGTTCGATCTGTTGGATACGCCCCTAGAGGGGGGAGAACATATTTATGTTGATGGGTCTTGTTCAAAGCCATCTGACGGTGTCTACCTCTGTGGCTATGCTGTGGTTTCCAAGTCAGGAGAGGTAAAAGAAGCTTTAGCTCTAGATTACAATTCGGCCCAAGCTGCAGAGTTGATAGCATTAATACGGGCCTGTGAGCTGATGACAGGAAAGAGAGTAACAATTTATACAGACTCCAAGTATGCGTGGAGTGTTCTTCACCATTATGCCAGAATGTGGGAAGCGAGAAGTTTTAAAATTGCTGATGGAAAGCCAATAGCACATGCAAATCTGATAGGACAGTTAACTGAAGCAGTTCAGCTTCCGCTCGAAGTGGCCATAGTAAAGGTCAAGGGTCACGCTTCGGGGGAGGATGAACAGACTATAGGTAATAGGAGGGCTGAGAGACGCCGCAAAGGCAGCAGCCCAAGCTCAGATTAAATAACCATTTCATCCAAAGGATGAAACACATGTAGCAATGACAGTGCACATAACGAATGTACCTGACATTGATATCAAATTCCTACAAAGTCAAACAAAACACGGAGACTTAGAGCATTGGAGAAAAAATCTTTGCACTCCTGACAAGGCAGGGATTATTCGAGATGGACAGGGTAGAATAGCACTACCAAAATTAGGGTTAATTATCCTAATTAGACATTACCATGGGTTATCTCACACCAGTTGTGCAAAAGTAGTTCAAGCAATTAATCAATTGTATTGTATAGCCGATGTTCACCGAACAGCAAAGCTTGTTTTAGGTGCATGCTTAACATGTGCTCAGGTAAATCCGCACAAGGCAGCTAAGCACGATGCATTGACACATCCGGAAGCTCCTTTTCAACATTTACAAATTGATTTTACACACATGCCGCCAATAGGTAACTTAAAATATCTTTTGGTAATCATTGATCGATTCTCAAAGTGGCCTGAAGCATTTCCATGCAAAGGAAGATGCTAGAACATATTGGAATCGGACAACGGGACGAGTTTCACGTCAAAGGTAACACAGCTCTTAGCAAAAGCGTTGTCTATTGATTGACATTTTAATATTCCTTATCATCCGCAAAGTGCAGCAGTCGTGGAGAGATGTAATCGAACACTTAAAACACGACTAACAAAAGCGGTACTCGACACAGGAAGAAAGTGGGTTGATTTATTGCCTGCAGTCTTGGCAGAAATAAGAATGACCCCATCTTCAACGACAAAATTTTCACCGTTCGAGGTACTAATGGGTAGACCTTTCCCGACCCCGTGGGTCAAAGGCCGGTCTGGGATTTCTTGTTTAGGTGATCTTCAGGTGATCCAGGAAGACTACGTGACCTCTCTAGTCGAAAAGTTAAATTCGATATGTGCTGATGTTTCTTTGTGCCTTCCTCTTCCCTCAGAAAACCCTACCCATAACTTTGTTCCAGGACAAAACGTTCTTGTGAGGAGTCTGAAGCAAACAAAGGTTGGAGAACCAAAGTACCACGGACCAGCAACTGTGATTGCCGTCACACGGACAGGAGTTCTGACGGACTATCAGCCACAGTGGATACACGCTTCCAGACTGAAGTTGTGTTCTTCAGGAGAGCAGGCAAGCTCCAATTTAACATAGAATCTCCACAGGGGATTCACCTTACTACATCTCAGGGTAGAGAAAGCACTGACTAAGCTGAGGACAGAACTACCTTTTGTGAGGTGGGGGCCACCCAAAGCAAGAAGATAGGAGGCCCATTGAGCCAACAGTGCTGACTCCGCTTCCCCTGAGGTGCATTAAGGGCCAAATTGAAATAAAAGGTGTTATTCCAACAGTTTCCTATGGAATTCTTAGATATCAATTCCTACACTGCGTGCACACTAGCAGAAGCCCTTATTGTGTTCGGCCCAGATCTTCTTAACGCAGTAAAAACGACCATAGGAATTGCCCCTGACCCAACTAGAGTGGTGCTGCAACGTCCAATACCAGGTAGCCTAATTCTGTATGCTTTCAGGCTAGAAGGGGGGGAATTAGTTGTAAGCAAAAGAGATTGCCCACATTCACAATGATAGAACCTAACAGGCCGTGGCACCCGTTCAGGCAGCCAGGTATGTGTGGACTGCGTGGAACAACGATTATTCTAACACTAATAAGTATAATAATCACTGGTATAATCCTAAATCAAGAAATAAAAGTAGAGAGAAATGAAACTCTCGCCACACGGCCAAAACGAGAAGTAGATGAAAGTTTCCCTGATAAAGAGACGATCAAGGTCACTCTTAGGGCAGGCAGCAGCGCGAGCTTCCTTTGTGACCCAATATCTTTAACCATGGGAGCAGCTGGCAATACAGAAGCCGTTAGGGAACAATTCGGAGAGAGTCTGTATATATGCAAGGGGTCTTGTAGGTGGTCAGAGGTGATAGCGTATCATGGCCCTGAAGCCCCAGGCACCGACCCCAGGTTTGAAATAAAGATTGTAAAGTTACAACACAGAGTAATGTGGGATGGAAAACGTTGTGTATATTGTGGTAAGGCAAAGACCATTCCTATAGGGTCTCTTCCTTCGCTTCCTGGTCCAGACCATAAGGAAAGTTATGCAGGGGTAAGGAATGTTACCATAAAAGAGGTTACATTTCAAGATGAAGGAATTTACTACTGCGTGTGGGCCTTATTAGGTAAAGACCGTTATCAGGAAGTTCAAATTAAAATAGAACCACCAGCGATGAGGGAAATAAAAGAAAGAATTAAGGAACTAAGTGCAAACCCGATACCCAGCTATTTAAATAAGCAAAGGGAAGCACCCCAGGATATTGATTTCATCATGGGTTCTAATCTCGATCAAGAAACTAAAAAAGTAAGAGTTGCAAAATCTAAATGTGGTGGTAACTACGCATGTGCCTTAGCCTTACTGCAGAGAGGAGTCTTAGCAGATGAGGTTAGAGGAGATTGTTGGGTATGTATACAACTCCACTCAATGTGGAAAACGCAAGAGCTTACAGCAGGCATGCTTGTAAATGATGAGGGTGAGTGCAATATGCCAAAACAAATGTCTTTAATTGTACAAATGACTCTGAATATCCGAGAAGGAAGTGAGACTATAACTGTTCGTATACAGGAGAACCTTTTCAAGGTCCTGCATTTTATGTAAATGCTCGTCCCGCAGAATTATGTGTGTGTTCCAAATCAGGCAGACATATTGTAGGAATGTCCGATTGTAGAAATGAAATTACTTTGTCTCAATCAAATAACGGACGTCATAATTGCACTATACAATATCTCAATAAAACTACTGAGGGATTTGAATGTCCATTTTCACACCTAGATAGTTCACCAGGAATGATGTGGGTTTGTGGTGAAACTGCATATTACCATTTAGATGCAGGGGAATGGAAAGGTTGTTGTTATGCTGCTATTTTGTCCACAGGAACTAGCATAATGGAAAAGACAAATCTGGCCACATCTTTGAATAGACAAAAAAGGGAAATAAAACTGCCTAATTATTATGCAGGCCACAAGATTAGTGATCCATGGACTACTCCTTGGGAAAATGTGAGATGGTCCCTAGCAGGTTTGTTTACAGGAATCGGTACTACTGTTGCTCTGAACAAAATGAATGGTCTGGCATGGGAAGTTCTTTCTTTG
Organism: Triplophysa bombifrons; assembly: GCA_029783895.1. Lineage (NCBI taxonomy): Eukaryota > Metazoa > Chordata > Actinopteri > Cypriniformes > Nemacheilidae > Triplophysa > Triplophysa bombifrons. The sequence continues at coordinate 4,088,451 of CM056465.1, forward strand.
GAAAATGACACAGCACAAGCTTTAAACTTAATCTCTAATGAATTAAAGAAAATGAGAGTTGCCGTCGTGCAACATAGACTTGCTTTGGATATATTAACAGCAGAGAAAGGAGGGGTGTGCAAAATGCTAGGAGTATCTTGTTGTTTTTCAATTCCAGATTATGCAGACAATGTCACTGACGTTGTGAAGCACATGAGAGAATCAGTTCGTGAACCCACACCGGTAGATGCAACATGGTTTCAATGGTTGGACAGCCTAGCCGGGGGATGGGGACATTGGATAACCGGTACAGTAATTCCAGTTGTGGTGACCATCTTAGTCTTGTTACTATTTTGGCCATGCATGTTGCAGTGTGTGGTCGGATGTGTTAAAAAAGATCTGTTACTTCCTTTACAACCAAAGGAACCGATCGAATGATGTTAGCAAAAAGAACGACTGACGTCAACCAGGCTATGCTGGTTAGACGCACATCTAAAAGTTATCGTCCGAAAGATCAGAATCAAACTTGGGGATCCATATTTGATCGTAGCAGCGATACGGACGAGGATGACAATGATTATGTTCACACACCTGAGTTAGAACCAGAACCAATAACGGTGATAGAAGAACCAAGAAATGTTGATGAACGTGACAATGTAATGGAAGAAGATAATGGGCTTGACGATTCGGTAATTGAGATTGGCACGGTAGATGATGAAGAGTAGATATAATTATTTTTATGTTTTCGTTTTTATTGAGGGTGATTGGTGTTGTTATGTTTTTATTACAAATCAGTCTGATTGATCTTTTACCTCAAAGATCAGCTTGCACACCAGAAAACCACACAAAAAAATACGCAAATGCAATTATCCTTTTATTAAAGACTTTGTATTAACCTTTTGTACTACTCTATATATTTGTTCTTTAAAGGGACACAGGACAGCTTGTAAGACCGTTGGTCTGAAAGTGGCCATTGTGAGAATCTGGATTTCGTCCTGTTCCCCACAAATACTGCATCTGTGTTTATTCCAATATTCATCATATGTATTCATTCCTTTATCTTATTATTCTCTATTCTCTAGTTATTATCTCCTATTCATAATATTTGCTCCTTACTTTCTTGTTGTTTAACCTCGCTAAAGTAGTATCATGTCTTATGCTGTCTTATGTTGATATAAGAATCTGTTGTTCTCCATCTCAAGGTTCCTAATAATGTCAAGGGACAATTGTTTTGTTATTGTAATATTAAATATGTAATCATATCTGATTGATCAGGAGGAATAAGACTAAACATAAAGTCTGGTGATTTTCCACTGCTTTGGTGGTTTTATATGACGCCTCCTGATGCAAGCTTATAAGTAGTAGTCCTTAATACAATGAACTTTGGACTCTGATTGAACAAGCACTTGTGTCTGTGTCAAACTTTGTCTCCTGGATCCAGAAACTCTGTGTGTTCCGTCGACTAGACTCTTCAACCGTAGAATTTTATTTAGACAAGGGGACGTGAGAAGTTTACATTCTTTCACTATGGAACTCGGAAAGTTTTTTGCAAAAAAAGTCTGCCTTTCTTCCTACACATAACAAGAGTTTAGTTCTTATATGTCATTGAAAATGAGATGGTTTTGTTGTGTTATTAGACAGGACCTCACCAGATAGAAAACATAGCAGTTGAGGGTGCTCAGTCGTTGTTGTGGTAAACCCAAACAATTTCCCGCTCTTTTGATACGGGTGTGTTATTGTGTTGTCAACAGAAATGCTGGTATTGTCCTGGCTTCTGTCAGGCCCACTAGTCGATGGCCCATCAGTTTTTTAAGCCACCAGTCCATATTAGCTGCTCTAGCCTAGGTTTATTTCTCAGATGAAAAGACAACGCACTGTAAATGTTAGCTATTAATTGAATGATAAAAATGGCAGCAAATACGAAATTGCACATACTTAAAAGCTAAATATTTTAAACTATTTTATTTGTTGTCAATGCATTACTGTTTTTTATTGCATAATTAAAATAACGTATGTTAATACCTCATTTTTAAAACATTTTTAAAGGGTTCTACGGACCCCCTGCAATGACACCACGGACCACTAGGGTTCCTCGTCCTGAGAAACACTGGCCTAGACAACATTTTGACCATTAATTGTCACACACATCAAAATACACCCCTTCTTTCCATTGAAGTATTTATTCATTCATTGTTTCGTATGTACTGTAAACTGTGTGCTTATTTTTTTTTATTTAGTGACTCATCAGTTAATTAATTTTATTAATGCAGTGCACCGTAACCTGACTCCGCCTACTCGCGGTGAGTTGTGGGTTATAATAGCCGTTAGAGTGTGCATCATTCTGCACTTCAAATGTCTACCGGACAACATAATACGATTTGGGACATACTAATTCTATTTTCAAATACTATTTAGGACGGATAGTATGCGAATTGGGACGTAGCAACTGTTTCTCCATAAAAATAAAACTGTTTCTCCTTGGTGCTGAAACCAAAAGATGTCCACGATCCGACCCCCCTGCAACGAGTAATAGGTCTCTGCAGAACATAAACGGGTGTTTCCCAATTGATGTGAGTTTTCAACCATCCAATCAAAATTTACGGAAGCCCCAACGTATTGTATTTCTTTCACGTTTTCTCGTGAAATATTTTATTTTGTCTTGATCACAAAAACAACCTATGATACATGGCTTTAAGGACTTATATGGGCATTCGAGAGAAAGGAGTATTTTAAATACAGTATTTATAAGTCTCTGACACCTCCATGTCAAAATTTTTGAAGTGTGCAACAATTCGCGGTGCAAAATATTGTGTCCGAAGATATTTGGTATATAACGTTATTTTTATTATTAGAAGTGTATTAATTATATAATACACATATTTTAACCACATACTCAAAGAAACTGTTAAACATTTACATTTAGTCATTTAGCAGACGCTTTTATCCAAAGTTGGGTAAACAATGGAAGCAATTGGGTCAAACATTAGGACAACAAAAAGCATAAGAAAAATAAAAACATGTCCCACAAAGCCTACTAGTGTACAGAGCCAAGGTTAGTTTATCTAAGCTTAAATAAGCATTCTTTTTTTTTGATATTGTAGAAAAGATATAGAAATGAGAAACGATAAGTCAGGTGCAGACGGAAGAGATGTGTTTTCAGCCGATCCTTAAAGATGGCGACAGAATCTGCTGATCTTGTAGCAGCACAGCCCATTCGCACCAATTGCGTAAAAATAACACGCGCTGTGCATTACCGTATAATACGGACGCCAAATTGCGAATTTGAATGCATAAATACGCCGTTTTTTCCATGCATATGATACGCCAATTAGCGTGTTTGCATATTAAACAGCAATTTGTGTCATTACCCTGTCCCCCAACCCTAAACCTAATGTTAGCGTCCATGCATATTATAACACCCTACACCTAACAGTATTATTTTAATTATTTCAGTGTTTCCTCTTCATGTACGTTTTAAAATGGCTGCTCTCCACCCAGGTACAAGCAAACATTGGCGTATCATATGCACGCAAAATCGCAATTTGGCGTACGTATTAGACGATAATGCAACAGCGTGTTATTTATAAGCAATTGGGTGCGATCAGGTTGGCAGCAGGCAGATCATTCCACAAATGGGGAAATGATCCGGAGAAGGTTCGTGGGAGATATTTTTCACCTTTTTGGGATGGCAGGTACATAAATCTGCATTAGTGAATGAAGATAAGGGGATCCAAATCAGTGGTGGTCTTGTAGGCCAGGAGCAGAATCTTGAATTTGATGCGACATTCATGTTGTGTTCAAGACATCTTTTAGGTTGTTTCCCACCTCAACTCATAAATAATTTGTAGAACGGCGCTCTTTTCGTGTTTAATAATACTTGCAATGTTTTAATGCTACCAAATCATTACATTACTCTAATTTTACTAAATACTTGTTACTAATTGTTAATAAATCCAGACGTTACTTCCGGGTTTGTGATGGGAAATTTCCAAATCCGTGGTGTAGTGTTTTAAACGCAATATAATACAGAACTGTGCAAGATGGATGACAAAACATCTCTGCTTGTTGAGCAAAACATTTTGCTTGTTGGCATCTGCTCATTGTATAGAAATATTTAATTTTAAACACAACATAATAACAACAGCACATGATTGCATTGGTAAAGAATTTGAATAGCAAGGGCTTTATTTACATTACTGACGTTACACGCATGAAAGAAAAGACACAGCTTTGATCACTATAGGCCAGACACTGTAGCCACAAGCCTGCTGACAGTCAAAACAAAACAATGTTTTAAGTGCAAAACTCTTATGAGTAATTAAAATATAAACTAATATCTAATGAAAAAAAATAAAGTAATGCATGAAAAATTTGAAAGATTTGATGTTTCCGCTAGCTTCAAAGAAGTAGTTACTTCCAAAGTACCCTTCAAAGAGATCGAATGAGTAAAACCCCTGCAGCACACCTCTTTTCTCACTCCCCCTGTAGCTATAGGGTGTCACAGTGAAGGCATCTTGATAGTTGGTAGAGAATCCTGTACAGGGTTCTGAAGTTAGAACTGAATGCCTTCCAGTTCACCACACCTGGTAAATGTATAAAAATTAGCTGACCACTTTCACAACCAATTGCCTTTAAAGTACAACTCTGTACTAACAAATGTTGTATATAAATTGTGTAAGAAACAATTCTGTAAGGACTGAGCATGCATCTATGATGATGTCACAAAAGACAGAAAAGTTAATTAGACTGTAATAAAACCTACTGTCCAACCAACGTAAGGGAGCCTCTCTTCTGAAGCTTTCCAGGGGCACTATGCTGTTGAAGCACCTACATGTGAAGGCAAGGGTGCTGATTGTAACATCCCAATCCTCAAGCGCAACCTGCAGCAGGAGTTCCCAGAGAACTGCAAGAGGAGGCTGTAAATAAATAAAGTATAAAAATATATAAATGTGATAATGATCCAATTGTAGTTTGAAAGCCGACAAAAATGGCAAATGCATCCCTGTTTATTATATTATATATCAGGGGTGGGTAACTGGTTGCAACTATGAGGAAGAGACAATACAGAACATCACTATTTAAAAAACAAATCAACATTTATTATTAGTAAGAGGGAACCCGAAACAAACTAAACAATACCATTGTCCTGTTGCTTGTCAGTCCTGATTCTCCCACTTTTACACTGCTGGCTCTTCAAAAATGATCTTGATAAATTCATGATATTGAGAAGACTTTACAGTAAATTATAATTGATTGCATGCAGATATGTGTAATATGTGTGAATGCATTTGCTATCATTTGATCAAATTTAAGAAATTAACTAATAACAAGAATTAAATTGCATACCTTGGTGGAAACATCTCCAGCAAAAGAGCAGACCACCATTTTCGAATAAGCGGTGTGTCTGACTATAGTTAGGAAAAGTGCAAGTTAATTAGAACAAATATCTGAAACTTACTAAATGTCTTTGAATGTGGTTGGCAAACACATCTCTGAGAAGTCAAAGGTTCCCCGCAAGATGACATAGAGAGCATACAGTATATAAATAAGTATTAATCAAATGACAAATGGGCTAAATTCTAACATGACATTTGCAGAACCAGTAGTAGCATTAGTGTAAACGCTTCTTGTCGAGGAACATCCTTGAATTAACCAATATTATCTTGAAACTTGTGATTTTGTAAGTAGGCATTAATTAAGGTTTGGGAATCACACAAGACTAAAAGGCACCTTCACTACACAATGGTAAAAAAACTTTGACATTTTCACATTTAATGCAAAATAGTATAAAATACCTCAAGGTCCTCAGAAGAGAATTCTGGCCAATGGTGTCCTGTCCTTCCTGTCCTGAGTATTCGGGCCTTGGGGACAGAGCCGTGAGAATATCATGTCTTGTGTTTGTTCGTCTTGTGTGGACACGTGGCGGTTTGTTTTGACATTTCGCCGCGTGTCTTCCGTGTAGCTCCGCCCCCTTGTCTCTTTGTCAGCGTCCCATTAGCGTTTCATCTCCCTCACCTGTCTATGCCTCTTCCTGCTAGTTGCACTCATTGTTAAGTCTTGTCACCTGCCCGTCCCGATCCCTTTGTCATCGCTCCTCATTAGTTTCCCCTTATTTAATGTCCCTCATTCCCTTACTGTTTGTCGGTTCATTGTCTAACGTCTATTGTCTATTCCATTGTCAATGTCCACTGGCTTCTTCGTGTCTCAACAACTGGATTACCTTGTTCCTGTTTCCCTTCATGTTTGGACTTATTATTTAGTTTCTGTTTTGCCCCATCGTGGGTTTATTATTTTGTGTGTTGTCTTAATAAATATTGTTTAACCCCTTTAGTACTGTCTGCGTTTGGGTTCTGTCCGACCAGCCGTGACAAATGGCCCAGGACATAAGCTCTGAACAATGTCCCTGTCAAAACCCATGTTCAAAAGTGGAATAAGGTAGGATATTGCTGGAGTCTGTAACGCAGCTTCTCCTCGTGCTGGTGTCTGTAATGCAGCTTCTCCTCGTGCTGGAGTCTGTAACGCAGCTTCTCATCGTGCTGGAGTCTGTATCGCAGCTTCTCCTCGTGCTGGTGTCTGTATCGCAGCTTCTCCTCGTGCTGGAGTCTGTATCGCAGCTTCTGCTCGTGCTGGAGTCTGTAACGCAGCTTCTCCTCGTGCTGGAGTCTGTATCGCAGCTTCTCCTCGTGCTGGAGTCTGTAACGCAGCTTCTGCTCGTGCTGGAGTCTGTAACGCAGCTTCTGCTCGTGCTGGTGTCTGTAACGCAGCTTCTCCTCGTGCTGGAGTCTGTAACGCAGCTTCTCCTCGTGCTGGAGTCTGTAACGCAGCTTCTCCTCGTGCTGGAGTCTGTAACGCAGCTTCTGCTCGTGCTGGAGTCTGTAACGCAGCTTCTGCTCGTGCTGGAGTCTGTAACGCAGCTTCTGCTCGTGCTGGAGTCTGTAACGCAGCTTCTGCTCGTGCTGGAGTCTGTAACGCAGCTTCTGCTCGTGCTGGTGTCTGTAACGCAGCTTCTGCTCGTGCTGGAGTCTGTAACGCAGCTTCTGCTCGTGCTGGAGTCTGTAACGCAGCTTCTGCTCGTGCTGGTGTCTGTAACGCAGCTTCTCCTCGTGCTGGAGTCTGTAACGCAGCTTCTCCTCGTGCTGGAGTCTGTAACGCAGCTTCTCCTCGTGCTGGAGTCTGTATCGCAGCTTCTCCTCGTGCTGGAGTCTGTAACGCAGCTTCTGCTCGTGCTGGAGTCTGTAACGCAGCTTCTCCTCGTGCTGGAGTCTGTAACGCAGCTTCTGCTCGTGCTGGTGTCTGTAACGCAGCTTCTGCTCGTGCTGGTGTCTGTAACGCAGCTTCTCCTCGTGCTGGAGTCTGTATCGCAGCTTCTCCTCGTGCTGGAGTCTGTATCGCAGCTTCTCCTCGTGCTGGAGTCTGTAACGCAGCTTCTGCTCGTGCTGGAGTCTGTATCGCAGCTCCTCCTCGTGCTGGTGTCTGTATCGCAGCTTCTCCTCGTGCTGGTGTCTGTATCGCAGCTTCTCCTCGTGCTGGTGTCTGTAACGCAGCTTCTCGTGCCAGTGTCCATAAATTAGATATGGGGTGGGTAGCATAAAGATGCCTTTTTAAAGCACCTTTATTTATATATGTCTGTGGACACTGACAGCAGTGAATATGTCTCGACATCTGCCCACACCAAAGACTACAGCTCTAAATAACATAATCTACAGGGTGGGGAAAAATGATATTTTGACATGGTTAAAAATATGTATTGAACAGACATTTCAGAAACTTTGCTTAGACACTTACCTCCATATTCAACAGTTCTGAGTTTATGCCCAGCTATAAGAGCCATTATCAGATGATAATGTCTTGGCTTGAAGATGTCAGCTGTGCAGAAAGGGCACGTGAATAAAGTGATATCTGCATGAAAGCGCTGTGGTTGTGGCTCTTCACCTCTCCGCTGAATCGTAATGTGCTGGAAAAAATATTTAAAAATTATTTCCCCACTGTGTATTACTATAAACAATTAATTAACGTCTTTTAGATACATTTTTTTTTTTCATAGAAATTAAAACATGCTGAAAAAATAAACAGCCACTATCTATACTGGATTAATGGCTAAAGTCACATACAGACTAATCAAAGAGAATATCACGTGTTGGCTTGTGTAGCATTGGCTCATCTGCGTTCAAGGGGAGGGGCTTACGCATGGATCAATTATCATCTTGACGAGACAAGAGACAACAGAGTCGTTTACAGCGTATTATTAAGGAAAAGATCAGGAATAAATATGTGCATATTGTGAATTAATTTCGTGGTTACCAAAAAAAAACTTTTATAAGACCTTCACCAAAACATGGTAAACTGTGTGGATTTGAAAGTATGTTTATAGATTGTGGTGACTGAACCTATAAAAATAAAAAAGTAATTCTAATAGACAAACAACATTTCTACTTCTTTGTTCCTTTCCTTTATTTTTCTTTCTTTTAAATCTCCCAGGTGTCTATGACCTTAAGAAGATAACTCCGTGTTTGCTCTTTGTTAAGGTCGAAGTTAATGAAAGTAATATAATTATGTTAGCAAAATGTGTGACAGTCATAGTAAACTTATAATGCAAGGTTTACTGGACTCAACATACACAAACAACAGACTTTACTATTGTTACGTTTCCAGATTTCATATGTCATGTATACATTCACATATATTACTTGCAGTGATATGTTAATCTGTTAAATTCCAAAGCCTGGGCAACGAAAAAAGATAATATAATATACATGTAAACTATTTTAAAGCACACGTTAACAAGACTCAACCCTACAGATGAAACGTTTAACTTTATAATGTCTGCTTTAATTTACACATATGGATCCACCACGATTCACTTGATCATATCCAAGTAAAATTTGGGCAACACTCACGTTCTACTCGTATACGTCCGTGTGGATCAGGCATTTCTTTGATTGTCACAATAGGTGACCCATTTAATTTATATAAAACATGTACTATTCATGGTAAACATATTTTGACAAAGCAAATCGAACAATCAACCGTGTAAAATCAATATCGGAAAATCTTTTAGAGAGAAATATGGGTGGCTCTTAAAAGAGCCTTTGGGTGTTAAAGCTTCGAGTGGGAGTTTATTTGGAGCTGGTGTACTTCGTGACGGCCTTTGTTCCCTCGGACACGGCGTGCTTGGCCAACTCACCGGGCAGCAGCAGACGAACGGCGGTCTGGATCTCTCTGGATGTGATGGTGGAGCGCTTGTTGTAGTGAGCGAGACGAGCAGACTCACCTCCGATGCGCTCAAAGATGTCGTTGACGAAAGAGTTCATGATGCCCATGGCCTTAGAAGAAATGCCGGTGTCGGGATGAACCTGCTTCAGGACTTTGTACACGTAGATAGCGTAGCTCTCCTTCCTGGACTTTCTGCGCTTCTTTCCTCCTTTTCCGGCGGTCTTGACAACGGCTTTCTTTGAGCCCTTTTTGGGGGCGGACTTGGCTGGATCAGGCATGATTCACTCCGAAACAAATCACAAATGTGTGAGTAACCTAACGCAATACTACCAGTATATATTCTCTGCCCATGCAAATTTACAAAGCAACGGTATCACTTTCTGATTGCTTGTCTTTGCAAACGTGGACTTGAATGAGCGGACACATAAAAGAGCCAATCAAAGTCTTCAAAACTATAGCTACGCCTATCACCTCATGTATAAAGACACCCCTTCCGGGCAGTCCTTCCCGCTCATTTTAATCTAATGTTTTGCAATACAAGCAATGATGGCCGTTTACTTTTCAAATATTGATACTAGGTGTTCTTTTGTTCTTTATTTTGCATGAAAGCGTTTATCAAATTAATACATGTAAATGTTGGGTAATAGTAAGAACATTGTGTGTAATATGACAGTAATGTGTCTCTAAACATTACTGTTATCAGTACACTTGTCATTAAAGAATGTGGTTTATAAGAGAATTTGTATGTTTTCACAAATCCGTGCATCTAGTGAAATAATGACAAACCAACACATTACATTTATTTATTAGACACCAGAGCGACTTACAAATGAAAGCGTCAAACATTCTGTTATTCAGAAAATGGTGTATAGTCCAAATGTGTTTGTAATTAACAGTGTCTACACCGGATCTGTAAAAGAATTATGGTTCAAACTTTCTTTTCTGCAATTTCTAAATCATTCATTTTGAAATCAACCATTCGTTAAAATCCATTTTGACAGGTTTGTGGTGGCAGTGTAAATGTTACGCTAAATTGGTTCAACGTATAGTTAGGTCTGATGTTTTTCTGCGACCATCTTTAAAGTTAACAAACTTCTTTCAATATTAAATTATTACTCATGAAAACTATTAAAAGGGAAAATGTCTCGATCAGTGGACTTGTGTTGGCTCTTAAAAGAGCCTTTGGGGTTGATGTCTGTGAGGTAGGCAGGAGTTTAAGCGCGTTCTCCGCGAATGCGGCGTGCCAGCTGGATATCTTTGGGCATGATGGTGACTCTCTTGGCGTGTATAGCGCACAGATTTGTGTCCTCAAAGAGGCCGACCAAATAAGCCTCGCTGGACTCCTGCAGGGCCATGACGGCGGAGCTCTGGAAGCGCAGATCAGTCTTGAAATCCTGAGCGATTTCTCTCACCAGACGCTGGAAAGGCAGTTTACGGATCAGCAGCTCGGTGGACTTCTGGTAGCGGCGGATTTCTCTCAGCGCCACTGTACCGGGCCTGTAACGATGAGGCTTCTTCACGCCGCCGGTGGCTGGAGCGCTCTTACGAGCGGCTTTAGTGGCGAGCTGCTTCCTCGGGGCTTTGCCACCGGTAGACTTACGAGCGGTCTGCTTAGTTCTTGCCATAACTGGAGTTTCAGCTTTTCGACGTTAAACGAAGAAGCGAATGTATAACTTCCCTCTGCTGGCAGTTTATATAGGTTGGTCGCACACGAGCTAAGAGGGTGGCAACAGAGCACGGGCATGTGATTGGATAATGTGTTGACGTCTACAACTGGCCAATGGGTGTGCGTTTCCCGTTTTTCAAACGAAATGCAGCAGCAGCTTGCGGTTCCCGCCCAGATCCCTTTATTTAGATTCGTCACATTAAAGCTCCTTTTACTTGTAATTATGGATCCATGTTTTTTATGGAAATGCGTGTACAACACATTGGAACATCATTTAGACATCTCTCGCAGCAAAAGTCGAGAGTTGATAAACTGTGTAATAATTTCCCTAACGATCCTGTAGCGCTCAATCACAACCAAATGAACATGTTTAAACCAGCCAGACCAGTCACTGTCCAACAAAAACCGTAAAGGCTCGTTTATTTAAAAAGAGAATCTGATTATCCAGTGTGTTTTGTTTTACTTCTCGCTTTAAACATCATTCGTCGCTCAAGAGTAAAATCGCTCTCTTTTGGTTCAAGTGGGTGGCTCTTAAAAGAGCCTTTTTTTTTAAATAATTCCGGAGAAAAGTCGTTTACTTTGCCTTAGCGGGTTTGTCGGTCTTCTTAGGCAGTAAAACCGCCTGGATGTTGGGCAACACACCGCCCTGAGCGATGGTCACGCGGCCCAGAAGTCTGTTCAACTCCTCGTCATTACGCACGGCCAGCTGCAGATGGCGGGGAATGATTCGACTCTTCTTGTTGTCCCGAGCGGCGTTTCCAGCCAACTCCAGGATCTCAGCGGTGAGATACTCGAGAACAGCGGCGAGGTACACTGGAGCTCCGGCACCGACGCGATGAGCGTAGTTACCCTTGCGAAGTAGCCTGTGAACACGGCCAACGGGAAACTGAAGACCCGCTCTGGATGACCGAGTCTTGGCCTTCGCTCTTGATTTGCCGCCGGTTTTACCTCTTCCACTCATTGTTGCGTAGGATGAAACTGCTCAATATTGTAGCATAAGAACGCAATATGCTATGCAGGCTGTGGTTTCCAGTATTTATACGTGCCTTTCGTTCGCCTATTGGTTGGCGTCTGAGAAAAGTTTAAACCAATCACTGAACTTCGCTCCAAATGCCAAAGCCCGCCCATTTCTTCCCCTCTCCCCGCATTGTTTTAGTTTTTGAGTCGCAATGACCCATCGCCACTTTATAGCGCAGAAGTTTACTTTAAATCTCATATATGCGGGTTTTTGAAGCACGTCTTTCGGAAAACCATAGTGTGAACAAAAGCAAACATTCATGCTGACAACACAGCGTAAGTTGTTTCGCTGATAATGAATTAAACAATACTGACGATCATAATTTATGTACTTAATTTGAACCAGATTTCTCAGCGTATTTATTTGTTAAGAACACAACCATGATGATATAAAAATTAACTCTGAAACACTGCTCTTCAGTGGGCTGGTGGGTGGCTCTTAAAAGAGCCTTTTTTAATGGGAAGTCTGGAGAAGGAATTTACCTTTTTTTCGGGGCGGCCCGCTTGGGCTTAACTGCTTTGGGCTTTGTCGTCTTGGGTTTGGCAGCCTTGGCCTTTTTGGGGCTTTTAGCTGCTTTCTTCGGACTCTTGGCTGCTTTCTTGGGGGTCGCTACCTTCTTCACCTTCTTGGGGCTCTTCGTTGCCTTTTTAGCGGTGGTGGCGGCAGGTTTCTTGACCTTCTTGGGAGATTTCTTTGCTGCGGTCTTCTTTGGCGCAGCAGTCTTCGGCTTCTTGGCAGCAGCAGAAGGCTTCTTGGCTGCGGGCTTCTTTGCTTTAGGAGCGGCTTTCTTCGCTGGCTTCTTTGTCTCGACTTGTTTTTTGTTGAGTTTGAAAGATCCTGAAGCCCCGGTTCCTTTGGTCTGGACAAGAGTGCCTTTAGTCACCAGACTCTTGATAGCGATCTTGACGCGGGAGTTGTTCTTCTCCACGTCGTAGCCGCCGGCAGCGAGAGCTTTCTTCAGGGCAGCGAGAGACACGCCGCTCCTCTCCTTGGAAGCCGACACAGCTTTGACGATGAGTTCGCCCACGCTTGGGCCAGTTTTCTTAGCTTTAAGAGCAGATTTCTTCTTGGGCACTTTGGCCAGCGGAGCGGCAGCAGCTGGAGCGGTTTCTGCCATTTTGCTTCCGGATGAGTAGCGTCACACAATCTGTGATAGAGCAGGAATGAAGGCGACCGAGAGCGGCGCTGCATTTTTATAGAACACATGAGAACCGTACAGACTCAACCAGCCAGATCAGCGTCTTTGTGCCTCCAGGACCCGTTGACTCGTGTGTTTTCTCCACTTACATTTACAAGAAAACTGGACTCCTTAACCCCGTTTACGTTTTGAACACAATGTCAACACAGAGCAGAGATGCAGAGCTCTATCTGGAAGCTAAAACACACGGTCATTTAACGTTTAAATTTGCATTTTCGGATCAAATCTGAGAGCAGCGTCAGCCACTGGATGAAATCGCGAAGGATTTTCTTATTTTTGTGTTGAATATTTTGTGAAAAGCTTTCGCGCGTCTTCTGTGTGTTTAACAGACACCTGAAAATCACTCAAATGAAATAAACATCATTGGGGGTTTCGCGAAGTCTCACTTATTTGAGTTATTGTGGCCATATTGAAGCACACGCGCCACACAGAGGCGTCTCTAACAGATGCATCTTATTCATGTATTTGCTAATGACCTACAGGAATAAATGCATTGGTGTTCACAGACTTTAATCAAGATGTAAAAGTTGGCAATGATAAAACGTGTGTACATTCAAGTGACAGTTCACCCCAAAAAATGGACACTCTGTCATCAATTACTCATCATTTCAAACGTGTTTGACTGTCTTCTGCAGAACACAAAATAATATATTTTGAAGAATGTTGTATTCTAAATATATTTTTTGTGTTAAAGAAAGTAAGTTATAGAAGTTTAGAATGACAATAGGGTGAGTAAAGTATGACAGTATTTTCTTTTTTGTTTGAACTATCCCTTTCAAGGATCAGATATATTTTATAGTATATATAGTATAAACTCAAGATTGTGGGACTCCTCGTTTTTCTTCATTTGTTTGATAAAATCTGCTGTTGTTCTCACTACTTGGAATCAACAAAATTTGATACTCAGGACATACAAAATAGTTTGCAGCCATCACAGGTTAGTTGTCGTCTTGTCTTTATATTTGTGTATAAACTTCTTAATGAAGAATTTAAAGCGCTTGTTTAGCCTCAATGCTTCAGCTGTAGAAGTCATGACAGACAGAGAAGTATTGAATAACCACTCCATGTTTTCTCAGGATTGAAAAGACATTACTAAAGCCAGTTTCTGATTCTTATAAAAAGTGTTAATTTTGTTTATGTTCTTCAAAATATTTTATTTTGTGATCTGCAGAAGAAAGAATATCATACATGTTTGGAATTACACAAGGGTGCCTTACTCACAGAAAATGTATTTTCTTATAGCGGATCCATAACATTGTAAAGGTATTACAATGTATTGAATGTGTGTGTTGAATAATACATGATACACAAGGAATTGCTGCTTTTCATGAATTGAAAAATATAAGCTCTTGGTTCCAACAGGCTATGTGGAAATGTGTTGTGTAATATATTGCATTATTTTCCCAGTACCATATATTTTCATTAAAAAGTGGTCTGTAAATAATGAAAGAATGTTAATTTTGGGGCCTTAAAACCTCTTCTTCCAGTTGGGGGATGTGTTGCACAAATTGAGGGGTAATGTTCAATTTTCAAAGTGTGGGAAGGCAAACTTCACTTTAAGATCATCCGATTCTCTTTCTAGCCCCATCTCAGTCACAGATACAAAAGTGAAATACATTGCATTTAGGTATTTAGTATGAAGAAAGTAACAGATTGTGTCACATAGTGTGAGTTTGTGACCATTTGTTTATTTTTGTTTTGTGGTTGCTTAATTTTCAGCCTGCAATTATAAACTTGCATCCAGGGTCGTACTGGGGTTTCACAGTGTTCAATTTTTACAATTTGTTTGTCGAGGTGCAATTGCATCCAGGGTCAGTGATGAAATATGTTATATATCGATGAGTCCACAACTATTATAAGCTACTGGTACAATGGCTTTGGGGAACAAGATACTTTATAAGAAATGAATCGTAAGATGCAACTAATACAAATGAATAAAAGTAAATTAGTAAATTCCTGCTTGTCTCTCTTATTCTCATTCTCATCACCAGCTTTCTTCAGATATAAACCTGCTAAAGTATATAATCTGTAACATATCAGTTAAAACTTGATAAGCAGATCTCAACCCACTGATAAATGATTATAAATCATTATGACCATAGTTGGACACACTTTACAATTTATTGATTTTTTTTTTTTTGCAGATGAACTACCTTCGATCTGTAGGGTGATTAAATCCTGGGTCTGAAGTCAGGAACATTTTGCGAAGATTTCATCAAATTAGGACTCGGTGGCCTATAGTTTGAAAGGGAAGAAGAACAAACAGACCCTCCAAGATCTAAGAATTTGCCAACAGTAAAAAGCATTTTTCCCCCTATTCAGCAATTAATCATTTAGGGTCATTCAAAAGTTTTGTTTTACAGTGTCATCATACAGAGAGTATTTCTATTTGATCAGATATTGTCATTTTATTTTTTAGGGGCAACACTAAAACATTTTAGGACCTGAGGGCAACGGATGTGGAGGACCTAATTCTAGTTTTGAAATATGCTCCACAGAGAGACTTAAAATGGTATTCAATGGTATTTTTTAAATGATCAATACTAGAATAATGATGCAAACTAATAGAAGTGTGAAAGTGAATGATTTTTCATAAAATGGGCCAAATAAAACATTTAGAAAATATTTGTAAGCTAACACACCATCTAGTGGTGTGATGTTAAAGGCTGTTTGAATGTTTTTGTGAATGTAGTTTTCTATAGTAAAACCTTAATATATGTACATCATAAAAACTTGGAGACACCAAAATGATTATTTCACATATAGTAATTAGCTCCAACTCAAGTGTTTGAGATCATATCTGTCTTACTCATGTCCTTTATTTTGTTTGTTTTGAGATTATGCTGAAGTGAAGATCAATTTGAATTCCTTTCTATATAGTTTTATATTTTTCATGTTATATTTAAGAAATTGTTACTATAAATAGTTGTATTCATATGTACATATGATAAATAATTTACCAATTTAATAATATTGCATTATTTTAACGTTTTTTATTGTTGTTATTGATACTTTTTTCTACGCGTTCCATGTTGTTAAATTGAATTAGTTAAATTTAATAACTGTTGTTTTATTTAACACTAGCTAATAGTTATAGCCAGTTTTTAAATGTATCATTCTATGTTTAATAAATAGTGATATATACACACACATATATATATAAATATATAAATTATATTAATTGATTATATATTTATAACATTTTTATTGTTGTTATTAAGGTTTCATTATATGTTCGATACGTACGTTGTTGAAGGTTGATTATGGAATTGAATAAATGTAGATTTATTTAACCCCTCTTGTTCTTTGAGCAATAAATAATCTATAACATATGATTTTAGACTTTTTTGCATTCAACATAACAAAGAGGTAAGTAGAACGCTATTGTAACGTTAGGGGAAGGTTAGAGGAACGTTAGGGGAACGTTCCCCTACAGTGAACATTATATTAATGTCAAGAACACTTTCCTGGAAGACCAACAAGGAAAGTTAGAATATATGTTCTGGGAACCGTCCGCTAACGTTCCCAGAACGTTCTGAGAACCAAAAATTGTTTGCTGGGAGCACTAGCTGCTTTTTTGTCATTCCACAAATAAAGTGTCGATTTCTGCCTTGTTCACAAAGGAATCCTCGGAGAAATGTAATGGGCAAACACTCTATGTTTTTCACACATGAGCTGGAACGTCTAAAAATAAACTTTAACCCTGCATCACTAATGTCGAAATCTGGAGGAAGGTTATGCAGCGACTGTATTCTTCCCCAACCAGGTTTGGCACCATATTTAGCTATCTTTAATGGCATGTTTGTTTATTATTTGCTCGGTCTAGCTAGTTCCGCACCACCTCAGAACTGTCATGCGCGAACCAGTGAGCAGGGCTAGAGAAGTAGTCGTGGATTTTTTTACTGTGGAGGAGGTGTTCAACCTATCCAGAACCTGGTGTTCGCTGGGCCTGGTGTCAATAACAGATGTTATCTCAGTAACAAGGGCGTTTTCAGTCCAACATCTACATAATGTTCGCATGAATACGATTCCCTCTTGTATAACAAAAGCTCGATCTAAAATTGTGATTTTAATTCATGCCTCCTTTAACACTTCTTCGGTTGGTATTCTTATTCTTCTTTGCAAACGGGAGTCTATGGCAGCCCTATATGTATACAAATAATTACATTTGACACACTCCTGGTCCTCAATAGTCGTGTGACTAATTATGGGTTCTAGCATTTACTCTATAGTGTGATCAGCAGTTCAAAAATTCACTTTTCAAATCTACAGAAATTCTACTCGGGGCATGTCATGCACTCATCATACTTATCGCATTCCATGCATTAAATTAAGACTCCGCCACTTACAGTAGCAGACATCTTGCATAGAACAGGATTGCGTATGTTTGGTACTGGTCCTACAAATAGTGTTCAAAAGTTATGAGGTCGCAAACTTTTCAAAGTTGACCCAAAATATATTAGAGACTGTATATCGGCCATTCTTCGATCTATCGGTATGGAACTTTGTACGCTTCATGGACGTCTCGGACAGGGGGTCCTTGACAAAATGGGGAACAGTGCTATCTATGGGTCCAGAGATTTTTTTTTGCTCATAACTTTTTTTCTCATAAGATCTCGTTGTCTATGGATCACTTGTTTCATGCTCAATCGTAAGATTCAGATTCTGCCACGATTGGATGATCGGCCTGTCCGCCATTTTGAGATTTGTCCTTAATCATGAAATATTTTGAACTGTATTGTTTCGGCACCAAATTCGACACACTTCAAATAATTACCGTCCCAAACATACCCTTGAAGTTTCGAGACAGTGTCACCTAGTGTTTATAAGATGACGGCTTTTAACATAAGATAAATGCTTTGTCATTATTGTTCTTGCTCCGTGCCGATTGTTTTAATGTCTCGTTTGCCATTTTCTTACATTCGGTTCATAACTTACTGTAAATCATGTGAAAAGCGTTTTATGGCTGCTCATTTGACAAATGTGGTAAATTTGTTTTCCAATCTCCGCTCGTATATTTGGACCGATTCGCACAGAAATGGCCGAAATGATTTTTTATTTATGGGGCGATTTTATTCTTACTTCCCGAATTATATGTTATTTTTTGATAGACTTGGACAACAGTTATATAAATAAAATCTTTTTAAAATTAAGAAACTCCAGCAAGGGGTAGCAAATGTGGAAAGCGTGTTCAGTTTGTTTTGGTGGCGCTTTCTGAGCCGGCCGTAACTTATGTAATGTAATGACACTATGGCCAATTTTTATTTTACATCCATCTATCATGATTACACAATTACTGCAGAAAATTGGATTACATTTAGTAATTTACCAGACGTTTATACAAGCGACTATAACGAGGAAAGTTGTCTCGTTCAGTGGAATTGTGGTGGCTCTTAAAAGAGCCTTTGGCGTTGAAGTGGCTAAAACAGACAGGAGTTTAAGCGCGTTCTCCACGAATGCGGCGTGCCAGCTGAATGTCTTTGGGCATGATGGTGACTCTCTTTGCGTGGATGGCGCACAGATTTGTGTCCTCAAAAAGACCGACCAAATACGCCTCGCTGGACTCCTGCAGGGCCATGACGGCGGAGCTCTGGAAGCGCAGATCGGTCTTGAAATCCTGAGCGATTTCTCTCACCAGACGCTGGAAAGGCAGCTTACGGATCAGCAGCTCTGTGGACTTCTGGTAGCGGCGGATTTCTCTCAGCGCCACGGTACCGGGCCTGTAACGATGAGGCTTCTTCACGCCGCCGGTGGCTGGAGCGCTCTTACGGGCTGCTTTGGTGGCGAGCTGCTTCCTTGGCGCTTTGCCACCGGTGGACTTACGAGCGGTCTGCTTGGTTCTTGCCATAATTGGAGTTTCAATTCCTCTCCGACAAAGGCAGACAAGATTAACTTGCTAACTTCGAGCTGCTGGTCGTTTATAAAGACTGGTAGCCCACGAACTCAGACGTTGGCAACAGAGCACGGGCGTGTGATTGGATAATGTGTGATGTCTACGTCCACAACGGGCCAATGGCTGTGCGTTTCCCGTTTTCAAGCCAAAAGCAGCCGCAACTTGTGGTTCCCGCTCGAATCCCTTTGTTTAAACTTGCTACATTAAATCCTATAATCTTACTTGTAATGAACCCATTAATTTGTTTTACTTGTTATTGTCTGAATGAAATTAAAGGGTAATTGTAATACCCGTATGCTCTCTAGAAAGGTTTCCAAATCCGTGTCGTTGTTTCTCTTACGTCACAGCAACAGCCGGGAGTTTATTAACTCAATGTGTAATAATTTCCCTTACGACCCTGTAGAATCAGGTAGCTGTAGCTCAGTGGTACGAGCAAGGTTGTGGGTTCGCTTCCAGGGGCTATGTTTAAATGTATGGGACATTGCAATGTAAGTCGCTTTAGATAAAAGCGTCTGCCAAATGCATTAATGTAAAGAGCTTTATTGCAAGGTATGTTTGCAAATACAAGGAATTTGTTTTGGTGACGGGAGCATTCAGCACACAGAATCAGCAACAACACACAGAGACCATCAAACAATAGAATAGAGTTACACGGATGATTTAAAGGGCATATGGGTACAAAAAAAATAATACAATAAACATAAGAGTAAAGCTGTAGAGAGTAAAGTTATGCGTGTATGTAAATATGTACAAGTAAAAAATAAGAATAGTCTATTGTAGTAAAAGGTATGTGTTATATACAGCAGATATCAACCACAATCAAATACACATTAAAGAAAACACTTATTTTAAGAACACCCAGACCGGTCACTGCATAACCTAATACCGTAAACGTTCGTCTTACATAGACAAAGCAATGCACGTGCTTGTAATCCATATTCTTTCTTTGTCACGCTTTAAACTTAGTCGCTTACGGATAAAATCGCTCTTTTGGTTCAAGTGGGTGGCTCTTAAAAGAGCCTTTTTTTAATAGTTCTTGAGAAAAGTCGTTTACTTGGCCTTAGCGGGTTTGTCGGTCTTCTTGGGCAGTAAAACTGCCTGAATGTTGGGCAACACACCACCCTGAGCGATGGTCACGCCGCCCAGCAGTCTGTTCAACTCCTCGTCGTTACGCACGGCCAGCTGCAGATGGCGGGGAATGATTCGACTCTTCTTGTTGTCTCGAGCGGCGTTTCCAGCCAACTCCAGGATCTCAGCGGTGAGATACTCGAGAACAGCGGCGAGGTACACTGGAGCTCCGGCACCGACGCGTTGAGCGTAGTTACCCTTGCGAAGAAGCCTGTGAACACGGCCAACGGGAAACTGAAGACCCGCTCTGGATGACCGAGTCTTGGCCTTCGCTCTTGATTTTCCGCCGGTTTTACCTCTTCCACTCATTATAGAATAAGATAATATCGTCTTGAGATGATAGAAATTCGAGCAATATATGGCATCCAGGTTGTGGTTTCCAGAATTTATAAGTGCCTTTCGTTCGCCTATTGGTTGGAGTCTGTGAAAAAATTTAACCAATCACTCAAATTCCCTCCAAAACGCCAAAGCCCGCCCATTTCTTTCCTTTTGCCTGAATTGTATTAGTTTTTGATCACGCTACATTTCGCCACTTTACGCATAAGATTAAACTATATCTATATATCTTGAGACATCCCTGATAGCACACATACATCTGGTAGACGGCTATTTTACGTCGCATTTACATCAGCAAATCAAAGTTTGCTCAGCTGTACGTTTACATTTATGCATTTGGCAGACGCTTAAAAAGCGACATTGTTACATTGTATTGTTCTATACATTATTTTCTGGCTATGTGCCACCTTCTGGTATCGAACCCGTGACCTTGGCGTTGTTAGTGCCATGCTCTACCCACTGAGCTGTAAAATATTAGTGATTAAAAACGGATGTGTAACTGTTTTTCTAAGACATTTAGCAGATGCTTTTACACAGCAGGGACCCGTTTAAAAAAGGAGGTTTAGTGAAAACTCAGTATATTTACTCCGAAATAATTCTTCTGTTTCAGAATGTGAGGTATGTCAAACCTGAGAAAGAGGGGTAACTCAAGCCCGTTTCTAAAAGAAAGGTCACTTATACTCAGAGTCAGTAACCATAGTAACTTACTCTGTGAACCTAACCTGGTCAGGGGCAGGTTTTCTTTGGTAAACCCAGAATTTCTTTTGAGCGCAAGTGGTGTACCTCATTCATTAATACAGTTATTCATGGCACACATGTTGATCACACAGAGACCATCTCAGTGACTAAAATGCCAAATGTTCTTTTATAGAGGATCCTGTATGTTCAGAGGCTGCATTCATTCATATGGATGTTCTTTGATTTCAGGAGAGGAATTTAGGACCCGGGCAGAATTTTGTCATGTCCCTGTCCATTTTTATTAAAACTGTGCCATTTTTCTTTACAGTGAACTAGATATATCTAAATATATCTCATCCATCCTTACATCAATAACATCAGCCATGTGCCATGCAGATTCTTTCCCTTACATGCCCTTACAAATGGTACATTTCTGTGGAGGATCAGAAATGACTTAATAAAGTTTGTTAATAAATTGCATGAATAAAGAAATTATTTAATACAGACATAAATGCAAAAATGAAACGATAAAGGTAATAAATCATTGATTTAGATATACAGCCTGTCCTACCCAAATCTACTCCGAGCAGGATTTGATCCGGCGAACAGTCTGACTTTGACACAAAAGTTTGACACCCTAACAAGTGTCTTATACACCATGACATCACTAGAGCACTGATGGGGTTTGAATTATATTCCTTCATTCATTTACTGATTAATTTATTAGTTAATTGGTACATTTGTCTATTTATTCATTTAAACCTAAGTTATTTTCAGACCATTTGTAAATCCACTGAATGCAGAGCAGAAAGTGTGCCTCGCTTGCATAAGCCTTTTTTGGTGCCGTTGCCATGGTGAATCGTCATATTGGTAATCCATGGCTTGATTTGGTTCAATCGCTTAACTCAAGGTAGTACCCAGAGTTTATAGAACTACTCACATCAACCATTCTGAAACAAAAAACTCAAAGTTTTCCATCTTTGTGTAAATCAACTCTATGTCGGCTGAAACTCCTTATTGAATTGAATCTCTGATCTCTCAGCATATTGACCAATTCGGAGTCTACGTCACTTTTACGTCACTGGCGCGCATACTGGTTGCAGAAAAACCTGGTAATAGAGCAGCAATGAGTGAAACGGAGAAAAAAAAAAATATTTAAAAGAGTTTTGTGTTTTTGAATGTCAGAACAGAAATGGCAAAAATTATGAAATTATTTACTATGGAATACCATAGTTGAATATGCAGTTTCAAGCCAAAAGTCATTAAAAGTCATTAAACGAACAGGCTGAGTAGACGAAATCATCAAGATCTGATTTTCTATAATCTTTCGAAGTCATACTAAATGTTTTAAAAATTAGCAATAAATTCTGCAAAGCAAATACTCTCCATTAAATGGTTTATTTCATCACATGTAAATGACGCAAACATTATGATTAAGATATCCACAAACACACACAAGAAAGCTCTCTATCAACAGAGTAGGCGGCTCTTAAAAGAGCCTTTGGGGTGCTGAGAGTTTCGAGCGGGAGTTTATTTGGAGCTGGTGTACTTGGTGACGGCTTTTGTGCCCTCAGACACGGCGTGCTTAGCCAGCTCACCGGGCAAGAGCAGACGAACGGCTGTCTGGGTCTCTCTGGATGTGATGGTGGAGCGCTTGTTGTAGTGAGCGAGACGAGCAGACTCACCTCCGATGCGCTCAAAGATGTCGTTGACGAAAGAGTTCATGATGCCCATGGCCTTAGAAGAAATGCCGGTGTTGGGATGAACCTGCTTCAGGACTTTGTACACATAGATAGCGTAGCTATCCTTCCTGGACTTCCTTCGATTCTTTCCTCCCTTTCCGGCGGTCTTGATTGCGGCCTTCTTTGAAACCTTCTTGGGTGCAGACTTCGCAGGCTCAGGCATGATCACTTCGATAAGAATCAAGAAGATGTAGAACAAATTAAGACTGTGAGATGCATTTATCCACAGTCTATGTCAATGTTCAGAGGCTGTTCTCTTGTTTTCATTGGACAAAGAACATAAATTGTTTTCATTGGAAGAGCTGAGATGTGAAGAGGGCCATTTACCTTTATCTATCAAGCACATGGGTCGTTTCAATACACATTAAACATAATTGTATATTTCAGTAAGTATTTTGGTCTAATTTACATATGGCTTGCAAAACTTCATTTTCCAAATATTCCCTTTATGTAACACAAAATCTTTCTTACATACTCCATGGCAAAATCCATGGCACTGTCCCAAATGTAAAATGCCAGTGTATGAAGCATACTAAGACAACTTTGTTCTATTTCAGAAGTGCAAGCACGTGGCAAAAGATTTTTTATAAACATGGTTTTTAATATCAAAGTTCCCGGTATAGTGTGACACCTTAATAAAGACAGACTATTCAATGGACTTTCTTTACGCAACAAGTCGACTTAAATAGTTACTTATTCACACTTCTATACAGTTGTATAGTTAGTCTTGACATTTATAGTCTCTGGTATCGTAAAGCAAAATGTATTTGTCCTTAAAGCAAAAGTAAAACTGTGAAAATGATGTGGAGATGAAAGATTAAAGTGTAAAAAAAGTATTTTTAATGTAGCAGTAGCTAATCATGTGAAGTTTGGAATCAATGTTATGATGTAAACGATGTGATAGGGTCCCTGTGATTTTAGGGCACCTATTTTTGTCTGAGATTGAGTTTTTTTGTTGTCCTATATGATCTTTTTTTCAAGGTGTGCTCACACTATATATATATATATAGGGATAGAAGTTTGTTTTTTCTCTTATATTGAATATGTTTGGGTGAAAGCCAGTGGGACATATGAAGAGTATGTATTAAAGTTGTTAAAACTATTTGTTGAAAACCACAAAAAGCAATAGACGTTGGCAGACTGTAGACAAAATAACTCAAAAATCTGTATCTGTAGAAACCATAAATATCTCCAAATGAATCTGTTTCACAAGCACACTAGCAATTTTAAGATATGCTGACAATAAATCAAGGCATTGTACATCTGTAGATCATAAAACATTTAAAAGTGATACATATATTATATTGCAATATTTAACAGGCGCTTATTTAGATAATGATTGGACGCTACATGCGGTTGCCATAGAACGATCGTTTTCAACAAAAGTGAGCATATGGCCCATTGGAAGATGCTCTGGAAAATCATCTTAATACTCTGGATGATTGCTTAAGAGACACAAGAATTAGAGTTTGTGTCAAACATAGATATAGAACAAAGTGACAAGCCTGTTCTGATGTATTGTTTATGCCCTAAAGTTCCAAAATTGTATTTATTAAAACCAAATACATATTTTCTCCTGGACAGAAGTGCACTTGGCACAATGAAGATAATAGTAACAGGTGAAACCCATTGAGAAATGTCACAACCAAGTAAACGCCTCAGACTAAACGCCTTCGATATGAAATACCTTCATGTGACTTACTAATGTCTAATGTCCGTGTTCTCCCACCTGCTCTCACTTATAATGTTAAGTATAAGTGTTTTGTCATTTCTAATGTCGATTAAAATGTCTCTCTCTAGAAAGGTCAACTTCATGTCTTTGTGGCAAATTTGACATTTTTTTAGACTGATCAGCAAATGACAACGAAGTACAGCGAGAGTGATAAGAAAGCACCGCTTGATCTTTCCGGCGCGATGAGCTCAAGTCTGTCACCAAATGCACTCCCATGTACCCTTGTGGACTCGTGCCTAGTGGCTTATAGGTCTGCACTCGGAGGAGGTCCACAACACCCGAGTGCACCATTTGGGAGAGGGCCATTGGTTTCTCTATGGCGCTGAAACCAAAAGATGTCCGCGTTTCGGTCCTCCTGCAACCGATACTCAGCTGCCATTAGCTCATCTGTGTCAAGGGGCGGGGCTTACCGAAGGGTTAATTATCAGCGTGACGAGACAAGGGACAATAACAGAAAAGACTGGTTTTCAGCGTTTTATTAGGGAAAAGATTAGGAATAATTAGTTCATATTGTGAATTAATTTAATGGTTAATGGTTATAGTAAATTGACTTGTCTAAGACCTTCGCAAGAACGTGGTAAACTGTGTGGCTTTTAAACTATGTTTATAGGTTGTGGTTAGCCTATAAAAATAAGAAATAAATTCTAATAGACAAACACTTTATCTTTATTTGGCCATTTTAATATAGCTTCGTTTCCTTGGTCTTATTTTGACAAAATCTCCCAAGTGTCTAAAAACTTCATAATATTAGTCTGTATTAAGTGCAAATTAAAGAAAATATAATCACGTAAGCAAATAAGCTACATGATTTTAAAGCACACATTAAATAATACTGCCTCCTGCAGATCAAACAGTTCGACTTTTGAATTTCTCCTATAATTTACACAAATCGATCCACAGCGATTCACTTGATCATATCGAAGTTCAAATTTGGGCTGCACACTTGAGTTCTAATGTTACTCGCAACCATAATCAGTGTGGCTCAGGTTTGGGCTTATTCGTGCATTTCCTCAATTGTCACCATAAGTGTCCATTTAATTTATGTTACACCTGTACAATACAGTCAAACTATTTTTGACAAAACCAACACTATTCCACCACATAAAATCAATATCGGAAAATCTTTTAGAGAGAAATATGGGTGGCTCTTAAAAGAGCCTTTGGAGTGTTGAGAGCTACAAGCGGGAGTTTATTTGGAGCTGGTGTACTTTGTGACGGCCTTAGTTCCCTCAGACACGGCGTGCTTAGCCAGCTCGCCGGGCAGCAGCAGACGAACGGCGGTCTGGATCTCTCTGGATGTGATGGTGGAGCGCTTGTTGTAGTGAGCGAGACGAGAAGACTCACCGGCGATGCGCTCAAAGATGTCGTTGACGAAAGAGTTCATGATGCCCATGGCCTTAGAAGAAATGCCGGTGTCGGGATGAACCTGCTTCAGGACTTTGTACACGTAGATAGCGTAGCTCTCCTTCCTTGACTTTCTGCGCTTCTTCCCGCCCTTTGCTACGGTCTTGGTGACGGCCTTCTTTGAGCCCTTCTTGGGCGCTGGCTTCGCTGGTTCAGGCATTACTCGATCTGAAAAGGGTCAAAAATATGTGGAGGAGCTGCTACAAGACTACCAGTATTTATTCTCTGCTCATGCAAATTTACAAAGACACTGTTCTCACATTCTGATTGCTTGTCTTGGTTCATTGGATGAGTGGACACTAAAAAGAGCCAATCAAAGTCTTTAAAATAACAGTCTCATGTATGAAGACACCCCTAGGCGAGCGATGTCCTTCCCGCCCTTTTGCAATTGTTGTTATGCAAGGCAACTGATGAGCTTTTTAGGGAGCAGAAATGTTGATACTAGGTATTGTTTCGTTCTTTATTTTGCATGAAAGCGTTTATCAAATTAATACATGTAAATGTTGGATAATACAAAGAACGTTGTGTGTAATATGACAGTAATGTGTCACTAAACATTACTGTTATCAGTACACTTGTCATTAAAGAATGTGGTTTGTTAGAGAAGCTGTATGTATTCACACATCCGTGCATCTAGTGAAATAATGACAAACCAACACAGTACATTAATTTAATAGACACCAGAGCGACTTACTAATAAAAGCGTCCAAAATTCTGTTTTTCAGATAATGCTAAATAGTCTAAATGTATTTAGAATTAATACATTAATATAATGGCACGATGATCTATAATTACCGATCAGCCCTTGTACTATCTTAAATGCAATCTCGTTTGTAAATCGCTTTGGATAAAAATATGAATGTGCTTAATGTGTGATTAACGAGCAGAATCATAAGTAAAACTTGCTGAAACACAACTTAGAAAATACCAGTAAATTCTTAGCAATATTGGTGACAAGAATAATAAACTAGAACCGCCGAGAGAACGGGTTATATTGAAGCTCCGTCCCTTGACGCTTCCTACGGTTTGGTGATTCTTTGGATGCTGTCTGGCAAAACTCTGCGATGACGCTTTGCACTTCCTTTGCCGAATCCCTTCTCCCGTTTGCCTCTTCCGTACATAACTTAAATCAAGCGCAAAACAACATTTGGAGGAAGACTATGAAAAGCGTCTTCACAGTTGCTTACAGGACCTAGTGGAGACATGCCAAAATGAAGGAGGGGCAAGAAGGAATTTTTATATGCTGTAATGGAAGTTCAGTGATTGGTTTAAACGTTTCACGGACTTCAACCAATAGGCGAACGAAAGAACTTATAAATTCTGGAAACCACGACCTCCATTACATAAATCGTTCGTGTTTCTAAGATCGTGAGCAGTTTTCATCTTGTGTAGCTATGAGCGGAAGAGGTAAAACCGGCGGCAAATCAAGAGCGAAGGCCAAGACTCGGTCATCCAGAGCGGGTCTTCAGTTTCCCGTTGGCCGTGTTCACAGGCTACTTCGCAAGGGTAACTACGCTCAACGCGTCGGAGCCGGAGCTCCAGTGTACCTCGCCGCTGTTCTCGAGTATCTCACCGCTGAGATCCTGGAGTTGGCTGGAAACGCCGCTCGGGACAACAAGAAGAGTCGAATCATTCCCCGTCATCTGCAGCTGGCCGTGCGTAACGACGAGGAGTTGAACAGACTGCTGGGCGGCGTGACCATCGCTCAGGGTGGTGTGTTGCCCAACATCCAGGCGGTTTTACTGCCTAAGAAGACCGACAAACCCGCTAAAGCAAAGTAAACGACTTTTCTCCGGAATCATCTAAAAAGGCTCTTTTAAGAGCCACCCACTTGAACCAAAAGAGCGATTTTATGGTATAGAATGTGAACGTTTACGGTATTTGGTTGGGCAGTGACTGGTCTGGGTGTTTTAAAAACTTTTATTTCATGTTTATTAGGTTGTCCTTGAACTCTACACGATAATAATGGAAATTATTACACATAAGGTCAATCCACTCCCGGTTGTTGCTGTGACGTAAGACCAACAATGACACTGATTTCGAAACCTTTCTGGAGAGCATATTTGTATGTTACCCTTAAACGTCATTCACATAATGACAAGAAACAAAGTAAAAACGAGAGGATTTCATGTAGCAAATGTAAACAAAGGGTTTCGAGCGGGACCTCCAAGCTGCTTCTGCTTTTCGTTTGAGAGTGCAGTTATTTATTGCTTTCTGATGATGGTGAAGAGATGCGATTAGTTGTAAAGGTTTTAACTTTTCAGATTTGTGAATACGGCTCTGGCGTTGAAAATAGTTATCTTAATGGCCTCTCCTCCTAACAGGCCGAGGGGAGCGTTTTCCTTCAGCCTCATCTCATGTAGGTCGCGATTAAGTGTATAATATATAGTTGAAAACTTGTGAACATAAGGACTTAAAAGCTCATAAAAATGTTATCAAATAAGTGTGTTTTGCTAAACTGCTCAATGATAAGTTAAAGGAAAAGCACTCTATGCACGGCCACTTCCGCGTTTAAGCTCAGAGGGCGAAAACATCCGCTGCCCTACTGGAAGCCATTCATCTCTGCATAGAGCTGTGAACACGACATCGGAGAAGATGAATATTTGTACTCGATGTTTACATAAAATTCGCCAGATTACAATAAACGATGTTCGTCAGCATTGCGAGACTGTGAGCTGTGTCTATGTAACGGAGGCAAGCTAGTGTAGAGCTGTGCAGTATGTAAACCTCACTCCTCTGCCTCAAGTACTCTCTAGCGACAGACGCTAGAGACTGCGGTCTTTAGCCTCCTTGCTAGAGCGCCCGACTTCCGTGCCGGACCGACCCGGTCCGAGGCCCGCTGAGAGCGTTGCGGAGCGTTCCGGTTACATCTAGTAAAATGGAGAAGTGCTCCACACTTTACATTTAAACATACATGGACAGGTGCTATTAGCATGCAGCACGCAACGTTAAGGCTGGATAACACTGAATGACATCATCTATACACCGAGCTTATCAACGCTTTTCGGCCCTTAAATACCTTTACCTTTAAACATCAAATTTGTATGAATCTGACCAGATGTAAATCACACAGCTCCCGGTAAAACAAAATTCAGAGAAGACACAAAGTTTTGGAGCATAAATCTTCAATTTATTGTTTATATTGTGTTACATTTTCCAATGATCACAGACAAAGTCGTACTGTTAACCACAAGAAGATGAGAAATGCTTAAAAAGGATAACATGAGAAGAACAGGGACGTCTTTTGAATAGTAGTGAGCATTTTTACTGTGTATTAGGACAATTTCATATAGTCCATTCATTTTAATATTTTGCGTTTTACCTGAAACTTTCTCTGTGTCAGTTATTATATACAAGCTTACATTAATGGATCACATTTTAAAAATAGAATACCTTTATTGCCGTGTCACAGCTGCATACAAAGACATTTTACTGAACTACACATAAAAAGTACAAACTTAGAACAAAGATATGGATGACTGCACAAGTATTGCATACAGAAACAAATATCTACACAGAAATGTCTAAGTATAGATTTATATAATTGCGTTATCTTTATTTACATTACAATTTGTACAAATAAAACCACAGTGTTACGTTTACTTTTAGCAGCCATTAGCTAATGCTAGAGCTTTCACCAATAGGCCATTTGATCTTCAGTAGCTGACGTGCTGTGGCTCAATCACATCTGCACTCTTAAAGTGATGACAAACTAACAGTTAATGTTTAAATCCTTACGTGTAATAAAGTGAATTCAAGCTCAGAACATGATTAAATCTCTAAAACTTCATAAAACAGGACACAGCCATGCCTGAAGGAACCACAGTCACGTTTGTATTTAAACGCTGCAGGTCATGACTAAACTAAAGTTTTGTATTATAGCACCCGTTACATGTTTAATATATAGTATTTTAACAATATGATGTATAATATCTGTATTACACGTTAATTCCCCCCAAAATGAGCGCTGGTAAAGGGCATTTGCTATGTGTGAATACCACCCAGAAGCTTTCCCGCCCCCTGAGATTTTAAAGGAAATACGCAAGCACCACTCCGTGCACTGAGTCTATTGTTTTAGTTTTGGATTACGTTACATTTCGCCGCTTTACGCAAAAGTTTACATTTAATCTGTTTTTTGCGGTTTCTTGAGACACCCTTGATAGCACACATACATCTGGTAGACGGCAATTTACGTCTGCAAGACATAGTTTTCCCTGCATATTACATAAAGAACATATATTATCAATATACATAAATTTTGATACAAATAAATTGCAATGGTAAATTTTGTGTAAAATTTTAAAGTGAACTTCTTTAACTGTTATTGATACAGAATTTATATGGAACCAACCAAGCCAGTTTCCAAGCAATACCTGGAATCTGAGCATTCCAAAATGGTTTTCCTCTAGGAGAGATTTTAAGTTTGACTGAAAAAAGAATCTTATTTCTGTATTATTACCTGAAGGGGAAAAAAGATTTATACCATCTATGGACATTTCAGGGAATAACCGTAAAGTGACTTTTCATTAGCTGTAATAATCCTTTCGGAATGGCTTTCACAACTTTCTGAAATTCTTTAAAGGGAACAGGAAAGTTGAAAGTATAAAGTCTTCATAAGATAAGATTTCTCCATTACAACAAATAAGTCCGTAACGAAGTATATGTTTTTGTCAAACCAGTTGGGAAAATATAAAGACTTATTTCTAGAGACGATAAGACAGTTGTTCCATGAAAGCACTTTGTGCGTTATGTTGAAAACTAATCTTCAAAGCCAATAACACTTGCTGGTGAAAATTGGATAATTTAACTGGTAATTTCCCAGGCAAATAATTACAACATAATAGAAAAGATAAGCCTCCAACCTTTTAAAAAATGCACTGTGAAATAAAGAACCATAATGAGTGTTATTTCTTTTGGCCATTTTTTAACCATTTAAGTTTGAAAGTGTTATTGATGTCTAATAAATCTAACATTTCTAAACCGCCATCAACCTTTCTGCCAGACATAATATCCTTTCTCCATTCATGAGCTTTATTCTTCCAGATAAAGTCAAAGAAGATTTTATTGATTTCCTTGGAAACATCAGCACCCACAAACAGCGAGAGAGCAGGGTAAACAAATCTGGAGAGACCCTCGGGTTTGACTAATAAAACTCTTCCAAAAATACTAAGAGCTCTTTGTAGCCAAATATTCAATTTTTTTTAGTTTTCTTCACTTTAGAGATAAGATTCAACACATGACTGTTTATTTTTAGATATATGAATACAAAGATATTTCACAGATTCCATTACCGGTATATTTCCACTGATAAGTCTAGAAATATGTTTTTATCAACGCTCACGTTTAGGATGTTGTTAATACATCATAGGACAAAGAGCATCCGGGTCACATGATCATTAAACAAGGCGGATGTAGTATGTCCGAAATGTATCCTGAGGCTGTTTCCAAATACACCCACTTGCGGTCTTGGCCACTTGAGAGCGCGTACACACGACAGGACGTAAGGTCGCAAATTTGTCCAATGTCTCAAAAACGCCAAAGTGCAGTGACCTTAATGCACACTAAACCCACATTATCTTGAATACCACCTCAGAGCGGTATTCATGACTAAGTGTATCCCATCATGTACGTTATACAACTACTTTTTAAGGTTAGATCTTTATTTATTGTATGTTTGGCTAACACAAGTTTTTTTTTTGCTTTTTGGGTACAACTGCTTTGATACAATACAAATAAATCTGACTTGACTATAATTGATTAGATATCACATATAACTTTTAGGTAAAACGTGGGTTGCAAGTTCTAATGGTGAAAACTTCAGTGTTATGTAATTTGAAAAACTGCTTTTTATCACATAATTAAAAACACCACATTAATTACCGTTACATGTTTGCACTTGCTAAGTGTGTCCCAACGGGTTAGAAATACTACATGCTCACTTGGTATCTTCACACCAACTAGAACATTTGGGCCAAAAACAGGAAATAAGTCATGAAAGTGGTCAAGTGGTCAAGTGCAAAGACCGCAAGTGGGGGTATTTGGACACATGCTACTCCCACTCATGCTATATAGAACTGTTTACAAGGTCAATAGGTAACATTAGGTACTTATTCAAGTTCAGTACATACTGTCACAATGCGATTTCTGATGCAGCTATTCTCAATCGATCACAGATTGCATGAGTCACCATGGAAACAGCCAGGAAGCTTAAAGTTTTTGACTGTAAATCAGAGGGTTTTCCACAGAAGACTTAAATATGCATCAGTGTATAAAGTGCAGGATTAAAAATCATAAAATTTACTTATTTAAATGATGTGTTTATAAAACTATAATCACTGTAAATTAATTATTTTATAAAATATATAAATCTTTTAAATACATACACTATTTTATACTATAATATTTACAATATATACACATCATGGCTATCTTTGTTACATAAAGTGTAGATGTTTATAACTGTTATTTTAACATGTTTACTATGGTATTTTACCAAAATTGTGTTCTGTGTAATGTATTTGGCACATTGGTAATTTTGAAGGCAGTATAAAACCTTTTTTTTGTTTCTTCTCTCTATGTTCCCTTAAAAATATACCTTTATTTGGTTTTCAGAAAACTGACTTTGCAGTCTATCAGCTTTATCTGTAACAGTTGCTGATGTAGTAATATTAATGGAGACTCTTTAAATTCTAGAAACTACTACATTGGTCATAATTTTGGAAAGATTTGTGTAATGCTTTTCAGTACACTACACTATGTGTAATAATTAATTTTCATCAGAGGATGAAGGTCTGCTGTGACAGGTACAGGTCTAAAAGGTTAGGCCCAGGTCCAATATATCATGTCGCCTATATATATCCCCTTCAAATACACATACATTTAGTTTCTTTGTTTGTTTCTTTTGACTTTGTTTTTCAAAAGGCAATGGCTTTCCAAATGTTGAAAGAGGTGGAAACGGCCTATCCTGAACGTCTAATTGTAATTTGGAGAAAGGCTTTTAAATTTTAAAGTGTAAGAGGAGGCTGAGGATCAGAAAGACATTTTTAAGGGTCACAGTCAGTATGTAAATCCTTAAGTCTAAGTGTTTAAAGTGAAATTGACCTATTTGACAGGTATGGTGACCCATACACGAAATGTGACCTCTGCTTTTAACCCATCCTGTAAGTGGTGAACACACATACACCCGGAGCAGTGGGCAGCTATCACTGCAGCGCCCGGGGAGCAAGTAGAGGTAAGGTGACTTGTTCAAGGTTACCTCAATCGTTACCTGCCAGCCCTGAGGATCAAACCGGCAACCTTCTGATCAGTATTCCGACTCACTAACCATTAGGCCAAGATTGCGTAAATTGATTTAAAATTATAAACATAGCAGCTTGGGAATCAAACTTGCAACCTTTAAGTTTTAAATCTGGTTGTCTAACCATTAGGCCACAACTATCTTTGACCCAACGCATCAAATTTTGGCTAATAAGTGGACAAGAGTAATGATTTGCAATTGCTCTGGAGTTAATACTTCACTATTAACATCCTTTAACTGTTGGAAATTGTAAGGTGTGCATATTTGTCCATTGATATTTGGAGATTTTTTAATGCACCTAATTCAAAGTATATACAGTATTTAATATAAATACATAAAGTTTAACAATAACACCTTACAATATTTTATTTAACGATTATTTCATTTAAAAGTTTAAATAATAAAGTTAATAATAAAATTAATTGTGAATGCTGAATTGCGATGGGTGAGATTGGAAATGTAATTGTAATATTGTTGTTAAATCATAATATATTGTACATAATCACGCCCACGCCCACTTGACGTTCATCAAAAACTCACACATGCGCAGACAACCCCTAAAGATTAGAAACATTTCCTTAACATGAACTAACACATGAACATAACCAGCAGATTATCTTCATAGACTGGGTTGCTATGGTTACTTAAATGTATGTTTTGATGAAATTCCACATTAAAATAGTTTCTTATTTAATTTTTTGCTTATTTATTTTCTATTAAGTCAGCTATTCAAGAATAAAAACGTTTAATGCAGTGCATGTTCTTTCTTAAGATAATAAGCCTCTGATGTTTTGTTGTAGATTTATATGTAATGTTAGTTGTCTCTGGCCTCTGTAGAGCTGAACAACACATCTTCTGTATTATAGAGAAATATTAAATAACAACAAATGTGCATATTAGGAGCACTTTATGCACATTAAGTATCGTGTATACAAATATATAAGTATACACAAGCAGTTGCATTACAAACATGAGTATCTATTGCATAATGCTCGGGTGGCATATCAACATATGAAATACAGAACAATACAAACCGGCAGCTCCTGTCCCAAATAACAACAGTGTGGTCTTCACGCGGCGCTGCGCAAACTGATCAGCGAATGACACCAAAGTACCGCGAGAGTGAAAATGCACCGCTTGCTCTTCCCCGCGTGATAAACTCAAATCTGTCCCAAAAAGCATTCCCATGTACCCTTCTGGACTCGTGCCTAGTGCCCTATGGGGCTGCACTTCCTGACGTCACCAAGTGTGGACTCAGAGGAGGCCCAGAAGACCGGAGTGCGCCATTTGGGACAGGGCCAAGATAGTGTGGGTTTAGTGTGCTTTACGGACACTGCACTTTGACGTTTTTAATACATTGGACAGTTGAGATCTTCCTGTAGCGTGCACGCGCACTCAAGTGGCCAAGATCGCAAATGGGGGTATTTGGACGCAGCCAGTATTCGTTCACGTGAAGTGCACCTGCTCCCAAGTTAGGAAGCTTTAACGCATCACGAAACGGCACTTCCTTGTGTCACGCTTGGCAAAATGAAAGAGAACTCGTGATTGGTCAGAGCCGCATCGCGGGCAGCTTTGATTGGTCTGTATGAGTTTCGATGAATCGTCAGATTTGGAGGCGCTGTGTTGTTGACGTTGGCCGACTGGAAATCCTTTTGCGTTTCCTGTCAAACTCCAGCAAATGTTCGCGCTTCACCACTCTGCCATCTTTTGCATAAATATATGAGGTAAGATCAACATTATTTATACACCACGGCGGCGTTTTTTATTAGATCTGTGATGTGTTACTATGGATTTTCATTGTAGTTTGCTGTAGGCAGTATAAGCCATTCACTTCACCATCATATCTGTGTACTATACTGTACTGTCGCTTATATTATTTTTGTCTGTTCGCTGGATCACCAAAGCATTTACTTTTTCTACACACAAAATCACACATAACACACTATCTGCCATGTAATCTTAACTTGATTGGAATGTGTTTTGTTGAGTTGGACAAATGGCTAACTTAGCTAGCTTGTCTGGTTTGTCAGTTAAAGTGTTAAAACCGTGTGTGACAGGTTGACATGAGAATCGCAGGCTGAAACGCATATCGTGTGTATCACTCGATACGTTAACGTTACGTGAACTACAAACTGTACACAGTGTAAATTTGATGCCATTGTTTTCCTTACACTTAACACACAGTTTTTAGGATTAATTGTTAAATGTTGTATGTATACACACCCGAACAATGCATGATTGTTAATATGATCATAACTAACTTACTGTAATGTTCAGATTGTTGAACTGAGAGACATGCGATCATGTTATTTCATTAGAATTTTTTGACGGTTGTGAGTAACGGCGGTCTACTTTTGTTTTATAAATAAATAAAGCTATATACTATATACGTATTGTTGTTAGTTTACACGTTGACATAAGTAAGATATTAAAAATAAGTAAATAAATAACTAGACACGTTGAACATGTGTTAACATATATATGACATGTACATATATTGACCTATTTATCTCAAAAGTGTATCTACATGTTTGTATTATGCTTTCAGATGCACTGCCCTTTACATTCTTTAGCCCAATTTTGTTTCTGCAGTTTTTAATAATTTTTTCAAATGTCACACTTCATATTCCTTGCAGTGTCATGTGCTTTTTTATGTCGCATGTAATGATAATAAACACAACAGTTGCTTTAATTTTGATGTAACCTTTAAAAAAAAGTCACAAAGTGGTGATGCAGATATATTAAGGTCATTAACGTTTATTAAGATGTTTATCTAATCCCCCTATGGTCACATATAGACAATTTAGGAAAATGTATACAAAGGGAGTACAGAAAAACATCTTGTTTCAGATTTTTATCACTACGCAAATATTTCTACTAAGTACAACCAAACATCATCATGGGTTTCTTTGAGAACATCTTAAGTGAATCTGAAAAATTTGAAGCATCAAGCTGATTTTAATTGTGAAATCATTTTCGACATGCCCACTGTTGCCATTCATTCAAGATCCTGTCATGAGCACGGGGGCAAAGTTCTCGCTCAGCCCAGTCTGATATGCCCTGGAGAGACAGATCACATGGCAAATCTCACATTCTTCAGGGTCTCAGCAGACAGTCATCCAAACAATCCTCCCATGATGCTCAGTTTGAGGGGTGGAGGCCCTGTGGAATATCAGTCGGCCTTGACCTCTCAGAGCGCCCGTGTGATTCTGTAATCATCAACACTCTGAACCTCACCCTTATGGCTTTCTTCTTCCTCATTCAACATTGGAAAAGTTTGAAGATTAAATTGTTCATGGTGTCTCAAGGTCTCTTTAACCACCATAAATATGTGAGTACGATTTCGGCTGATTCTCTTTTTTGCGGAAACATCCGATAAACATGACGTTTGCAAGATGCAGTGCTGTATTCTTGGAGAAAAGTGTTATAAAGTTAATGTGGCATGCTGCCGACCCCCCGAGATGCTGATTCAACAACTGACGTAATATCAGCTGGAATGGTGGAGTCCTACAGATCATTTGAGATTTTGGTCAAATTTTGATACATTTTTGTATTCTGTATCACAGGCAGATATAATTGATATAAGAAAAGTAGGCAGATTAAAGAATCTTATTTTCGTTTAAGGTAAATGTTTGATATATTGTGAAACAAGAATCCAATCAGATTCAAGAGACCAAAGGAAATGAAAGTCTGCATTTTATTCACCCTCATTCCAAGGCTGTGTGACTTTCTTTATTCTGCAAAACACCAGAGAAGATATTTTGAAGAATGTTTGTATTGTATTTGTTAAATTGCGATATACAAACTTTAGCCGACCAAGCTAACTGTTCTACTGTCAGGAATGTAAATGGAAATAAAATCCATGCGATTTTAGTGCTTTAGTTTGACTATTTGTGGTATTCAGAAAGACGTAAATATTAGAAGTGGCGTGACATCACTCATTTTTCACCTTATGTGGTAGCAGTCGTTCATAATATCTTCTTTTGTTTTACTCTGAAGAGCCATGTGCATGTTTTGAATGGCATGAGGGTAAATTAATAATGTAAGTTTTCCTTTTCGGGTGGATGTTCCCATAACTGCTGAAATGACAGCTGTTGTAGTATATAAATGACTTCTTTCATTGTGAGTTGAGTGTTTTGTGCTTCTTGTGTACTCTCTTCTTTTATTTGCATGGATACGGGCTTGTTTACTGTACAGTGGAGTGTATTGAAGTTAATTTAATTTCAAGGGGGCACAGATGAAAGAGTGAATAATAGATTTTTTTGCAGAATATCATGTACTGTTTACGTAGATCGCCTTGTGGTTTGAAAGAACTCAGATAATTTCCTTTATTGCTCATATGCCGAGGATAATAGTACTATGGATGTAACAAAGTGCCCTGACAACGACTATTTGTTTATTTATTTGTAGTTCCTAAGAGTTGTATATTGGTATATTTTGATAGGGGATTTCATGGGTGCAATGATAATTTTCTCTTATGGCGGGGGGGTTCACACAAAATGCGAATTAAGCTATTTGCGTGAGTAAATTACATACAAAGTCAATGCAAAGACGCGAATAGACACGATCTCATGGCAGACAACTCGAATGACACGCGTTAATCTCGTCTTCCACACAAGTATATGTGTCCGCTTGCGTCACTCACGTGAAAAGAACAAACTTTTCCCGCGAGTAATAAAGAGATTGGAACGCTCTTCTTCGCTATTGGTGTGAAACCAGCAAAAAGGCCTGTCCACACCAGGACGATAACCGCACATGCTTATCGGCAGCGTTTTTCAAGACGTTATTGGCGTTCATACCCAAATGATTTCCACTGGCAACGAGCCGAGTGAACGTGCAAATTCACTCCCTGACATACGTAGATGGCGCTTAATGCGAAACAGTAACTACACGGTATACTAGGTGGCGTTGCGCAACTTTATGCTTCTGACACTCGCTTGTCACACAGAAACATTTATCTTGCTTCCCATGGGCGCCATAAAGGGGTGGAAGGTTAGGACGATTCTAAGGGCCCAGGCAGATTTAGGGCCCAGAAGAGCAGACCCCCTTTTTATTTTCCTATTTGTAGGGGGCCCAGAAATTTTGGTTTCCATAGGGCCCAGAATTTCTGGCGGCACCCCTGTTACTTCCTCTTCGTCAATGTGTGCTCGGAAAGATTGTTTTGTGCTTGACCACCACCAGGTCTTGTTTACTGTTTACTGTAACTTCAGCAGCTCCAGGAAGTGAACAAAAGCCCCAATCTCATTGGTCGGCCAGTTGACGTGGAGCGTCAAAAAAAAAAACGAGCCTGATTCGCTAAAAAAACGACGCTCATATGCCTGCCGTTTTGCGCTTCAGTGTGCATACTCACATTGGCGCCCTTTGTTTAGTCACAAGCATTAAATGTCCATGATAAGTGCGCACGATTATCGTCCCGGTGTGGACAAGCCATTAGGCTTTAAATCCTTAAAGGCTTACCCTTTTTATTTGTACAATCCAATATTCAGTCAATTAAAAATGTCCTCCTTATATCACTCACATATGGCTAAAATGTAGTGTTTGCTAAGGCTAATAAATAATACAAATACAGTTTAGCAAATAATAACATAGAGACTGATCAGAAAAAACATTTTTAGCCACTTTAGCTTAACCCACATCTCCATTTTACATTTCAAAAAATTCCCTTTGTTCGTCTGTATCCTCTTCCTTATC
This sequence comes from Triplophysa bombifrons, assembly GCA_029783895.1. Classification (NCBI taxonomy): domain Eukaryota; kingdom Metazoa; phylum Chordata; class Actinopteri; order Cypriniformes; family Nemacheilidae; genus Triplophysa; species Triplophysa bombifrons. The sequence continues at coordinate 4,127,426 of CM056465.1, forward strand.
TTTCTTGTCATTAAACTATTAACTAATTTTGTTTTCCGCTCTTTGTAAAGGAGCTGGAGTTTAGGACACATATGGCTGTGTATGATGAGAATATCCTGAAGAACCCTTTTTATCTGGCTCTGGAAAAACGGCGACCGGACCTGTGCAGCAGGGTGGCTGAACTTCGTGGCATTGTAAGAATCCGACCGCAGGAATAACTCGCTTCTGTTTATGCCTCTGAGAGCAGAGATCTGAGTTCATATGTGGATGAAAGTTAGTCATGTATTCACTCATGTTACTGTAGTCAGTTCACATTGCGGTCAGTAGTTCAGTTTACAATATGAATTGAGAATTAATGGTTAACTCTTTCAACTGTGTTGGACTAAAGTATCTTTTTTTAAATTGCCTAAACCTTTATTTTTTGTTATGTGTGCATTTATTTTATTCTCTGCATTGTTGTGTTGTAGATTCTGGTACCGTGTCGTGGAAGTTTACCAGGCGGAACTTTTCCTGCATCTCAGTTTGATAGATATGTCCTTCAGCCTGCTGAGCAAGGTTACCAGACATTAGATGGGAAGGTTTGTGTCTGTTTACACAGTCCGTCACATAAATCTTCACACGAATCTTCCAGAGTTCATTATAATGGAGCTGATTTACTTTTTTGTGTACGATGTTGCAGGAAGTGTCTATAGAAAATAACCAGGTGCGACTGGATGCAGGGTTTCCCAGTCCCATTTCTGTCCCCATCTTGTTTGAGGAGACTTTCTACAATGAGAAAGAGCAGGCGTACAATATACTGTGTATCTCACGGCCCCTGGACTCTGATCACAGCCCCGGTATTGTTTAATGCCTCATCCCATAACTGTACAGAAATTATATTTGACCAATGATATTTTGCCATGATTAAAGCAACCCAGCAGAGTACAATAAAGAATAAATGTAAAAATAAAATTGCGTTTGTTTTTCTGGATATTCAGTCAATGAATGTAGATGTGAACTTGGGACAGTCTGTATCAGAGCTCAAATCTGATTTGCCCTTGTGATTGATCAACATGTTTGAGAGACTTTGTTTGCTGAATTGTTACTTTTATTGTTTAATGATTTTGGGGAATTTTTATTTCATAGAAGAGCTAAGTTCTGTTTCCGCAACATACTGTCTGAAGAAGATCGAGGATGTGAGAGAATTTTTGGGCCGTCATGCTGAAAAACTGGATAAGTTTGTGGAAATCTTCTGTCAGACCTTTAAAGAACAGGAGAGGAAGGGCATTCGGCATCACATAGTAAGAAAAATACATTTTATGCAGACTTCTCAATGTTTGGAAATGTTCCGGTCAAAAATATGACACCCTAAATGAAATCGTCCGAATTGATTGGAAAATTTGGAGACAGTCTTGAAGGATTGTATAATGCCAAGATTTAACGTCAAGTACATTCAATTGTTTTACAAGACATTTCCCAGAGACAATAGGAATAATGCATTAAAAGCCTGATATTAAATATGACACTACATGAAATACTGTAACTAGAGCAGGGTTTCTCAATCCAGTTATCAATGATCATATAATGATTTAAAAAAGACACAATTAGCATTCAAAAAGATAAAAGAACTCAAGATATATCTTAGTGTTTTTAATAATATTATAAATGTGTTTTATTCTAATATAAAGCATGATATTAAAATCCATATAACATGATATTTATATGCTGTACCAATGTACTTCTATCATTGTATTGTGCCTTGTGTTGGTGTAACTTTTGGATGTAAATGCTTATGTTTCCAATCCTTTAGGACTCTGTAAATACTCTTTACACAAAATGTCTTCAGTGCCTGTTGAAAGACTCTCATCTGGTAAGTTTGTTGTTATTATTGTTGACGCTATTGTTGACGTTATTGTTGTTGTTGTTGACATTGTTGTTGATGCTGCTGTTGACGCTGCTGTTGCCGTTGTTGATGCTGCTGATGTTGTTCATGTTGTTCATGTTGTTCATGTTGTTCATTATGTTTATGATGATGTTGTTGTTTTCGACCTTGTTGTTTTTGACGTTGTTGCTGTTGACGTTGTCGTTGTTGTCGACGTTGACATTGTTGTTGATGAAGCGTTTGTTGTTGTTGTTGATGACGTGGTGGTTGTTGTTGTTGTTAATGTTGTTTTTGATGATTTTAGTTTAAAACACAATACTCACTACTGTCGTTCACTGATATGCTAACGTAGTAAGACATCTCAATTTCAGAAACTCCTGGCAAGACAAGAAATTCAGATGACTCTACTCAAACAAGCAGTGGAGGTCTGATCCAACCATTTTATCTCTTCTCTTATTTTCTTTCTTCAACTTTTTTTAAAGTTATTGATTATTATAATTATTTTTACTTTCCTTCATCAGATGTACATTCATCATGGCATCCATGATCTACTCTTTAGTTATGTGGGAACTCTTGAAGCTAGTCGGGTGCTGTTTTTCTTCATTGGTTATTTTCAACATTCTAAATGACTGGACTTCCACAAGCATAGTGCTGAAAATGTACGTTTTTTTTTGGACAGGATGCAGCGTTCAACAAAACAACACGGTCGCTACAGGATCTGCAACAGAAAGATCTGGGTGTGAATACAGAATTTAGGTGAACTTTCACACTGTTTATTTTATCAATAAATAAGAGAATTGAGCTGGATAATAACACCATTGTAGTTATCTGCAGAGCTGATTTTACATTGATTCATCATTGATACAGTTTATGTATACAGTTAGTGTTAACCTGTTAAATGTTCAATTTATCTCTATCTCTTATACCAATGTTAGGATTTTTTGGCATTCATAAAACAGTTTGGTTAAAAAAATGAAAAAATAATCTATGTTTAAATTTTACAACAATAATGATTTACAATTTGACCTGTCGTGTACGTGCCTGCGACTTTCTGTTTCAAACAGAGAGGGCGACAGAGAGGCCAAAATTACAGAATTGAATGTTTAGTAATGATATTTAGACCCCAATTAGGCACTGAAATACCATTGAGATATCTAGAAAAACAACTGTCACTCAAACACTATATCAACAGGTTTCACGTGTTACAGTGTTACAAGTACGCCACAGTATATTGAGTTGATGTAGTGACCAGATGTTTCTCCTGCAGTCTAAATATCCCTCGAGCTAAATGGGAGTTGAGTGAACTGAACGCTTGTAAGTCTCCTCAGCAGAAGCTGCTGTGTCTCAAGAAGGTTATTCTGACCATCATGCAGCCAATCAGACGCAATGATGCAGGTGTGTGCAACTACAAAAGTCCATTAACATACAAATGAAGTGCTTTTTGAACACTAATATGATAATTGTACTATAATTCTTTCTAATATCTTTTAATATTATGTAGACACACAGCACAGTGTAGCGGCCAAAAGTGATGTCTGGGGGCATACCTGTACAGTATTTGCCTCTAATGACCCCCGGTTCGATTAAACCTTCAAAAACTGCCTCAGTTGTGTTTGATTTTAGAACAACTGCACTGTGTTTCTCTTGAAGTCTTGTAACAGGATTAGTTGATGTGTTCTGTGTCGGACCTTGTGTTTCACATACACAAACAGTGCATTGCTAAACCAACAAGCTGCACATTGTGTGTGTGTGTAAACTACTAATATCCGTTTGTCACACAGCTTCTGCCAATTTGCCCTAACAAGAGTTTCGTAACAAGACTAAAAGAGTGTTTTGTAGGTCTGGCCCAGGACGTCTTGTCTGCATCTGTGGTCAAAGCTTTTCATCTTGAAAGGTTTTCTTTTTGGATGTGTGCCTTGTAAAATATGTTAATAATGTATTTTTGCGATTGTGTGTTTGTCACAGCTGTGAACATTGAGGCCATGTGTGCCGATGATCTGCTGTTAGTCATTCTCTATCTGTTGGTCAAAACTGAGATTCCTAACTGGTGAGTTTGTTTTTCATTTTCTGGACCATATCTATTGAAACGGTCCATTAGACTGATTATGAAATAACACTGATCAGTGTTGTACACTGTTAATAGTTTGGTGGATTTGTCTTCTCAGGATGGCGAATCTGAGTTATATCAAGAATTTCCGCTTTTGTAACTCATGTAAGGATGATCTGGGTTACTGTCTCACTTCATTCGAGGCCGCTGTGGAGTACATCAGTCAGGGTAACCTCAACCAGAGCACACTGGTAAGACCTACAGAGAATCTAACATCACAATTCACTTTATAAAGTCTCTGGTCAAGTCCAAGTGAATGAACTCACCAAAGAGGAACTGCTTTATAGGAACTATAACACAAATAGAGAATTCCCCTCATTGCGTTTGCAAGGCAGACATTGACACAGACAGTGATGTAATTCTGGACACAGTAAGACGTTTTCAGTTTCTTTTTAGTAATAAAAATGCCAGAATGATGCTGTTTGATTTGCATGAGCTGAACTTGCAGCGTCTTAGAAAACATTCTCAAGACCACATTCCCTAAAGTCACATTTAAAAGTTAAGAAGCTTAGACAGGATTTAATCCCATCATGCTTTAGTGATTTAAAGGGATAGTTCACTCAAAAAAGAAAATTCTATCATCACTTACTCACCTTCGAGTTGTTCCAAATCTGTATTTATTTATTTGAACCAAACAGACCTTGAGTCCCATACTGGGAAAATGACTTAATATTTTCCAAATGTGTTCTGTTGAACACAAACAAATACATTGTGAAGAATGTAGGACGGCTAGGGTTGGGTATCGAGAACCGGTTCTAAATTTCAAAGAACGGGGGATTCGATAGGACGAGCGCATCTCGGTTCTGTTTATCGATTACTGACTTTTTCAATCACACGAGAACGGCACTGAGCATTTTACCGTTGTATCTGTCTGCCAGGACCTGCGACAAGGACCTAATCTCATTACGCAGTTCATTACCATCGGGCATCGGCACTATAAACGCAGCAAACGTTTGGTTAAACTTTGTGAAAAAAGATGATAGCATTGCCACGTGCAATACGTGTGGTAAAGATATTTTGTGAAAGGGAATCAAGTACCTCTTATATGATGAAACACGTCATTAATCTGAAGAAATGCACCGTGTTTAAGTCTCTCAACCTCGAGTCCTAATGGCACAACGCACCAGATAAATTACAGCTATTAGCAACGTCTCATACTCAATACAAAATACAAATTTCCTTATTGGGGTGAAGCATCGCTTTAATGAGTCATGTGTGTTTTTTGATGGACAGGAAGCAGGAAACAGAATGTCTTTCAGACAGAAGTTGGACCTGCTCTCCCAGAATGCTGCCACACCTATAGACCATCTGTTTGAGGTGAACGTCTCCTCAGGATGTTCAGATCTCCACAACTCAACACCATTACTTCTTATAATTAAGAAATTCTTCCAAACAAATCAAATATGTATATTTTTTGTGTAAAATTAGCTTAGATGTGACATCCAACATGAATAACACAACAGCGTCAAGTGTGCTGTTCAAGTCTTAAACTGGATTCAGAACGCATCTGATCTGCGAGGTCATATAAGTGTTGTTGTATGTGTTACATTGACCATGTGTGTGTGTGTTTGTGTGTTGGCAGCACATTGGGAGTGGTAATGTGTCAGAGGTGCAGCGTTTGCTGTGTGAGAGTGAGAATGAAGAGGACGGTGTGAAGATGTGTCACCCGCTCTGCTCATGTGATGTCTGTGACCTCCGTATCTCAGGGTCAGTCCTGACACTTCCATCATGTGTATGATCTACACCTACAGGAATGTATAGAAACCTCACAATGAGCCAGATTTATCCATGTTTATTTTTCGTCGGGTGACATCAGGACCGAAAAACCAATCGCGTTCAACAAGGATATCACAAGTTCCGTATGTTTCTCAGGAAATAATTACGTGCAGAAATATGGAACACACAAATGTATTTCAAAAATGTAAAGTCAGCATTTGAAACGGACAGAGGGCAGCATCGAAACAGTTCTGTGGTCAGGGTTGCAAAAACGTCTGGCATTCATAACCACGTCTTGTTTTATTATAGTTGATGCTTTATATATTAAATACTGCAATTTTTTTAAGTTGGAACTAATTCAATGTGTGACGTTTCAAATATACAGAAATCTTGTTTTGAATACAGGACAGTACAATAATAATAACTACACAGCATAATAAAGAGGAAGTGTGCCAGTGTTTGGAGATGAAGCAACTTTTCCTCATTGTCTTGTTCTTCTTGCATTTATTCAGGAGGTTAAACGATCCGTCCATCGTCACTCCATTCTCACGTGATGACAGAGGTTACACTCCTCTTCACATCGCTGCTATTTGTGGTGAGCTGTGGTCTCACATCTAAACTCTTCTGTTGAAACACCCTCACACCTTATGTCTCGCAAGGTTTAATGAATCCACACTATTCATTGTGAATGTGCTGTTTTGTTTGTCAGGTCAGTCTGCACTGATCGATCTTCTGGTTTTAAAGGGAGCCGTGGTGAACGCCACCGACTATCACGCCCTCACACCGCTGCACCTCTCCTGTCAGAAGGGTTTCCAGGGAGTCACGGTCAGACACGTTTTGCTCGGCTAGGAATAGTTCAACTGTAAACAAAAGATTGCGGACTGACACGTTTGTGTTTTCTGGTGCAGTTGCTGCTGTTGCATTATACGGCGAACACAGATGCTCAGGACATCAACGGCAACACTCCGCTTCACCTGGCCTGCATGTACGGACATGAGGATGTGAGGCGTCGTACAGTTTACATTTCCTTAAAACTCTCCACAGCTCTTTCGAAGTTTATTGGGAACTCTTCATTGAAAAGTCTGCGGTTTGGTTTATAGTGTGTGAAGGCGCTGGTTTACTTCGACCTGCACGCGTGCCGGCTGAACGTTCAGAACGATAAAGGGGACACGCCGCTGCACATCGCCGCTCGCTGGGGTTATGAGGGCATCATGGAGGTGCTGCTGGAGAATGGAGCATCAACCCTCATCCATAACAAAGCCAAAGAGACGCCGCTGCACTGCGCTCTCAACTCAAAGGTCCATAACATAACGTGTTTATTCTGTCCTGAAGAAAAGTGTTTAAAGGGGTCATATGACACGAATACGTGTTTTTCTGTCTTTGGTGTGTTATGAGTTGCCCATTCATGTATCTAAAAGCGAATGCTCACCCAGATCTGCCTGAAACACCTCGTGTTACCACACCCACACAAATCTACGTCAATCAGTGGTCTGATTTGACTAAGACCGCCCAAATATATACACAAGTAATGTGGTGTACCTGTCAGTACAATTGAAGAGGAACCTGATGTTCCAAATATGGTCAGAGGCGTTACATTTCCCTCACACGCTTGCAGTATTCCACCAATCACTACACACTGGTGAACTGGCCAATCAGAGCACACCTTGCTTTTCAGAGCCATGAGTTTTGTAAAAAATCTGTGCGTTTCAGAGAGGCGGAGCAAAGAGGAGATACAAACATGTACGGTATGTGGAAATTTTAGCCGTGTCACATGACCCCTTTAAATCTCATGAAATCCTTCTTTAAATAGTAAAGATGGTTTAGTAGATTAGTAAATTGTGAAAATGTTCCTGTGGAATTCTAAAGTAATAGAAGGACCAAGAAAATGTATAATCTGTGACAATTTGATGTTGTAGATTTTATCGTTGCTGGAGCGCAGACACAACGACTCTAAATTGGAAAGTGGATTTGAGGTGAGGTTTAAATCTAATGCTTCTGTTGATTATCAGACGGACGTGTTTATCTGATGACATCATTTGTGTTTCAGTCTCCGAGTAGATCTCCACAGCCGTCCGACTGCAGCAGTAGACGCTCGTCTGTGTCCACCATGTCTTCACTGGAAATAACAATACCAGAAACTGAACGCATCAAACACAGAGAGGTAAAGACATCGCCCCCTGGAGGACGGATGTAACTATCATTTTGTGAAAACGCTGTGCTCACTAAAAGCGAAGCATTGCATTCCTCGCTCTAGATTGTTTGCAGGATCACTTCGTTTTCAAGTCGCTTGCATTAATAAAAACATCAAGTGCAGTTTGACACGTCTTTGCACATCCGGACGTCAAACTGTACGTGTCAATAGGCTCTTTGCACAGATTTCCTTCTAGAGTTGACATTTTTCAACTCGCATGGAAGACGCGATTGAGGCAAATGTCGTGCATTTGTGGCAAGTGTGTTATTTAAATAATTACATTTGCGTTTGGTGTGCACAGACCATTATAGTTTTGAATAATTAAGCTGTAACTTTTGCCTCTCTGTCGACATCTCTGTTGGAAACAAAATATTGCAGGTTGCTTCACATGATTTTCTTAATGCTTTAATAATGCAATAAAAAGTAATGAAATAAATGAGGTGTGTCAGTATGACAGTATACTGACATGGAGAAATGATCAGAAACAAGTGTATGTTTGATTTCTGTGTCACTCTTGTTTTGGACAGATCGAGAAGTTGTTAAGAGCAGTGGCTGATGGAGATTTGCAGATGGTGAGCTCATAGCATCACTTCAGTAATATTTCCTAATGTGTTCAGCACTGAGCTGCAGTACTATCAGATACCAGCGGGTGTGTTTGTGTTTCAGCTGCGTTATCTTTTGGAATGGGTGGATGAAGAGCCAGAGGAGGAGGAAGTTGAGGTTTCAGCTAAGACGGAGCTGTGCCATCCTCTCTGCCAGTGTGCCGACTGTGAGCCTACGCAAAAGGTCTGAATATGCAAACATACATCTTATGAATGTGAAATGTGAAACATTGCTGCATTTCCTTTTTGGCTGTTTACATGAAGAGTTTGGTTCCAAAACGGCAAAACAAATGAGTTTCCACCAAATCAGTATTGTATCAGGTCTGTATTGAAAATTCACTTCGCAAAATACAATATCCGCCGTGTTATTCTGTAATTTTTTTCTCCCTTTTACTCCAAACCAAAATATGCGCCAGTCTCACTTCTCTGCAGAATCCAATATATCCGCTCAACCAATCACAGCACACCATTCCTAGTTTCCCTGATGTGTACTTGTACTTTGTACTTTGTGTAAAAAAAAAAAAAGGAATAATTTTGACTGCATTGATGAACCTGTGCTGGTTTCTGCTGTGAGGAAGAAACGTAAACCATCGATAATCTAATCATTTACATGAGGAGATCATTTATAGCCTTCATAAGATGACCCATTGAATTCATTTTAGGAGCGATGACTGACTGAATGTATTTTTGGTCCAGTGCATGAATGTAAGATTAGTATTGAGTTCACAGGCTGTCATATGTGGATCAACTCACTTTGTTGTGTATGTTCAACAGTTTCAAAAATTGTCATGGGTTTTATTGCATTTTGGGGGAAAAAATATCAGTTTTTCAAAATAGATTGTTTTCTGTTTCTAGAACCTTAAGATGCTATGTAGGACTTAGAAACAGAAAATAGTGGTGTTCATCTTGCCACTCAAATTAATCAAATGGATTTATAGGGTTTTGGAACCAAACTCTTCACATATTCTGCAGTTTTCTTTTTTTCTAGTTTATCATTTTATTCACACATCATTAAAGGTGCAGTTTGTAACCACTTTGCAGTAAAATATCCAAAAAACCACTAAGCTAGTGTTGTCAATTTTGTGCAGCTGAGCACTGACAATATCTCAAATGTTTCCAACTACTTGTAAATCATTAGAAACTCTCCATTGTAAACAGTGACACGGGGCTGTGCAGTCGCCTGTCAATGGCCTCATATCCGCATTCCCCTTTGTTACCGCCTTCACTGACGTAGAAACCGCATGACAATAGTGTCGTGGACAAATGTAAAAGTCATGTATAGCATCTAGCAAGCCACTAGCTTGTTTTGAGCCGTCACCTATTAATGGACCACAATTATACGCAACATTTATCAAACTTTACCTCATCTGCTAACATGATTTCTCGTTCCCGTCTGATTGATGGCCATCAGCGGTGGAGTTGAAGACAACAGATCCCATCGTTCCACTCTACTTCACAGTGTCATCAAGCTACAGCATTATTGTTGTTTTGATATACAAACTGCACCTTTAAGTCATTTAAAATGAAAATGCGCTCATCATTTGCTCACCCTCAGATGGTTCCAAACATGAATGCATTGCTTTGTTCTGCCTACAAAGGTACTGACGTTCTTCCAAATATCTTCCTTTGTGTTCAGCAGAACAGGGAAATGTTTACAGGTGCGGAACAATCTAATGGTGATAAATATGACATCATTTTTATTTTTGGCTGAACTGTACCTTTAAGCAGAGATGGACAATACTTAGTAACATACTTGAGAGTATCCGTATATTATCAGTGTTTTTACTTTTACTTTGCTACATTATAAAGCTTATGTCACGCTTCATACTTCACTACATTTCATAAATACATGATGGATGTTTTACCTTTATACTATAAAGAGTTTTTTTGGACATTTCAACTGTCCAAGATCTTACCCTAAGTGGTCTGTGTGACCACACCTTTATATCTGATATCAGACATTTCTCAATCAATGTGAGACGTGGCCCATTGAGAACCTATAATAAAGTGAGCGGATTCTAAGCTGATTTGATCACAGCATATCTTTGTTTTAGTTTTGTGTAGGATAACCCAGTAGATCAAACATTTGACAGCTCTTTGTGTTTTAATCATGTGGGTCATTGGGTCAAAGCATTGTAAGCACGTAGCCGATAGAAGTACCGTCTGAAACACAATCGCAATATAAATACACCAGTAAAGGAAACATTCAAATAATCCTCAAAAATCTTGAGCCCGTCACAGACTTCTTGCACACTGTATGAAGATAAAGATGAGTACACAAAGTAACCTGCAGTTTTATGTTTCAAACAGAGATGGTGATAGAGAGACAATCCTTTTTTAATTTAGATATTTATTCAATATTTATACGATTCATCAATCATCACTCTTTTGTGCTCTGTCAATATTGCATTGGCTGTTGCGTTTGGCCAAACAGTTGTCTTAATCTTTAAAATAAATGTATGTGGTACAATAGTGTAGTATGTGTGTGGTTTACGAACTGTTTGTGTTCAGAAAATATCCAGCGTGCAGCAGGATGGTGTGGGTGTGAACAGCAGAAGTGTTGACGGCTTCACTCCGCTTCATGTGGCAGCGCTGCACGGGCACACAGCTCTGGTATCTCACCTCACCCGTCACGGTGCCAACATCAACGCTCGCAACAATCAGAGCGCCACTCCACTGCACCTGGCGTGCCAGAACACCCACATACAGGTGCGTTCAACCTGACCAATCACAACTTGCATCTCAAACCCTAACTCATCTAACACAAAAATAGGTTGAATTTATGTTCAAGACAACATCTCACAAAAGCAAACCATCTGAAAGGGAAATCAATCCCAGCGGATAAAATCGGGTTCTTCCCTGCTTGATTTATATCGTAATGTTGTGATTCACTCAAAAATATACTACATAATAGATCTGGCATTGTAAATGTAATGTTGTTTTTAAACATCAGTAGTGTAGAATCTGTGATAGTTACAGCGCCCTCTTCTGGCTGTTGTGTGTTTGTGCAGGTGGTGTCTGCCCTGCTGGAGTGTAACGCCAAACTGAACAAGAAAGATCATTACGGGAACACACCGCTGATCCACGCCTGCCTAAAGGGACATGTGGAGATAGCCACCGTCCTGCTGGAGGTATAAAGACATCCACCTTTAAATAAGATGCATTACATCGTGCTCGTTCCTATGATTTTGTTTTTAGATTTATGTAGTTTGAAATAAAAAAACGTTGATAGGGTTTCATTACTACAAACAAGCATATCGCTTCTTCAACCTCGTATCTCCACTTTTCAATATTTAATCATTACTATTAGTCACACTTTTTTCATCTGGGGTTTGCAAATATCAAACCAGTAAAAAGTATCAAAAACTGCTTGTCAACCTTGACAACCTAATCATTTTAAAAGTACAGTGTTCTTTCCATTTCCTGAAAAACTGCGGATGTGAACATCCGAGGTTTTGGGAGGACAGCAACAATATTAATCTGTTTGAATTTTGGCAAAGCATCATTTGAAGAGTTTATTTCCAAAATGAGTAAATATAATAAAAAATCATGTTTTTTTATTGTTCATTCTGATAAATATCAACCAAAGGTTTGTTTTTATTTAAGCCGTAATAACTCAATAAATACAGCTAACTTAAACAATAAAACATGATAACATAATAAAAAAACATGATTTCATAAACAAAGGAACAGAGTTATCTCATTTTGGAAACAAACTCTTCATTTGTACTTCCATGTATTTCCATATATTAACATGACGTTAATATACCCAAACAGCTGTTATGTACCCTACCGTTCTCTTAACCATACAAACCTTTTGACCTATGCTTATATGTCAGAAATAAGTTTTGTAGACCAAATTTTGTTGAGCAAACATATTAGTTCCTTCATTACGAAACTCAAATTCTTTAAGTAAAAGTTGAAATGGAAGACGTGATAAAATGACATTATAAAGGACATTTCTGTTAATTAAACACAAAGACTGACTACACTGAAAATGATCAAATAAGTTGAGTTGGTGTTACTCCATAGTTGATACGTTTGTTGTTCATAAAATGAGTAAATGACTCTAAGCTTTTGAAGTGGATGCAGGGTTATTTGATTCCATATGAATGATCTTGTGTTTGTAATGTGTGGGACAGAAGTGAAACATGAATGATGAAGTGTCATGTCTGTCAATCAGAGCGGTGCGTTGGTGAATGTGGTTAATAATCACGGTAACACGGGTCTTCATGAGGCCGTGAGGGGAGGACACGTCCAGCTGGTGGAGCTGTTACTGCACAGAGGAGCTCTGGTACACATACGCAACAAGAGACAGAGAACCGTCCTCGACTGCGCACACGACACCGGCGGCAAGGTGTGTGTGCGCTCAGTTTTCATGGTTAATCCTGCACTTTTATATACACATATCTGAAATGTGTCCGTCAGGGATGTACAATAAAGAACGCATTAAACCTGGTTGTGCTCGGTTGGTGGTTTGACACACATTTTATATTTCAGATTTTTGATATAAACCATTTAATGTTATTTCCTCTAATCTAAAAGATATTTTTGTTTTTTCTCAAAGAATACTGAGATTCAGAAGCTTCTGCAGAAAGCGTGTGCTGAGACTGTTGAGTCTAACCTGATCAAATCACACTCCGCAGGGCCAGAGAGGATTGTGGGTAAGAAGCTGATAATTAACACGGCAGTAATTCATTTCCAAAAATACTGGCTTCATCCATGTTGTGTTTTATATTATATGATATATATTATATGCTGTTGTTTATTGCTAAAAACAATATTTGTTTTACTCTTAATACACTCAGAAATGCAAAGACGTCAGAGTCCTGACGGTGGCGGTGGCAAGATAACAGACGCTAAACATAGGTATCCTCATGAGCAGCCTGTGTAGTGTTATTTTTTTTATTGTCTCCGTTCACTCACTAACTTTTTAAAGTTTCGCTTTTTCTAGATCTCAGAACAGGTCTGACAGAGCTGAGAGCACCACAGGCGCTGTAGATCAGGTACTGTTCTTTACATGTACACACAATACAACATACAGCTGTGAAACAGTCAAGAGACTTTTTCTAAAATATTTTTAGATAGAATAATCGTTTTTGTTTCATTCTTTGAAGTATTCAAAAAATCTCCCAAATTTCTAAAATAATATTTGAAATGAGAAAATATTGTTTCTATTTGCATTTATTTGCAGAAAATAAAAACATGAGTAACAGGTAAAAATCCGTTTTCAGACCTAAAATACTCTTAGAAGCAAAACAAAAGTAATACATGAAGAGTTTGTTTCCAAAAAAAGAGATAATTCTGCTTTTTTCTTCCAAAATCATGATTTTTTTTTACTGTGCATTCCAATTCATATCATCAAACTCCAGTTGGTTTGTTTTGATTTAAGAAATATACAGCTAACTAACAAACAAAAAAAACATGATATCATAATAAAAAAAATGTTTTTGTTAAATAAAATAAAACGAGATATCACATTTTGGAAACAAACTCTTCATTTTACATGTATTTAGGAAAAGTTAAAACATATTTATTAATGACATAACCTGGATTTTTTCAGTTTCACGTGTCTTGTCATTCTGTCAGTATTTCACATTGTGTTGGATGACTTGGTCATGACTTTGTTAGATTTGTTAGACACTGAACTGGAATGGACACAATACATCTAGAGTATGAATTTGGAATGCTCTCTGTATATATTACCACACATAAAAATACAATTGAAAACACTTAATTATTCCCATGTTATCCATCACTGAATTATTCTCATGGTCTCAAATGTTTAGATACAAAACAAAATTCACTTGTCATTTTGTGTCAAGACTGATTCATGTTTTATAATCTGATGATAATACTGATTCTGTTATAGGTTATAGCTAAAATGTAATGTTGTCATTCCCCCAGAATGGCACCACAAGGAAAATTTTCACGCTGAAAAAAATCCCAAATGTATCTTGACAAGAGCTTCATGGTGCAGCGAATAAATGAATATAACTCCTGTCGCTTCTGCTTTTCTCAGACTGACAGACGGAGACTGACGAGAGGAGAAACGATAGACAGCAGCGCTCCGTTCTGTCATTCTCAGACGCAGTACGACTCATCTGGCATACACTCGCCACACGCCAAGACCAAGAGCCTGACCCGCTGTCACACCATCAGTCAGGACCTGACCCGCCACACGCTTCAGACCCCAGAACACATCTCCACTGCAGACCACACAGATGAGTTAAATAAACTTCAGGAGTCCACCGACTCCCTCCAACCCCCACCCGACCTCCAGCAGGTGACCAGGGGCTCAGCAGCAGGGCGGGATGAGGAGAAGGACGACACTCTGTGCAGAGGAAGTGATGCGGAGTCAGCCTCTACAGAGATGGACAGTGTTGTGTTGTGATTAGATACACTGTATCGTTAGCTTTTTGTTTCCATGGCTACAGTGTCTAAAGGTTATTAACTTAAATATGCAGAACCTATGAGTGGCATTATGGCATCTGGTGGATTTTACCTCATGTCTCTGGTTTACAATATAATCATGGGTTTTAGAGATTTTAGGGGTCTGAGTTAAGCTCCACAGCAAGAAGTGAAAATGAATTTGGTCGTTTTGAACAGAAATTGAAAAAATGATTAAATGCATTTTGAGATGACTCTTTAAAATGAGAACCAGCCTGGAATGAAGGATTTGTTACTGACACATATAAAGGGAGACGTTCAGAATGACTTGTGCACAAAAATGATGGACCTTTTTTTTATTGCACTTTTTTCTGTTAATAAAGGGACAGTTAGGTATGGAATTGCTTGGTAGCAAGATTTTGGTAGCATCAAATTTGTTTTATTTGTTTTGCATAGGTTTAATATCAGTGTTACATCATGGTTTTACCAACAAAGGCAACTTTTTACTAGTCACTTTATATATTTTTATTTTAGGTTCTGTTGTGTGTGAATATTCTTTCTAAATCAGACAAAAAAAGTACGTTTTAAAATCCCAACCAGTTTAATAATGAATGTTTAGGTTTGCAAGTGTTATCTATCTGTGACCAGCAGGGGGCAGTGTTTTCATCCGCAGCTCTAACGCACTTTACGCACCTGCAACATTTGTTTGGTTTGTGTGCATAAAACTTGTCTTGCAGTTCGCTCACTTTACATTGTGCGTCTCTCTTAATTTAGTCATGAATGCTGGACATGAACGTGTTAAATGCCTGAATGTAAAGCAGAGCTGGCATGTCTTTGAATGTGTTTGTTCATTTTGGCATGGGCTTGCTGTGACCAATCCGGAAAACTAGAGAGGGGTTATTTTTGTATAATTGCTTTTCAGTGTGGTTTTGTGTGACAATGCGGTAAATGTGCCTTATTTAATTTGTGCCAAATAATCTCTAATAAACCCTTACGAGAACAAAAATAGTTTGATATCACTTCAGGTTCATTCATCACGCGATATAAATGGAAAGTACATTGAGTGCATTGACAGTATGATGTATCTCTGCTTGCACATTTTGACAAATTTAGGTTATCTGGGTATTTAATGCATGCAGAACATGTTCATACCACACACATACTTCATAAATAATACTAGAAGGAGAAATGTAGGCTATTCATAACATAGTAGCCTACATTATAGGCAGCAAATAACACGAAAGCTTACATATTGTGCCATTGAACAATTTATTTGTCACTCATACTCTGTTTATTTGGACATCCAGCGGATCACACAATGGACATGTGACTAGAATAACTTTACTGATAAATTGTCTTTAATATGTGCTATATTGTGTCTATTCTGTAGGTTGTCTTGATGTTCAATTGTGTGTCTTTAAACGTTTTAATGAAGAAAATAGAAAGTGCACTTTCATGAATGTTATTTGGGTTTCTCTGAGGGATGACAGTACTCAGCAGTTGCTCCTTTACAAACATAAAACTTTCTCCACGAGCCAAGATGGCACCTTGTGAGTGTCCGTGTTCATGCTGGTGCTGATGATAGTTGCAAAGATTGATGACTAAACTGGATGGATGTAGAAACGCACAGGCTGTTTGATTTAGGGAAAACAATGGCGTTTCACAGGCGACCATGCATCAAGACCACACAACTACTGTAAAGCACTTGCACTAAACGCAAAGAAAAAGAGAGCGCACTTCTATAAACGTCTATTGAATGGATAGACTTTTGGAAATGGTTTGCTTTGGGATGTTCTTCAGATGGTGTGAAGGTTCATTCGAATATGGAAAGTAAAGGTAAAGGATGGGTCATCAACTAACACGTTAAGCAAATAGCAGGATGAAATGTGGCTCTTGTAGAAGAACAAGAAACTTTGTTGAAATTTCTCGTTTTTTCTGTCCATGGATCCTATAACCAGAACTCATCAGCAGAGCTGGATTACTAGTAATCTTGATGACGTAACCACATTCCAAGAATTTGTAATTGTTGCATTTGAAAATGCTTGTAATCTGAGTACAGTTACTATTTGATTGTTACAGATTACATTGCATATTCCTTTTTTATTTTTTGGTTAGCCTACCACTTTAACTGTTAAGACAACCAACCAACCCACGATAGCGAGTCTGACATGTTTTTGTTTACAAGCATTTATGCTCGCTATGTATTGTTGAAGAACAGTGAATGATCTTCACAATCTAACAATAATACTAATACTATGATTTGCGTGGTTAGTGTAAATCATAACATTCTTTGTGAAACATGCTCAGCATTCACAATATATCATCTATTTTCAAAATGATTGTTCACAAAGGTAATACATGTGAAAAATATTGATATGTTCTCCATTATTTAAATTGGATTTTGTATAAGATAACCACAAGCACAGGTGGGTGATACATTTAATCTTTCACAATTGGATTTTGTTGTTTTACGACTGTGTTTACCTGTTATATGCAATCCAGTCTTTCTGTTTTGAACACTTTCATTTGCTATTAGTAAAAGTTATTAATGTGGCTATAATATATGCAGGTTTTATGAGTCTAAATGAAGTTTTCAAAAGCTTATGGTTAAGATTATAAATTTATTGTCAGATTGCAGTCGCAATACTTTTTTGTTTCGCCCATCACTGCATGAATATTACATCCATTTACATTGATTTGGTATCAACACTTGATATATACACTCAAAGGCCTTCTTCTATTCTTTAACCATTTTTATTGTGACTACATGTGCTTTTGTATTGCAGTCCTTCAGTATTAGGCATTTGACTAACTTCTAGTAAATTCTTTTAGAATTTAATATAATTTTATTGTTTTAAATGTATCAAGAAAAGTGTTGTGGACACATAGAGACACCTGGTAGGATCAAACAGACACTTGTAACCAAATGTAATCTAAATGTAATCAAAAAGTAGTCAGATTACATTACAATAAATATCTAAGGGATTACGTTACTAACTACACATTTTGCCATCTAGTTTGTAATCAGTAACTAAATATAAATCCCAAGTAATCTACCCAGCTCTGCACATCAGTTTCATTTTCTGTAAGACTGACGCCTGTAAAAAAGGTTTTATTGTGTTATATAGAATATACTGTATACATATGGGTGTCCCAATATACCAACAATAACCCTTGTTTTTGTGTCATTCATTGGCCAAAAGGAGAAACAAAATAAACAAAAATTAAGGTGAATTTGGCTGATAGCAATCTTTCATTCATTTAACAATGTTATTTTATCTTATTTTATTTTATCTCGTGTTGTGTTGTCTTGTTGTGTCTTATATTATTATTTTAATATTATTATTTTATTTTGCCCTTGAAAATGTGATACCGTGACAGCCCTAATGTACACTCAACAAAATAAAGCATACTTCACGATGCCATTTAAGAGCCTTTTTTTGTCTAATTGCTTCCATAAAGAACCTTCAACATCTAAAGAACCTGTTAAACAAAAGGTACCTTGTTGCGGAAATATAGGTTTGTCAGCAAGTAAGAAAGAGATGGTTCTTTATAGAACCTTTGTCTGAACCGTTCATTGTGGAACCGAAAATGGTTCTTGTATGGCTTTTGTGCATGTGTATAAAGTATTCCTATATTGACATATTGACAAAACTATATTGACAACACTTGTGTATTCATTTATCATTGATTTTTATAACTCATGACCGGTCACCCTTCATGTTTGTCGGTTTGTTTTAGAAATATTTAACCAATAAAAACGATTAAAAAGAGCTTGTCAGCTTTGACAACACGGTGTTTAGCATAGTGTTAGTTCGTTTCCTGTAACCAGATGGTTTTTAACATAAATGAGTTAATAGCAAAGGTCAGAGAAGATTGGCCTTCCAATCAAAAGAAAGGCACGAAATTTGTGTTACATCAGACACTAGGGGGCAGTATTACATTAGACACGGCGCTTCTCTTGAATAAAGCACTCTGTACTTTCTAATTAAGGAACAGAAGAATATCTCGAACCATCAACTGTTGACAAAATAAACTATTTGAAAGGATACTTTAACTCTAATTCATTTTATAGAGCCCGGCAACGACAGCACAGAGAGAAATATGACAAGAATAAATATATACAAATAATAACAGCTCTCTTTATAAACTGTCGCCACACACGCAGTGCATCAGTAATGCAATTTAAAGACACCAACAAAGAAGAAGCGTACCATTACGTATCAATTACCCTCGTGCTGTAGGGAAATGGGCAGAGCATGTCAACATGCGCACATATTGACAACATCTCAGTACAGAGACACGAGTCCCTGTCACATGACCGGAGTATTGGCAGCTTGTCCAGTCTCGAGGTTTATGTCCCGTCCATGTTTAGCTCAACAAACATGACAGAGGCAAAGCACAGCCACAGATCTATACACAAACACATCCGCCCGAGGATCTTCATTCAAACACTAAAGTCAAACTGTATGAAAACTCTTGTGAATGTGACAACGTGTAGTTTCGCAATATTAATGTACTGAACACACTTTTTATTTTTCTCTTTATTTCATTTATTTATTGTCCGAAATAACTAGCTTATGGAAATACGATATCAAAGCCACAGTGTGTTATGCTTGAAGTTATGGTCATTTGAAATTAATGTTAAATACAAAATATCTAGGCCTATATATCAATACAGACAAATGATCAAGTAATTACAGTAATGAGCATTGGACGTCTATGCGGATCAGGTGATACAAATTAAATTAAATCTAAATACTTTTTTTTATTTCTTGGTCTCATGTAACATGTTTTCAACATCATGTTGGTAGTTTATTCACGTGGAAAATAATATTGGCAAGTATATTGTAAATACCAAACAGGTTAAACAAATAATTCATAAAAACCCAGTGAAATAATAAATGACAGTGCCTATTTTGTCATGAAATATTGCAGTGTTTATAGTAAATAGATTTTCAGTGTGGGACATTCTCTTTTTAAACCTCTTTTGCTCTCATAATCTTTAGTTAAAATGTGTAAATGCACTTCCGCCCTTCAACTGTCTGTCTGCTGCCAAATGCAACGGATGTAATCATATCGCATGAAAGACGAAAGCCACGCCCAGAAATATGTTTGTATGCGAACGCCGAAAGCGAGTGAGCATTTCTGACTTCTATTTCTTTTCTACACTTTAAAAAAACTAAAAATAACTGATCTCTATATTGTGTGGTAGACTATATGAGACGATTCCTTTGATTGCACTTATGCATTTTGTTGTTCTTATGCTGTCCCAATTGCTTCCATTGTTTACCTCATCTTTAAATCGCTTTGGATTAAAGCGTCTGCTAAATGAATGAATGTAAATACATTTCAATTTTAGGACTTCCGGTTCCAGTTCCAATTTCTAGGTTTTTTAAATGGCTTTTTGGTAAATCACCAGAAGGTTCTTTGGTGAACAAAACCTCTTAATATTTTCACGTTTTATTCTATGACATAAAACACACCCATTATAACCCGCTTGTGATTTTTTTAAAGCCTTATTGTGTCTTAAAAGCAGCGGCTCCTAACAAGTTAGAAAAAGCGACTACTTCCTTTGGCGGGAACGTTAGACGTCATCACGCATATCAAGCTCACATATAATGAAACGTGGACACGAATGTCTTAAAACGTGGATGGTGATTAATTCATGGAGTAATAACTTACCAGGGAACACATTTTTAATAAAGTTCGAAAGAGTTGTGGGAGGCATTGGTGCTTGATATCAAGCGACCTTTTGTTCATTTGTAAAGATTATCTTGATAGAACAAAACATGTAAACATCATAACCCTTAATAATACTGTTAAAACGATCGCAACTTCCAGCTCACAGGGACTTTAAAGCATTTGCAAGCTTCACCTTTCTGCTTTTAACCAACACAGGCCGGTTTGTAAGTAGACTGAGCTTAACACATTTTGGTTTATTTAGTAATCGTAACTAATAGCGATATAAGGGATAGTTCACCCAAAATGAAAATTATCTTTTTATTTATTGACCCTCATATCGTTTCTAGGGGGGGGCACGGTGGCTTAGTGGTTAGCACGTTCGCCTCACACCTCCAGGGTTGGGGGTTCGACTCCTGCTTCCGACTTGTGTGTGTGGGGTTTGCATGTTCTCCCCGTGCCTCGGGGGTTTCCTCCGGGTACTCCGGTTTCCTCCCCTGGTCCAGAGACATGCATGGTAGGTTGATTGGCATCTCTGGAAAAATTGTCCGTAGGGTGTGAGTGCATGAGTGCATGAGTGAATGAGTGAGTGTGTGTGCCCTGCGATGGGTTGGCACTCCATCCAGGGTGTATCCTGCCTTGATGTCCGATGACTCCTGAGATAGGCGCAGGCTCCCCGTGACCCGAGGTAGTTCGGATAAGCGGTAGAGAATGGAATGGAATGGAATGGAATATCGTTTCTAACCTGTATCACTTTCTTTCTCATGCAGAACACAAAAGAAGAAACTTTGAAGAATGTCGGTAACCAAACCACATTGGCCTCCTTGACTTCCGTACGGACACAAAACCGATGGGACATTTCTCAAAATATCTTCTCTTGCGCTCCACATTAGAATAAGTCATTTACAGGTTCGCTTTCAAACTTGTGTTGGGCCTGTATGTCTAAAAACCTCAAACTCATAACCTAATGATACAGCCAACTTTGAGTTGAAAATGGCTCATTTTTAACTAAATTTGTATGATGTATGTTGTGGGAAATACCACTGAAACCCTAAATCATGACAATGGGCTTCAATGATTGACTGTGGCTAGATTTGTACAGTTTTACACACTGTGTGACTGGTTGCATTGAAATGGGCTCTGTGTTTTGGACTCATGATGATCAGTCCTGTAGCCAAATGCCCGGTCACCATTAACATCTGACCGCAAAAACAACAGCACTGTACGGCCACAGTGTGTGAACGTATCCCATGTCCGTCCCCCTGTTCGCGCCGCTGCGAGCATGTCGCTTGACAGTCGTTGCCGGGGGGCGAGGCTTGCGCTGACAGCTGCAGAGACGCTCATTTGAGTGGGAGCCGTCACAAATGTCACACGCTCCCTCCCCCCGTTTCCATCACCGCTGCAGTTTCACTGGACCCTCACGACCGGCTGACGGACTGACGAAAGTTTTGGCGGACGGAGAGAAAACTTTCTCTGACAAGGTGACAGTTCTTGATGCATCCAGCTGTCCAGTCTGCGGGTCGTCTCTGGAGAGAGTCAGAGGAGCGGGAGAGGGAGGGGACGTGCGAGGAGAGGGTCCCTAATCACTAATTTAGTGCCAGCCATGGCATTCTGCCGGGGGGCACATACACACAAACACAAGGCTGTGTGCACACTTATGAGGGGAGACAGGAGAGGGTGAACCTCTCTGCAGTCCGACTGGTGTCTTTGAGAATCAGGGTCGTATCAAAACACTTATTAACTTCCTGGGGTTGTTTCACATGAACATTGACTGCCTAGCATTTGCATGGAGGAGAGAAGCTTTAGTTCATAGTCCATCAAGAAATGTAATTCATATAAAAATATTGATTCTGGGAAATACAATATTTCATATAAAGCAAATAGTGACCACGGCTTTCGAAACACAAAAACATGACATAAAAGTCCCGTTCATTGAATCAATTTGACGTGTCTGCTATAGGTTGCTGTTTATATTCATATATCTTTTTGTGCTCTTTGTTACATTTGACCTCATTTTACTGAAATCCGGTTTGTGCATTTGTATATTCATGGCATGTTCGGTTACAAATACAAGCTATTGACATTCTGTGTCATTGATGTCATTCACCAAGAATAAAGATTTTCAGTGAGCGGATAGTTCTCCCATAAATTAAAATCCTTTTACTCAACCTCATTTCATTCCAAAACCGGTATGACTTTTTTTCTCCCGCACAACAAAAAAAGAAGATATTTTGAGAAATGTCCCGGTGGTTTTGTTTTCACGATGATGAGGGCTAATGTTGTTTGGCATTTTTTAAAAGATCTGCTTTTGTATCCTGCATTAGAGTCACTCATCTGGAATGAGATGAGAATGAATAAATAATGAAATAATTTAATTTTTTTGAGTGTACTGTCCCTTTAAATAACAACTGGAATTCAGAATGGTTTCTTTAATGCCTCACAGCACATAACCACTGTGTTTTCATAGTATGGAAAATAACTGCTGGGGTGTTCCTTAAAAACATTCTATGTTATTAATAAAACAAATTTGGATAAAAAAGAAAAAAACTAAATTAACTAAAACTATAAACTCATAGTCTTGTTTTACAATTTTACGGGGTGGCTTACTTGTATAAATTTGTCAATGGTACAAAAAATGCATGGTTATTTGCAACAATTAACGCCTACCAAAAACATCTAAAAACCTACAGTAACCATCACTGACGTGAAAGCAGATCGAATGAAAACACATGAATATGTGAATAAAAGTAATGGAGATGACCCCTGGCATGAATCTTTCATTGGCACAGACCTCTGCGTGCATCAATTTAGCTGCCGTTGCACCGCTATCGCCTCCAAATCTCCATGCAGCCAAATATCCGTGCAAAACAAGGGGGCTCCTGCATTGTTTTGTTAGTTAATTGGTCCTGACCCTTTTTTTCAGGCTCTTCGTCTCTTTAGCGGGATAGCTGTGTACATCACCGCTCGGCTTATCTAATTTCATTAATGTGATCTCCTGTCCATTGGCTGACAGCTTAATGGTCATTATTTGTGGTTCCCTTCAAATAAAGCTCCCACTGTAAATTGCAGTCTGTGGCAATTGGGATCTAAGTGCCACCCTGCATTACTATATAATATCTATTTCTTTAATTAACTGAAAGCCACACTGACATTTATTGGATTGCAAGTTACTTGTTAATGGCAATAAATTGCACAGAGGAAAAAAATATCATTGCTTATTTTACATCAATAATTTGTGGACCTTTAGGTAATGATTATTCATTATTCTCCCTACATTGCTGTCATGTTTGTTAAAGTGTTTGGGGGTTTTACTTCACAATGCTGGAGAGAGACTGCAAACGTGTCACAATATGCTGCAGAATTCAAATGAGGTGTCAGTCATTGTTAAGTCATTAGTGTATAGAGGTAAAAGTAATTCATATCACCTATACGACTGATGATAAAATCATATATGATTGTGAATAAATGTATTCATTATTTGGGGAAAGCATCTCTGGTGTGTAATGTTAAGGCATGCGGGTTGGCAGCCAAGACAGGTTGGCTCCGCCAGAGTGAAATGCTGAATTTAATCATCCACATAATGACAAACAATAATACAAATAAAAGAATTGTGCCATAACACTGAGTTTTGGCACTGTGTTAAGCTTTCTAAATATTATATTGAAAAGAATGACTTGTGAGGTTCAAACTGTTTAAAGCGATAGTTCACTTAAAAATATAATTTCACCCTTGTGTCATTGAAAGGATGTAGAGTATATGACTCTTTGTATATGAACACATAGGAATATATATGAGAAATGTTTTATGTCCATAAGTCAATAGTGGGCTTAGTTGTTTGGTTACGAAACATTCTTAAAATATTTCTTCTGTGTTCTGCAGAAGAAAATAAAGTCATACAGGATTGGAATGAAATGAGGGGGGAAAAATGATCATTTTGGGGTGAACTCTCCATTTAAAAGACAGTGTTTTGACCATAATGAATACTGTTGCCTTTAAACACAAAACCTTAAGATTTAAACATTGGCATGTATGTCCCACAAGGAAGTATTTATTTGACCACTATAATCTCCTGGTTTTTGTCTAACATATATATATATATAAAACCAGTTGAAAAAAGTTTTCTTTAAATTTAAGCGTTTTCTCATTTAAACCATCATTTATTGTCATCTTTGCATTAGAAAATCCTGAAATTTGATGATTTGTGGCCTTTAATTTTCACCATCTGCTTGTTTTAGCCCTTTCACGAATGAGTATACCAACTTCAGTCAGGTTTCGTTTCCCATGCACTGTCATATTTTTTCTTTGCTGTACAGTGGCTTTTTTCCGACTTTATACTTACTATTTAAAATGTATAATGTTTTTACATTACTTTAACACTTCAAAATAAGTTAAGCTTATTTTTATAAGTTACTTAGAAATACATCATTGCTCAAAATATTAAATGGTTCAAACGAAGTTACAGTGTCTGATTTTATTGCTCTGAGCGGATAGAAAACAAGATTTGATTTTTTATGGATTTTTTTCAAATGTCCCCTTGAGTGAGCCTCAGAATCCATAAAAGGGCTTTTTCAACAGCTGTCTACTATAGTGAAAGCGTTAAATGATAAACAAAGGATTACTTGATTGATTTTATTGCAATATACAATCTTAAAACGTGCACTCGTCCTTTATAAAAATCTGAGGTGTTTTCTGAAGGCTTCCCACTGCAGTTTCTCAAAGCCTCTGTGCCACTCCACTGCAGCGCAGCCGTCCGCACGCGATGCCTCTTGAAGTCTCCGTCACTCAGTTGCCACCAGCTTGCCAATTGTGCGAACATATTCCCTGTCAGCGCGGCACAGTCCGCGGTCGCTGTCTCTTTGCCTGCCATAGCGGTGATCAGACCTGCGGCCTTCCGTGATCTGACAGGCCTGCCACCCTGATGACTGCCTCAGCGCTGAGACCAGCTACGGCTGTGAAAGCCTCTCTCTAAACACACCAAAGTCAAAAAAGAACAGTCAGGCGCGCTCGGACGAGTCCCCGCTTCTCATCCTCCCCCCTGTCCTGTCCAATCACGGCGGGGAATAGAAAATTTGAGGCAGAGAACAACAGGCAGGCAGAGGAGCACATTCGGTACAAAGCATGATGGGTAACGGGCGACAGGACCAGCCGGGGTCTTGACCCCGCGAACCTACGCAACCACCCTGGAGGGAAGGGCGTGTTGTGATGCGTCAAACCCGAGCCAGTCACGGCTGATCAAGAGCAGCAGACGGACATTTTTCTCTCCATCTTTCACTGTTGTGTATGAGATTATGAGAGCAGGAGACAAGTGACGGGCTTTAAAGTGAGCAGTCGCTGTCCGCTCGACCTATCATCAACGAGTCATACGGGAAAGAATCTCTCACAAACTGTAGATGTGAGTAGCAATGTCAAAACACAGGCTATTTTGAAAGACAAGAGAGAAGACATAGAGAAGTAACAGGCAGGTCATTGTTATACTGAAGGCCCGTTCATATCAAACAATAACTATAAGAGAATAGCAAAGTTCAAACCACAACTGACCATAAATACAGAGGAACACTATCGTTGGGAAAGCTTTAAGAGCTTTTTTTTCAGCTGATGAATGATAAAACATTGACAGACAATCTAAATCTAATGAAATTTTATGTTTTCGAACATTTTAAAGCTGCTGTGTGTGAGATAAAAGGAAACATAACATTATTGTCAGTTGGTGTGGATTATTATAATTATAATCCTCTTTAGATGAACATGCCTTCTATTAACAACTTCAAAGGCAATTTCTCAATATTTCATTATTTTGGACCCTCATATTCCAGAGTTTTAAATGGTTATATCTCCACCAGATATTATCATATCCTAACAACCCATACATCAGTATAAAGCTTAATTATTCAGCTTTCAAATTATGCAAAAAATTCAAATTCGAAAAATGACCCATAAGATCCGTTTTTTTATCCATGTTCACATATGCATTACGAAAACATGATTATTATGTATACATTTTTTGAGTCAACATATTTGATTTAAGTGATCACATATTTAAATGAGATGGGCAATTCTAATTTTCAGAGAATGGCATTGCTTTTGATAGACCACAAAATATTTATTATAATTTTCATGTGCTTATTTATGAGAAATATGGGTCGTCACGGTTGTGACCATACACCTGCCTGACTATGGAAAACTATGCTTTAAAAAGTGCTTTAAAAATGTTGAAACAGCGCACACAAAATATTTACGTCCGACCTATCAATGCAAAAAAATGAATTTTTTGCCATGCATTTTTGTTTAGTTTTCTAGTTAAAAAATCTTCAACTCTTATATCAGGATACAATTACTTGACTAGAAAAAGGACCCAAGATATTTAGTCTTGCTTTATGAAAGAAAATATAGGAGTTAAGTAAGTTTGTGTATCAAATAAGCAATTCAATTTAACAAAACAATTCATATTTTTTGTTTCATTAAGCAAGAATAAATATCTTAGGTCACTTTTCTTGTCAAGAAAATGTATCTTGCTTTAAGAATGTTAAGATATTTTTACTATAAAAGAATACAAAATTGCTTGGTAAGAATGTCATATTTTGCAATGTAGGCTGTAATAAAAACCTTTTTAGAGTTAAGTAAAAAACAAAAAGTAAACATTTAAAAGGTAAAAGCTTATTTATGACGTAAATATGTGACTTTTATTTTGGTACTATTATCGCACACCAGTTGTTGCCGATCCGCCTGTGAAGAGACTTAGCGAGGTTTTCAAAACAATAAAATGAATTAAAACTGCGTGAAAAACACGATTTGAGCCAGAACAGACTTCCGAAATCTGCATGTTAGCGCGTGCGTCAGATGGACATATAGTGTGAAGGATTTTGTGCTGAAAAATGTTGGGAAAATGGTAATGTTGGTAAAAGGTAAGATGTTGGTGAATTTCTTCACCCGAATTAAGGAACTTTTTAAAGATATATTCAATGTAATGCCCGTTTGTAAAATATATATATTCTTTGTTATTTAATGTTACAGCCGAACATAGTTTTGATTTAAGATATTACACAAACCTGCTACGCGAAGCAGGGCCGCATTAAGAGCTCACTGGGCCCCGGGGCTATGAGTTACTGCAGGGCCCCCCCACCACTTTAGGTCACCAACTACAGAGAAAGAGAAAAAAAACTGCTTTTTTCTAAAAAATGTTGATGTTTCATGTTTCTGGTGATCTGGTTAGGATAAGCATGAAACACATTTTTACACATGCTGTTAGATTAACACTAACCTGTCAACATGTCTTCTTGCTAATAGCGAATGCATAGGGGTGGGCGATGAGCTAAATGTTAGCCTATATCATCATACGGAGTCATTTTATCGAACAATATACTTCACAGTCAAGTTATATTAATTTTAATACTTAATTTTAAATGGCACTAAAATTTCATAATTATTGTGATAATTTTCAATATCACAAAAAATAATAGTAGCTTAAGAAATGGATATCAAGCTTACTGATGACAAGAATCACAAATAATAATAGAAAAAAGGCACATAAGAAATCGACCTACTTGAAAAACCTTAAGCACTGAATAATATTGTATAAAGTAATCAAATATTCAATACATAGCTTTCAATATAAATTCAACATCCATTCTTATTTATTTTACTAAAGTGATTCAGTCAAGGACAGTAAATTACTTTCTTTCTGATGTTTGATTAACATTATTGACACAATGGCGACAGCAGCTTTATTAGCAGCTTCTGTCACTTTAAGACCAAGTGCGCGGTGCAGAACCGTCTCAAGTTCACTATAGTATCAAAACGAGCATTTACAAAATGAATCCTCTCCTGCTGCTTATTGTGCCTGAGCAGTTTAAAATAATTTGTATCTATACCACAATGCTTAAATACGTGTTTAAATTATAAACTTACATCATGATGATGGCGCAGCACAATTGACATATTTCTACCGGACACATTAGCACTATCGCCACAGTCAGCCCTTTAGGCGAATAGTTTGATCAAACACAAAAAGCAATATCATACATTCATCAAGTTAATAATCAAACTTAACAGTTAATTGGTGGGGTCAATAATGACGCTGTGTCTTTATCATCAGCTCCAGCATCCACCACTCCGTGATCATCAGCTTTAGTAAAATAACCCGATAGTTTTGTGATTTTACTGATCAGCTCATGTTTCCTCTGCTGTTTAGCTTTTAAAAAATTCATGTTTTGAGCCCCACTCGCACATTTTTTTTTTAAAGATTTTTAGCAGTCGAAGATGAAGACTGTTTTTTGCGTGACAATTTTAAGAAAAGTCTAGAATGAAGTGAAGAGTGGAGGCGATTGATTGGTTGATGCGTGGGCTATATTCTAATAAGGCGCAGACAGCCATCGCCTGATAGGCCTAAACTGAATTGTTGTATATAAAATAAATGCATTTGATTTGGTATATCAAATTCAAACGTGACGTTTCAATTCACCGTGCCCTGCTGCCCACGGGGGTTTGATTGACATGCGACCTGACCAATCATAACGCGAATGCGCAATTTTGTTAATAATATTAATGAGAATGATTCCATGATAATGCATGGAATATACGGCAAAGCGCTACTAAATAACAGGGCTAATTTGTGGGGGGCGTGGTAAGGCTTTGGCAATCAGATGGCTAGTAGTAATCAATCTGCTACACAGCCAATCACGGGCCCCCTCCTTGCTCGGGCCCCGGGGCTTTAGCCCCGCCTAGCCCTATTGTTAATGCGGCCGTGACGCGAAGGTGCCTGAATCGCAGGTGTGTTCGACTTCGGCTTTGCACAGACCGATCATTGCATGACATCACAGAACCGGGAGCGCAGACCGCTCTGTGTCGTTGGAGATGCTCTCGCGTTATCTTTCTGCGCATCGCCGTTTGAAGTCAAACACATACACATACTGGATTGGTCCACAAAACACTTAGGGAGTTTCAAAGTCGTCCTATGTTTCATCTTAATTAAATTATATTTCTTTTAACGGGATTCCTGTGTTTCTTCACAGTTTTTCAAATGATTAGGTGCAAGGTGACGTGCTATTAGCATATCCGTGATGTCATACTTGCCTTTACTCTCTATACTGTCACATACCCCACTGCATTTTAATACAGCTGAATGCCCAGTGAAGCCTTTGTCGTTTACATATTCATGTTTCTATTGACAGACATAGAGTTAATGTTTGGGAAACGCTGCAGTCAAGCCGTTGGCCAGCAAAAGCCCATCCATCCATTTTCTTCCGCTTATCCGGGGCCGGGTCGCGGGGGCAGCAGTCTGAGCAGGGATGCCCAGACTTCCCTCTCCCTAGACACTTCCTCCAGCTCTTCCGGGGGGACACCGAGGCGTTTCCAGGCCAGCCGGGAGACATAGTCCCTCCAGCGTGTCCTAGGTCTTCCCCACAACCTTCCCAGGAAGGCGTCCAGGGGCCATCCGGAAAAGATGCCCGAGCCACCTCAGCTGGCCCCTCCCGACGTGGAGGAGCAGCGGATCTTCTCTGAGCTCCTCCCGAGTGACCGAGCTTCTCACCCTATCTCTAAGGGATCGCCCGGCCACCCTGCGGAGAAAGCTCATTTCGGCCGCCTGTATCCGGGATCTTGTCCTTTCGGTCATGACCCACAGCTCCCAAAAGCCATTTTGTAGAATACATAGTGTGAGTAGTGCATTCCCATTGAAATTTCCCATAAAAGAACTGCACTTTAAGTGCCCTGATAATGCACTTTTTCAACTGAAATACGAAGTGTGGAACTGTGGACAAGAGCCCTGTGTGGTACTGATTTCATATTTTTTTGCCAGAGGGCAACTGGAATCCCCTGGTTGGGCCTGGGTTCTCCTGAGTTTTTTCACGATTGGAGTTTTGGGTTCCTCGCCACCGTTTGAATATTGTTTTGCACTATTTGCCTGGCCGGGGGGGCTGCTTTAGAATTTAGAAGTTAGACATAATTAATATTGCATATAAGAATTTATAGTCAGTTTAATATTTGACCTGTGGTTCACTCTCCTATGTGTGCTTTCACTGTGCGTGTGTGTGAGTGTGTTTGCGTGTGTGCGTCTATGTCAATGTGTGTAAGTATGTTTGCATATTGTGTGTGTGGAGCTTTTGTATGTCTGTCTTTTGTTGTTTTCACATTTTTCTTGTTTTTACAGGTATATGCCTTTAGTTGTTTTTCTTGTATTCAATGCGTCTCATGTACAGCTGCTTTGTAACAATGAAAATTGTAAAAAGCGTTATATAAATAAAGTTGAGTTGATTTGAGTTAATCCCGCTCCCGGGGAATTTCTGACCAATCCCGCCCGCTCCCACAACGTATGTGTTTAATTCCTGCCTGCACCCGGAATTTGTGGGTTCGATCCCGCCCGCACCCACGAACAATTTATCTTAAAATAATTTAAACAATGTTGAAGTATGTTAACGTTCATAATAACACACAGAACATTTGCACCATATAAACACTCATCTTATGGTCGATAAATAGCTTATGTTTATATGAAGGTAAAGCATCACACCCGAGAAATAACTTCACAAATGACCACATGTGACAAATAAAACTTTTTAAGACCAATAAAACTTTTAGCTTTTGAAAGGCCAAAAACACAGAGAGCTTTCTTTGACCACGGATAATGGAGCAGTTATGTCACCTCAACCAGAGGTGCCAGATTTGTGTCTGTTGTAAATCAATACTTTTGCACATTTATTGCAACTAAAAAGTCTAATTCTTTACCATTTTGTCTGTAACAATTGAGAAATTTGTCCAAATGTCGGACATGCCGTACTTTTGATTTGTGCATTATAACCCAGCTTTAATCTTCCTCTCTAATTCATTGACTGACTCCCTTCTGCTGGCGGCTATACATTTGTGGGACCATGCACAATTTTTTTCCTGCCCTGTCCGGCCCGCAGCAATGGTAAACCCGGCCTCTCCCGCGAGATTTGCATTGATCCTCATCCCAATACAGTCCTCTACTGTGGACACGTCACGCACTCAAAGGTCTAGGGTTACATGGTTCACCTTTGCTACGGTAGCATCACGATGCTAAAGCTTCAAAATTCCCGCAATGCCGCTCTGTTTTTCTAAATGGTAGTATCATAGTGCCGTTACTAATGTTACATATGAGCATTAAGGTTCATTTGAACACTTTTATCTGTCTTTTCGCTGTGTTTCTCTCCTTAACGTATCCGTGTTTGAGCAACTTTGATGAGATAGTGAGTCAGTGAGTCATTCATCAAGACAGTTCAAGCTGTTTTGAATGAGTTGGTTCAATGATTCGCTGACACAAAACATTTGCCGCAATCTACTGGCCGTTTTAGTCACATTCACAATCACAGAAGTCTGTTAGATATTGATTTGTGTCCGATCACTCTCTCTCTTCCTCTTTGTTTTATTTGCAGGCTCTGCCATGGTGATGGTTTGGAGACTTGTGTTGAAATAGATTGTTTTGTCTTATTGTTAGCTGTTGGCTAACTTCTCCCAGGCTATGAGTAAAACGAGTATGAGTATCCCGTATAGCAGGGTATAGGCGGGGCTTGTACCAGCCCGAACACCAAAGTTAAAAGTGCAGTTTCAGCCGATAGGAGGCTGCTAAGGTAGCAACGGCAGTACAATTTGTCCAGTTAAAAGTTGGCATACCACTAAAATAGTTTTAGAGACATTCATTTAAGGTCAAAAAGCTGCTCGTTGTCGCTTTAAGGAAATTTGGTCTATTTTGTAGATTTTAATTATGAACATGACAAATCATTCCATTACTATGTGGTACCGTGATATTTCATATCGTAAGATATGTTTATGGTATCGCAACAACTCTACAATGGTCATAGTTTTGCTTACGTAACATAATCAAGGCCGGGCTATCAGACGCTGCTCGAGCAAAACTCTCCTTCAGGGTGATAACGCTTCAATCTGCTGATGACAAAAGTAACGCAGGGCAAACCAGATAAAAACACATTAAATTTACAATTTGATTTTACGGATTGAGTTGTGCGATTGAATTCATTTACGCTCGTCTTGGAAACCAATATATTTCGGTAAGTATAAAACCGTTAAGTATTCCATTTGGGACGATTCTACCCTTCTAAAATCCACAGACCTGCCAACATGCACGCATTTTGCGTAGCAGGTACGCATTTTCACCTCAAAGTACGCTGGTACGATTTGTCACTCTAAACTACGCAAAAACCTGAGGACGCCTCTGCTGCGTGCAGTACTCAAAACAAGCAACAGAAAAGAGAAGAACATGTCCAATCATAGCACTGAGTTCTTCTCCCAAATAGAAAGCGGCGATGATTGACACGTCCTATGGCCTATCAATCAATAACAAGAGTCAGTAAATCGGCAGAACCACAAAATCCCGCGTGATGCCCTTCCACCCACATGCTCTGACGCATTGTTTAAAACGAAGCGTCAAGACGTCTTCTGAGCTCAGGTGGATGTAGAAAGTTGAAATATTGAATTATCTTAATCCTATGCAGTCGATGATCTCGCGGGCTCATTGGTAACGCGCACTTGCCCACAAGATGCACTAACATTATTTCTGATTTATAAATGATCACTCACGAAAAGTTACCAAGATTTTACCAAGTACCATAGGTGCCGATTGCGCTGGAGCATTCTCACACTCAATAACGTGCACTTATATCTGCTAGAGAGCATCAAGTTTTATTCACATAAAAACGGCGTTCCGGCGCCGTTCTCTTTCAGAAAAGGGAATCCGATTGACAGCGGAGCCGATTGAATGCGATCTACAAAATCGACCTCTCGATAATTGTCAATAAAATAAAACGTCATATTCAAACTTTTGAGATTACTTATTTATTCACGTTTATAATGATTAAAGAAGATTATGGCAGGCTGGCAAAACATGTAAATGCACGTGTGCAGCATAGAAAGTTACATTGATGTGTTTGTTTGTGCGTGTGCTTGTGTGTGTGCACGTGCGTGCGTGTGTGTGTGTAAAAAATGACATCAGATGAGGACACAGACAATGAGGGAGAAAGCAGCAGACCACCTTAAAAAAAGAAACGAGCCCATGTCCCATAGCAGTTCCTAAAAGTGTATCAGGAGCAATGGCCGTGTTTCCGCCCATCAAAACTGCTGAATCATGCATTTTGCACATTGTACAATTAGGATATTGATGTCAGGCATCAGGGAGCCTCAGGTAAAATTGTGGCTTTAGGATGGCCTATAGTTTTAATTAAACAGGACACATTTGTGATTCTGCCCATTTCAGGATGTGTGTATATTATTAATTATTTTCTCACCAGCCTTTTTTTAGAAAGTTGCCAGCAGGCATAAATCATTTGTGATAATCACAATAAGTAGGCTTCAGGTACCCCCCCTAAAAATTCATTTATTGAATATATGAACATTTATTACATGAGAAAACATTCCCTTTGCTTTTAAACAAACAGTATTTGATAAATAATACTTGTTTTGGTGCTGTAAAAGCTGTACTTTTTTATGATATGTATAACCACGCCCCCCAAATCAGCGACCTATGAAACAAAGCAGCAAAGTCATTGTACAAAAATGTTTCCTAAATTTAAATTTACATATGTGTACATTTACATTAAGACATTTAGCAGACGCTTTTATCCAAAGCGACTTAGAAAGAGTTAGGGAGCAACAAGCAATATGTCATACAGGACCCATAATACATTTAATGCCAATACAAAGTTACTGGTTTCAACAAAAGCTAGACCACTACCTGTTGAGAGAAAGGGTTAGTGTTTTTTTCTTTCTTTTTTTCTCTTTTGTCTGTCAGGTATTCACAGAAGAGTTGTGTTTTAAGTAGTTTTTTGAATGTTATGAGAGATGTGGTTGACCGGACTGAGTTAGGAAGAATGTTCCACCAGGAAGGAGTTGTGAAGCAGAATGAGCGGGAAAGCAATAAGAAAAGTTATTTTCAAAAATGTGACTGCGATGCTTTTTCACAACCAATATGTTAAATGTTAAAAACTAGTGTTCTGTCTCTTCGGCTGATGGTACTCAAAAAAATATTTCAAGGTTGGCAGGTCTGAAAATCCATACACTACATGTTTGAGTACATAGTGTAAGTGCACAGTGTATAGTATGTCATTTGGGACACAGCTAGTGTGTGTGGAATAGGGCTGCAACAACGAATCGATTGTTTCGTTGTTTCGTTGTGTCGCGCGACACGGAGACGTTTGATTATAAAAAAAAAACTTTATTTGAGCGCGGAGCGGAGTGAACACACTCGGTCTCTCTCGCGCACTGATGCTAGCAGAGTTCGGCACCTCATAGACAGGGCGGAGCAAAAATAAAAAAAAACGAGGAAAGATACATGACGGAGGCAGAGAAATCCGCGCGACCAAAGTCATCCAATGTGCGGGAGCATTTCACACTAAATAAACAGAAAAAGTGTGTTAACTGCTAAATATGCTAAAGCGACATGGCATGGAACGGGAGCACCACTGCAATGATCCAGCACCTGAAACGCAAACATGCTGGACTCTTTGATGAGGAGGAAGGGAGTTCAACAGCAGGTTAAGTCATTACGGAATCGTACTTTTGTTCCGTTTTGAAGCGAAGAACGTAATGTCCCTGGTGCGGGTGTTTACTCGTTATCCAGCTTGACTAGCATGACAAGTTAGCGTTAGCTCGTTAATAACAGAAGTGAAGCAGGGGTGGTATAGTTACTTTGCACTTTGCATTGCAAGACTAAAGACACGTTTTTATTCACTCGCCTTTTTTGAACCATTCATTTATCAATCTGTTGTCATGTTTAGCTACACTGCAAAAACAGCTTTTCTTACTTAGTCATTTATTTCTCGTTTCCAGTCCAAGTATCTAAAAAAAAAAATCAAGATTACTAGACAAGAAAAATGGCATGAGAAAATTAATATCTCATTAAGATAATTTTTGTACCCCATTGGCAGATAATTTTGCTTGTTTTAAGCAAACAATCACTTCATTTTGAGGTGTTTTTTCAGAAAACAAGACATCATTTCTTATGCTTTTTCATGTGTCTAGATTTTTTTGATATTTGGACTGACAACAGGACAAAACTACTAAAAAAGCCAAAAAAAATGCAATTTTTGCAGTGTATATTCTGTGCTTTGTCCCATATAGGTTATTATTGACAAATATATTTGTGTGTGTTGTACTTTCAAATTAAATTTTAAAGTTCTTTTATAGCACTCGGTCATCTTAAGCTTTGTTAAAATGTGGTGTATAAATTAACCTTGCACTTACTACAATGATGGTAATAATTTAATGAATAAGCTTCAAGTGAATTTGAGAGAGTGTGTGT
This sequence comes from Triplophysa bombifrons, assembly GCA_029783895.1. Taxonomy (NCBI): domain Eukaryota; kingdom Metazoa; phylum Chordata; class Actinopteri; order Cypriniformes; family Nemacheilidae; genus Triplophysa; species Triplophysa bombifrons. The sequence continues at coordinate 4,163,219 of CM056465.1, forward strand.
GTGTGTGTGTGTGTGTCAGTGTGAGAGTTTGTGAGTGTGTGCATCTGCATGTGTGTGCGTCTGCGAGTGCCTGTCTGCAGTGTAGTGTAGAGAACAAGTTCTGACATTCAAACAAATCCTGTCAAATTTTCTGATTTGTATTGTTCTTTATTCAGTAGCTCAGGTGGCACTATATTTAAAAAAAGTCTATATATTTGGCAGATGTAAAGCATATATGTGTATGTTTTTTGTGTTAGTCCATTTTTATTTTATTTTTATTATAACAGCTCAGGGATGTTCAAGGAGCAACATGTTTGTGCACTTTCTAAATATTTTAGTTCTGATTTTGAATAAAGGGTTAGAAATGAATGCTTTTCTTGGTTTATGTTTTTATCCGATTCATCGATTAATCGAAAAATTATTTACAGATTAATCGATTATTAAAATAATCGTTAGTTGCAGCCCTAGTGTGGAATGTAAAGGTCAAAGGTCAGGTCTGTATTTTAATGAATACTTATCAACTCTGCAGGGGGATTTGGCAATATTTGGGTTGCTGTGTAGATAGACAGGTTGTAATCAAACATTGATGCGTGAGGACCAGAATTATTTTTGCATGAAACGTTGCTGCCAAATTAATGTGAACATATTTTTTTGAATCCCTCCAAATAATCTCTATCTGCTGTTGTTCATTTAAGATGCCAAACTTGCTAAAGCTGTGTTGTTTTAAGGTCAGTATGGTCAGTGTGTGATGTGGAATGTGAGGTCAGAGGTCATTCATGCTCAAGTCTGTGCTTATTAACTGTGCTTTTGTCCTGCTGGGTGATCTGACAATATTTGGCCTCCCGTAGAGATTGGCAGGCTGTCGTAGGCAGAGAGAGCCGTGTCTTATAATGCTATAATTGTCAGTTTGAATGTGTGCTGTTCATTTAATTAGAAAGAAGATTTCTTGTGAGTCTGTCAGTCGTGTTGTTTCCCGCAGAGCATATTGAAAACACTATTACCTTCATTGTTAGTTCTACATGAGAATTAACATTAGCATAAGACGATGTTTGTATGATTTTTTTTTAAATAATGATATTGAAAAGAATATCAATAATTTTTTATTATAGTAATTCTTTTACTTTAAATTTCCATTGAACTTTGGCCTGCATTCTGGGAGTCTACTGATATGTCGCAATGTGTAAACTAAAGAGGGCTGTCGCATCAATTTAATAAGTAAAACATTTTTAAAGACAGGGCAAAAGAACGCGTGAAATATTATTATGATATATAGTGCATAAAAATGCAGTGGCATCACTTTGTCTAAAAGAATACAGAACGTTACGTGCGGTTTTACTCACATTTCACACGTGGTATGGAGGAGGTGAACATTTCTTTTGTACCAACTAACATTTTGAAATTACAAACATTTTCATGAACACAAAAATTTACTTCAAAGTCACTTTACGAACGATTTATACAAAACAACGTACTTCTCCTGTTCCATGAATGAGGCTCGTTGCATATTTATTTTAGACAGTGAAGACTTTGCTGTGTTTTATTTTTATTGATCATTCAGTTTTCATCTTAAATGCTACTGTTAAATAGACCTACCTTTAAACATTTAATTGTTGTTCAAAATGTAATTGTTCATATTTGTGGGATTATGATTATCATAAAGTGCATATAACCAAAGCATTTTTCAGTTATACAGTTTTAAAGTGCTGTATAAAATATAATAATAATATATAAAATAAAAGCAGTTTCATGCAGTCTTCTTAATATTTATTCAAATAATTTATTTTGGGGCTGGTTATTGATCACCTATGGTACCGATGTGGTACCGATATTACCATACTTTGCTCCGCCTCCGAACAGATTTTTTACAAAACTCATGGCTCTGAAAATCAAGGTGTGCTGTGATTGACCGATAACCAGTGCATATGTGATTGGTGGAATACTGCAAGCGTGTGAGGGAATTGTAACGCCTCTGACCATATTTGGAACATCAGGTTTCTCTTCTATTATACTGACAGGTACGGCCACCATATTGTGTAGACATCTTAATCAAATCAAACCACCAACTGACGTAGATTTGTGGGGGTGTGGTTACACGAGGTCTGGGTGATCATTTGCTATTAGACAGAATGCATCTTTTGTTCCCACACTTTCATTTTTGCAATTTCACGTGTCTAATATATGCATGGGCAACTTATAACACACCAAAAACACAGAGAAACACGTATTCGGGCAAAAATGACCCCTTTAAAGCTGTTACTTTATAGATGGTTTCAAAGTAACAGCATAAATGAACGTTAGTACGCACGTGCACATCCCTTAACTTCAGGAATACATTCACAAATAAAAGTGCCTGTAGATTATTTTTGAGAACAAGGAAAAGAAACCAACAAGGAGCGTTACTTGGTTAAACTTGTCTCTCCAATATTTTGAATTTAGACTGCGATTCCGAGCTCAACCACTAGATGTCAATGTACCATATGTTTTTTTAAATGCCACCAAACTACAGGACCGATTCAACAAATTATTTGATAGAATTTTCATACAACAAGATTCAACAAATTGTTAATATTCTACATAATTACATAAAAAAAATATATAAATTAATATTAATATAAATTAAATTTATATAACAAAAAAAAAATATATATATATATATATATATATATATAATAATTAAATAATATTAGTAGTTATATTATTAGACACTAGCCACACCAATATACATACAGTCCAGATGCGTGGGTCTGTTTCAACGTTCTATAGCATAGCCAGGACTCGGCTTTATTGACCAATCAACATTCATGACCACAATGGTTTGCTTTGTTACGTTCATTTGAATTTGTTTAGTTATATAAGAGATGTCTTAAGCCACATTTGATGTCAGAGTGCTTCTCGCTAGAGATGATCATTTTAGCTTTCTTCTCTAAACAGCTTTGACTGATCTTGTCAGCTAAAGGCGATTCTTGCGTGAAAATCTGCTTTAGCGATTCAGGGTTGTTCCAAATAATCGTGCAGTAATCTCTTACCTTTAGATAATATTTACCCTGCCTTCTTTTATCCACCCAATCTTATTAGCCATCTGGGATGGTTTTTACACCACAATCAATTTCAATGAGCGGAAATTAGATGAGAGCTTTATGTATTTGACAAATAGATAATTGGCCTTACTTAACCCTGACCTTAAAGTGCCACTTTGTCAAAGTATAATCTGCTCAGAATTATTGAAGCATTCAATTAACCAGATTAAATGACACGGGCTGCAAACAGACAGCCTCTCTCTTTCTCTCTTTCTTTCTTTCTTTCTTTCTTTCTCTTTCTTGTTTTAATTATCTGATGCTGTTTGTTGTGGAGATGTTTAATGGGACTTTGCTATATTGTATGGATCAACCTATCCACTGTGTAGCTCTGTTTCAGATCAAGTGAGCTGCATTTCGTCTGCTCTCTATATATGTAGCTAGCCTTGGGACTGATTTTAACTTGTTTTTCAAATAGCGCTCTACAAAGGAAACTTGATTCACAATTGATTACAAATGAGTTTGTAACAACAACAAAAATATAAATACATCGTTAAATAGATTGTATTAATTTGAACTACCTTTTTGATGCATTTTGTGTTGAAAGTTCTGAAAGAGGGTTCGTTTAAAAGTAGAATCCCTAACTTTTTATTTCATTTTGGTAAAAAAATTAATGAAAATTTGTTTAAGAGCAATAAAGGAATTAAGTATGTAATAATGATTATATTCTCAGGAAATGTCAGTTTGACATCATTTCACTTCAAAACATGTACCTGTAATGTCATGTTTCAAACAGAGATGGCGACAGAGAGGCAAACAGAATGGATTGCAACTTTATTTAAAGTTGAATTGTCAACATATTTATAGCTATCTATAAACAACTCTGAAGGCACAGTTTGAATGTGACGCTCTTGAGTACTGCGTACTGAAGTTTGTAAGCGCCACAGAAACGGCAGATGTTTGCTTATGCATTCGCAATGCATCTTTACATTTGCATACAGTGTGTTTCTGCCTCACAATGCTTTCTATGTGGGCAGCTCACAGGATTTTGGAGCAGAGCGTGCGTATGTCAACCTAAGTTGCTGTGCTTTGAGAGTGGAGCGTTAACCAAGCTGACAGATCCTAATGAAGTGTCCTGGTGAGCCATAGCAAAAGGGCTTTTCCGCTGCACACGCGCCCGCGCGGTGTATCATGCTGATAAGTGGTGACGCGGATGGGATCAACGCGGGGGCTGATGTGATTTGACAGATGGGCCCTATGATTCCCCGTGTATTGAGGTCTCTCTAATCGATTAGTTTTAGTTAAGTGCACTCTCAGATGATTGTGTGGCGTCTTTATCGTTCCTCTCCACAACACTGACAACCTCTCATGCCTCCCTCCCTGCCGCTCGCAGTGCGCCACCCTCCACCTGTTTGTGCAGGGGGAAATCTATTATCTGAAATGATCAAATCTCAGCGGCTCTTATTCTGTCTCGCTACAGTGTATGACATTCACTTCAATTACAGGACAGAAGCTCCAGCAGACAGTGTGTTTTGGGCACAGCACTTTTTTGGGCAATTGCTGTTTGTAAGAGAGCGAGAAAAGAGACTTGGTTATTACTTGTGCGCTTTCTAACTATCTCACTGTTCCCAGGGGCAGTTATTATGGTCAGTACCTGTGGGCAAGGTTTGTGGCACCGACTCTCTTGCTCTCCAGGGCTCATTATTACAGCATGGCCGGCAGCCCCAGGAGGGGGCTCTCTCTCTCTCTCTCTCTTTCTCTTTCTCTCTCTCTCTCTCTCTTTCTCTCTCTCTCTCTCTCTCTCTCTCTTTCTCTCTCTCTCCTGGATTCTGGATGGACACAGCTCCCTATGGTAAAAGACATGGAACTCCTAAACTTCTAGAGGACTGTTCAGGAACTTGGAGAAATTATGTTCTGCTTCACCATAGTCCTCTACATCCTGACCTGTCCAAAATATATACTACATTTATGCAACATTTGCAGGTCAAGATGAAACTAATTTTTGTAACTAACCAGTTTTACATTCTTTACTTATTTTCTCGTCCATTGGCATTATTCATCAAATCTTGCCTCCAATTACCTGTTAAATAAAACACTTCTTGCTAGTCATTCAACTGCCAGTATATCAGAACATATGTTATTATTTAGGGATGCACGATAAATTATCGACCATATCGGTATTGGTTGATAAATGATCTTTTTGTAATGTTATCGTATCGGCCGTAAAAAAAAAATGTATGCCAATATATTAAAGCCGATAAATCTTAAATCATGTTCTCTGGTCAAACTACTTCATCTGCACGCTAGTCACAGATAAAATACAGTACAGTACTGTCTATCTGTTGTGATCATTCACTGCTATTAGCAAAAAAAATTATTTAGGTACAGTATGTAGATAAAGTATTTATAAATGTGTAAATTATAGGAACAAAAGCATATTGTTTGAATCAAACTGTTGTCTGATTTGTTTCTGTTTTGAGACCGGTTAACCATGTGACTATAAAGAAAACATTTCTGGGTTGCTCTGGAAGAACATCTATAGTTTGTTTATTACATAAATAATATACCAGAAAAAATTGAAGGTTAAAGAACCGTTAACTGGTGTAAAGTAGACTCGGTACATGATTTTCATGGGGAAAAAAAGAGAACTAATGGACACCTTGTTTTCTGAAGTCAATGTTTTCAATTAAAAGCAGTTGTCCACTTTTTGCCTTTAGTTTCAGTCTTAGGGAATTCTATATTAATATTTAGATACTGTATACCAATATATCGGTTATCGGCTTCCAATGTTAAAGAATGATCGGTTATCTTTATCGGCCAACAATGTACATATCGGTGCATCCCTATTATTATTTATTTTGTTCGTTTGTTTAGAAAAATACCACATTTATAAGAAGACAAAAAATAGGATGAATGTTACATGGTGCGAAATTTGTATGTAGCAGATTGAGACAGTATGTGAAATATCTGCACTTGGGGCACTACTTGTACATTCAGATTAGATCTCCAGAATTGTTGCATACAGTAGTAAACAGTATTTTTTTACAAATGAAACAGACCTGGTAGCTGTTCTCTGTATTTTACTCTGTGATGGTGTGTTTAACAGGAGGATAGACTACTTAAAAAAACTGATCAATAAACTGCATCTTTTTTCTATAATGTGCTGTGATTGGATTGAAGCTTGTGTGTGTTTATTAATATGTAAAACACTAAACCGTAAATAGCAGATGTTTGCTACCTGTACAGTTAGAAGAATACATGCTCACAAATATCTGACAAACCAAGATAGGGTAAAATACTTGCTATTGTTGTGTTGACTAAATATCCTATCATGTAACTTTTGACTGTATTATCCTATACGGACCCGGTGGGCTCCTGGCATCTCTTGTGGTGAGGTATAATTGTAGCTAGTGTTTGTTTGGGAGCAGCCCATTAAATGAAGCACAGAGGGCTTTCCTGAGTGGGAAATGCATTAGCAATGAGCAAAACCAGGTGGTAAACTTCTCTAGCTTTAATTAAAAACCCTTAATTCTAGCGTTTGAACTCCAGGCTGTATTTCACAAGCGAGGAGGAGGCAGTCCGGCAGCTTCTCTGCCTGCCTCTGATGCATGGCCCCCTGTTGACATGCACTAATTTTGATATATACGAGCGGATGAATCTCTAATTACATTTTGGCATGGACTCTAAAGTGACTTAGCACTGCACTTAATTATTTTTATACTGACGCTTTAACAGTAAAGGGCTGGGGTGTAAATTAGGGCAACCCTAGTGGTTTTTTTTTTGGATTGGATTCTTTTGATGAGGCAAATTTTTTTTCTCTCACAGAAACCCATTGATAAAGTCTGCTGTTTGTTTGATTGCTACTGTTTTCAGTACTACAAATAGTAACGTTAGTAAGCTGTCAGTGAATGTGTTTACACTGGTGTTTGTACATTTATCGCAATTTTGGTGTCATGAAACAGGTGGGGAAGAACCCAATTGCAGGCAGCAGTGAAGGGCTTAACAAAAAGGATTTAATTACACAAACACAAAACAAGACCTACGTGGGGGTAAAGCACCAAACACAGGTAAACAGAAACAAACACTTACTAAACACTAGACTAACCAAACACTAGACATAAACTAGACTAAACACTTACTAGACTTGGGTATTCACAGCAAACTTGTACAGGATCACAGCGGTCCACAGAATGCAATGCATGAGGACAAGACGATGAACACGAGGGCTATTTAATGGGTAGGAGATCAAGAAAGGACGGGTGGGGGGCATGAACTAATTAACAATCAACCTAAAGAGACGAAAGGGCAGGAACAGAGACGAGACCAGAGAGAGCATATGGCAGACCGGAAGGGTCATAATGTATCTCTCCACATAAGACAAGAGATCCTGCCATGATTTGGTCTCCATGGAGTCTTATTTAACATTTGTGTTTTTGTAAATGTATTTTTTTCAGTATTTTCTTTTATTCGTTGTGAACTATTTTTTCATCCAAAATTTGTTTTCATCCAAAGCTTCTTTCGTTGAAGTTGTTTGTTTAAGCCTTGTAGTTTCTGGATGCTTGGTTGTACCTTATTTACTTGTGTGGGGTCCCTTTATAATTTGACTGTTGGCATACTCTTTCGGATGCTTTCTTTTGAGGTGGCTAAAAAGGTTCTTATCATTCTTATCATTGCAACATTTGCAAATAACTGTTGTTTGGGCCGTGTCAGTTGGGGAAAACCCAAACCATTTCCTTATTACTGATGTAGAATTTTTTTTAGGGACCAACTCCTCCGTGTTTCCCTCCATCGTCACTGACCTCGTCGCTTAATCTCACTGAATTCTCGAGCATACGAGCTTGTTAACATGGCGCTATCTATTACAAGGATGTTGACGAATTCAATAGAACAGCAACGGATATAACATGTCTTAGACTATATAGGAGGATGTACGATTATTCCGAAAAAGTGGATCGTGCAGTCATTTTAATCGTTCGCGATCAAATATCGTCATATCGCACACCCCTAATTTATATATTATTATTAAGCAAAAGGTTTTACTTAAAATTAGAGATGCACCAGTATATCGACCAATAGGTCAGTAAAAGCAATCTTTTATTCATAAGTTTGATGATCAATATTAATTGTCATTGTTAACGACATTCAGGAAGTAAAATTAAAAAAGTTAATTTAATCTACTGAAAAGGTTTCATTTTTTTAGAATGAAAGGCTTTTGTATCGGTCAAGAAATTTAGTATCGGCGCTTCTCTGCTTAAAACCATCTGTGTGGTACAAATTTTGGGGTAAATTTATTTTGTATAAAAATAAATAAAAACATGACAATTTTTGTGCCCCCTCAGGTTCAACTTCCCCCTCAAAAAACAACTATTAACAAAGTATGCATTTAGCCTTTCCTAATTTGGTCCAATTTCCTAACATTTACATTTTACAGGAGCAAAGAAAATAATATTTTTAACAATAACAAAATAATAGTGACAGCACTGTGAAAATTAAGACCTTTAATATTCTGGCCTTAGAAAATGTAATAAATTTTACACCCCATTACTGTAATTTGACATTCTGTTAACCAACAGTCAAAAACTGTAAAATTTCATTACATGTTTGTTTAAATTTTTTTAAAGACCAATCAGAACGCATCAGTTGAGATTGTTGGTTGCTCATACTGAGTGAACTTACAGCGCCTCTCGTCGCTCATCAACACAAACACACGCCTCCACAGCTCTGACTACAGCTCACCTGAGATCTGCTTTAATTGTTCCTAATTAAAGTTGTACATGAATTGCCTGTAATTAAACATGTGCACTGTTCATTAGTGTTCCCAAAAACAAAAGGACTTCAGTTTTGTGTGCGTATAATTGTCATGCAAATGAATCTATGTTGCTCTATAAGGTCCCTCCCGAAGCACCCATTAGACAGTTCTGCTGTAACTTGACCTGTTATTATGCTGTATTTCTTATTGTAGTGAATAGATATTTGCATTTTTAAACAATAATCTTTTTATTAAGGAACCCAGAATTATTTTGAGTAACACCTCATTTGACATTTACACACATATATACAATAACCTTATGTAAACTGCATTATTTACTTCATCATTTATTAGAACTAGAGGCAAAAGTTACAGATTGTCCCTTTAAAACGTGTCGATTTTATAGACTCAAGCTTGGTGTACATTCTACTACATACTTTAAATGGTGATACATAATACATGAGTGGTAAGTAGCTCTTGATGTAAGATTGACTCAAAAAAGTAACATATAAAAATGGCAGTGGGTTTAACATTTAATTGGATCAATGTGCCCGGAATGTGCTGTAAAATGGTCCACAGATCAAGCCAATAAAGGAGAAAGTCTCATCATTTTCCAACTAACAAAATCTCAAAGGGCTTTTTAAAGATAACTAATTAAGCAGAATAACTGCCAATGAAAAAGAATGCAGTCAATTGTCAGATATCTTTGTTCTCCTAAAAATCAGTTGAAGATGTGGGAGAGCCTGGGAAAAGCGCTTACTGCCATCCTGCAGAAAATGAAGAGAGGAAGAAAGGCTAGACTCTCTGAAGGATTAACACTTAATTACGCCTTAATTAGCATAATTATGCATGCTAATAGCATCTCAAATGGATAGCGGTTGTCGAGAGGATTGAACCATCTGTAATTGTAGGGGATTAATACATCATTTTTTATTTCCAGGATCACAGTAACGCTCTTCCACCTGCGAGTGGCTCTCATTAATCAATTTCACTTGTATTACGTTTAAAATTTTGGTGCTTTTTTCATAATACGTCATTAGGGTCATCCCAGCGCAGCGATGAGAAAAGACTAATGAGATCTCTGGTGGATCCTTACAACTGAACAAAAGCAAAGAACAGGTGAACTCTCTTCAGAGTCAATTAAGATGTGACTCAAACTCAACGTGTAGGTGTGAACCGGGAGGGCTGGGATTAACTGAACGTGTAGGTGCGAATTGGGAGTAGAAAGATTAACCTGGAACATAGAGATTAATTGAAGCCCTGTTCACACAGAGATCCTGGAAAATACTCGGAAAATGTGTCTTGGAATTTGTTCCGGGATCGTTCGATTTTGTTCATTCACACTGCCAGTGATTTTCTGGAATCTGTGCTTGCGTTCACACACATCCTGTAAAGATCCCATAATGACACACGTGATGTAATAGACTGCAATGTACCTTTTATTTTTTTGGATGTGAAAATAGGATTGATCACGGTAAAAGATATTAAATTTGTTATTATGACTGGCCTCCTTTATTAAGTGCCAAATAGGCCTAAATAATCTCTCTGTTTTTTGGTTATTATTATGTAGCATGTATTGTTACATTTTCAAATGACAAAGACGTCAATTTTAAAACCAACCTTTTTATTTACATTCTTTATTGGTAAATGCAGAACAACGAAGAAGAATGAGGCACAAGAATGCAAGGTAGGCTATAGCCAAATGAGATTAATTTTAATGTAAGATACATATAAATGTCATATAAAAGCAAATTGTTCAGGCTTGTTCGGAGCAAATTTACAGAGCCTTAACGAAAAATATAACGGAATGCTACACGGTAAAAAAATTGTCAGTATTTTTGCAAATTAGCCTAACTTCAATACAAAAGGCACCGTGTAATACGCTTTCAGTAATCTGATGTATAAAAATGGCAGTTTAAAACAAAGTTTAGCGTTTTTTAAAACAACGTTTGGTCACACTTCAGAATAGGGGGCAAATCTCACTATTAACAAACCGTTAACTACGACTTTTTCCCCAACAAACTCTTAATTTGTTGCTTATTAATATAGTTAGTAAGGTAGTTGTTAGGATTAGGGATGTAGAGTATGCAGAATATGTGCTTTATAAATACTAATAAACAGCCAATATGCCAATAATAGGCATGCTAATAACGACTAGTTAATAGTGAGAATTTCCCCCTATGCTGAGGTGTTATCCAATGTTTGAGTTTTTAAGCATTTAGATTTTGTAACCATTTTGGTATAGGGTCATGCAGATCGAATGACAAACCCGTTAAAAGGGCCAAAAGCATATTGCACATAATGCTATAAAAATACAAATAAACATACAAATACAAACACATATAAAGACTAAGGTCGGTATATAATCATCAGTTTTATATTTTTGTACAATGTTTTTGTTGAGAAAAACAAGCACGTACATGTTCGGGTGAAAGTTTGGAGTTTGTCTGCACAGAAACTGGAGGGCTTCTCCGCAGCACAAGCATGGATGGTGCACACAGTTATGTTTAAAGGTTGGTAAGGGACCAAGTTTATTGAAGCGCTGTGTATTTTCTTGTTAATAGTTTTTATTAAATTAATTTAAAGTTAGATCTGTGTTAAGAAACAGACAACAAAATTCTCGCATCTGACCTTAGGTTTCGTGATGAGGACTCTTGCATTCATCCATGATTCAGCTAAAGACAAATAGAAGGCCTATTTCTTAGTTTTACTAGCAAACAATAATTACTCCCGTAACTATATTTGTTTTCATTGCCACCTTATTTACTTTAAGCATAATAGTTAATGATTTATTACAGATGTGTGTCATCAGTACACAGCTTTTACTGCATTGTGTCTGCCTTTTATTCACACAGGGCGCTTTCTGGGATCACTTTTCGGATCAAACTGGGATGAGTTTGCGTTAAAACAGAAGGCACTCTGGCAATTTTACACCAATTTTCTGGGATCCGTTGTCTGTTTGAATGGGGTTTGAGAGTATGAATGCAAAGTGGAAGTTCGCAATTTTAAACTGGGATTGAGGGTTTTGAACCGGTAGTATAGAGATTCAATGGAAAGTTTTGTACTGGTAGTTATAATAACTGGGATTTTAGAAATGAACTAGTCTAGATGGTTGGATTTTGAACTCTGAGTATAGAAATGAACTGGGGTGGTGTAGATGGTGTTGAAAGAAAGGAAGGAAATTAACGAAATGTGGAAGGTGATTTAGAAATGTAAGGGACAAGTTGAACAGACGTTCTTACAGGCCCGGCTGCAGGACCAAATGCATGGTCAAGTCTTAAAGGGGCATAACTTTATCCAACAACACAGATAGGACCTTTGTTAGACATATTTTTTTTTCCATATGCAAACAAACTAAGTTAAAGTAGACATTTAAAAGATAAGCCCTTTAATAGCATTGGTATTTAATCTCTTCATTGATTTGTCATAAAAGTCAACATTTGCGGAAAATCACTTGCAAAATGTTTACGTAAAAAGATAAGCAACAGTTATCAGGTCAGCATTGAAAGCACTCCACACGTGTTTTCTGAACGTGGTCTCTACTGCTGTCCGGTCTGAGGTTAGCTTTTCAAATGTATTTAGATATAAGATTTTTCCTCTTGAGAAATGTTCCATCACTGAGTCAAGATGATGCTGTGAAGATCGAAGCGGCAACTCTACGTGAACACATCTGAACATCTCAACAGCTAAAATGATAGACCTATTTTCATATTCAAAAATGCTAGGCATGTGTATGTAAGTATAACTGCTCTATCATCCCTTCTGCGTTGTGTAAAAATAAAACTTGTTTTCAAGAAGTCTTGAAAAAACAGCAAGTAACGTTAGATGATATTCAGCATATTGAACAGCACCTGTGCTAGAACGAAAATAACCAGTTTCTTTACAAACACTGTCTTATAATATTAAACACTGAACACATAAACAACACATTTTAATGACATAACTCGCATATTAAAAGAGTGCTTACAAGCCAATAGGACAACCCGTTTTCTCTGTTCAATCATCTTTAAGTGGGATTACACATCTAAGTGTCTTATTGTCAAGCAGAGGCGCATATATCATCCTGTTACATATAAAATACATTGACAGCTACAAAAACTTAGCCTTAGCCATAAATACTAAAATGAACCTGAGGGGGCACAAATCAGATCTCAGGGTGCAATGCCCCCTTTTGCCCCCTCGTCTGGTGCCAGACCTGCGTTCTTCTTTGTGGTGAACACATATTATTAACATCCAAATTAGAAAAAGAAAATGGAAAAGAAAAGTTCATATCAAAGAGATGTTTGTGTGCATTTTCTATTCACTTTGGCAGCTGTATTTCATCATATGATGAACAAATGATGGCAAAGAGCGTTAAACTGGCTACATATCCAGATGAGTGCACTGTCAGCTTAGTAAAGTATGGGAAATAACACTAACAATGTGACATCAGAGAGTGCATGATGCTATCACAGCCTCTGTTTTCAACTGTCAGCAGATTAACGGGTTGCTCGCAAGCAAATAACCCTCCTCCATCCCCAACTCCATAAGTTACCCATGCATGTTTAGACACATAAAATTGCACAAATGAGAGTGTGGGAACAAAAGAGTCATTCTATGAGCGAATGCTCACCCAGACCTGCCTGAAACGCCTCGTGTAACCACACCCCCACAAATCTACGTCAGTTGGTGGTCTGATTTGACTAAGACCGCCCAAATGTATACACAAGTAAGGTGGTGTACCTGTCAGTACAATTGAAGAGGAACCCCGGGGAATGTATGTCACTTCATAACATGATTTGACTAACACCCCCCAAATCTAAACGTAAGTGAGGTGGGCGTACTTGTAAATCTCATTGTATCGTCAGCAGCAGCCATGTCACGGAGACACTTTGTGTTTCGTTGCAAAAAGAAAGAATCTCTGTTTGCCCTGGCAAAAGATGAGACCACTAAAAACGAATGGTTACATTTTACTTACAACAATGCTCCAGAAAAGTACAATCAGAAGGTTCAAGTTTGTGCAGCCCATTTCACCAACCATTGCTTCACGAACCTGGGAGAGAGATTAAGACCGCCTATGCGTGAAAGCTTTGGTTAAAAAGTGGGGACATTCCAACCATTAAAACTACACTGGCGCTTCAGATTCATATCCTGTAAGTATATTTACATTGTAAAAAAGACTTTAGACTACTGCGAGTTGAGTTTGTTGTCTGTTTGTGATCTGCAAATGCAAACAAGCGTGCAATGTGAAAAAAGACAACATAAAATGTTCCAACTAGAGGCAACAAATGTTGTGTTTATAATGTCTTTTTATTTATTATTTATTTTGGGTTTATTGACTTTGTTGAGTCTCGACGGGACGTAGCGTAATGGTTGATCAAGAAGTGCAAAAGCGCTCGCGTTATTTATTATGTTTCCATTCCCTGCTGTAAAGCAAGCTTGTTTCTATCTCACACAAACTCTGCATGGTGTATATGGTTGTTTGTTTATAGTCTTTATAACTTAACTATTTAACATATTTTTTTTTAATAAAACCTTACCAATTCTTTACATCCTGCTCAAGTCACGCTGGCAAGTTGATGCATCGGCTTGATCATCTTTATTTTCCGTATCAGATTCGGGCTCAATTGTTATAAGAACGTACCGATGACATTTTATCACCTGTCAGTACAATTGCTCTGATCATGATGCTCCAAATATGGTCAGAGGCGTTACATTTCCCTCACACTCTTGCAGTATTCAACCAATCACTCCGCACTGGTTAACCGGCCATTTAGAGCGCACCGCGCTTTACAGAGTGATGAGCTTTGTAAAAAAATCTGCATGTTTCAGAGAGGCGGAGCAAAGAGGAGATACAAACATGCATGGAAAATACAGCGTTTTTGAACCTTAAATCCTGTATACACATGACATTACATCTAAAAACAAACCATAATATTTGTTTTAGCCGTGTCACCCCTTTATATCTGTTGGGGAGATAACATGTGTACGATAACGTTTACAGTTAGTAACATCTAAAAATGAATCTTCTTTTCTCCAGTACTGAAAGCAGAACCGATGAGCTTACTTATTTGTTATGACACAGTTCTTGCAAATTACATTTTTTTTTATTGACATCTGTCATTTTGGAGCCTAAGAAATCTCATATTATATACTGTATCAGTGCTGTTTTTCTCTCCTATTTATTTGCCCAACGATCTGACTCTGCAAACTCCAAAATCCCACTCTCTCTGTCTTCCTCTTTCTGTTTTCTTTTTTTAAATTATGGGTGTTTACGCAGTAGGCTAGGGCAGGGCTGATTGGGCCTTCAGGAGGTGCGTTCACTCAGTGGGTTAGCAAGAATGCCACTCAAAGCAATCTTGGAACAGATGAGTTTCATATTTTTCACGTCACGTCTACATCGCAGCCTTTTGCGATTAGCAAATCTCTATGTCTCACACCGTGATTGTGATTCGATTTCCATTAATCGCTCAGCCCTATTCCATTGTGTAATAAACTGTTAGTATTTAAAAGAGGAGCAAAACTAAGATTTAAGAAAAACAACGGATTGATGAATTTAATCCCAAAGAACCTCTTCAAGTATAAAACAAGTTTGGACATAAACAAAAGTCATGAATATAACACAGTTTTGCCATTTATTAATTTACACAATAAGTTAAGGAAGCATTATACAAATACGGATACAGACTTCATTGTCAGTAGGTATTCTTTGTGAATTTCCCTCCATGGTATCATCTCTGTTCTTTAACCCATCATTGATATTTTTCAAAAGCCGAAGAGGATCTGCTGCTCGTCTCTGTTCAGACACTGCAATCGATAGTTCTTTCTGCAGGGAGTCGATCGGCCAGCACAACTGAAGATGATAAGAGGAAAATGGGAGTGAGAGAGAGGAAGAGCTAATCAATGAGGAGTCTTGAACTTGGGAAACCCTTTTCATGTTCAGTATTAAGCGGAGATCTTGCCTGGAGTCAGACTCCAGCACAATCTAAGATGACGGGCCGTGGTGGCAAAGTCTGTAGGTGTCGTAAAGCTGGAGCATGGAAAAACAGCGATGTAACTTTATAGCTTAGAGACGCCGAAGATCTTAAATAGCATATAGGATGTTTTGTTACATGAGCGTGCTACGATTGACAAGAAAACAACCAATAAGATCTTTTGCCGGGTTGCGTTAGTCTCAGTTTGGTTTCGTCGTCACCATGTTGACATTAGAACACGTGCAAGATGAGTGCCGTGCTTGCCGTCAGCGAGGAAATTGTGAACAAAAAGGGAAATGTCAGCTCGCCAGTTTTTTGGTTTCTTTTCTTATGACCAACATCAGAAGAATGTATTGTGTAAGCTTTGTAAAAAAAAATGTCCTGGCTAAGCAAGCAAACGCAAGCACCTTATTCCATCATCTAAACCGATGCCACCCTTTTGGAATATACATCATGTCAAGTCAACAAACAACCCACAAGCAGTCCACGATGGAGAGGTACTCTGTAACAATGCCATATGATAAATCTTCCAAGCGATATAATGACATAACCCATGCAATAGCGTACTTCAATGCAAAAGAAATGCTGCCGTTCAGCATGGTGGAGAAGTCAGGCTTTTGTTTACGGTTATAAAGGTTTGTTGGTATTACTTATTACAGATGCTGTTGTTGATCTACCTCAAAGTTTGCCTTGAAGTGAACACATTTTGCAACATTTTAAGTTCAAATTTAAAGTTTGTTTAAACATTTATCTTAATATAAGTAGAGTATGACATAAAGAAGATATTTTGTTTCAATTTTTTTGTTTTATTTTTTTTACTGCTAAAACTAATTGTATTTGCTGTATGCCTTAATTATGTGGGTTGGTTAAAATACAGTGGTTAAATACAAACTGTTCTACTTGTCAATTTTACTTAAAAACAAAAGGTCAATAATAATTGATATATTTTTTAGCCATATAGCCCAGCCCTATTACGCCTTATTATTTCGCCTTTTTCCCTCTGTTAAGGTCACGATTTTGCACTCTACAGAAACTCTCTGTCGTTGGGACACAACTCCAGACCCTCCTATTTTCTTTCTGTTTCAGGCAAAACATAAACCCAGGAGACTT
This sequence comes from Triplophysa bombifrons, assembly GCA_029783895.1. Classification (NCBI taxonomy): domain Eukaryota; kingdom Metazoa; phylum Chordata; class Actinopteri; order Cypriniformes; family Nemacheilidae; genus Triplophysa; species Triplophysa bombifrons. The sequence goes on from CM056465.1 coordinate 4,180,024, forward strand.
TTGAGAATTGTCCATTTTGATTAAAATTTCATGTATAGGTGAGGTAGATGACAGAATAAATGGGTAGTGCCCACTGTAATAAAAAGTCCCGTAAAATAAAGTTATTTTTCCTATCACCCCAACTGTGGAGTATCACCATATTATTTTGGTAAAGCAAAATGACCTGCTTTTTGTGTTATTGCACACCAAACATTTCCAGTATATTTTGATAATGTAACTTGTTTACTGTGTTTCAAAAATATGTGAAAATTCTGTTAACGCAAATAGTACAATTTTGTGAAATCACAGTTTTTTACAGTGCACCCTAATGCAGCAGTCAGGCTAGACTTTGATTATGTCAAATTCGAAATTCGGATGGTTCTGCAAAAATGGTCGTGACCGATTCCTTTTACTGATTTTACATTTCTGTACCGAGAGGTCACGCTGTCATGTTTTGAATCTTTATTGGTGTAACTCACATGACGAGTATTCGCAGATCACACCAAACTGAAACTTTTGCTACGCAGCGAAATGCTAAATATTTTCGGACGGGCTTGCGTTTCCGGTCTGATGCATTCGCATGCGTATGAATGCTTCTATTTGAAGAGTCGTGTGCTGTCATAAGGACCTTTAAACACCCAAGGCCAACTTTTTAGCAAAGATGTGATTTGTTGTCGGACATAAAATAATCATGATGTTACATTCTGCCTCGATCTACCCAAGATCCCACCTGCGTCTTATGATACAATCTGACAACCATGAATCATAAAGCACAGAAATAATTGCACAGTGATATAGTAATAGATATATATGCTTTTAAATGTTCTTTTGTATTTAAAAGCTAAAAACAACCCAATTGTGATGCACTGACATCTGTGAGCACAAATTGTGTGCTTGAAAGCAGTGTTGGTGAGCTGGGTCTGGCTAATGGATCATTTGCATTATTGATGAGGTAACCCTGTCACCTCCAACATGGACTTTTAAAAGAGAATAATTTTATGTTAATTAGATATTGATGCCATAATGATTAATTGGCTCCTGAGTGTTGTTAATATGCAGTAGTTGTCGTGTAATGTGCATTTCTAATGACTTTGTATCAGTTTGTTCAAACAAGGGGGAAGATTCGACCCTTGAGCAAGCTTTTTAGCTGGGAGACTGATGTTCTACCAGTGATATCACTGCATCTGAGAAATACTCTTTAAACAATTCAATAACTTTCACCATTGTGTTTTCTGAATGAATATTTTAGCATTTGCAGTTTTGAAATGGTTGCTAAGTGAATTGCATCATCATTAGGACTCACAGGGACACTCCTATTTGTAGAAGGTGGGCCAATAGACTGCCCATCCATCTTCCTGTCTGACAGCTTAAAGTGGCCGATTTTGCTTCTTTGATTCACAGATGGGGTGAATGTAGCAGTCGTCTTAATTTTGAATGATGTAGATCCGTAACGTCGTACAAGTACCCTTCCATTAGCACACCCCCATCAACATCCAACTTTCAGTTCCCTCCCATCAGCACACACCCGTCATAAAACCCAAAGTGTCATCTACTCGTCAGCATCTTCCCATCAGCTTCAACCCGCTCATTGGTCGCCCCTTTTCAACACATGCCCATCAGTAGCCTTCTATCAAAACTCACCCATTAGCTCCAGCACATCAACACCTGTCTGTCAGCTTTTGCCTATTAACACTCTACTATCAACGCTGCCCATAAGTGGTGTCCTATCACTACCCACCCATCTGCTATTGCCCATCACCATCTGCTCGTCATGATTTGCCCATCAGCCCCAACCCATCAATACCCACTCATCAGTAGTATCCTATAAACCTTCACCCATCAGAACCATCCCATCAACACCTGCCTGTCGCTAACACTCTACCATCATCCCCCACCCATCAACACATGCCGATTTGCGCCCCACCTAACAACACACTCACTATGCCCAGCCCATTAGCACACACCCATGAGTATCCACCCAGCACAATTTATCATATGCCCATCGGCCTCAACCCATCAACACCAAACTGTTTACACAGATCAGCACCCGTCCATCAACACATACCCATCTGCTCCAAACTGCCCATCAACAAGCTTCTATCTACCAGCATCTGCCCATCAGATCGCATCTAACATAGGCTCATTAACACATCCATCGGCCCATGCTCATCAATACATGCCCATGAGCACCAACCCTTCAGCACGCATAAGAAGTCCATCAGTAGCCATTAGCACGCTGCAAGGGCTGCCAGTAGCCTGGGCATTAGCTCTTATTCAATAAAAGTGCCCCCATTTTTCCAGGATTGATCACAAGAAATAAAATCCTCCCACCTCTGCTTTCTTCGCTAGATCATAATTTAGCCAGGAAAGTGTAACAATTAAATGTACAATAATGCTGACTTGTCACATAAAGTAACCCTTTATTTTTAGTGTAATGGCTTTGAAAGTGATAAAATCAGAGGTTGAATGTTCGGAAAGGCCCTGTATATTTAAATGCTGTATTTACTCCTAAATGGCACTAAGGCATCAACATAACTACTGCTCATACTAAATGTTAGAGATACAAAAAAAACTCATAAGATAAAACACATCCACGTTTGTGCTTTTGGATGTTTATGACACACACAAAGGTATTTTCATAGGCCTGGCAACCCACCGATGTGAATTAGAAGATTGTTTTGGTCAAAAGGTTATTTCGCAAGCCCAGCTAAACATAATCCGTAACTGCAATTTAATCTGATGACCAAACTAGTTACATTGTGACAACCGGAAAAGTGAAATTCTCGGATTCGTTGCCACAATGTAACTAACTAACCGATACATTGAGACAACGTACCAATCGGCAGAAAGTGCATCACGCATTTCCGTAAAGATGTAAAGTGTGCGTAATGACCACATTCGTATTTCAAAGGTCAACATAGGCCGAAATGTCAACGTTTTGTAGTTTATAGAGGCCTGTTGTTGCAGGTCTCCGGGCAAACCGAGCACTTGAGAGAAACAGGTGAGAGTCCGAGCAGAAGTGACACGATGGTGCTCACGGATTGGCTTGACACTTTCACTCATTTTGAGATACAGTGACCTGTGTGTCTGTCTTGAAACTGTGTCAGAGAGACAGATTGAGTGACTGACGTCTCAGCGCAGCACCTGACACCTGTGACAGCGACATCACCGTGATGCTACTGTGCAGTACAGCTCAGCGTGTGTGTGCATCTGCCCTTGCGGCTGACCATTTATCAGTGGTATTTTTCTACCATTTACACCTGTCATGTCACCTTGACACAGTCATTTGACACGTGAACTAAAATGGTTCAAATGAGAGGTTAGTGAGGTCTCATGCGCTGGCGTGCGAGGAAAGCACTTGCACTGAGTTTCGAGTCAGTCGTCCAATATATTAGTATGTTATTCCAAACATGTTATTGTGTGCATGTGCATGTGCACGTGTATCCGTGTAAGCTGTATGTTGAATGTGTGACGGACAGACATTATGTTCCCACTTCATTAATGAGCAAAGATAACAGCAATAGACAAATCTAAACACTTAAAAACCACACACATGCACAAAGACAAAGTCTATTATGGTTCACGTCAGTTGCGCGTTTGTCTTCGCATTGTCACCGAGATCTCGAATAGATAAACTCCCTTTTTCCTGCGGGATGGTGGGAGGACACAGGCAGCCAATTTCCAGCCCTTGATTTGATTGATAAATCCTCGGTGACAAGACTGAATAAAAGAGCCCTATTTGCTTTGATACATATAAATAGGAAATTAAGCGTCAGTATTGTCAGGGTTAATTAGTCCTGAGTGAGGTGGGATGTCTGGCCTGTTTGACATACTGGAATTCCTGTAAACGTCTCTCACACGCGCGCACACACACAGGGGAGCACTTAGTTTACACTCATCACTCTCTTGTGCTGTTGAAGATCCTGCTTTTGTCTTAAATAGATTCATTGTCATTGCTGTTTAATTGTGGCTTAAAAATGAAATAATGACAATTAACATAGCTGCCTTACAATATGCCTTCTTATACAATGCTCTTAAAACATGTGCTTTTTTGTTGTGGAAACTTAAAGTGTTTAAAAAAACAGTTCTGGGATGTACTCAAAGTGATGGACTGAACGTTGTTGCCCAAAGAAATGTAAATACTCACTTTTTCTGTTTACTATATCATGTCGTTTATTGGAGGAAGATTTTTTTATTTAACTGATTCATTCAGTGTTTTCTGTGTAATTGTGGTTTATACTCATTTCAACATACTACAATTTGGGCCAGACTCTTTTTTTTGTCTGTAAAACTATAAAGGCTAGAAAGTATGTGAATTGGGACAAAGTAAAAGTGTAAATATTTGTGTCTAGATGTGTAGATAAGTTGACCATAAGTAGGCAATTCATTGGTTGTGTTCTACTATAGAGTAAACAGTCGGTGTGCCACTCCGGTGTCCAACTTGCTGTCAACAATATTGTTCATGTAATTTCCACACAGAAACAATTAGATTCACTTAGTTTTTTTGGTTGAACTTTCTCTTCAAGTTTAACATAATGAGATTAAAGTGATAGTTCACTCAAAAAAGAAAAATCTGTCATCAGTTACTCACTCTCAGATTGTTCCACACTGTTCTTCTAAACACAAAGGAAGATATTTGGAAGAATGTCAGTAACCGTGCAGATCTCATCCCCCATATACTGCCATAGTAGGGAAAAGAATACAGTGGCAGTCAGTAGGGGACGAGATCTGCTCTGTTACTGACGTACTTCCAAATATCAAAGAACATAACAAAGAAATTTATTCAGGTGTAGAACAATCTGAGGGTGGGAGAAGTTGCACTTTTGTGTAAACTATCCCTTTAAGTTGATTGAGTAAATTAGATGAAGGTAAAATTAAATTTGTTAGTGTTTTAAGTGTAAATTTCGTCTAGTCCATCACACAGTGCTAATCAATCCCTTCAGAGGACTTCACAAGTTATTTAGACCTCTTTTTACGACAATAAAATGGTGCTTTTATATTTGTAGCTCAGATATCCTCCAGTCCCTATTCATTCTTCATTTCTAAAATGATTATTATTTTATTTATTTGTTTGTGTGTTCCACAAAAAAAAATGAAACTCCAGTTGAAAATGTCTCAGGATAAACGACAACAAAACATTAATCTCCTGGTGAACTGTTCCTTTAAGTGTCTGTCCAGGAAGCCCATTAAACACACAGTTACAGGTTACACAGGCATGTAGGACTGCCAGTACAAAATCCCCCCAATCTTATGCTCTCGCTCAAATGATTGGCTTGACATTGAACCCACATTAGCTAGCAGCATGTGAGCAGACAGAGAGAGGACTCGAGGCAGAGCCGTAAGTCATTACCTGCTGGAAATAGCGCTGTTGAAAAGATAAGCGAAACAATGAGTTCCCATCCCAGGATACATCTCAGGACCTGCCATGTTATTTTCACCCTCTTATATACGGTTCCTGTTATTGAATTTAGCCCTGGATAAATAGAGCCGGATGGTCACAGCTGTTCACAAGGGGTCTGTCACGTTCTCCCGCTATGAACTCTCTCGTCTGATAACATCCAGGAGTGTGTGTTAGTGAGAAACGCTCTACGCTTGGGACTGACAACTCTTGCAGTGCTGGATTTGGGGTCACTTATATGAAATATTGTATTAAAAGCCATATATTAGCATACATTATTCGATCAGTTTTGTTTATACTTACGGTTTAGTACCTAGCAACCACACAGAACAAGCTAGCAACCATATAAACATTAAATTTTCTTTAGAAAGTGTTATAGTCACTCTTTCTCAGGGATGTCATATAAAGTTTATATTTTCTTTCTTTCTTCCTTCCTTCCTTTTCACACAAATCAAATTAAATTCCTTCAAATTATAGTACATTCTGGCCTGATTTCAAAGATGTTTTACAGTGTGGGCCATTTAAGTTAGAATCTAATATCACAAGGTTAGTTCAAAACAGTAATAAATTGCATTATAAAATAAGAAAAAGGAAATGAAACGTATAGTTACTCTCCTCTGCTGACTGTATTCAGGAACCGGCAGATGGGAACAGACTCACGTTTCCTGTCAAAACTTCTGGTGATCAGTGTGTTTGATTAAAAAGAAATCCATTAAGTGTATGCTAATGTATGTATAAGGGTAGAATTGATTTGGGAGTGGAGGGGATGTGATGTAAATGGGAAAGGAGGGGGACATGTGACCTATTGAAAAGATACTCGATCCTGTGTCACTTTACGACCAGACCTCATCACTTAGAGCTGTGTGATAACCTCATAGAACCATCTATTTAATTTACAGTCATCCACAGACATGCTCCGGCCTGCAGACAGACCCAACTACAGGTCCAGATATGAGCAAAATCTGTCATAACAGTAATTATAAAGATTCAATTATTAGAATATTAAACATTCAATGCAGGACTGTGTATCGCCAACAACTTCACTATACGATACACATCCAGATACAAGGCAGCGATACATATCCCACTACGGGTCAATTTCTTATACATGTATAATTTGCTCTAAATCTGTCATATTAGTCTTGCAGAAAATTGCTGTTATCAGTTAATCTGAAAAATCGATGCATAAAGTAGTTTTGAGAATGAGTATAAAGTTGCAAAAGATTTAGTCCTTATACAGAGAACCTTGTTTCTAAATCAGGGTTTCTAGATTGACACTTTAGATTGCTTTTCAAATAGACAATATGTATAACGAATACATATGAATATATGCAAAAATGTATAGTCAGAGTAAAAAGATTTAATTTAAAAAGAAACATGTTGAATTGATATAGATGACGTATTTCTAGATATTATAAATGTGTCAAGTGCTGTAAGATTTAAGCAGGTCTTTGATCTTCACTTTCTACTACAAGCAGGGCTCTACATTAATGCTCGTCCGGGACAAATTAATGTTCTTTATGGCCAAGTAAGAGCGAATTCTACTTGCCCAACCAAAAGAACAACAGTGCGACATATACACTCACCTAAAGGATTATTAGGAACACCATACTATTACTGTGTTTGACCCCCTTTCGCCTTCAGAACTGCCTTAATTCTACGTAGCATTGATAAAACAAGGTGCTGAAAGCATTCTTTAGAAATGTTGGCCCATATTGATAGGATAGCATCTTGCTGTTGATGGAGATTTGTGGAATGCACGAAGCTCCCGTTCCACCACATCCCAAAGATGCTCTATTGGGTTGAGATCTGGTGACTGTGGGGGCCATTTTAGTACAGTGAACTCATTGTCATGTTCAAGAAACCAATTTGAAACGATTGGAGCTTTGTGACATGGTGCATTATCCTGCTGGAAGTAGCCATCAGAGGATGGGTACATGGTGCTCATAAAGGGATGGACATGGTCAGAAACAATGCTCAGGTAGACTGTTCATTTAAACAATGCCCAATTGGCACTAAGGGGCCTAAAGTGTGCCAAGAAAACATCCCCCACACCATTACACCACCACCATAATTGCATTAATGAGAAATTGAACAGGTGTTCCTAATAATCCTTTAGGTGAATGTAGAATAATAAGAATATGTGCATTAGACCTGCGTGATTGCAAGTAGTGCGTTTGTGTGGTTGTGTGACATCAATCAATGGCGCACCGCAATGATTCCATGTAACCGAGGCGGAATCCTGTTATTTAAATGTCATCAGGTTGTTCTGCATGTCTGACTGAATTATGTGCACAGTTTAACATTCAACACAAGGATTTATCTGCAACTGCACTGTATGAGGATATGAACACATGAACTTCATCTCCAGTCAGAGTTGCTCCGAGAGTTTATTTTATGAGCGTTTTACTCTCTGAGTGAAGCTATCGGCAAACACACAAAAACTCAAGCGTCTTCCTGTAGACCCGTCACAATAAAAGTCCCGTTAAATTGAACACTTAGACAAAAATACTGTAGTATAGTTTTCTTTATTTAAAATGATAGTGCCCTTGTAGTGAATTGATAAACACTGTATACTATAGTATAGTTTTAAAACACAATTTATGTGGCAGATATACCACTATTGTATAGTAAAAAGGAAAAACACAGAAACTAAAAATGATATGACCCTAATTTATCCATCTGTATGTAGCATTAATGTCTTTTGTCAGTTACCTGTCTATTTATGATGAACTGCACTTGCATTTTTTTTAATGATGACAACAGAAAATGTATTCTTGTGCTCCTACAGCTTGGCCTATGCTAACACATTTTAAACCTTTGTAGCACCAGTGCTATATGCAAAACATCTAACCTACAGCCTTAACACTAATAATAATTACTGCTTGCCTTTGTTTTATAGCAGAGAATAGGCCTGTAACCAAATTCAGGCGGCCAAAGCAGACACTAGTTAAAATGCTTTGAAGCAAACTTGACCAATCTAGATCCAAAACAACTTTATTACGAATTCAAATGAAATCTTTGGACAAGTAATTTTTGTACTCGGACAAGTGAAAGACAGGTTTACTTGTCTGAAGGACAACCGCATGACAATGCATAATATCAAGCCCTGACAAGTACACATTTACTCTGGCTCTTCCACGTCTTACTTTTCAAACACGTTGCTGTAGAGGATGCAGAGAGAAGGTAAGAGAGCGCACTCTTAAAGTTCCACTTTATTATCATGAAACTTTGCAGTTAATCGGGGGGTCACATGCGTGTAGAATCCGTGAGAGGCGATCCGTGGGGAACACAGATAAAATCCGATCAGATCCTTAACACCACTAATATTTGTTACGCAATATTTTTTCATAATAATTGGCTAATTTCAAAAGTTCATGCATGATCAATACGGAGGAGTGTATCCATGCCCGCATCATCAGGAGCTTGTGCTCATCGATATTTTAAACACAGCCCTAATTCAATGCGTAACTTAAATCATCCCAAATGTTTACCTGTTTTGATACTTTGATACTGTATTCTGTTTTAGCTGCACAACATGTAGTCTTTCAATCTGTACTTTTCTTAGCTAATGGCCTTATGTAACAAACAATTTACAAGAGCTAATTGAAAATGTATGCGTTTTAAAACTGGTTTACGTGTTCCCACTTGTTAAAAGTGCTTGAATTAGTTTGAAACGATGCAATCCATCATAATAAAAAAAATACATAACAAACAGGCTTTCATTTGGCAACATGCAATATTTCAATATCTTAACCAGCCTTTTTTCCAAGGCGTGAACATTGAAACTTTTTTGACTAGACGTCAAAAAGACGCATTGAGCAGTTACTCTTCCCCCATTTTGCAATCCAGCAGTGGCGTGGAAATAAACCGTACAGTAGTCAATGTGGTAGAGATATCTTGCAGTAATTGCATGATAAAGCCTGCAGTCATTCACAAGCATTACACTCCTCATACAGAAGTGAAATGCGACGGGTTATTCGAGTGTTTCCGCAACGTTAGCTTAACGCTAGTGTGCACTGATGTGAACTGACAGCTCGCACACCCCTCGCACTGGTGTGAGTTTTAGCGGCATTATTAGGAATGACGGGGCACATTAAATGTGCAATTCCCTCTGATGACGTGCAGAATCCATCTGAATCCCTGTTTAATTGATGTGCCGATAGTTTCCCGTAATTAATGGAATCGTTCATTTACAACATCGCTCAGTTTTTGGATCAAAACATAATTTATGAGAAGAGAAAGCGCAGAGATATTGTGGAAGGACCGCGTTGTCAGAATACCGCATCATTTATGTTGTTTTCTAGTGCTAATGGTATGTTAAAAGTATTTACGGTCTTGTGAAAAAATGGTAATAAATAATTTTACAAATTATACAACATTTAGTTTGACCTTCTGATTTTGACTCTCAACACTTTCTCAATGTTTAAGGCTGTTTTTTGTAGCCTGCTTATTGAATGCACTCCAATGTGTCTGTATGTGTTTCAGAGATTTGAGAAACTGTGATAGTACATGTTTATTTTCTCTTGTTTTATCTGAATTACACCCGCTCTTTGATCTGTGCTCTAATTAGTGTCTTTCCCCCTTAAGTATTTCTTATTGTATCTTTCATTAATAACAAAACAAAAAAAGAAGCATGTTTGCCATAAGCCTTTTGTCAGCATTTTCCCGCAAGTGCGCTACTCAAAACTACACCCTTACTTCTAAAACTTTGACTGCGACCCCTTTTTCTTCAGCCCAAAATTCACAAATTCCAGTGAGCACAAAGGAAAATTTTTGATCTATTTATATGCCTAGTTTTTGTTCTGTATGTCTGAAAACTTGACATTATAGATAAATTCATTCGAGCTGATTATAATTTACCTTAAAGTATTGCTGGGAAAAAATGTACATGTATTGGTTGTTATTTTTTTTTCTGATATCTTCTCATGTGGTGCTATAAGCACAAAGGCCATGTGGTAAATATTAATATTAACAAGATGCCCGACTGCTATTACAATGAATGGTGAAGAATGTCACGCTCAATATCGCTGCTCAAGCAAATGATGTCCCGGCTTCCACTGAAATGAGCCAATCGTCAATCAATATTGACTGAGGATTCTATGGGGCGGGGCTGTCTTGAGGCGCTAGCTAGCCTGTGCACATTCACAGTAGATTAACACTGAAATTTTAGTGTAGCATACCGAAGTTAGGGTATACAGTTCATATCAGGTTTAATAACTGATTGGAAATATGCAGTTTAATTGTGATTTTAGCCAGTGATTTAAAAAATATCTGCCTTCACCCATTCAAGTAGATAGAACGGTGGACTTGCTTTGTAAACATGGCCGCCGAGTGGAACGACTTCCGTAAACGGACTTTGTCGATGCCCAGTAAACACTCACTGTGAGTGTGAACCTTTGATAAAAGTGTCTGCCATATGTATAAATGTGTTCTATGTTATGGTTTTGAAAGTGACATAAAATGAAATCCATTTTACTGTTGTAACTGTTTGTTTTAAATGAAGCATAATTATTAATTTAGCTTACTGTAATATTAATATTGTCTCACAATAATATTAATTGTTATACTTCATGGAACATAATCCATTTGACTAAAATATGTATTAAAAGGGACCACAGAAAGCACAAATAGGTCTGTAAGATGTCTGATGACGATCTTGAGATCTGGAAAACATCTGCTGTGTAAAAACATCCGATTAACGTCTAAGAAAATGCAGTCTGTAGACATCTGACAGGAAATGTCTCAGAGACATTATTGCAAAGCAGTTAACAATCATAAAATGTAAACGTAGACATTATATAGACGTCTCCCAGATGTATGTGTGCTATCAGGGACTTTTTTTGCTTTTTTTAAGTTAGCTTATGTTTTGCTTGACAACTGCTTACCATTCTAGCTTAACATACTTTTAACCTATTTGCTTTCCAGCTCATTCTCTTCAAGTCAACTACAGACAATCCAAATACAGGTCTACTGGTTTACAATTGGTAGGCTACTCTAGGACCAAAATGGTTATATAATGGTTATAACCACATAGTTATATTTTGTTTTTGCTTGGTTCTCCTTTTATTTAAAGTAGGTGAGCAATTAGTCAAATTTGACTTCAGAGTCTAATTTTCTATTTCTCCATTCCCAAAGCATCTCTTTAAAACAATGTACTTCACGACAGCAGTCATAGAAACAAGAGAGGTGAAGCTGGAAACGCAGACGGAGCCTAATATGAGCGAGCCTTCATTCTGACAGTGATGCTTCATGCAAAACCCTGTCATTAGAGCTCTTCAATTAGATCTCTCGCGCTCACACCCAAGTGTTCAGCGGTGCATTTGAAAACGTTGAAAGTTGGGATCTAGGGGGGTGGATGGTTATGTGACGCGCTTGTGAGAAATGGGCTGGAGGGGGGCAGAGCATGACAGCAGTATTTTGAGATAAGCTCAGCTGTCAGCCGGTACAGACCCCCCCGGTTTTCATTTCCACCCCCCACCTCACTGATAACAATTAGATGTAATTGGACAGTCCGGTGAGGCTGAACAGTTTGACTACAGGCGTGAGCTATGGGCTCTTTAGAGCGCCGCTGAGGGAGATGACAGCTGATTGGACGAAGATGAGGTTTAGTTTGACACTGCAGTGAAGGGTCCACTCTCTCTCTTTCGTTCAAACCCAAGTGCTCTTCAGCATCAAATGGCTGTCACTGATGTGACTATCCTGGCACGCCAGAACACTACCTTTACTTACCTCCTTATTTCAGCAATTACCATAATACTGATATTCAGAAGTGATTGTGCTCTTACTCTTACCCTCAGAAAACTTCTGGATGGGTTGAGCTTATCCCCAGAATAGCCCCATGGAAAAGAAAAAAGTTGCAATGAAAGTTGGCATCAGACTTTTTTTTGCCAGTGTCAAATTCACACTTGAATTGATTATTTGAAACATTGTTATATTAAACGCAAACACTTGGATGACATAGCTGATACAAAGCTACGTGAACAGGATGGGTCCGGGAATTTTTTGGGGTGGCCAGGCTCAGGCCAGCGATTACAATGGGGTGGCACAGAAAAAAATATTTATACAGGCCCATACAAACAAATATGTGCACGCTCTTTAGTCACTGTAGTGTTTCTAATGCTAAAATACAATTATCGTTGTTATCTCTGTATTTACAGTGTTACAAGGAAGGCAAAAAACAGTAAAGCACTTTATATGCAGACCCAAAATGTTGAAAACGTCAGCTCAAATTTGGGTATACAATCATGTATGAAGACTATTAATATGTTTCTGTTGGATATTTGCCTAATAAAAAACGTGTTTAATTTTAGTTTTTGACTTTTTGTTTTGGAGTCATAGTATGTGTTTTAATAAAGTGAACAAAAAAGGGAAAAGTTAATAAATATTGGGAATAAACATGGATTTTGTAACAAGTTTTTGTTGACCTGCATAGGTTTCAGGGCTCCTAAAATTTTTTATTACCTCCGACTGTTGCGTGTTAAATGTATTCAGTATAACAATGGAGCTTGGACCTATAAACAGTATGTCACAACATAACAAGCGTGTAAGCTCACATCCTTAAGGCTATAGCGAACAAGGTAAAAGTCAAGACATATTCCCAAATTCCCAGACATGACTACAAGACTTTTTTGCTTTCCATAACACTTCATCGTTTGAATATAGGCAGCATGCTCTCCTGTATCTTTTACATCTGTTAACATTTATGAATAAGCATTACAGCAACCGACTCATTCTGTGTCTGCGAATAAACCAACCTCATAAAGTTGCCATATTAAATGCGTAGTCAAGTCTTTTGGGGTGGGGGTGAATAAATAGGTGCGGGGGGTGTTTTATTTTTCATTGTAATGACCTCTACACACACCTAAATCAGTGCTGTGTGAATGAGGTGATAATATTAGCCTAACTACAGGGGATTAAATATAGTGATGGGACTGTGTGCTCGGCCGAGAAAAAAAAACGGATTTGTATTGTACCGATGACAGCTCATTAAAGCCAGTGAGAAAACTATTGAACAGTGCTCCATAACACTAAATTATATTTAATCTAATTATACCCAGCCATAGAGCTCTCTCTCTCTCTGTTATCAAAGAAAAACTCTACACCCATTCCTACGGTGCGTGCCATAATTACAAGCACTAATTTCACATAGACACTTTATTGCACCAGTGTTCCTAAAAAGCAAACAAATATAGAACTGCATAATAATATTAATTAATAAGAATAATAAGAAATAATAAGAAAGTCCTAAGATAAAATATGGTCCCCACTAGTTTAAGGGCATACAACCACAGAAAAAATAAAGAGATCACTGCACATTTTAATTTCAGATGTAGGGCTCCAGCTATCGATTATTTTAGTAATCGAGTATTCTACTGATTGTTCCATCGATACTAAATACTAAATATACAAGAGAAAATAAGACAGGTCTCTTACAATGAACAACTCTTTTAGAAAAAAAAAAAATGACTCCTGAAATTGCATACATTAATATCTGTGAAAAATTGACCCATTTCATGCATAACATCAACATATTATATTCAAAATGCAATATGATATAAATGTATAAATAAGAATAGAAAGACTCATTTCAAAGGTAAACAACTAACTTCAGCTTCTGCAGGATGCATTTAGTTTATCTAAATTAATTTTAGTTTCTTTTTTTTACTATTAAATAGTAATATGTTTGACGACACAAAATATAGAGTTAACCGGACTTTTATTTTGGCAGGTTATTGGAAAATGCTAATTTTTAAGTATGTCTGTTTCTTCACTCAAACAATAAAATGTTTGTGAAATAAACTCTCAGAGCAACTATAGAGATAAAGTTCATGTGTTCATGTCCTCATAAAGAGCAGACGCAGATAAATTCATGAGCATCACACGTGTACCACGTTAAACTGTGCCGTTTATTCACTCAGACACACAGAACAGACAGATGACATGTGTAAATAACAGGATTCGGCATCCACTAGTCCACATCTAGTTATGAACTCAATGCAGCCGGAAAACAAGTTTCACTCACAAAATAGACAAAAAATTTGTAAAATAGCATGTCTCGCGGTGAATGCGTGAGACTTGAGAGTCCTGTAACATGAATAGAGTTTAGCGGGCTGTGCATTAGTAATAACGGTCCATGGGGAAACGACGTGTGTACTGTAGTTAAATGGATTAAATAAAGCTTCCAATTAGTATTTGAATTAATCGAGTAACTCGAGAAATCGTTTCAGCTTTAGCATTTCTAGATGTATTTTGGCCATTCCAGCCCAGTGTCTGCTGTTTATCAATAATATCAAACCTCATGACAAAGTCATCCAACAGCAATATGAAAGACTGACAGCATGCCAAGACACATGAAAGCTGTGATAAAAACAGAGGTGATCACATAAAAATAAATGTTAAACTTTTCCATGACGCATGATTTGATGACTGTATTATTGCTTTAAAGTGAATCTGAACTTGTTTCTTTGCAGTATTTGAGGTCTGAAAAGTACAGAGCAATTCCCTGATATTTACACCTGTTTCTCCAGTTCTCATCATCTGCAAATAAAGGCAAATATAAACAATATTTATTTTAAATCTGGGATAAATATTGTTAGTAGTTCAGAGAAAAAAACAAAAATGATAATTTTACCTAAACGCACACCTATAAATAGTACATTTTAAAACAGACTCCTAATTTTTCTGTGGCTGTATATGAAGTCATTGATATAAGAAAAAACATTGGGTGTCATTATTAAATAAAATATAAATAAAAATTATATAGCAAAGACATTTACTAAAACATTTGACAAAAAACTTTTAATGAAATATATAATAAATAACACATTGCATATACTTATAAACGATTAAGTTAAAATTATGAATTTGCTCTGGATTCAAACACTGTTGGGATAGTGTAAAAATAATGCAAAACTCATAAAACCACACATTATGGCGGCTTTACTTAACATGTTTACATGTTCTTTGTTAAAGTGATGAACTAAACATGTGGTGTTGCGTCTAGGACACATTTACATTAAGTCATTTAGAAGACGCTTTTATCCAAAGCGACTTACAAATGAGATAAACAATGTAAGCAATTGGAACAACATAAGGACAACAAAAAGCATAAGTGCAATAAAACTGATCTCATACAGCCTACCGCAGTATACAAAGCTAAGTGGGGTTTTTTTTTCACATGTGACTTCATACATCACCTAAGAATTACTTTTACACCTGCTGGTTTAAAGTAAATTTACAGGGATAGTTCTCTCATTTCTTCCAAATATCTTCCTTTGTGTTTAGCAGGACAAAGTACTTAATACAGATTTGTAACAATTGGAGAGATTAAATGATGACAGAATTTTCATTTTTTGGGTGAACTATCCCATAAAGAGCTCATATTTTTGTCTTCAAATCTGGGATTAACTCAGCTGTGGAGACCCTTAAAAACCGAGACCATGTCTCTGTGAAGCATTGGGAAAAAATCTGGTCCACTGATGTGGTGGTCACAGGCAACCAAAGGTACCCTAAACCAGAACTGACATACAATATAAAACCAAAGTCGACTTTGAAATGAAAAAGACATCAGCTCCAGAAATAACGGCTTTCTTAACAGCATGATATGTGGAATGTAGTAATGTCATGAGTGTCAGTTAAAGCCTGTAAATAACTGACATGTTGGCCCCTGGGTTTACGCTGGTCTGCACTACTGTATGTCACATGATCTTGTTTCTACATGTTTCTTTATTTTGCCTCATGGACGAAATTCACAAAGAATATTATTTCACAGAGTATTATTTCACCCTGAAATCACAATCAAAAATAGGAAATTGATTCTGAGAATTTAAAATAAAAGATGACGTCGTCACAGAAAACACACCAAAGAAAATAATACACTTTATTACACTGATATGATTGTTATTAAAATAAGTCAAATGTTACTTTTTCCACAAATGATACTTTCAGGGACAAATGTGGCTTCGCTGTCATCCAAATGTTTTAATAAAAAGTGGTTGAAGTATTAAAATGTATTATTTATAAACCCCCCAAATATTTTCTTTTTAAAGGATTTGCCATAAAATATTCCCCAGCAATCTTGACACGTTTCAGAATATATTCACGCTTGCGTACTGTAGTTACACACTATGCAAAGATATCTTCCTCTGATATATTCCGCGCTTACACAGAACACAACATTTACAAACACGTTTTGTGTCTCCCTGCCACTTGTATATCTGCCAAGCTGGTATAAGTGTACTTTTTTAGCCTTAACCGCGTCTTGAATATGTTTGTCATTAGTCTGGTTGCGTGAAACAGTCTAGAGGCACAGATGGGACATGAACTCAAAATGTATGATCTTTGTGTAGTGCCCTCCTTCAAGCCGCTTATCTACAGGAAACGCTACAAGCGCTTTTGTTGTTATTTCTGACAGAGTCAGACCGAGCGCTTGCCCATGTCACCAGGGGGTTGAGCGGTGCCAAAAAACACAGCTCTAATGAAGCACCTTTCTGCATGGCTGTGTGTACCACGCGTGTACCGCACAGACCGTGTCTGAGACGACTAAAGTGAAGTTTTCCTCACACACAGCTACTCCCAAGGCACGTCTGCAGAAGTCCCCCCTCCACGTGTCGCATGTGTGTTCGAGAGACAGGGTACCGCATGGCCCTTGATGTTCCCATCCGGTCAATAAATTAAACTTCGGCCCTTATTTGCCGTACATTGCTGTGCCGCGATGTGGAGACCTGTTACAGCACCTCAGCCCTCCATTTTTTCACTTTAATAATCTCCAGCTGTCAGGATGACAACCTTCCCTGCCACTTCTGGTTAAAACTTGTCTCCTAGGCATGAAATAATTAAAGGTGCCAGGTCGAGAGCGAGCCACAGTAGCAGGCTGAGGCGAGGAGAGACAGAGTCAGGGACTTTATTAGATAAATAGCCCTTGAAATGGAAAGTGTGAGCAAAGATAGAAGTGCCGTTTTCCAGGTCCCGCGCCCTGTCCTTCTCACCCGGAGTCCCTGGGTAGTGCTAAAGGGGACAGATTGGGACTCATTGTCTGTCAATTGTTCTGACGAGGGAAAATATCCAGCACATTCTTCCTAAAATCCAACCCAAACCGGGTCTGCTGGTGAGGGTTTAGAGAGCAATGAAGTGGAAAATCTCTTAGTGTGTTGCACAATTTTGATCTATTTATTGCTTTGTGTTTGGAGAGAAAGGGTAAAGCAGAGAGATCTGTTGATGGTTCACAAGTTGAGATCACTTGATATGTTGAAAAGTAGCAGGTTTAAGATTGGCCGTTTTAAAGTGTTTTGGCTATGCTTTTATTTAAATGGACCAATTTATGGAAGGCAGAATATCCCTGGAGCAACCTTGGGTTAAGTGTCTTGCTCTGGGGTAAAATGAAGATGAGCTACGATTTTTGGGTTAGAAGAACAGATCTTGTACCACTGCACAGGTATCATCCTTATATCCGGCCTACATAAAACAAGTCCAATTACTTCTTAAAAATATGGAAATGCTACAATAGCAACATGATAAAATACACATATCATCGTGGTCACACTGGAAGCGTGTATCTCCAGAACTTCAACATTTCAAAGTTGACAAGCTCTTTTCCATAGTTTTATTAGTTAAGTGTTTGCAATACCCACAAAAACCATGAATGGTGCGACCAAAGATTTATGAAGAAAGAACAAATAAAAAGAAGATAATTTTTTGGTGTGTGTAATTGTAAGGTAGATTACGTGCTTAACAGTGGCCAAATACATTCTGAAAATGCTCAAATTTGTTGCAAGATTGTCCGAAAATAATCTACCAAAATGTACCAATATACCCATATTAGTAAGGTACATAATGGTGACAAATGTTTACATATCTGTACCTAAATTATACTTATTAGGACCTTTTGAAAGGGGGTACCATTCCAGTGAAAGTTTCCAGGGGTGTCTGAAAAGTTTTTTGTTGAAGTGAATTCAAGCGTTGAGATTTCATAAAATGCCTCACAGGGCTGTAAACCACCGGTGCTACAGAGTTTTAATGTTTGTAGAACAGGCCAAACAATTGTAGCACAAGTTTACGTCTGTTATCATCTTAAATAAAACACACAAGGGCAGGTCATCACTTAATAGACAAGTAACTGAAAGAGGACATTAACGTTTTGCAAATGGCTAAATTAGGGCCATATCATTTTCAATGCTTTAATATATAGTTGTAAATACATTTGTCCATAAAAATACTGTATACTATAGTATTTACTACAGTAATCTGAAGTAAAATTCTTGTATACTCTAATATTTACTATAGTAGGGTTCAAATATACTAGAGTATACTATAGTCTTTACTACAGTTTATATGTTTACTACAAATTAATTATTTTGGTTCAAATTAAGCACACTTTAATGTTGTCAGGTTGTCACCCAGACAACAAAAAATGCTTGTAAAATAAACTCTGTGGATGAAGTTCATGTGTTCATATCCTTGTGTAGTAAGATACAGACAAATCCACGAATGTCACGCTTGTAACGTGTAAAACTGTGCAGCTCATTCACTCATAGACACGCAGAACAAGCAGAGGACATGTTTATATAGTAGAATTCCGCTTCATCACGCAGATCATAGGGCTCTAGATCGATGGACTCGATAAAGCCAGAAAAAGGTTTTAATTGCAAAAACTAAATAAAACCAAAAATAAATAGTGATGCGCCATTAGTTAACCTCACACACAAACAATCACAATGACAAACGCACTTCACACAAACAGGCGGCTCTGTCTAATGCACCTGCCAAACTGTATCTGAACAATAGCACATTCAATTTAATTGTACAGCCACTTAGAGGAAACTCAATCTATTGTAGCGTTAAAACAATGAAAGAATGCAAATGATGTCCATCAGGTCCGTGTATGCAATGTGTAGGCCAAGCATTCGTGTCATTGTTTGCGTACTTTGACAGAGAACATTCTTGGTCCAAGACTTGTGTACCACTGCTTTCTGCACAAACGTTATCCAGCGTAAACTTCCTGTCATCATCTAAAAGCACAGCGACAATTTTCTATTCAATTTTCTCAACTATTCTCGATTTGTTTATTGACACTCTCTCTCTCTCTCTCTCTAAATATTTACCACCCTCTAACCAAATTTACTGTTTAATTTGCAGCGCGCACTTCTTTATTGACTGGCAGAGCGGCTGATTACCGGAGCAGCCCGGCCCGTTCCCCTGCGAGCTTCATACTTCAAGCAGCGGGGCCTTTCCCGAGAATAACAATCCTGTCAAATTATCCACGGGGACCTAAATTATTCAAATACTGTAAATCCTCTTTCTATACTGCTCTGCCCGCTCATAATTTGTCTTTTCATTGTTGCCAATTTACTGGCAATACCATCAATTAATGATGCCAACTCGCTCTAAATGGCGCAGAGGAAAATGTGTCAACACGTGCGCTGGCGCGGAGGAGAGGAGTTGGCAGACTGCGGAATATCTCCGGCTGATTTAACGTTGGCTTTCATTCATTACTTTGACACGCTCTCTCTCTCCTCCCGTCTGCGTTGGAAAAGTCACATAATTACATTAGCTTTGTGTTTTTACTGCGACTTCCTCTGGCTCAGCGTGGAGTTTATGGTATGTGCTTGAAATTACCCATAAGCACCTCTGAGGTTCATTTTTATTTCTTTAAATTATACTTTATAAGGCTTGATTTAATATAAATTTCCATATAAAATACAGAATTATTAGCGTGTAATAACTTAACATTGGACATAATATTATGTTAATATACAGTAATAAAAAAGGCATCTTGTGCTTTTTTATCAAAAGACGTGTCTTTGACATTTTCCTCAGTGACGCCTACAAAGCTCCCTCCCTGACATCTTTTGGTAACATCTACAGTATATGTGTCAAAAGTCACTGTATTATTAATAAACTTATAATGAGAAATACCACCTTGTATAAAACTTCATAGAAAAATATTGTTTTAAACCTTCAATTATCAGGAGCAGTTATAACATCGAAAAAAAATCAAAAACAACCCTCTAAATTAAAGCAAATTTGAATGTAGTTATATTTTTAAAAACTAAATTTCTTTATATGGTTTCAATTTTGTTTTTCACATATGGACTTTTCCCCCAGTTTAATGATAAGAATAATGTGGTGACAGCTGGAAATGGGTCTTGCGCAATATGGTTTTGATATTGTAAAGTAGAATCATAATTATGTGAAGGCCCTGAGGGAATCTGAGATGTGCACGTGTCTTTGTGTTCACATGTTAGAATGACGATGGAATGTCCAAGAGCATTTACTGGTCAACAAAATGTGCTATCTCACATGAGGAATCCCAAATGAAGAACTGGATTTACGGTTTATAATCCCTCATCAAACAGACAATAATGTTACAGTCTAATCCCCCACAATTCTTAGATTAGCTGCTGAAGTGAAACGTGATTGGCTGATGGTGTTTTCTCCTCTTCTGTGACCTCTGCCAGACATCTGTAACACCACATAATATCACATTTTAACATCATTACAATTGTTCATTACAAAGCATTATGATTACCAAATCGGTGGTTGTGTCATTCCAAATGTGTATACAGGTGTCTTTTTCTTTGTATTAAATGCTTTCTCCTATCACATTGTAAGGACAGGTATGTAATCATTGTGGCGGGGTAAGAGACACGGCAGACACAGAGCAGTGGTAAAAGCAACCCCAGTGGGGAATTTAATAAACAACATAAAATATATGGTCCAAAAAGGTACCATTCGGGTGCTCATAAATAATAGTATGCCAGTCCGTGCTCGTGAATGGAGATCCTCGTTTCTACTCCCCTCGCTGTCCTTCCGTCTTCCTCTCTGGGGCGAAATGGGAACAGCGGTTGTAGCCTCTCGACCCAGGACCTCGAGTGATCTGTGCACGCGGCCTTTATGCCCGGCAGCTAATCCAGTGCAGGTGTGGCGCAATCAGCGCTAGCTGCCGGGCTGTTGCCCAGGTGACGCTGATCCCAGGTCAGCACCGCGTCACATCATTTACTTGCCTTCGTTGTTCCACATATGTGACTCTCTCTTCATTCATGTCATAAAGTTGTATTGTCATTTTGCATCAACATGTTGGATTATTAATTCCACGTATGTACAGTAAATGCAGCGACATTCACAAATCTAAGCATTTCCAATGCATGTGATGTCAAATGACTTTTTTTAGAGACTAGACAAAGGGAGGGTTGCACCAACAGGAATTAAAGTAAACCGAGTTTAGTGCTAATTTAAGGTTTGTTGATACTATTTTATTTTAATTCAAATTGATTTGCAACATAATTTTTCTTAACCAAGATTAACAAATCGTGGATTAAACTTTAACCTGTATTTAAATCATCATATGCGATTAATTTTGTACGCCATGAGGAATGCCGGTGTAACTAAGCAGCAACAGTGTTGCACTCTCATGTAAAAAGGAAATAAAAAGCTTGTGCATGTAAAAGAAATGTAATTTTGATTTTTAAAACCTCTGGGATAATTGGTTGATCAGTCTGATCGTCCATAAACAACTGTTCATGACCGGACCACAATTTAGGCAGGGCGCCCAGAATACTGGTGTCCCTGGTCACTGGTGCCACTAAATTAACTAATCTTCTCTTTTATTTACATTTTTATTTACAATAAACACATCACTGAAGCATGACGCTGATGTTTCTGATCATTTCCCCGCACATTTTATTTAAACCTGCTCAGTAGCAAGTTTAAAGTTAATCCCTAACAAAGAGATAAATCAGAGTTTAAAATAATGGAGCAACAGGATTAAAGTTAGATCTAGATAAACAAAAAAAAAATTAAACCTGGATCAAATGATATTTTAAATATTAACCAGATTATTTTTAAACAAAGTTTACAGTTTGATACAATGGAATTATTATTGAATAAACCTTGATTTAATTTAGATTTAAAACTTATCCTTGATGGTGCAACCCACCCCAAGTGTGTGGAAACATGAGCGAAACATGCCATGTTAATTTGTGAAATTCACACATTTTCGTTTGTGTGTGTGTGTTTTAAAGAAGAAAGGCATTCAGGGTTATAAAGACATGAACAATTTTTTTTTTATCCGGAGCAGGGACGATTCTAGGTTTTCAATATTAGGGGGGCTCAGCCTCCATTGAGGATATATATAAATATATATATAAAAAAAAATATATATATATATATATATATATATATATAGCAACTCAATAAACACCGAATAGTGTATACTTTACTAAAATAAATAATTAAGAAAGAATATGCAGAAAATCATACAATATATTATATATCACATTAATCGAACAATGTGCAACATTTATAATTCAAATTGACAACAACAGCCAGAAATCCATATAATAAATCTCACAATCAACTGCTGAATCATTATTAAGTAATACGAATAAATTGTTTTGATGTTTCCCTGCCATTCACTCTGATGAGCACGAGCGCTGTAAATCCTGTATCTATAACATCCACAATATGTTTGAAATTAATAATAAAAATACTGAAGCGTCTGAAAAACGACATAGAGCTTCTACGTACACTTCTGTTTCATCAGAACTCGGAACAATGAATAACACAACCGCACCAGGCTGAACTACAGTAACTCTATCTGCCCGTCATCTTTCTGGGTCTTTCAAAACTAACGTCAGCTCTCTGTAACTAGGTGCAACAGTTGTATAAACTTAGCCAATAAGCTAAGACTGTGTCTGAACATGCAAAATTTTGGGAAAAACGGTTCCGATGCATCTGTCAAAGACCCTCTCATCGCATACACACAAAGGCGCACAGTGGTGCAGTATTAACAGAGCTATTTCCTTCAGAAAAGCAACTTGCGTCTTAGCGTCAACTTATGTCTGTCTCTGCGTCTTCTCTGTTCAGTAAGCGGCAGAAGCAGCACATTCATGTCCGAACCACCATTTACAAGCACCTGTCATTGTTACTGACTGGACATATGAACCTGTAATTATGTCTGACAACAGAAACATTAAATATATAAATGCATATTAACAACAACGGCTTTATTGGGCATTCAGTTGTATTAAAGTACAGCGAGTTCAGTAATTGCAAGTACAGCGTGATGACGTCACGAACATGTTTAATACCACGACGGGAAATAATAAATTGTCAGATTTTTTACAAGCCTATCTGTCAGAATGACGGACAATAAATATAGCTGTTTGGGGTGCATTTTTGAAAAGCATCTATATTTTTACAATTCTTTTAGGTGACATTGTCCTTGATCTTTTAGTGATGCTAGAGATACTGAGAACAGAAAATGTGTTTATAAGTTATGTTTTTTTTTCTGCCTGTGAATTACACTATTTAACATTCAAAATATATCTGCTTTCGTGCTTTTGATAATGTCTCACTGGATCTATATGTGAAAATGCACTCTTCATAAAAAAGAAGCAAGGTAATAATTAGCCTACGAGAATACACAGTTATAATACAAATGTCAATATGGGAGTTCTATAATTTTCACCCTCATAGGAGTGAACAGTAATTTACTAATACATTATCCAAATCAAACATTGTCACTGTTAACATTAGTTAACGCACCATAAACTAACATGAATAACTGTATTAACATGAACTTACTTTGACACGGAATAATAAATGCTGGAAAACAAAATTGTTCAGTGTTAGCTAAAGTCAGCTAATGCATTAAGAAACATTAACGAATAGCACCTTATTGTAAAGTGTTAGCAAAAATTCACATGCGGTTTCAAAACAACAATTTTGACAGACGCAACTCAAAAATGGATCTAAAGCTCTTTTATTGTAGATAGGCATCATAATGAGCTTTATTTGTGAGCATCTTGGAGCACTTAAGTATGTTTATCTGCATGGAGAAGCTTAACTGCTTCACCTTCTGAGTTTGTCTGTTCTGCAGAGACCTGATACACAGAGTCAGAAAGTGCTGACGTCCTTCCTTTGCTAGCAGGGATATTTTTTTCTTAATAAATGCTGCACACAAATAGATAAGAGCTCAGTGGGATGTGAAGGAACATGTTTGATAAATAATAATAGAAACAAAGACGCTGCTTTATGTGTGAGTTTATTCCTGAAATGATTTGAAATCAAACTTGGGTGTTAAATCTCATCACAGTGTCAAGAGGTTTTCTCTGATAGACTTCATTAATAAAACCAAAGCCGACTGATCAATGATAGGCTAAATAACAATGGCTTTTATAAACAAATGTTCCCCTAGGGTGGGAAGCTATATTAATTTTCTGTAAAATCTCTTTTCTTCCAGACAGCATCTAGTAACCTCAAGTGTATCCTCCCCTAAACATGTCCCAGCTCAACCTTTGCTTAAAGTATATATAATCTCAAACAGTTCCTATTAAAGACCATTTATAATAACACCTGTTGTATTCTCTTATTGTACATCAACATTTGTGTTTTTATTTCTCCAAATGATTTTCAGGAAACATCTGACACGTTCAGAATATTATCACTTGGTTAACCAGACTGTTTGCTGAAATGTCATATAAAGTGACAGTAAACAACCCGCGTTTTTATTTGATGATGGTGGACAAATATTTGATGGCCAAATGAGCTTCTGAGAGCAGTTTGTGAACATTGAGGTTAATTGTGACCTGTTTTAATATGTCCTGGGGCTTTCTGAAGTTGTTTGCTGTTATGAGCTGTCTGCTGTGATCATTGAGGTGAACTCAAGGCAACAGCTCTGCACTTTTGAGACACCACAAGTGAAACCATGCTGAAAATGCTGTTCGAGTGTGAGCTGACCTTAGCACATCATAAGGATTTCAGAAACCGAGCAGCTGAAAAAGACAAGAAATAAAATGAGGTTTTATCTTTAAAACAACAATCCACATTGAAAACTATTCTAGATTTTTTTTGGTATGCTAGTTGAAGTATGTTTTTAGGAGGCTTGGCTTTAGAGAGCGCTCCTAGGGGAAGGTACAGAACGTACAGCTTTCTATATTGTTTTCATTATCACTCATATAAAAGGTGCTTCAAAAGGTTCTTCGATGCCATAGAAGAACCTTTTGGTTCCATAGAGAACTTTGTACATCTGAAGAACATTTCATTTTCTCCAAAGGTCATTTGTGGCAACAACAACAAAAAATCTTTTGATGATGAAAAGTAAGAAAGAGATGCTTCTTTAAAGAACCTTTGACTGGTTCTTTGTGGAACAAAACATGGTTCTTTAATGGCATCGCTGTGAAGAAATTTTAAAGCACCATTATTTTTAAGAGTTTACTTTGAGAAAAATAAATGTTACAGATTTAATTTCAACAATTGTTGTGTAAAATACTGCTGATAGAAATGTTTAGATAAACAAAATGTTGTTTTTTAGTTAAACATGAAAATGTGTTATTGTTGTTCTTCAATTTAAAGGGATACGTAAGCCAAAAATGAAAATGTTGTCATCACCTTCGACTTGTTCCAAATCTGTATAAATTTGTAAAAAAAAAAATCTGATGAACACAGAGAACCAAGCACTCAAATGGAGAGCAACACGGTCGCCTATGAGGTGTGACACGCTCTTTATAGCGCATCAGTGCTGAAAATCTATCTATCCTTTGTCGGAACCTTCACGACGAACGCAACTCGTGCTCACTTTTTCCACACGTTTTTAGATGTGAAATATTTATTCTGACACATTTATGGATGTATGGATGAATCAGTTATCAGTTCCAAAAAGTTATATTTTATTATTTTTCTTTTTTATTATTCATTAAATAAGTTTCTGCTTTTATATGTTAGAAGTTTACCTCCATTGGTCTATTTTGCTGCAGATCCACGTGTTACTAGTAACTTCCAGGAACTATGGAGAGGCTCCATGAATCGCCATTGCTGTGAAAAAACTTCATTGGAGTCAATGGAGTTGACGCAACTCTCTTTCTCAATAGCCCCGCCCCAGTGTACTCCGTGTCATCTCACATCACTTGCTAACGTTTTAGCCTTAGGTGTTTCAACAAATAAATAAAACGTATCTCTGCTTCTGCCAGCTTCTTATGGTTACGATGAAAAGTAACATGTGGCTCTCAGTATGTGGTCAGATGTGTTTCTGGAGTCCAGCCAGCTACTTTGTTATGCATTATTACTTTCTGCTGAACCTCAGCCAAAAACACTCACAACCTGCCTGATATTAGTTATCAATATTTTATTGGCTCATATGAAATCTTAACGCGTGGAAATTGAGCTGTACTCAAAACGGTGGGATACCTGACATCTGTGTTTAGATTAAGTTCATCAAGCATGTACAAGTTTGGCTATGTGTCAGAAACGTGAAAACCTGCCTGAAAGCAGGCACTTGGTTTTGACACGTATTGTATGTCAAGCTTTGTATTGCAGTGAAATGTGATCATCTGTTTACAGTATATGTACCTGCTATGTTGTTGTGAGTGGTCATTTTTTGTCCTTGTGATATAATTACATTAAAAAGGGTAAAAATATAATTGCAGATTACTGGCAAACATTCTCTTTTCTGAGGACCAAGAATGAAATTCTGTTTTTAATTCGTTTTGAGAGAATGATTGTAGAAATGTCTATGTGGTGTAAACGTAAAAACTTGATGCCAAATAATTTGTCTTGTTTAAAAAAGTTCAAATTCTCACTAAAACACCATATCAACTAGCTTTGCATAATCTTACATCAGTCCTGTTTAATAGTAATATAT
Source organism: Triplophysa bombifrons (assembly GCA_029783895.1). Classification (NCBI taxonomy): domain Eukaryota; kingdom Metazoa; phylum Chordata; class Actinopteri; order Cypriniformes; family Nemacheilidae; genus Triplophysa; species Triplophysa bombifrons. The sequence goes on from CM056465.1 coordinate 4,207,041, forward strand.
ATAAATGGAACACCATTGTTCTAAATATTATAATTAATTTGGGAAATCATGCAGTCAAATACAGTCATTCAAATTCAGGAAATGTCAAGATGGTGTAAATACAATTCAAGGAGCAAGTTTGTTAATATTGTGCAAGAAGACATGTGAAAGGAAATCACAGAGAAGAACCCCTGGTGACGTTAACTGCTCCATGCAAATGTTAGAAACTCTTTTTAAATGCGAGATCATTTGACATTTGTTATGGTCAGGTATTCTTAGGTATACATGTCAAATTATATGTGAATATGTTGATAATCTTTAGTTATTCTAAAAATGAGTATTAACTTAAAAAATGTAATTTGAAATATTCGTTCAATGGCATATTTGTTTACATAGGTGTCCATTTATGCTTGTCAAATTTGATTTTAAATTGAAATATCAATTGTAATGTAACCGGTTACACCATTGGACTTGCATCACAAACCCTTCTGGGCCAATTTTGTCAAATATCTCTAGTTCATGATGATAATTAAAGATGTAATAAAAACTAAACTATTGGAACTGTGTCATCACAGGGATCCTATTGCCATCCTCCCGGAAAAGCACGGCAAGTCAAAAGAAAGAGCCCACCCACAAGCCAATCGATGAGCGAGACTCGCTTTCCATCAAGATTATCTGCACTGCGTCAAGATGGGCTGCGCTGCAGCTCAGTACTCTTGCGATAGTGAAGTTGAGGTGTGTCTGTTTTGTTCACGCCATTTCAGTAATGGATATTATATAAACGGTGGATATAATGCTGGATTTGGAGATTGAAACTGATAGATGGCGCAGTCCCTACACTAAAAGATGCCGGACGTGAAACCGTACGCGGTAGGTCAAACTAAGTCTTACGTCTGTGTTTTGTTGGCAATCAGCGTGTACGTGCATAATGTACAAAACACGAAGGGATTAATGTGATGGTGTGTTGTGCGCTCTTGCTGTAGTTCCATCCCACTCTCCCCACTAATCCCACCTCTAGCGGATCATGTTTTTCCCAAAATAATCGTAAAGCTGTTTCTCTCTTTTATAAATGTGATCAAACTAAATACTCTTCAAAGATATGACGTATGCAATACTAATGTATAGGAACTCAAGATTAATATGAGATAGGCAGAAACTGCCTGTGATACACAATCTTTAAGACTCTAAGTAACAGCAATAATTCAACTTCTTAACTTCAAAAACATCACTAACTGCTAAAGCTCAAAAACTCCCCTCACAACCATCACATTTCGTATTCAAGCCATTCGTTGGTAGAACAATTAAGACATCCAGAGTGATTTAGATCCTGTCCTTGAAATCTGTTGAAAACACCCACTGACAGATGGTTTTAACCAGCGACAAACAGCTTAATGACACACAAACAAACACACACACCATAACGCACGTCTGCCGTAGCCACTTCACATTCTTCTAATGCCGTCACACTCTGGAGCCGAGCGACGATGTTTTGATTGTCACATTTAGAGGCACAAGTCATCAGGGTGTCGTGAAAAAGCAGCGGTAATCTTGTCGTAAAAATCATAGACTAGCTTTTTTATTTGCCGCTGTAAACCTTGCATAGGGAGAATTAAAGACTCCATATGGCCTATTGTATTTACTGTTATTTAAACACTGCTGCATCTCTGTTTAAATGATGAGAACAGAATGCGTCGTATAACACATTTCATACCTCATATTGAATTTTGATTTGTGTTTGACAGTAAAATCTAAATGTAGATCAGATATACTAAGTTAAATGTGGGAGGCTATCATGGATAGAGGCTACATTTACCCACAAAACTCAAGGAATGATTGCAGATCGATATAGCAACGAGTATATTGTTTACCCTACTGTACATATCCGTTTGATATTTTACGGTCAAAATACAGTAAACAGTTTCCACTTGTATTTGAATCAATTTGGGCGTTTCAAAAGACGTGTCAAGGTTATGCTCATTAAAAGAATGTCCTTTTTGTCTTTACATTTCATTAATTTGACTGCACACACACGAGAAAGAATAAGCCACCCAGCTAAAAGTGATCATGAAAAATACACCAGCATCCGGCTGACCTATATAATCCATTATGTTGCTTGCTATTATAAAAACGGCTCTGCCTCCAGCTCTGAAAGTCACAATTGCTCCTCCCAGCTCCAGAGTGAGTTTCTTTTTGTTTTTCAAGCTTATTCTCTGATACACTGCATGCAAATTGTTGTAATCATGATCCTTTTGGAGTTCTGTGCAAACACATTGTTCTTTGGTTTAGTTTAGATGATTCAGAAAACAAAATACAAATGTAAATCACCTTGAATTTATATTCTGATGGGACAAACCTTTTCCCATACTGGCCTAACAATTCGAACACAGAGTTAACTCAACAAAAACATTAATATTGAGTTGCTGATTGGTTGTTTTTTTTAGATGTTCCAGCATGCTTTGCATCACAAATAAAATAATCCACCTAAAACGTCAAATTCTTTCATCGTCTACACACCCCCATGTCATTCCAAAGAGTATTAGTTTGATGAAAAGATGAAAGAAGACATTCTGAAGAATGTTTTGGGGCCCCAGTGTTTTTTTGGACCCCCATTGGCTTTCGTTGTTGCAAATATTTTCCACTGCATTCTTCAGAAGGAGCACAGGAGTAGATTTTGAGAACACCACTCAAAGTTGTTGTGGGCCGTCTTGGACCATTAAGAAAATGCTAATTTAACAAACAATTCCAGATGCGACTTTATTAAGACTTGTCGAGTGAACCTAAGATCTCAATGCATTGTGTTACATCAATCCTATAACTTTTCCCATCACTGTGACATAGTGGCAACAATAGGGATCAATATACATTTTTAAGTTTTGCTGGAGAGTCCAAATACTTCTTAAACTGACAACAAATACAATTACTAACATTTACAAGAATCGCTGTACGACAAAAGCGCAGTTTCAAAACTTAGTGAGCTTCTACTAAACCAACATTTCACACCGCAGGTTATGGCTGTCGGATGATTTAGGGCATTATATTTTGCCAAATGTATTTACACTTTAAAGAAGGTAATCCTAGGATGCACTGCAGTATGCTATGTCAAAAATAAAATCCAAGGTGGAGGATGGATCTGAAAACAATATTGAATATTGAAAACATTAAAGCTGAATGGAAGAGATGAGAAATTGGGTAACTCACCTATCATCTTTACCTGGCCCGCCTTAACATTTCAAACAAGTGGAGGGACTTTAAAAACGGTGTAAAATGCTGCTAAATTCAATAGGAAAGAAATTCCTGTGGTTCATAACGTTTGACGTCTTATAAAGCAATTTCCCAACGTTATAATGGGAAATCCACAGCCACAGGCAGTCAGTTTGCTAACGCTATAGGTCGCGTTGCAAAACGCTTCCTCTGCCCTTGAAAGTAACTGCAGAAGGGTCCACCCTATGATATAAACAGCTATATTTACGTAAACAGCTGTTCATCTCCCTCCAGAACTTGCACTTCATAGGATCTTCCCTTCTAAGTCCATGGGGCACATGAATGTGATAATAGCCATTTCTATGATAATAGCGTTCAGTTTCTTGCACAGAGCAATTGGTTCGCGTTTTAAGACACCGGTTTTATGTCAAGGGGGAAGGATTATTTTTGTGCTGCATGTATTTTATTAATTTGACTTGAATTAATTCAACCATCTTTATAAATATCTTCCATCCATCCATCCATTTTCTTCCGCTTATCCGGGGCCGGGTCGCGGGGGCAGCAGTCTAAGCAGGGATGCCCAGACTTCCTTCTCCCTAGACACTTCCTCCAGCTCTTCCGGGGCGACACCGAGGCGTTCCCAGGCCAGCCGGGAGACATAGTCCCTCCAGCGTGTCCTAGGTCTTCCCCGGGGTCTCCTCCCAGTGGGACATGCCCGGAACACCTTCCCGGGAAGGCGTCCAGCGGGCATCCGGAAAAGATGCCCGAGCCACCTCAGCTGGCCCCTCTAGATGTGGAGGAGCAGCGGATCTACTCTGAGTTCCTCCCGAGTGACCGAGCTTCTCACCCTGTCTCTAAGGGATCGCCCAGCCACCTTGCGGAGAAAGCTCATTTCGGCCGACTGTATCCGGGATCTTGTCCTTTCGCTCATGACCCACAGCTCATGACCATAGGTGAGAGTAGGAACGTAGATTGACCGGTAAATCGAGAGCTCCGCCTTGCGGCTCAGCTCCTTCTTCACCACGACAGACCGGTACAGCGACTGCATTGCTGCAGAAGCTGCACCGATCCGTCTGTCAATCTCCCGTTCCATCTCTCCCTCACTCGTGAACAAGACCCCCAGATATTTGAACTCCTCCACTTGAGGCAGGAACTCTCCACCTACCTGAAGTGTGCATGCCACCCTTTTCCGACTTAGGACCATGGCCTCAGATTTGGACGTGCTGATTCTCATCCCAGCCGCTTCACACTCGGCTGCAAACCGTCCCAGTGCATGCTGGAGGTCCTGGTCTGATGGGGCCAGCATGACGACATCATCCGCAAAGAGCAGAGATGAAATCATGTGGTCCCCAAACCCGACACCCTCTGGCCCCTGGCTGCGCCTAGAAGTTCTGTCCATAAAGATTATGAACAGAACCGGTGACAAAGGGCAGCCCTGCCGGAGTCCAACATGCACCGGAAACAAATCTGACTTCCTGCAGGCAATGCGAACCAAACTCCTGCTCCGGTTGTACAGGGACCGGATAGCCCTTACCAAAGGGTCCCGGATCCCATACTCCCGGAGCACCCTCCACAAGATGCCTCGAGGGACACAGTCGAATGCCTTCTCCAAATCCACAAAACACATGTGGATTGGTTGGGCAAACTCCCATGAACCCTCCAGCACCCTGGAGAGGGTATAGAGCTGGTCCAGTGTTCCACGACCGGGACGAAAACCACACTGTTCCTCCTGAATCCGAGGTTCTACCATCGGCCGGATTCTCCTCTCCAGTACCCTGGCATAGACTTTCCCGGGGAGGCTGAGAAGTGTGATCCCCGATAGTTGGAGCACACCCTCCGGTCCCCCTTCTTAAAAAGAGGGACCACCACCCCGGTCTGCCAGTCCAGGGGCACTGTCCCCGACCGCCACGCGATGCTGCAGAGGCGTGTCAGCCAAGACAGCCCAACAACATCCAGAGACTTGAGGTACTCAGGGCGGATCTCGTCCACCCCCGGTGCCCTGCCACCGAGGAGTTTCTTGACTACCTCGGTGACTTCAGCCCGGGTGATGGGCGAGTCCGCCTCCGAGCCCTCAGCCTCTGCTTCCTCAATGGAGGACGTGACGGCGGGATTGAGGAGATCCTCGAAGTATTCCTTCCACCGCCCGACGATATCCCCGGTCGAGGTCAACAGCTGCCCCCCTCCACTGTAAACAGTATTGGTAGGGCACTGCTTACCCCTCCTGAGGTGCCGGACGGTTTGCCAGAATCTCTTCGAGGCCGACCGATAGTCCTTCTCCATGGCCTCACCGAACTCCTCCCAGGCCCGAGTTTTTGCCTCCCCAACCACCCGGGCTGCAGTCCGCTTGGCCTGTCGGTACCTTTCAGCTGCCTCGGGAGCCCCACAAGCCAGCCAGGCCCGATAGGACTCCTTCTTCAGCTTGACGGCATCCCTTACTTCCGGTGTCCACCACCGGGTTCGGGGATTGCCGCCTCGACAGGCACCGGAGACCTTACGGCCACAGCTCCGAGTGGCCGCGTTGACAATGGAGGTGGAGAACATGGTCCACTCGGACTCAATGTCTCCAGACTCCCTCGGGATCTGGTCGAAGCTCTGCCGGAGGTGGGAGTTGAAGATCTCTCTGACAGGCGATTCGGCCAAACGTTCCCAACAGACCCTCACAGTACGTTTGGGTCTGCCGAGTTTATCCAGCTTCCTCCCCCGCCATCGGATCCAACTCACCACCAGGTGGTGATCAGTTGACAACTCCACCCCTCTCTTCACCCGGGTGTCCAAGACATACGGCCGCAGGTCAGATGAAACGACCACAAAGTCGATCAACGACCTTCGGCAAAGGGTGTCCTGGTGCCAGGGAAGGCGCAGGGAAGCGACCCTCTCGTTCACCGGGGTAAACTCCAACACATGGCGGCTGAGCTGGGGGGTTATAAGCAAACCCACACCAGCCCGCCGCCTCTCGCCATGGGCAATTCCAGAGTGGTGAAGAGTCCATCCTCCCTCGAGGAGAGTGGTTCCAGAGCCCAAGCCGTGCGTAGAGGTGATCCCGACTATTTCTAGTCGGAATCTCTGAACCTCACGCACAATCTCAGGCTCCTTCCCCGTCAGAGAGGTGACGTTCCATGTCCCTAAGGCTAGATTCCGCGTCCAGGGATCAGGTTGTCGAGGCCCCCGCCTTCGACTGCCGCCCAATCCACTTTGCACCGGCCCTTTACGGTCCCTCCTGCAGGTGGTGGGTCCACAGGAGGGTGGCCCCACGTCGCTCCTTCGGGCTGAGCCCGGCCGGACCCCATGGGGAGAGGCCCGACCACCAGGCGCTCGCATACGAGCCCCAACCCCGGGCCTGGCTCCAGGGTGGGGCCCCGGCTGCGCCATGCCGGGCGACGTCACGGTCCTCCAATTTCTTGTCATCATAAGGTTTTTGAACCGATAAATATGATAAATATCTTCTTGAAAAAATAATGTCACACACATCTTGGAAGTAGGCTACTGGGGGTTAGTAAATTAACAGCTATTTAATTGTTGGGGAAAGTAATGCAATAAGGAATATAAAATACAATTAAAAAGACAATGTCCCTTTACAATGACAATGAGAAGGCACAATTACTGGATGCAATATTATTTTGCATGTTTAAAAATATGACCTGTAAGTAACAGCAACAAAAAACGGACTAAAGGAACAAAATGCAATAAATATCAGAAACACAACATAACAGAAGAAATGATGACTGGTAAAAAAAACTCTCTCGCATCCAATTTATAGTTCTGAAATCTGGCCCTCAAACAAAAAGTAGTTGAAGTCCCCTGCCATAGTAGAACCATTTTCGGTTCTTTAAAGAACCATCTCTTTCTTACCTTTTCATAATCTGAAGAACCTTTTTTCGCCACAAATAACCTTTTGTGAAACAGAAAAGTTTCTTCAGAAGTTAAATGTTCTTCTACGACATTGAATAGCACCTTTATTTTTAAGAGTTTACTGCTTAAATTGAATTCAGGGTTTCTGTTAGTTGGTTCCTTCTTCACACATTCTCAAGCCCGTTGCACATTGAGTCCGAAATTTGTGTCCGAAATTTCTGCACGTTAAAAGATCAATTAGACCTCACATTGTTTCAATCACATTTACACACTGCCTTTGATATTTTCGTCCTTCACAAAAAAATTCGGACTGAGTTCGTTTTTCCGCTTTTTTCGCATCCGTAGAAAGCATTTTGTGAAGCGTTTTAACAATTCGAATACGAAAAAACGCATACGGAAATTTCTGACTGTATGTGCGAAGACCTTTACCCTTCAACTTACCGAAACGACCACAATTCCCCATTAAACCTGATTGGAATAAGAGAAATCCTCACTACATTATAAGGAGAACCTGGAAGAAACAAAAGTATTGTTAGCTCCTGACACCTCTAATGATGTCAGCTGACGGCGAGATTGATGGCGTTAACATTAAGCAAAGTTTCCCCTCTGGTTTGCCCTTTATCCCAGGAAAACACACATATGTTCCTGGTGGCTCCAACATGCATCCGCAGTCTGAAGCACGTGCTATGAATAGGGCGAAGTGACAGTGAAATATTGCTCGGCTGTGGACTCCCTCATTTCTAATGAGAATATAGCGCTCTTGTCCTCTTCTCATTCTCAATGAGTTAATTTAACCATGTGCACCTTTATTCACTCTCAGCTTGCTCGTACGTGCCGTGTAAAGCGTTGTCTTTTGATCCACACTGCTCCGCATGATTTACAGGCCCTAAGGTTTTGTTCACTCAGTTTTGTCTTGTTTCTCGTGCTTGTTTATTGTCGGCTAATGTATGAATCATATGTAGGACAGACCGTGCATCTGCGTGTATCTTCCTAATCTGATGCTCTCTGAGGCAAGTAACTCATACAGACTAAACATTGTTTGCATTCATTGTTTGTTTTTCTTAATTAGATTTTTGTTCTTTGTTGATGATAGAGGATGTGCCCTGTGTCATCATCATCTCCTCAGCCCTTCTATTGGTGAAAGTATTGGTTTTTAACTCTGTTAACCATACAGAATAGCAAAGATGACAACATTCGGTGGTTTACATATCCATGTGAGATCTCTTAAAAGTTTTTTAGCCTTTTTAGCGCACAATTTGCCATAGTTAGGTAAGTGCCCCTTTCAGAATTGTCACATCCATAACGGTCCATATTCCTCATGCATGGGCACATGGAAATTAAAACTATTTTATGTTCTTTAAAGAGTCAATCCTCTACCATTTCTTGGGTATTACTCCTTCTGGTTTGTGCATTTTAATTCACAGATATCCTACAAACTATGTTTCCTCTCAAATTGTTTTTTATTGACACATCCATTTTGTCGCATGTTTATTTTTTTGTTTTGAAATAGAAATCTTGTTCATATTTTTCTGATGTCTGGACTCTCATCAGGGGTTTAGTAAAATTAAGATGGTTCAACAATTTTTTTAGCATTTTCTGAGAGTATATATGTCACATCCATAACGCAAAATGTCACATCCGTAACGCTGGAATTACCCTGTGGGTAAAATATTGTCCAAAGTACTAAAGATTGATTTAACCACTAAAGGACACAACGTATTTGTGTAGGCACCGCTGAACGAGAGGACACTTTCCTCTATTTCACCTCTTTCCAAAATTATGTTTAATAAAAACGCCTCTTCGAAATGCATGGCTGTTTTTTCCTGCTGTGTCTCTCTTCGCCGCTGGCCAAATGTGATTTGTGTTTCTTTGGAAAATGCAAATGCTCCTTGCCAGGCCATTTCAAGCATAGTGCTAATATGCAAATCACACAGTTGACTTCCATCAAATAATGTTAAAACCAAAAGTCTATAAAAGTAAGTAATTTAATGAAATTTTCAAAAATGCAAATCCAGGCCTGGATGGAGCGCAGTTTCTCTGCGAGCATTAAGCCGCGTTACGTCGGTCCCCTTTATCTTAATAGCTGATCTGGGTGCAGCGGGTGAGGGCCTCACAGCCTAATCAAAGCTTTGCTTCCTCTAGCGTGCTTTCTGCAGTGACCAACTCTGACTCAACACTCCAGTGCACCCAAATATGACCGCTTCAACATTGATACGTGCAGTTAATTACATTCATATGACTATTAAAGAATCTGGTCTCTCTTCCTCTTTTGGGCTCCCGCATAATACCACCGGTCCATCTGAATAGTCTCTGGATTACTGCCCTTGTGCTCTGTAAGATATATGAAAACTTATTGGAATTAAATGCTGCCGAATTTACTGAGTGATGATAAATCTGCATTTGAGGTCCTTGTGCATTTAACAAATGAAACAATTCAGTTATAGTCTTTTTAATTTACCACCTTTCTAGATTTTGCTTTGTTTTATGGGGCTAGACACAGCTTCGAGGTGGTATAGATTATACATGTGGCACTGTATATGTGCGGTACACCATTATGTAAAAGATTGAACCCGATCAGGGTGCTCTCCTCACATTTAGGAAAATTACTTTTTTTATACACCCACATTTGGACAATAATTCTGATATTTTGAGAGCTTCATTTTGCCTCGCCGCAGCGAAATGAAATGGAATAATTGTAGTCGGCTGTCTATATCCACTGTTTTAGACTGCACAGTCTCTGCCAAACCGGCAATTGAACCCAACGTTTGGGTTCGTCCCTTATTGACCCAAAGCAACCAAGCATTTTTAGAGTGTATTTTTGAGCCAGGCCGATAAGGTTTTCCCCCCACACAAACTTCTGTGTTGACATTGCAAATACAGTTCATTTGTATTACTGAACAGTTTCAAGCTCTCAGATAACCAAAAAGCCTAAATTGTAGTTTCTACAGACATTGTCTGTATTGTTGTGGGCAAACAATATTCACTTTAACATGAACGGTGTTCATTTGGTAAAGTTGCTATGATCTATATTAGGATATTAAAGCTGTTAAGAACAAAAAGGTACAAATGTTTAATATTCTGATTATCTTTAAGTGAAATGTTATACGGGCAATTCCAGTGTTATGGACTTGACATTAAAATGCTCAGAGAATGAATTTGTTAGGATTATATTGAAGCATCTGTTTATATTTTACTGAACCCTTGTTGACAGAGTCTAAACATCCAAAAATGTCAGTCTATGAAAAAATATATATATTTAAAAAAAGGGAAATAAACATGGGTTTATTGTGACAAAAAATCAATAAATACCAATAAAAGTAGAAGGGATGCCACTTTATAGAACATAAAATACTTACTTTATATTCATTTTCATGCGTCCATTTATGAGGAATATGTAGCGTTATGGATGTGACAATCCTGAAAATGGCACTTACATGACTATGAAAAATCATGCAATTTGAAGAGAGAACTTACATGGGTTTTTGAACCACCAAATGTTAAAATCTGTTCTGTTGCCATAGTAAAATCTAGTGGTAAAAACTTTTTTTTGGTAAGCTTGACATTTTCACGGAATTGCCCATTAATGTGTCCTTTGGTGTTACATAGCAAAAATTAGAAAACAAACTGTTTATATTACATTGTTTTACATTAATCATATTTAAATGTAACAGATAAAATAGCATAATAGAGATTTATCTTGGTTGTTCGTTTTTTTCTACATTTTGCAGTCACACCATATATTTGCATATTAATCTGTCAATGTATAGTTTGCCCATCCTTACGGTTTAAATACATTTTAAAACAAGTTATCTATGGAATTTGTTTTGTACATTCAAACTTTAAACAAATCAAAATACATTGATTTACATTTGTCTCCTTTATAATGCAAAAAATCTTTCTTCCACTAATTCTTATTTTTTTAACTGAGTGATTTCGATTCGAATGGAAAATAACAGAAAACGTTGATCATCTATAGGTTTACTTTGACGTAGCTCGTCGTTATGATGATCAATGAAAAATGAAGTTAGAATGCAAGTTTTATTTTGCATTTCTTGAGAGGGGTTAGAGGTAAATTGCAAAGTGGGTGTATAATTACATCATTTAAATGGACATTATTTTAGCCTGAGTTAAACAAGTCAGTGGAGCAGAAAATTGTCCCATTTCCTCCACATATTCCAAACAGACACGCGCACACACAATTCACGAAATGCTCCGTAATGTAACTGTACCGTTTTAAGAGATTTTCTCATTTCTACTTAAGATATTCCTTAAACTTCCCTCAAATGGCGAGCGGTGGCCATTTACTTTCTAGAAGTCTTAGCTTACCTTGAAACACCACATAAAGAGAAGAAACACAAGTGATGTAGGGTTGCAAGAGGATGTAAATATGGAACCACACGAGCTGATACCGTTTTAGAAACCTTTATTTTTGAGAATGAAAATGTGCGTCTTGTGATTTCGGTAAATTCAAACAAAATGAGATGTTGAACAGAAGTTGAACAGCATGACAGCTTTTGTTCAAACAAGCTTCTCGGTGCACAACAAAGAAGTTGTCGCGTTATGATTCTAAAGCTGTTGAGTTTCGAAAGGACTGAAGAAGGAGTCTTAAGCTGTCAAGCTGAATGCAATTGAAACACCCAGACCAATCAAACCAAGGTGACTTTCAGATAATCCATAAGAGTATCGGCCAAGGAGCTGCGCCCTGTACTTTGATCAGATTTCCAATACAATGTGCACCTGGGCCAAGATTGGCATTGCTGAGACTGTCTTGAGGAGATGCCTGTTGTCTAAATGACATCAGACAAGCGCTATGACAAGCATCTGAGGCTCACTGTCCCTTTAACAGCTCGCACGGAAAACCTGTCAATTCTCCCTGGCTTTGACTCTCTTCAACCGGGATGTATCCATCAAAGCTCGGAGGGAGCTCTCCAACAGTGTATTGACCTTGAGTGGCTCGCATTGATTTCTGCTCCTGACACGCGGATGAGGGAAGGGAAGTGTACTGGGCTTGTGGAGGTGGGGGTCTTCTTACAGGGCCGCCAGCCTGTAGGTGTGATTGGGAACAGATTTCCCAAATTCCGATACGGCGCCACCTGCCTGAGATGATGGATCGCTCTCCGCTATCCCATCAATCCTCACCTGCAGGAGAGAGGGTGACACCTGTGAGAAATTTATCATTGTATGCGACACCAGCGCATCCAGCCAATCGCTGGAGGCTTCTGTAAACTAAGCCCCGCCCTGTTAGAATGGCCAGGAGGATTCTTTTCTAAACAGATTTTGGTGGTGGGGCAACATTGCGTTTGTGTGATTCGTGGATATTTTCTCTCTTACGCAAAGCAAATCTTTGTAGATGAAAAGCAATTGTTGCCATTACTAAATGCAGATCGTTCTGTGCAGTCGTGTGATGATATTAGATATGTCGTATGGATTATAATGAATGATCATGTAATGAGATAATATTTTTTTTATTTTAGTCCAACTGCATTCTATATTCCACAAAAGCCAAAAAATAAGAATGTTGTGTGGCAGTTAATACACTTATTACATTTGCTCGCCTCCTCTCAAGATGTTATGGATAGTTAAGAACCTTCTGCTATTTTTATGACTCTGGGAAGTCAAGTGTGGGTGTGTGCTATCCCTCGCTTTAGTCAATCCATCTAAAACTGGCCAACTGCAAAATTAACAGCCTTGAACAGGCTTCTACATGCCACCAGTCCTTCACATGAAGAACGTCAACTGTTTCTCAAGAAAGAGATCGAGCTTGTGACCTATACTCAAGTCTTCTGTTAGCACAAGCTCAATGGTAAAGCCGTCTAACTTCTGTCTGTGCCAGGAGATGTATGATGCACAATGCAGCATTGAGATTTCAGCTTTTCTTGGCTTATGTAAGACTTGGGTGTTGTAATCCTCCTCCTCCCAAAATCATTAGCCAAGTAGACTAAAGTGATTAGCAACATAAAGGCCAATCTGAAAAAAGGCCTTAAATAACAGGGTATTTATTCTCTCAGCTGTCTTTCTGTCAAATCTTGGGATTAGTTGGCATCAAAGAATGAGAAGTATTACCAATCGATTTTTATAAAGGACTATTGATCTTTTTTGAGGGAAACTTGGGATGGCACGTGTGTGCAGGATTTCTGAGAGTCGCCGTACAAAAAGAGTGAAGAGAAGAATGCTTATCAGTTTGGATTTATTTGCTAGGTATCGCCAATGATACATGAGAAATATGGATTCATAGATGTCAGTTTTTCCGAAGCCAGAATTCGACATTAACGATTGTCTGCTTATCCTGGACAAGTTGAATGTTTTGTATGGGCAAGTGAGAGAGAATCTTACTTGCCCGACCCGACAAGCAGCTTGATAAAAATATTAAAACTCAGGGCTGTACAGTGCGACATATGTGACCCTGGACAACAAAACCAGTGTTATGGATAGATTTTTAGAAATCTAGATTTTTACATCATTTGGCAGCTGAATAATTAAAAGTTATATTGATGTATGGGCTGTTAGGATATGATAATACCTGGCAGAGATATAACTGTTTCACTCTCTGGATTCTGAGGGTGCAAAATAATAAAATATTGAGAAAATTGCCTAAGTTGTTAATAAGAGGCACTGTTACTGGCCATCCACTCACAAAAATAAAGTTTAATATATTTAGCATAGGAAATTTTGACCCATACAATGTATTTTTGGCTTTTACTTAAAATGTTCCCGTGCTGCCTAAGACTGGTTTTGTGATCCAGGGTCACATATGTCAAATAATTAAAATATGTGCACTAGACAGAGCTTCATGTTTGTGTAAAGTGCGTTTGTCATTGTGCTTGTTTATGTATGACATTAGTCAATGGTGCATCGCACTGAGTCCATGTAACTAGATGCGGAATCATCTCAATTGAATATGTCACATGGCTGTTCTGGATCTCTGACTGAATGAGGTGCACAGTTTAACATACAACACGAGTGATGGTCGAGGATTTAGCTGCGTCTGCACTGTATGAGGATATGAACACATGAACTTCATCTCTAGAGTTCCTCTGAGAGTTTAGTTATGGGCGTTTTACTGTTTGAGTGAAGCTATCGGCAAACACACACTAAAACTCAAGCGCCTTACCGGAGACCCATCAAAATAAAAGTCCTGTTAACTTGAATACTCTGTCTGTAGTGTAGTGTACTATAGTATTCGCTTGTAGTAAATTGATAAACACTGTATACTAAAGTTCAAAAACGCTATAGTATCTAAGAATTTTACTACAGTTTACTATAGTAAATACTGTAATATACTACAGTAATTTATGTGGACAAATATTCCACTATTGTATAGAAAAATGAAAACACACTAAAATGTATACTAAAAATGATATGACCCTAATTTATCCATCTGTATGTAACATTAATGTCTTTTGTCTGTTACCTGTCTATTTATGATGAACTGCACTTGCATATATTTTTAAGAAAATTTATACTTTTGCTACAACTCTTTGGGCTGTGCTACTAAACATTAAACCTCTCTAGCACCAGTGCTATTAGCAAAAAAATGTCAAGCCCTGAAGCTGTCCCATGCTGGCTTTATTGAGGCAAGTAAACGTCTGTGTGCGGAGCTGAAAAGCCAGGCGAACTGGTTTTATCAGGGTGGTTTTTAGTATCATTGATGTGAATTATTGTGGATTCTGAATGCGTTTTTACCACACAGACAATTGAGCTTAATGTAGTCAGTTAGAAATGTTTCCTTAACGTTACCATTCCTAGCTGATGTTTTCAAATTAAGGCGACTTTACAAGAATGAGTAAAAATGATCTTTGTTTCAGAGATGTGGCTGAAAAAACATTTCATGAATACCATTGCTTCTGTTGTAGTATTTAAAACATAAAAAGAAAATCTGTAGCTTTGTTCAGAAGCGAAAGTTTTAGTTCTGTGCACGCCTGTGGAGACGTGACCACCATATTTCTTCATGAAAGCTAACACTTCCTGCTCAATCCGGCTCTGGAATGACCTGTCAGGGGAAATGAGGACGAATAGTTTGAGTTCAGTATGGGACACAAATCCTTCAACCATCAACCTGCTAACCGTAGTCACAGTAACATGCACACTATTCAACTGCAGAACGGCTCTGCCTAACACAGTTTCTACAGCACATGTTTTTCTCTTCAGACAAAGCCTTCAGTGTGGAGTGTGTATATACACCTACAGATATGAGCTAGGTAAAATAAATGTTTGCTTGGCACTCCATTATTTAGGATTTACATGTGCATTTTCAGAATTCTCTGGAGTTGAAACATCCTGCAAAAATTCAGTAGAATTTAGTTTAGTGGAAGTTTAGTTGGAATCAACAACCCTGAATGTACAAAGATGTGATGCGTCACCACATACATCTATATGGCAGACTAGATATAAAATAAATATTGTCCTCCAGGGCTGGACTAGGACAAAAAATCTGCCTTGGACTTCTTTGCCAAGTGGCTCATCGGGTCTGTCCACGTGCGATGGACTCTTTTCTTCACCATAGTTGGTTTTGTTTGAGTTGAGATTTACAATATTTTTTTTTAAGTTACAATTTTTAGCTACACAGCAAATTCAGCAGAGTTAAAATTATGGCGTTGATGGAAAGTTTAGGAGTTTAGAGTTAATTTAACACTAATTAAAGTTAACCCAACACTGTAATTAGTTGAATCAAATGAAGAGTTGGTGTCTTAACAGAGTGTGAAACTTAAATAAAAAAATAAGTCCTACAGTGCTCCGTGACTGGCAGTTGTAAACTCTTAGAGCGTTAAATAAGGAGCCCCTCCCCCACCTCGCTCGCAGTCAACCGCGCGGAGACACTTACGTTACTCATCAGGCCGAATATTCTCTTTCTCAGTGAAAGGTAACGTTAATGGTTTATTAATTATGTTTTTTGATCAATAACATTCGGTCGCTATGAGGGATGGTTTTATATTGCAGTCAGTATCGTCTTTTATCGTTAATGTTAGCGTATGAATGTTCCGTTGACTCCAGGTGTAAGTTAATTAATTGCAGCATAAACAATAACTCTACGAATTTACTTCATAAAGATTCGCAATGTAATAATTATACTCTGTGTTTTGTGATTGTGCTATTGATCAAGTTTGTTTAATATCAACTCCTGCTTTGTGAAAGCATTTTTTAACTTGCTGTCGTCAACTCTCCATTTTGTAAATTTTTTACTGAAAAAATGTTACATGTTTCTACATTCTGGCTGAAATTATCACAATTAAAAAATATTTTCTTCAAGTTAAGTGTTATTGTCTTTGTTTACCATATTTACACTTCATGAAACGCCACAGAAGTTAACAAATTACACTGGGGTGAGCTTATTTGTAACAACCTACATCAATTATTTTACACTGGTTAGAGTTGGCTGTAGATAGTGTTTTAACTCTATGGGGAGTACATTTTTAACTATTTAAGAGTGTCAATGTGCCAACACTTTCAAAAGTGTTAAAATAAATCTATTGGGAGTGGACCCCATGGGACACTTGTTAAAATTAACTCCTATAGAGTTATTTTGTGTTTCCATATTTTGCTGTGTACAATGTATAGAAATACTGTTTTAAAATAAGCACATTATTTGTTTAAAGTGTTTCCAAACCAAATGTTATTTGCACGATACACTATTATTGAATTAATATTATTTAATTTTAATCTAAACAACGTGATTAATCACATAAAAATAATGCTATTAATGTGACAAAAAATTTTAAACGTTGCCTAGCACTAAAACGTATATATATATATTTTTTTCATAAAAAAACTTCATAGGATTTACGATCCTGACGACTGTTAAAGCATGTCATCACAGGCTTGTGAAAAAGGTTCATTGCATTCACGATTGCATTCCATTTGAGCTTATGTTCAGGCCCGTCCGCGGCTATGTATGTCTATGTTTTTGTGTAACTCTGTGTTTTATAATCCTCTAGTAGGGTGGGAGGAATGAAGAAATATGCCGTTACCGCGAAATAAAATGTCAACCGTAAGAGATTTTTCCATTCCGCGTATTTCGCGGAATGGAAAAACTTGTGTTGAAACGCACGATGTGTTTGAAACGCACAATGATTCTCGCCGTGTGAGCGCTTTTAATCTGACGCACTTGGGAGACGCGTGTGGAGTCACCAGAGACTCGCAGTGCAAAGACAAGCGCTATAATAAACAAACCTAAAGACAAAGAGTTGCAACACACGAAAGTTTGCGTCTAATAGAGAGTGAAGAGCGATGAAGACCTACAGTACAGACCTCATGAACACCAGTTTATAACACTAGTCATATACTGTACTCTCATTGTTTGTGCATGTATTCATACGTCATTGTTATAATTGTTGTCTATCTTCCTACTGTATGCATATGATGTAGCCAGAAGATAAATAAATATTAAATCTCATTATCAGAACTTAATTGGATATCTTTAGTAAATTTTCATAACTTGCTTACATTTTAAGTGTTAAAATTCCATTCCATTCCATTTTCTACCGCTTATCCGAACTACCTCGGGTCACGGGGAGCCTGCGCCTATCTCAGGAGTCATCGGGCATCAAGGCAGGATACACCCTGGATGGAGTGCCAACCCATCGCAGGGCACACACACTCACTCATTCACTCACACCCTACGGACAATTTTTCCAGAGATGCCAATCAACCTACCATGCATGTCTTTGGACCAGGGGAGGAAACCGGAGTACCCGGAGGAAACCCCCGAGGCACGGGGAGAACATGCAAACTCCACACACACAAGTCGGAAGCGGGAATCGAACCCCCAACCCTGGAGGTGTGAGGCGAACGTGCTAACCACTAAGCCACCGTGCCCCCCTAGTGTTAAAATTAATAAATTAAATCAATCTAAGAACAAATAGGTATAAGATATAGAACTAAAATAGGAGATTGTTTCTGTGAAATAAAACTATGAATTCCGTGAAATCGATTTTTGGTCATTCCGCCCACCCCAACCCTGTAGTAGGGACATGTAGTACTTGCATCTGTAAATTACACATCTGACTTACAGACTATTCTCAACTACTAATTCTAGCCTAGTTGTGAGGAGCATCTAGGAACCTGCACCACATATAAAACACAATTATTATTATAGCTTTCCCAAAAATGAATATGCTACAGCCTAAAATGGCCTCCACTGAGATTTATTCCAAAGATATCCATTCTGTCTGTGTTTATAGCGTCCCTCATTGACAGAGGAGTAATTTGAACTCCATGTCTCAGGGGTCCACTCTTTTACTTCCTGTTCCAGAAATAAGCAGTGTATCGATTAGTTATCAGCCAGTAATTGGGCCACGATCTCTCTCTTCCTCTTTTTCTTCGCCCCCCTCTCTCTTCCTCTCGGTCTGTCTCCCCCTGAGATGTTGGACGGCCACGAAGTGCATCGGATACCCCCACTGATGCTGATAAATATCCTACTGAACAAAATATCTTTCCCAAACAGTTGTTACATCCGACTTATGACTCCTGTTCTATCTCTCGGCACATTTGTACACGTATCCCAGTTTCCAAATATTGGCACAACAGCAGCTCACAGTCAGAGTGCTTGGTTTTCTGGGCTTGTTTATCATTTCTATTGAAAGACTACTGCTAAAAATAATAGTATACCTGGTGACCAGCATGTGTTGGGGCTCAAGAATGGAATGCTGATCTACCCATCAGTCTTCTTAACTATTTCAACCAGCTTTGGTCAACCAATCCTTCCAAGCTGTTCTTTTCCTGGAAAATATAGAAAGAACAGAGAAAAGGACCAAATAAGTCAAATACTGTAAGTAGACTAGGTCGGACCAACATGAGACTTACTCTCTAATGTTGTTGTGAATATTATAAAGTGTACTTATGTGGTCTCACCATTCGGAGACAGTACAGAAAATGGATGGATTAGGGATCAAATGATTTGCCAACTTAAAGGCAACAGTTCCGACGTTAAGCGAGTGAAGAGTATCTCCAACTAAGCCATGTGCAAAACTCTGCATCCATTAAAAATGTTGTGACTGATTTATACTTAATGTTTATTTATCCAGAAATGGAATTTAGACGCATGAAAAGAGAAATGATGCAAATAAACCGGGCATTTGGTTGAGCTTTTAGAATAATCCCTGCAGCTATCCGGGCAGACACAACATGCCAAAACAGCCATTTACCTCAGAGACAAACCGCTTTCCAAAGCCACCACCGCTCCTTGACTCTTCTTTAAAACCACATTTGACAAGGATCTCATTTTGCTGCTCAATATCACCATCATCAAACAGTCAACCACTTTAACCAACTGGTTCATCATTTCAACATCCCTACAGCACTGCACGATTCAGTGACCTTATACCTTATGCCCCTTCTCTAAACAACTCTATCTGATACTTACGGAGAGGAATCAAAGTGTTCCTGGAGCTCAACTGTTAGATCTTTGCATTAGCAAATATTGGCAAGTCCATGCAAAGTGTTTACCAAAGGTTTTCGCCGGGTAAGATGTCAATATTTGGTGGTACTTGGGTTATTGAGTAGACAAATTTTTCGAAGATCTTCATCAAGCAGCTCTTAAGAATTATTACTGTATGTGATTTTGGACGGTCTCTTATAGCGCCACAATCATTTTACCAAGACCTTGATCCTGAAACAACATTTCTTTCAGTCAATCAAATTTTAAGGTTTGAGTTTAAACTGAGGTTTAACCACACAGAGGAGAGTGTTTGAGAGTCAGGGTTACAGTACTACAGCATGTTAGACATTAATATTGTTCCAGTTAAGACAAAACACAGGTAAATATACACACCTCACACTGGTCTTGGTAAGCTGATTCAAATATAAATGTACCCCGAGCAATTTATACGTGCATTTATCTCCAATTATGCAAGCCCACCACGCTGAAAAGACCCTAAATCATCTCTGCATGTCTTATATGAACCATAAATAATGCCTTTGTGTATGTTTACACCCCGCTGTGTGATATGATTCATATCTCATATTGTTGCCATTGTTGTTCGCATTCCTGTCCACGTTTTAAATGACTGCTCAGATGGCCGATAGGGGAGTATTTGAAGGCTGACACAAATGCATTCCTGGATTGTATATCTCCCCTGTTCATGTGTTCGCCCGCAGTTTAGCATGTTAGCAGATGATAGATGGCCGTCACATGGCCGCACGCTGAGGTTGGCCATACGTCAGTTGCCACAGCCTTTATGTGAATGACATGGATGAGGTTTTAGAGGTGCGTAAGGTGATCAAGAATTGCAATGTGTCATTACCTTGACGGTGAGAAGATAGTCACAACTAGCCAGATTAGCCAGGTTGCTCTTTCGTAGCTTTCTCAGTTTTGTTTAAATCAAACATATAGGTAAAACAAAACCATTTAAACATATTAAGCAATAAACAATAACCAATAATCAGCTGAATTAATGATGACAGTTTGTAACCGAATGCTTAACGCCTTGTCAAAATATTTAATTTCTCTGTTGTTCCTTATCTAAAGGACACGTCTTCTCATCCTCTCAGTTATCTTTCTCTAGCTCGTCTCCCCATTTCCGGCATCTTTCAGGATCACTGCCATTTCCCTGAGTCATATCTCAGTGTCCATCCTGGACCTGTTCCAGACTTCTTCGGCCAATCGGGTGCAGAGATGTAAGAGGAGCTACAAAACTTAAGTAGCTGCCATAACACATACATTTTACAAACAAAAACTCAACAGAGGATTCAGCCGGCAAATGCATGAATGCCGTAACCCAAGACCTCCACATGGTTCGCCTTCAGGGATTCTGTGGTTCACACACACACCCACACACCAATCTTGGACGGGACCCAAACATTATTCATTCGTGTTAAGACATTAAAACCTATGTCTAAACCATCTGCACTTGTGTGTGTGTGTGGGTCTTTGATCTGAGGAAGGCGTGTCTGTGTGTGGCGTTCAGCTTGCTTGAACTAGAACAGTGTGTTATTTAATTTAATTGTCAGTCATCTGTGGGAATTCTCTTTTTGTACTACAGATTTTTCTATCAATATATTTTGTCCTCCTCAAGCACACACGCGGTGTGACAGCCCTTTCCCTGTGCGCTTATGCTGGGTTCACACCAAACACGAATTAAGCGTAATTAAATTACATACAAAATCAATGCAAAGGTGCGAATAGAACTCGCGGCAGGCAATGTCAATGCGCCTCAATCTCCTCTTTTGCGCAAGTTGAAAATATTTGTCAGCTCTCGTCACTCAAGCGAGAAAAAACAAACTTTTCCCACCAGTAATAACGCGATTGTTCTCGTTTGGTGTGAACCCAGCATTAGTCTCATTTTAAAATGCCCTTGGTGGCAATGCGCCAAACAGGGTCTCTAACGCCAAGTGTGCAAAAAATGACTCGTAACGTTTCAGGAACATTAATGTAAAGCCACACAAGCAGCTGCCAAATGCTATTCTAGCCTGCTCTTTATTACACAAGCTTGTTTCTTTCACAGCCTTCTGGTTTCAGCAGGTTTATGCCCGGACAATTCTTTAGTGTGTTTGAGGAACTCTTTCCCTTTCAGAGGGTATCGTTTAAGTACTCGCAGACCCTGAGGGGTGAGATCACCCCCAGGGACACAATGCCACCTGTTAGCATATAAACTACTGTAACTTGCGTTTGTGAAACTATTTGGTAGTTTACATCTGAGCAGTATTAACAACAATGAACTTTAATGGGCCCATGTTTAGGGGTACACCATCCCTACTCCCCCACATTTCCTAGGTTTAGGAGGGAACTACCCCTCACCATCCTTACTCCCCCAGGGGTGGCATTTTGATGCTGTGAGTTATGAGTTATGGACTACTTGCGGCTAATCTTCTGTGCTCTCCTTGATGCTGCTCAGTCATTTCTGGTAACAGTGTTAAGTGTATCTACATGCGGAGACCATGGTAGATTATTTCTATTTTTCAGGGCCGTCACTTAAAAGGAACATTCCACAGTTTTACCATCTTGGAATGTATTCTGCCGATCTCCAGGTCTGGCGATAGCACTTTTAGCATAGCTTAGCATAGATCATTGAATCCAATTAGACCAGTAGCATCACCTTCAAAAATGACCAAAGAGTTTTGATATTTTTCCTATTTAAAATTTTGCTCTTCTGTAGATATCGTGTAATAAGACTGGCGGAAAATTAAAAGTTGGTATTTTCTAGGTCGATTTGATTAGAAACTATACTCCGATTCCGGCGTAATAATTTAGGGAAGTTTGCTGCAGTAACATGGCCGCAGCAGGCGCAGTGTTATCATGCAGCCTGCTCCAGCCGTGTTACGGCAGCAAACTTCCTTGATTATTACGCCGGAATGGGAGTATAGTGAATGGGGTCACCAACATTTTTATAAATATCTTCTTTTGTGTTCTGCAGAAGAAAAAAGTAATAAAGGTTTGAAATGACAATAGGAATAGTAGTAAATAATGACAGGGTTTTTATTTTTGGGTCAACTATTTCTATAACATTTCTTCCTAAGAGCCAACAACACGACACACTTAAATATATTAAACAAAATAATTTGTTTTATTGCTGCAATTGCTATATTCAGAAATTATTAATATCATCTAAAATATGTATGGTTTTGTGTCCATACAATAGATGTGAATGGGTTCCGGTGCTGTTCCGTTACCAACTTTCTTCCAAATATCTTTGTAGTGGAGTAGGCGGGGCGAGACCGTGGTTCGAGACTGGTGAGTAATTGTTAATGAGTTAATGACCGGTCTCGTATCACGTAGGAGATCGGGAGCATATAAGAAAAAAAGCGACCGGACCGTCGAGGAGAGAGGGCTGGGCCCGAACATGTTTTTTGTTTGTATTTATGTTCCTGTGTTCGGCAGTCAAACGTGAGGTGGCTGCCGACATTTTACTTTAGTATTCTTTGTTGTGGTTTGTTTTGTTCGCCGGCGGTCGGCCGTGAGGGGCCGCCGGCTTTTATAATTTATATTAAAACTTTGTTTGAATGTCTTCCAGTTCACGCCTCCTTCCTTCCCTACTTTGAATCTTGTTACAATCTTCTTTTGTGTTCTGCGGAAGAAAGTCATACAGGTTTGAAATGACAAGAAAGTGATTAAATGATGACAGGATGTTTGGGTGAACTATCACTTTAAACGCTCCCACATTTGTTTCTTTGGATAACATTGTCTACTAAATGAATAAATGTAAAGTCAAATCATCTAAACTTTCTGGTCCAAATGAAAAACTTTTGACCTTCAATACATATGCTTAAGAGAGTTTCAATTAAACAACTGATTATATAAACTTTGCAATTGTTATATATCCTACTGTAACTCATAATTAGTGAGTATGAACTAGTACTTGATAATGGTCAACAACAAAAAACCCACACGCCTTTGTGTAAATGTATTATAAAGATGTAACCAAAATTATTTTAAAGAGAAACAGTAGAGGTTTATCATTAAATCTGTTTGGAATGTTTGGCAATCGTGAGTTTTGCTGTGTGTGTGTCCATGGGTGGCTGTTTGTGTGTCCATGCACGTGTGTGTGTAAGCCTGCCTGGAACTCACCTGTGTGTTCTACGGTTTGAATGGATCGGGTCTGTCTGGCTCTTTCCTGCAGCGCTGCCTCATAATGGTCTATTGTGTTTGGGTCGGGTCACCCTGCACATGAGCTGGGCATGAGTCAAACACCGGCTTTGTGAGAACAACTTGGGCATCTGCCATCTGTGAAATGCCTAGTTTTCCTGCCACCATTTCCCCCGGCCTTTTTATCGACAGCAATAAAGAGTTTTGTAATGTGAACTATCCCGAGGCCTGCTCCCTCTTAATAATACAACTTAAGCTCTTAAAGTGAAAAAGGATTTTGCTTAGAGTTCCTTTTTAGCGTGAGACTTAATGGGGGTTTGAGCTGTATTTTAATCAATTTTAAGCATTTTCTCAGAACTTAATTCTTTAGGAAACACACACAGGAATACAGTCATTTCAGTTTGCACCCCTGATGCAAACCCTGAAACAGTTCTGGAATCTGTTCTTCCCGGCATCTCAGCCCAGTTCTACCCACGATGACCCAGTCATGAGTGGCGCTGTCAGCGTCGCCTCTCGGTTCAGACTCATTAGCAGAAGAGAGTGGATTTATGGGGACCGTGGGATGATGCAGTGTGTGAGGTGTCTTGTTGCCGTGGCGATGCATCGCTGACCGGGGTCAGAGCATAAGATCTCGCCTCTCTCCTGCTCTCTAATAGCTCAGGTGGGAGATGCTTATTAATGAGCGTCTCTATGGCGATACGCGACACATAAATAACGGAGCGGCAACGTTGCTTCCCATCTCTACCGAATGAATCATCCACACTCTCTCTTTCTCACCCTAACACTGAGGAGTTTTATAGGAGTGGGTCACAGTTAACACAATGAGTTAAGTAAACAAAATGATGTGTCTGACGTGCAAATGTGGCTTTATATTCAAGTGTGAAGAGGGAAGCAGATTTTTCTCTATAAGGGAAAATATTGAGTCTTATCAAGACTTGTTTTATCATAACTTAGTGCGCTATGATGATGATGTAAATATCAATACCCTTGGCAACCAACATCAAAAATATATAAATAATAATAAAAAGCAATAATAATGAATAGGGCTGTCAAATGATTCATCGTGATTAATCGCATCCAGAATAAAGGTTTAATATATGTCAGTGCAATGTGCATATACTTTTGTATTTAAAAGCACATACATGTACATATTTCAGATAATATCAAATATTTAAATTAATAAATATATATACATGTATGTGTATGTTTTATGTTTATTAATTCAAAATTAATATGCACATTGCACAGACATAGATTATGTAAACGCAAACTTTTATTCTGGATGCGATTAATCACGATTAATCGTTTGACAGCCCTAATTATGAATGACCCATATTCTGTGGTGTAAATGGGAATGAAAGGATACGAGGTAAGAACCGGTTTCAAATCAATGCACAGCAGAGACCAATTCACATACACAAACTCTACACGAGTGTACAGTCAGTATCTATGTATAATAAACCGATGCGTAGTAAAGTCTTCATGGAGAGAGAGAGGTGGATATGTAGTGATAAACATGTCTGGAGAGAAATTGAGAGCACATTAAAGTCCAGATGGTGAAAGGAGAAGATGAAGTCTAAAAGCGGGAAGCTTCTGCTCAATTACTGCACTTTGTTTCCATGAGTTGAAGCTCAATATGGTAAAATACATTTTTTTAATTCCCTTCATAAAAAAATCACACGGAGAGACTCCGTGGTGAAACAGCAACCATGTAATAGCTTTTATGTCCCCTTTATTCTATTACAAAAGCTACAACAGTTGGAGAAACCTATGGAGAAACATTTCATTTTTCCATAGCTGGTAATTAAATGTTCCTCAAATGAGTTCATTGAAATCACAGCGTTCATTTGTGTTAAGCTTGGGATTTAATAGACGTTGTTAAATAGGGATTTTGGGTGAATATTAAGCTAGTCCCCCTCTGGGATTGTATAATGAATGAATGTCGTCATAATCCAGATAATGGTGGATTACTTTTCATCGAATGGTTTTATTAAAGTTCACCGCGAGATGTTTATGCAGACAATAACTTCAAGCCACAAGATATCTTTCCTCAAACTAACCATTCACTGTCCGGTGAATTGAAGGTAGGAAGATGTGGGTATATATTGGCTAAGCATGGTGATGAACAAACCTTCTTCTACTGTACTGTCACATTTTCAGATCAGTTACTGTTAGGGTGGAGAAGGAATTAAAAGAGATTCTTCTTGAGTCAACAACGTGTACGGTATGGCCAGATATCTAAATAAAACACATTTCTTAATAGCACAGATATATGTAATTGTAATGCAGGGATACAGGTTGAAATGTGTTATGTATGTGCCTATAGCCATTGATATGTACTGTATACATGCAACGCTGGTTTTCTCAAGACACGTTGATCCCCAAAGTTTCATTTGCTGTCGTCACTCACTGTAAAAATGTTGATTGTAGAAATCACCAAGATTTCAATTCCTTAAGAAACTGGATAACCTTTCACTGTTGTGTTGGTTTGTGTTTAAGATGTTAAGCTTAATATTAGGTTACATGTTTATGAAATATTGTTCCGTTTTAATGACATTTCAGTTAACGTCATTAACATATCACACAACAGCATGTAATCTTTAATACGCGTATGTGGTTGGATACATTTCTGTGATGTGCCAGATGGGCTTCCAAATTGGTAAACGCTACGCTGTAAAAAAAGTGAAAAAACGGTAAAATACCCGATAATAAAATTACGCTTACACAATAAAAATACAGTTTTGGGGCGTATTCGAGGGAAGTAATGAACCACTTAGGGTACTGTATTGACTGTTTCAAAGCAACAACATAAACACACTTTACTGCGCATGCACAACTTCATGGACTGCCCTGATCTTCCGGAATACATTCACAAACACAAGAATGCCAGTGGATTATTTCTGAGAAGATGGAAAACAACCGAGAAGAAGCGTTACTTGGTTAAACTTGTCTCTCCAATATTTTGAATTTAGACTGTGATACCATATTGAACCGCTAGAAGTCAATGGACCATAATATTTGTTTAAATGCGTCAAAATTACAGGACCCATTCAACAAATTGTTTATTTAATCAAATGAACATGCATCAAAATTCAACAAATTGTTGATTTAATACAATTATTATACAATAAAATAAGAAAGTAAAATAATAATAACATTCATTTAAATATAATCTTAAATAAAATATATTAGTAGCTAATAGCCAGACCGATAATGAAAACCGCAGACCGGAAGTTACCTGCAGTCCAGGCGCCGCGTCCGATGAAAGTCTGAACAGTCATATAGATTATAACATATAACATTTTCACCTAAAATAACACAGACAAAATTGTTTTGTCCAAATCTACAGTAGGGACAATTATAACACATATTTGTTTCCACTTACAGTAGTGCAAAACATTCAGCACACATGCAGGCACATAGCAATGCCCCTAACAAAACTTCTCCATCATGGTGATCAATTTTCACTGGCAAACATGACTTACATTTACTTTAGAAAATAACAAAATGTAGTTTACAGTATTGTCACGTTTATTTATTTATCAAAGTGTTATTGCATGACAGACTGTTTTTGAATAAGGAAATTATTGATTGATTGCTTTAAATATGAATTAGCTTCATCAGAGCTTTACTTTGTCATGTACTACAGTATTTTCAAAAAAAAAATCTTAAAAACAAATAGCTAGTGAATGGGTCAAAGATGAAAAAGGGTTTAAGTATAAAACAATAAGTGTAACACTGCTTTAAATTGTTGGTTTTTGTTTCATTTATTTGCATTCTTGTTTTTTGAGGTAAATAAATAAATATCATACATTTTTCACTGATTTACAGCAGGTGTCCCACTAAAATGTCATGTCAAAAATCTGAATTTACTCATTCAAAGCACAATAAAATGTAATAAAAAAGATATTTTAATACATGTCAGATTAAGCATGTTCTTTGAATTTGTACATAAATATTATGTCACACTGAATGACAATGTATCATTATTTCAACCGATTTTGGGGGGAGAATTTTATTTACTAAGATATTTACTTACATTCCATGTGCTTTCTATGGACATGAAATCACTTTTGTAAATTTCTTTTGATGTAGACATCTGAAAGTCTTTGACTCGTATACGATGCATTTAAAATCTCCCTGTCTTCTCAGTTTTCTTTCTCCATTTTAATCTTTCTGAACAAAGAACATCAACTTGAGCACGACATATAAAGATTTAATAAAAGAAAACAGCTGAAGCCATTGCTCAAACAATAGGAGAACTCCGTAATGGTTGCAATAATTAAATGTATGTGGATGAACTGTAAATCATGCGCTTGGTTATTTTTAAACAATATTCATCAATATTCTCAAGGGGGGGGATTCCGAAAGGTCATAAAATCTCTCATTAACAAAGACCTTGGTAATGTGCTCATATGAACATGAAGAGCCAAGAAATGAGATATGATGAATCGTAGTAGATTATAGGAGTTCCTCTACACTCTCTCTGTCTCTCCTCATTGATCACAAAGGGTCTCTTAACCCCACAGCAATAGCTGCTGCTCCTGAAACCCTTTAAAGGGAAGAAAAAGCTCTCGAAATGTTAACAAATCAAGTTCCTTTTCATTCAACCGTCCTTGTATCCCTAATCACACAACAATGATGTAATAAGAAAGTATAAGCGTGTGCCAATAATACCATGTGACACATCAGATTCATGTTTTTCCACTCTATATTATAAAGATATTAGAGTTTTAATAAGTTGACATGTTATCTTTTTCAATTTCATATATGTTTACTGTATGTCTTTTAATGTCACCTGGTCTACCTGTCAAGTAAGCGGTCACATGACAGTAAACAGGAAGTAGCAAGATAATGGAGGCAGCATGGCTGTCAATCAATTCTCTGGATTGTGGATCTTTTCAGAACCCATTTCTGTCTTGAATGATTTGCATTTTCATCTTATTGGATCGTTTATAGACTGGTGGACACTTTCACATTTTAATTTTCAACATGCTGGGACGCTTAAGGACTGTTTGGCACGAATGGATTCTATGCTTTTAGCAGCTTGAGCGTAAGTGATTTCACCCATAACAAAAAAGAAAATATTTTGAAGAACAACAATGACCCCCTTTGATTTCCATTGAATGATTCCAATACCATTGAAACATTTCTCCAAATATCTTCTTTTGTGTAGGGTTTACATGAGGGTGAACACATGATGCAAGAATTTAATTTTGTGTTTCTTTTGAGTTTTCCTGCATGTGTTCTGTTGTTTTAAGTTCATTTTGTGTATTGTAAACACCACCTTTATTGAATTTACGTCACTTGTAAGTGTCAACTCTTAATCTTGCACAGTAAAATCTGACCCTGATGATGAACCTGTCCTTTTAACATCAAAACAAATAGCTTATAATTAAGTTTTGTTTTCTTTGTTATATAAG
Source organism: Triplophysa bombifrons (assembly GCA_029783895.1). Lineage (NCBI taxonomy): Eukaryota > Metazoa > Chordata > Actinopteri > Cypriniformes > Nemacheilidae > Triplophysa > Triplophysa bombifrons. The sequence goes on from CM056465.1 coordinate 4,236,009, forward strand.
AATACTGACCTTATTGCTGTTATTGAAACAGTAATGGTGTAAACATGTTTGATTGCTCTCGAAGTTATGCCACAATACAAATATCCTAATTGGGTTAAAGGCTAAAATGTGACCTCAACATGATTTTTGTCCAAGTCGCTCATACAAATTGAACTGATGAGAGAGAGTAATTCCACTCTCTATGAATTATTTTACTGCACTCTATTTGCAGCCAGAAATATTTTTGTTAAAAATTTGCATTTGTTTCTGGCTAGAAATAAAGTATAACTATTATACCACGAGTGATTCTCTATATTGTTCATGTAGAACACAAGTGTCCTCGGGTGAGATTCTACATGAAGGGCACATTGATAAAATCAGTAACATGCACTTTGTATTTGTACTTGTATCTTTAACATTGTAGGTCCTGGGTACCCTATCATAACCTTCATCATTTATAGATGCCATCAGTCATGTGCAGCTTTTCAGAATCAGAAACCTGAGATGCATTATTTAATGATTTGGCATACGAGGGACACCTCACCTTAAAGACTTACATACAGCAGAACAAATATTTCAAATGACAGAAAAAAATGTTGTGAGACCACACATTACATTGAATTAGCATTACCCTAAAGAAAAAAACTTGCAGTTTGAGGAAAACTGTTTACTTTAAATATGTGAGATAGTCTCATTGCCTTTATTTCTCTTGATTGTTGAGCAGTTACCCAGTCAGAAGGGACATAAATTCAATATTTATTCAGTGCTTTTGAGCAGCCTCCAAAGGCTTTTGTTGGGTGATCTAATTAATGAAATAATATGTTTATTTTCTAAGTCTAGGTCCCCAAGAACAGTCACTGAGACTAAGAGAATATTTATTTCCTTTTGGGACCTTGGGCTTATATTTATTTTTATTTTACACTGGCGGCTTTGTAGTTTGTGTGGCTTCTTGTCGTGGAATTTCCACAGAGAGCTGGAGCACATTTCAATATCTCCTGTGAGAATAGTCCGCTTTATTGTCTGCTCTCATGAGCTAATGCTGCGCTGAGAGAAAATCCGTCCTCTTAATAAGAAACCCTCCAGCAATGAGGGCCGTTTTTGTGCACTTAAAAAGATGTGTGTAGTGGTACTACAAAATAAATAAGGTAATGCATAACTCTGTCCATGTTTCACATATTTCATGTTATAAAAAGTGATTGCGGTAGAAAAATTATTATGTAATTCCAAGGTGCTTTAATTACATGTTTTTCAATACCCTGCAATGTTAACAAACATCAAAAAATACAATAATATATGAATATTAAAATATACAGAACCAAATTAAACATTGTAGCAAATTATTCATCATTTAAAGGACAGTCATGACCTAGCACATAAAGTGGGTCCATGTACAATATTCCTAAAATACAATCAAACATTGTCCATGTATAACCAGATAAAAAACATCCCGAGTTGTGTCAATATACATTTGGAATGATAAATTGACTCTAACAAACATTTATGAAGATGTAAAACGTGTATTTGCATATGTAGCGGCAAGATTTATTGATTTGTCATTATGAAACCGCTCCCATACAGCTTTTAGAAACGTTAAAACATCTGACAGGGAGCTGACACCCAGAGATGAAACGCTCCTCTAATGGACAGATGCTGTTGTGTTTGGCCGAAAGGGGGCGCTGTTGAGTTTTGCAACCGCAGGTCCGCCGAAATGTTGCGACCACGTTTAGGTAGTGGAAAAAGGAATAATAAATCATATAAAGTAATATAATCACATTAAAACAACATAAAGGAGCGTTGTCTGTGAAAACCACGTGGATGTTTCAATTGATTTAGCTACATCTGCATTTTCATCCGCTGTGATGTGTCTGTATTATTAATAGTGTTATTATAAAACATCTCAAACATATATCAAACGTTCGTGGCTTTTAAAACAATATTTGACTTGTATATAAAAATAATCAATGATTGTTCTAGCATCATGTTGCCACAGTAAACAAGTAAGAATTAATGGTCAATTAAAAATCCTTTAAGATTTATATCTTAGATATTGAGCATTTAAATGACTAAACTAACGCTAATTTATTGACTCGATCATTACATAATGCAATAACGACAGCATGTGGACATCCTCAGTAAAAAGAATAAAACGTGCAAGCGTTTGACAAACGCTATAAATCTATGACGAACTTAATGTTGATAAAGAGTTAAAGTTCTGCTCGTTTAGCTCTCTTGTCAGTTCTGACAGTTCGGAAAACTTTTGTTTCTTCTCTAGTATGCAAATTGACCCTCGGATTCCGCGAGCCTATTGGCTACGAGTCCGAGTCAATTTCGTATTTCAAACCTGACGTCAGGGCGGCTATAAAACTCAGCATTGCTTTTATACTCCTATGCTCGGTGATCCTTTAAAACTCTAGAACAAGCCCGGAGTACTTTTTTTCTCCACTTGCCACTCACATACATGTTAGGGTCCTCGTTCCTGCGAAACTATTGAAAAAAAAAGAGAAAGACCCACAGAAGCCATGCGGTGTTAAATGTTTGCGACGCGCAGACACTCGCGTGGAAAGAGAGAGGCACTGGAGACGCGCGCGCTCCTCCATGCGTCCGTGCGCGAGAGGCGAAAACGCGTGAATTAAAAAAAGAAATAAATCCGCACTTGAGAAAGCTTTTCTTCGCTTTTGAAGAATTAAATAAAGAAATCAAGCTGGCTCACGCTGTCTCGAACCCGACCACTTTGACAGCTGCTCCTCACCCCCTTTGGAGGACTGTCAACAGCAAAAGGATGGCATCAGAACTGGCAATGAGCAGCTCCGACCTGCCCACCAGTCCCCTGGCCATGGAATATGTTAATGACTTCGATCTGATGAAGTTTGAAGTGAAAAAGGAGCCGGTGGAGCCCGATCGCAGCATCAGCCAGTGCAGCCGCCTGATCGCCGGGGGATCCCTGTCTTCCACCCCGATGAGCACGCCTTGCAGCTCGGTTCCCCCTTCCCCAAGCTTCTCGGCGCCCAGTCCGGGCTCCGGGAGCGAGCAGAAGGCGCACCTGGAGGATTTTTACTGGATGAGCGGTTACCAGCAGCAGCTCAACCCGGAGGCTTTGGGCTTCAGCCCCGAGGACGCGGTGGAGGCGCTGATCAACAGCAGTCACCAGCTCCAGAGCTTCGACGGCTATGCTAGAGGGCAGCAGTTCTCCGGCGCAGCCGGGGCGGGAGGCGCCATGGCCGGGGAGGAGATGGGATCCGCTGCCGCGGTGGTGTCCGCGGTCATCGCCGCCGCCGCAGCGCAGAACGGGGCACCACACCACCACCACCATCACCACCACCCCTCCGGGCACCATCCTTCGGCCGGCATGCAGTCCAACGGCAACTCCGCCAGCCACCAACACATGCACCTGGACGATCGCTTCTCGGACGACCAGTTGGTGACCATGTCCGTGCGCGAGCTCAATCGTCAGCTACGGGGGGTCAGCAAAGAGGAGGTCATCCGACTCAAACAGAAGAGGAGAACCCTCAAAAACAGAGGCTATGCCCAGTCGTGTCGCTATAAGCGGGTCCAGCAGAGGCACGTCCTGGAGGGCGAGAAGACCCAGCTCATACAGCAGGTGGACCACCTCAAGCTGGAGATCTCCAGACTGGTGCGCGAAAGGGACGCGTACAAAGAAAAATACGAGAAGCTCATCAGCAGCGGCTTCAGAGAAAACGGATCGAGCAGCGATAACAACCCTTCATCTCCGGAGTTTTTCATGTGAGTTTATCGGCACTTAAACAGACAAGCGAGCTCACCTGCACGGTGAAACACATGGCAAAAAGTTTCGTACGCGCATTATTCGCGTTTTGTTGGATTGGGCGCCCTTTCCCTCCCGTATATGAAAATTTCGTTCCTGTGTTTTTCTTGTTTCTATTTTTGCTATTTAGATAAGGCTTTTCACATTCCATTCAGAAATTTGCTTCACCTTTTAGTCGCTTTTCGGTTTGGACGATAGGACATCCGTTGTTGAGCGGTGCTTGCTTTTATTTTCTCTTGAAAGTGTAATATCATTATTTTTTCTCACGGTGTCCTATGCCTCGTGTTGCGTAACTTTTAACTTTACATTTTTGTCAAGTTCAGATGACAGGTTACGCGAGTTTGCACTCACTGAATGAATGGAGAAGTGTTTGAACTCTTTATCATCTGTCATTTCTCTCATACGTTTTTATGTTACGTGAGTGACATTGTTCCAGCTATATTGTGGTACACGTCTCATTTTATTGTTTTGATGTACAGAACTTATTCAATGTATTTATTCTGTGTCATGTTCGACTCCACATGCTGGTCATGCTGGCTGACGATATTATAGCTTTTTCTTTCTTACACCGCAATGGATTGCTCGGACATTACATTCATTTCCCATTGTCTGGTCTTATCCACTTTTTTGGGACTTTGAGCAGAAAAGTGTGTATTCACCCCCTATATGAAACCTCTCATCGTCTCAATGGTTCTTGCACTTGCCATATCTTTTTTTTGCACAGCAGGTATTCATTTACAGTTATAACACGTGGATTTATGCTTTGAAAAGAAGAAAGTATTATTTCGGATCCAGAGACATTTGTTCAACATCTAGCCTCTAATTGAAACAATTGTAACAGTGTGAGACCCCACATATTGCATATTGCCATAAAATGAACGATTTCAAAATATTGAATGGACTAAAGTGTTTATACGTATTCTCATTAAAGATAAAAATATTGTATCTCAATGAATAATTAAAAATGTGTCTTGGCACGCGCTCGAAATACTGCAGTCAAAACTGTTATTTTTTTAGGATTTTTGCCTCAATCTTTAAACAGTAGGCTAATAATGTCACTTTATTTGTAATGCATACGTGTATTATAAATCTTTTGGAGTTAATTGCTTTAAAACATTTTACCCACAGGTTGAAAATAAAACCTTTTACCAGCTGACTTTAAACTTTGACGTAGACTTTAAACCAGCTGGTGTCTGTGTATTATACATTAATATATCTTTCTAATTTTTGATATCGATTAATTGATCGTAAAAATTGATAGTTAATCAATAAATGTTCATTTAAAAACAAATACTCTGTTCTCTTGTATTTTATTAGATGACGCCTTATTATAGTAAATTTTGACAGGAGCACTGAATATTCTGCATGACTTAAATATTACAGGTTGTAGGTTTACAATAGTTTCTAGTTATGGAGAAAAGTTCAGGATTTCACTTGTTGCCGCGTGACAGTTCGCTCGAGTTGCACAAAACCAGCAAACAGTTATTAAATCGACTTCACTTAAATTGCATTTAAATAACCAGCTTATCATAATGTTAAAATATTTTTTGGTCCAAAGATTATCTTGAGATAATATTGTTAACAGCGACATTGTTGATAAAAATGATAAAAGGCGCCTGCGCTCCAGGTAAGCTATTTCTATATAAAATTCTGAACATGCATATTTTCTTTTCTGAATATTAGTTATAACAAATACATACTGATATTATATTAATTTAATTACTCAAATAAACCTATATTGAAGTTAAAACAATTTTAAGGAAAAAGAAAGCAAAATGCATTCAAATACAATTGGGTTCATCCGCAAAAATCTCATATCGGCCAACGTGCATTTTAAACTGAGACTCGCTCTTATCGCACACAGTGGTTTAGTTTTGCTGTCCTCGGTTAAACATTAATATAAAGAGAGCTTTTTTGTGCCCGCATGTGCCATTGTAATAACGGGGATATTGCGCAAATCGCACATGGATTTGACAAACAGTTTCGCCTTTAAATCATTTTCATGTCATCTTAAATAAACACAAAGCCTCCACTTGTATATATTATTGCTTTAACACAATTATTTATAGGAGGATTTGAAAGCAGTGATCACCTGACTCTAAATGCTATTAACAATTCATTTACCTCAGTTGTTTTCTACCAGTCTCCCTTGTCTTAAGGCAACAAGGGCAGTTAGTTAACTTATTAGGAACACTAATTTTACTTTTACTCAAAATGCACTTAAACAAACAGTGTGTTTGGGGTCTAAGTTTTTTTTTTAATTGAAAATATGATGAAACATCTTCCTTTCTGTTTTTGCCTCAACCATCATCCACCAACCACCCAATACAGCAACCTGTCTCTCTTGATGTCTTTTCACCTTTTTTGTCTACGTTTCCATCTTCCTCTCTGTCTATATCACAATCACATTCTCTCAAATCACCAGAACCATGAGTTCCAGCTCAATTAAAACAGTGACTCAAAGTTTCTCTGTTGTAACACCAAACAGGATGTGGGCACACAGCTGGAAAAAGTAGTGAAAGTGTGTGGGACGTCTGAATTTGGGGCTTTTTGTGAAATGGCAGCGGCTCATCACCACAGCGGTCATTTGAATTTCAAACAGATGACGCACGCACCCTTAACACACCGTGTTCGGAGGAATTTAGAGCCCATCTTTCATACAATAGCCCCTGAGCTCGGCTGTGTAGTGCACTGTGGAAAACACAATGATTTCTTGCATGATTTAAAACAGAGGCTTCTTTAAATAGATGAATCATTGGTGATTTTCCCCAGCTGAGTTTCGAGTGGCTTTTGAGTGGGTTATCTGGCTGTAATTTCTGGCTTTTCTGTTTGATGAGGTCGAAACGCAAATCTAGTTAATGACACCACCGATGTGACTTTGATCCACAGTCACAGTTGAGCAATATGACAGCAGGTTCAGAACGGAAACTCTTTGTTCCTATAGAGTTTTGAGATTTTCATGTAATGACGTATCTACTTTGAGTTTTTTTATGTCTACTTTATAGACTCGAAGGTTGGTGCAGTTTAGCTTCAGCCTGTTTGCTTTAGGAATCATTAAGCACTGCCATGTGACCTCGGATGATAGACACAGTCAGAAAGATGACACATAAAATAACAATAAAAGATAAACCTCGCCAAGAGTGTACTGATTGAATTGTATCAGAGCAAATGAGAAACGGATCACGGGGAAATCAAACAAGAGCTGCTTTGCTTTAAGATGATCAGACACGAGCAGACACTTAATGATGTATTGAAATGCATTCTGTTTATCAGGCTGTGATGAAAGAGCACATTACCATACTGTATATGAAGCAAACATTTCATTTCAACCTGCGAATGAAGTCACTGGATCTCATTACACACACCGTGTATATTTTCACACCTCGGCTCCATAACCGACACGCAGCTAACACAAATCACCAAACATATGCACCAGTCGTGCACACAAAAAGGCCAACACGTTCACAGAGATCCTTGCGTGTTCATACACACGCACGCATCGCAACGAATATACAAGCACACACACCCTGTGATTCGGCTTAATTTAATCAGCAGTGGGATATTGACACCATATGTGCCCTAATCATTGGTTGCGGGCCATCCTGATTAGGTTATTACAGATAATATAGTTGTCTTCTGTCACAATATCGGTATTTTGCATCCGAGGTCAACAATAGGAAATCACAGTTCATCTCATGCATATCGACATATCAATCATTTACATACAACAGTGTTACGGGCTAATATCTTTAATCATATCAGACATTGTCTCTGCTGGGAGTCGATGTTTAGCTTGGCAGGCACTTTTCGTGCCGCCCAGAGTGATTTTCTCACAGCGTGGATTAAAAAGGATTGTCGTGAGGGAAAGGCCTCGTGGAACGCGAAGAAATACTCCCGTGGCAGAGTCGATTCTGTTGACGAAATAATTTGGAGAAATGCATTCTGGGAATTTATAAAGAAGCAACAAACGAGAAGGAAAATAGCTATTCAACTAAAAACGAATTTTACAAATTCTATTGACTCAATATGATATTTTGAACAGACCACTGATAACTAAATCAAAACACACAAAACATATTCAGTATAATTAACGCATCGAACTCTCTCCCCACTTTCTCAGGCCATTTTGTCTTTTGTGTACACTGGCGTTACAGCATTCGTGATATCGCTGCCTTTTCTCATTCTAAGAGCACAGAACGCTCGGTGGCGTTGAATCCAAGCTCATCTGCATCTCTCCACGCTAAACATTTCCATTTAGAGTGATTTAAAGGAGGGAGTTTATGTCCCTGCCACGTGCGTCCATCATCCGCAGACATGCCCGCCGTCCCTGGGCCCCTCTTTGCCTCTGTAAACCTGAGTTATAGAGCAGCTATTTGAAAAGATAATAATTTAACTTTCCCTCTGCCGTTACACTGTGGGAATGGATGTGTTTTTGTTGATTGCCTTACGTTTGAGACTCCAGAAAGGTTTCTGGGAGGTGCTATTGGAGATGTTGACGGAAATCATCCATGCAAAAAAATCATACAATGGTTTGAGATATGGCTGTAAGAAGCCAGTTGAAAGGATAGTTTACCGAGATCAAATTCATACGCTTGCTCTCATGCTGTGATTTTCCTCTTTCATAAATAGATATGAATACGAGGAATAGGAATAGGATTCTTATTTGTAATAGACATTTTTGAAACATATCTAAATAAATAATAAAAAATGTGAACCATCCCTTTAATTGCACAAGTATGAGAGAGTTTGAGGAGACCATGGCTGAGCGTGAGTGGGTTGGTACTATAGGCATTGGCTTTGTGCCCATTATCTGTTATACCTGCATCTCAATGAAGCTGGCAAGGTGATTTACTGGCAAGGTGTCTCAGCTGCAGTCTCTCTCTCTCTCTCTCTCTCTCTCTCTTTCTTTCTCTCTCTCTCTCTCTCTCTCTCTCTCTCTCTCTCTCTCTTTCTCTCTCTCTCTCTCTCTCTCTCTCTCTCTCTCTCTCTCTCTCTCTCTCTCTCTCTCTCTCTCTCTCTCTCTCTCTCTCTCTCTCTCTCTCTCTCTCTCTCTCTCTCTCTCTCTCTCTCTCCTTTTTAACCAGGGAGTTCAAAGCGACATTTGATCTCACAGCCAGGCAAGGTGACCTACAGAGCACCACTTCCCAAGTCTTTCTGTTCTCGTCTTTCATCTCTCCCTCTTTCCATTTTTTCTCGTCGTGGAGTCAGATGGCGGGCCGCGACCCCGGCGAGTGATGTCATGTCCTGTGGCAGAGAGCACATCAGTGAGGAGAATATGAAAACAAAAGCGAGTCCTTGAGCTGTTCCGCGCCACTCTTGTATCAATAAACCGCCTCCACGAAGTTTCGTTTCCCAGCACCTGCCGTTACCAAACCACCCCCGTCGCTTACAGCTCGTTGATATTAGGGGAGATCTCAAAATTACCTTCAGTGTAAATAATTATTTTCTTTTGAGGGGAGCTTATTCAAAAAAATCTGCCATATGCATCTTGTCACTTCAGACCCTGCACGACCTTAAAAAAAAGAAAAGAGAGATTGTTTGGCTACAGACATTCTTAAAATTTCTTATCTTGTGTTCTACGGAAGAAAGTCAGTCATACAGGTTTGAAATGACATGATAGTGAGTAAATGATGACAAATTTTCATTTTGTGGTACATCATCCCCTTTTCAATAGTAAGCAAACATGTATTCATTAACAGCTATTCATAATATACTTTTATTGGAGTGTTTTGTTTGTTGTTGATACCATAGCATTGTCTTTCTTTTAGTAACGTGCTGAGGCTTTGCATTCATCACGTGTGCATTTCCGCTTTTCAGCGGAAACTGGATCAGTGAAAGATCTGTCACATTGCAAACCAGTTCATTTTCACTTTGAAGTCAATCGCTTACAGCAATAATGAGAACATGGATTGGTACAAGAAAAATTGTGAGGGGGGTAAAAAAGGGAATTCCAATTGTCTCTGCTGAATGACTGTTTGATATAATATATTAATGCTGATCTGATGCTGTCTGAGACAAGCAAGTAATGAAAAAACAGGCTTAATTTAAGGTTCTGTTTTTAGATGGCTTATTACAATATTTTTATTAATTTTATTGCTAAAACTGTGAGAGTGTTTTTTTTTATATTCCCCAAATGCCAATTGTGGACACCATTTATATTCCTATAATGAAAAGGCATTTGCTGTGGTAAATGAAATTACATTTACACCTCTTTGTTTTACCCTAATATTAGATGTTGAGCTGTATAGAGGTGATGTTTGATCACCGGACCACACGACATGTGTTGGGGGGTGAGGACGTTTAGAATTGATGCCTCTTTGTACAGTCCTGTTAAGCAGAATGACTGAGCTTCTCTTTTCAATACGAGTAAAGTGATTTATACAGCTAAGTTTTAAAAAGGATAAAAAATGTAGTGTAAATGATCTGTGCGTTATATTTTAAGCTTTAAGTTTCCAAAAATGTAAGGAAAAGATTAATTTGAATGGCTATTTGCAACATTGATTCAACACAAATTCAATAATCTGTGTAGTTTATAACTGAATTGATATTTTCCTGTATATTTCCCCTCAACCTAAAAAAAATAAAAATTTTGTGTAGAATCGGTCGTGCTGTACTTCTCATGGCGAGCAAACGGAAAAATAGTCTGCAGGCAAAAAAATGCTGTGAAAGTACCTGGTCTGTGGGGTGAACATTTAACTGCTGCGCTGTCTCTTTAAAAGCTGTTAGTGGTGGTTTTAAATGTTGTTCACAAGCTGAAGTAACGATTGTGTGAGATAAATGTTACGTTTTGCACGCTAATCTTTTTTTGTTTTTGGAGATGTTTCAAGCTCACAGAATCGCTCCGAACACAAATATCTTGTGTCTGTTGCACGGCGAGGTCCAAAGTTCACTCAGGCTGGCACGCAGTGATTACAGAACAGAATGAATGGCTTTGTGAACTGAACTGGGTCGGGGGATTTAACAGGATTTACTTTTGTATCACCGATAGTCTAGAGAGATGTGTGGCTGGATCACTGCGAACTTTAACTGCATATACTGACATTTGTTACATTTAAAAGATACAATATGTTTTTAGTTTAACATGTTTGTGTTTGTTTGGGGTTTTTGTAAACTGCTAGAGTGAGACAGAACTAACAGATGTTTTATTAAATGTATTTAATAAAAGCTGAACAACTTTTTTTTTCTCTGTTGATTAACCTGATCAGTTCAGTTGAAGTGTTAAACGTTCCATGGTTTTATATTAATCTTCTTTCTCTCTCTCTCTCTTTCTCTTTTTGTTCATCACGGAAGGACGTCACGAAAGTTTCTACACCTGTGATATGACCTCTGTCCCCTGCCCTTTGCCCCTGCAGTCTGAGGTAAGACCAACGTTTTTTTAATAGTTTATATTTATTGTAAGTAGTCAAATATTATTTAAATGATAATTCATGATTAATAATAATAGAAAAAAGTGCAATATATGCTTCAGTGAATGCTGTCAACTGCAATATTGTTTTTTTTTCCTGGTTGTAAAAACAATCTATTCAATATTCAATTGATAACAGGTATTGTGCTTACTTTTATGTAATCAAATGAGACTGTAACAATCTGCTTTAGAACCCATGATGGAAACCTACCGACCCACAACGCATGTCTTATATGTTGACACATTACTAATGTAATCGCTTGCCGGTGGCTAGCAGGCATGTTAGAAATACAAAGGATTAAGTTGTGATGTTTGGGAATTTAAATGACACAAGTTGACACATAATTTTACTTTAGAGAGATTTCTTTTGCCTTTCGTGCACTTGACTGTTCATCTTAACATAAACTGACCCCAGCGATGCCATCGCCTGGTATAGGCCAGAAACTGAAATCTGTCCATACAGATTTGGTTTGTAGGATTGACCAATTATCATTGAAATCATGATGTGCGCTCGTGTGCGTATGTGTGTGTGTGTGTATTCCAACTATTTTGGACACACATTTTTACCCAAAAGTGAGCGAAACTTGAGCAAACCTCCTTTTGGGGACTTCCTTACTTGTAAAAAACACTATAAAAACAAAAAGCGTTTGTATTGTAAATCATCTATAGGTAACCGTGTTTCTAACTAACTGTGTTACACAATATAAGTCTGTGGAATGTCCTCATTTAGACAGATAAGTAAACGTGTGCGTGTGGTCTAGTTCTTGTTAGCTGTGGGTTCATATAATAGGACAGTATTGGTTTCTGAGTTGATACATCAGCGTTTTGCAGTATTTTTTAGATGAAGTCACAATATGGCCTTCATTTTATCCGCACATGCAGATACATTTAGTTTCATTTGTGAAATTGGGTTGTTATCGCATTGGCAGTGCAACAGTATCGTCAACGTAATAAAACTACATATTATTGTTTATTTTGTTTAAAACATTTTTGAAGTACACAATTCAATTCATTTTGTTGTCTTATACAGCGCACCCTCCCCTGTGTGCGTGTGTGTGTGTCTGTGTTGAATGTAACCGAAGCCAATAAGGATATGAGATATATTTAGCATCGGCTCCTGAAGATACTCGCTCGACCACACAGTTAAAAATACACAGAGACTCAAGGAGAAACGTTACTGTACGCTCTCATCCTCCTGACCCGCGGTTGGATTCAGACCTGTGTAATGTATCCCGCCATGTGCTCAGTTAGCACCCGGCACACACGGCTTGAGAAAACACCACGACAAGTCAGATGCTCTGACGGGGTCCTAAAAATAGGATTGTTCTGGGTTATGTGTGCAAGTTTAGGCCATTTAAACATCCCTTTTGTCTGTTTCTCTATATTTCTGAATTTTTGGGTCTGGTTAATATATTGCACCCAAAACACAACACTTGAAGACATTAGTACTTCCTGTAGCCTGCAGCATTCCTCCCGCTCTCTCTTTCTCTCTCGCTCTCTCTCTCCCCTCCATCCGCATTTATTGCCTCTGGTCATCCCTCTTTCATTCTCTCTTTAGATTTATGCCTTGTGTTTAATTAAACCTCATTTTAATCTGCGATGTTGAATAGAAATAGAGAGAGACTCATTTTTGGGTCATTGTTGGAATCCTTATTTTTTATTTCTGAACTTATTAATTAGGCTGGAAAAAGGATCAAAAGAAAAATAAATGTGAAAAAAGGAAATCTTTTTATTAGGGGTGTCAAAAGATTAATCGCTTCCAGAATAAACGTTTGTGTTTACATAATATGTGTCCGTGTATTGTGCATATTCATTTTCTAGTCATAATTACAAAAACTTACACATAAATGTATACATATATATTTCATTTTTGAGGTGAATTATTGATATTTACCTATAATTTAAATTTATTTTTATATTTTATGTTTCTTAAATAGATGCATGAATGTGTATGTGTTTATAAACACAAAGGTAATATGCACAGTACACCGACATATATTATGTAAACACAAAATTTTATTCTGGATGCGATTAATCACCCTCCTTTTTATGAATGACATCACAGATTGACTGATCATGACCGTGTGTCGGAATCAATAAAAAGTAATATACAAAAAAATGAAACATTTCAATTTCAAACCTATCACCTATCTACTATTTTAAACCGGTATTCTAGAGGCGAGCAGCAGTGTTTACTGTATGTCTTTATACGCTCGTATCACTGGTGTTTTTACAGTCACTTCAGACTGCAGCAGTCTGCACAGTCACCCGTGTTACAGTCGTGAATAAACGCCCGTCTGTTCCGCGGTCAGTTCATCCATCTCCAGTCGGCGTAAGAATGAATGTGTGTCTGACAGACGTGACATCCATAACCCTCTCTTCCTCCTCTCCGAATCCCTCGCTTTTATTCACCTCTTGGCCGAACCCAAAGCTGCAGATTCGATGGCATATATTTTCCCAGGAACAGGGAGCCTCTTCGCCTCCTTGTTAGCTTGACAAATAACTTTGGTGGCCAGAAAGTGCTGAATTTTAGCTTTCTGTGTCTATTTTCTGCCGGCTGACATTAATTTTGCGAGTGCTACGAGAACTAACCATCAGAAATAAATAAGGGAATAACAGGGCTGAGGTAGGGCTGTTCGGCCATTATAGGAAGTTTCTGAACGCACGTGTGTTTGGACCTGTTTGTTGACTTGACTTTATGCCCGTGTCTGCTGTGTCACGTATCTGCTTTCTGTGTGTTTTGTAATGATTTTTGTTGGCACATAGGCCTAATGTTTTTCTATGGATGCAAATGTATTACCGTGGTGTGATGATATCTGAAAACACACGTCGTTGTTAAATTTTTTTATCTTGTTATCTTTCATTTACATTATTAATATTAGACTATTGGTATATATAATCTATTACATATTTATTAAATACTCATGAGGTATTTATTATAACAACAATAGAATATATTTTAGTGATGATCACCAATTAATTTTGGGATTACAAAAAAGCATGTTCAATTTTTCACATTTGTAAATTAAATGTAATTCTACATAAGAAATGTGTTTTTAATAAACACATTCAATACTATTCTTGTAATATCATTACTGTAGGCTATATCTAATGTTGTTATCTCTACACCCATCCTAACACAGACACAACTTTCTTTTTTATTTGCCCTTAATGTAGAAATCAAAAGACTCGAGCATAGACATTCAGAAACAGATGTTACATTTCCATGCAATGAAGTGAAAGGGGGCCGAGGGTCTCGTGAACACTTGTAAAGCACGTTTAATGTGTTTTACAGACTCAATACAGGTGGGCCTCCCAAAAAAGCCTGAGATGACTGTCGCGGTGCCCCAATAGTAGACCGAGTCATATTCAACACTGACATTTTGATTGACCTAAAACTGTTTGTTTCACTCTCAGGTCATTGGAGGTGGATCGAACTCCCATAATGCACCACAGATCGCACAGAGCAGCTAAAATGCAGTGGCTCTGGCATACGGCTCATGAATTTCACACTTATCTAAGTGATTAGTATATTAGGCAAAGGAAACAGATCCGCCGAACAAAGACTGCAACAGTGAGCTGATGGATTTGAAGTATAACGTTTCTAAACTTCTAAACTGATCTGTCGTGCCATCAACTGTCTACAAATAAACTTCACATATGAATATTTAGAACATTCTTCAAAGGCAGCAATCATGTGTGCTACAAAAATAGCAATAACTCATAAAAATAACTCATTTGAATCGCGCACTATATCATGTTGCTAAGCTAACCTTTCAATTATTTAATAGCAACCTATCCTCACTAGAGGGCGCTTAACTTGAAACGTAACTGTAGGTCGTAATAAGCTGCTCGCCGAAACATTCCATGGACCCTTTTTTAACGAAGGATACACAAATACAAGTTTAATTAAATCAGGGTATCTTATTACTAAATTCTAATATAGAATAAGTCCATCTGCACTTTTGTCGAAATGCATTGTGGGATTGCAAAGGATGCTGTTTTTTTTAGATGTTGTTGATGCTTTTGAAGGTTGTCTAGTTTAGTCGGCTTTGTAATAGAGCTAACGTTTCTGGAAAGGAATAGCAGGGCCATATACAAATAATGTACAGCTCCGAACATCCAGTTTTCAATTGATTTCGACGCCCGCCAAGTTAACTACTTGGCACTTTAATAAGCATAAATACACAAAGCGTGCATAAATATTAGCGAGAGTGATCATTGATTAACTGCACTGAAATTTGCTCCATTACTTTTGAGGATAATGTAATATGAGTTCATTTATAAACAACATTATTCACCTTGCGGAAGGAGAATTATGGAAACACATTCTTCTTTCTCTAAGCTCAGCTCAGCAGCGGCGTTGGAAACAGATGAAAATAGAAGAAATGTGCTAAATCAGTATCTCTGGAAACATCGCGGATAAAGCCGAGTCAGCATATGAAATGGCTAGTGCTTCACCTGTACAGAGCTCAATTGAATCAATTAGGAACAGATGTTAATTTAACTAAACCGTGTTGTTAGCGTAAAGATTTAACGGCGTGGGTCTGTAGGGGACTTTTCCTTTCCATCATGTGGTTGTACAGGATTTGAAGAAAGAATTGTGTGTGTCGATATAGCCCCCTGTATTCACACGTGTGACGTCTTTGTTTTTTAGCACCAATGTGAAAATGTGGTAATTGTTCACATTTGCCCACATAATCTGTTCTGAACGCAATTTGCATGTTGCTTTTTGTTATCTTACTTGATCCGGTGATGTGACTCCACTTTGCTCTTTACAAAGGCAAAACTGCCATTGTCTACAGAGGACCTCATGTTGCACATTTTATACATTCAACTATTTTTCTGAATTTAAAGGGACATCTCAACACTTAAAACATGTAATTACCTCCAATTAATTTATTACTTTTGCTCTTTAAAAAAGCAAAACTGACCTATAAAGCACATCTTGGATGTATTACACATTTTATACATTAAACTATTGTCTATATTCTAAATTTAAGCACAATCATATTTTATTTAGAATAAATTAAAGGATTGGTCAATAATTTGATTCATTTATTAGCAGTTGTAATATACAGCTCAGGTTTGGTCGGGGTTTACAATAGCTTGCGTGTTGAGGAAAACCGCAATCGATTCATCGTTTAAATAACTAAATAAATGTTGTTTGTTGCACATACATGCAAGTAAACAAGAGATCTACATTCAAAGTATGTATTAACTTGCCAAATAGCTTTTATTTGTTATTTATTTGAAAAGTTTATTTGCAAAAACGAATAATCATGTTTTTATCACGTTATGTTTATATTGTGTTAGCTGGATTTTTGTATTAGTATTTGTTATTACTACTTAATCAAAACAATCCAACTGCAAATTTACTGATATTACTTGGAACACACCATAAAAAAACAAAGACTGTGTTATCTGTTTATCTGTTACCTATTATTTGGATTTATTGTCACCCTTAAACATCATGCAAAATAAGTCCAAATCTGTGTTGGTCCAAAGGAGTTTTCATATACGAATGACAGAAGGTTCCAGGCCAGACTTAGCTGCAATACACACAACATTTAAAGCACTTAAAGTTTGGCTCGCAAGACTAACGCTCCTTACCAAGTGAGAGCGACAGAACAAATTGTTTTATCCAACAGGGACATGCTGATATACAAAAATAATTGATGGTACTCCGTACAGAAAAGCGCAGAATTGCCGGAACTCCTCACGAGCGAAGAGCAGCCCACTTCCAGCACTGACTTTCTTTTCAGAGCAGACAAAACATTTTCAGTCCACTGAGCCACTTCATCCTGCACAATCCCACAATCCCCTGCTGCTCCACTCCGAGTGAGACAGCACTACGGTGCCACATACAAGGTCTCTCTCTCCCTTTTGCTCTCTCATGTCATGTTTAGTTTTAATGATGCAGACGTTTGTAGATGCACCTTTTGTGACACATCGAGACCTTTTAACCTTAAGGAAATCCAATATTCTCAAGACAGTTGACATGACCGGACGACTCCGGAGGCCGTGCCGTTCTGTGCTCTACCTGAGCAGGAGAGAAAAACGATGCCGTCTATTAAGAGAAAGAGAAGGGACGGTCACCGGCTCTTGTGCAATTAGTGTCAAATGAATATGAGTATTCAGTTCATGCTTATCCGCGGTAAAGAAGGATTTAAACATCAGTGAATATGCAGAGGAATGGCGTATTAACCTCACTCATGCCTTCACAAATAATAAATACTTAAGATTTTTACATTTTCTCTAGTGGTCCAACCAGTCAGAGCGTGCAACAATCATCACTACTGCTATGAAGGTTGCCAGAAACACTGTTTCAACAGAAGCTCAAGGCAAAAACATAACTATTTTACAAGGTGGGCTAATTCGTATGAATCCGTACATTCCAGTACGATTTGTTTTGTTCCAGTGACGTTAGGTTAGGGGCGGGGCTTCAAAATTCGTTTCTCGTCATCGTACGTTTGGTTACGATTCCCAACTTATGAATAGCCACCGACTAAAATAGTTTTGAATTCTTGTGAGATCAGCTTCTTTGACTGGTTCTGTTAGTTTATGTCTATAACCCCATATATGAGTAGCAATAGTGACGCTTGCATTTGTAACGATGACACATGGTGGAGTGAGAGAAAGCGAGAGAGAGAGAACAGGGTTGTGGATGTGTATCGGATGTATTTTGTTCCATGCAGCGTCTTGTGACCTCAAGTGCCGCCCACTCGAAAATGTCAAACGGAAGTCATTTGACGACTTTTGCCTTTTATTTTCACACAATCGCCTCGTTTCCTCTTAACTCATCAGTTTCTGTCCATATCACGCATCCTAAATGGAGCGAATATTTTTAACCTCTTTTCCGTTATTGTGACCATAACAGTCCCGAAGCTCATTACAGCTGTGCGTTTACTGTATGTCTAGTGCGCCAGTCATCACGGTGCCGTCTCATGTGGTTGCTCGTCCTTTTATTATTGCCGTTCGCTAGGTCAAGTGTGACTTTAATGATGGCTCATAATCAAACCTTTGATCGTAAATGAGCAGTTCAGCCAAAAGGAAAGTTTGCTCATCATTTACAGTACACTGTAAACATTGTTGCCGTAGTTATGCAGCTGGTTGCCAGTAACTTACTGTAGATTTATATTTATCTCATTTATTGGTGACAGTTTGTTCAAAGATAAATGAATGAACTTTAAATAACAGCCTCATGCAAACCATTCTTTTTCTGTATTAAATTCTGGTTCCCAGAATGCTTTGCATGAGGCTTGTATTTATCGTTTTTTTTTTCTGTAAGGATAAAGACTTGTTAGTGTTTAATGATAATTTATCTTTGAACAAACTATTGCCAGTAAATTACATAAATGTAAATCTTCAGTAAGTTACTGGCAAACTGCTGCCAGTAATACTGTAATTTATTCAGACATTCTTTACAGTATACCCACCTTCAGGTTGTTCCAAAACATGCACGCAAAAATCAGGGCTGACATTTTCTTTTCCTTTTCGACTAGAAAAGTTACAGATTGCACCTTTAAAACCTAATTGAAATCTTTGGGTTTTCGCCATTGTAAGTCTCCCGAGCTATGAACAGGCGACCTCTAAGCAATCCCGTTTCGCTTTTAGATTTACATGCAGAGTGTATTTGCGTGTGTTTGTTCTCGTATAAAACAGGCAAATCAAAGGCAGCCGGTGCTGCGCCGAGCAGCCACAGGCCGGTGTATATCGGTACGATTTCCCCGCTGGGACACGCACACACACAGATAGTGTAATGTACTCTCCTCTAGGACACCTCATTTACAGGCCGAACATTCTGCGGATAAAAGAGGCTTTTTAACGATTCAACACTCCAATTCCCACCAGCGCTGCCTTTCCACCTTCACTTTCTTTCATTATTGTGTCGATTTCTGAGTAAACACAGAGACTCGGAGACGTTGGATGTGCTCTCTCCATCGGTCCAAATGAATTCTGACGGCCGGGTTTGTTAGATTAGCTCTGTGATAATCTGCACACACAGATCCTGATATCCGGGGATTAGATTACAGCAACTAAAATAAAGCACCCTCTTCATCCGCTCCACCGTTTATAGAAAAAAAAGAAACAAATGCTGAAAACAATATTCTGACTAGAATAGAGATTTGGTTGAAAAATATGTGTTTCACTATAGCAGTCTGCGTATTAGATTGCGGAAATCGAGATGTGGTTGTACAAATAAATCTTGTGGTATTAATAGCAGTTGTATTGTTTTCTCTCTTAGATTAATCACCTTTGTGTAAATCTCATTTGTAAATCGCTCGGAATAAAAGCAAGTTTCTCAATGCAAATCACCAGTTTGTGCAGTCGTTTCTTTCTAAAATCCGTACTCGTCTATGTTTCATAACCCCGCCACCTGTGACATGTCAACGCATGTTTAAATCGCACTGAGATGTTAATGAGTCATGATTTATTTTGTCTTTTTTTATTTGACTGTTTATGACAACTTTAAAGGTGTCTATGTGATTACATTAGATGACGAAATGCCAAAGCGTTCTGGTTGCAGTAGCACTTTAGGACCCCACGTGAATTTACTGACTTTATGCATGCTCTATAATCCCCTTGACAACTATCGATTAAAAGTCATCGCAAAAATGGCTTGGAAAAGTTAAGTTAGTTCAGAGAAAGGGTCTAACATCATTTCTTTGCATATCCACTTGGTTTGCAAATTCATTATGTATGCAGTGAAGTGCATATGTTTGATGTTTTAAAGTGACAGTTCCCCCAAAATTTAAAATTCTGTCATCATTTACATGCCCTCTTGTCATTTCAAACCTGTATGACTTTCTTCGGCAGAACACAAAAGAAGGTATTTTGATGTCTGATTTTATATTTTCATAGTGTTGACCAAACGGCGATGGCAGTCATTCACTTGCATTGGTTTTGTGTTCATACACTAAACGTCAGTGAGTGTCACCGCTGTTCCGTTATCAACATTCTTCCAAATATCTTCTTTTGTTTTCTGCGTAAGACAGTCATTCAGGTTCGAAATGACAAATGGGTGGGTAAATGTAGACATCATTTTCACGTGAACTATCCCTTTAAGTTTTCAAACACTTTCTTGCGCCTCCACATGATATATATATATAGAGAGAGAGAGAGAGAGAGAGCAGTAAGTTAGCACACAGCGTGAACATACTGTGCTGGTTAAACAAACAGAGAGCGTGTTCCCTGTGTCCTTTAGTTCTCTCACACACACACTCGTGCTCTTATAGCACTGAGGAAATAGACACAATATACCCTCACATGAATATTTACCACCACTGAGCTTTTATAACACACACACAACATTATTTACATTTATCAATTTGTGTTTGCCGACATTCTCAAATTGAGGTTTTGTTAGATTTAGGTCATGAGCACTCTACGCTTTATCTTTGATCTTTAGTGGCGTCTGTTTGAAAAAAGCTGTGTTTTCTTTCTCCCTTCTATCTTGTGTTATACATATTTTTTTTTTATTTAGAATCGTTTGGTTGCACGATTCATATTCTTCTGTTAAATTGTTAGATTGGGATTTTTTATGTGCCGGTGCTCTGTCGGGGATTTTGAGGGGTGCGTATACAAAGCTTATATTATTCATTCACAGACTGTAAAATATGAGTAGAGAGATCCCTTTGCTATGAACAACACAATTCTGATCAAAATCATTCTAGATGCCAGCAGTGTATGAAGCTACATGTCAGAATAAATTATTTCTGGATCGGCCTTTGCAATAGTTTTTGCAGCAGGTTTGGCAGTAACTTACTGTAGATTTAATTACTACTTAATACACTTTCCAATTAGTACTGTTTTCAATTACTTTCATCAAAATTAAAACACTTTAATTTTTGAGTTTCAAAATGAGCAAGAAGAGACTGGCATTAGCACAGCAACACCGCAAAAAATGACATTCTTCCTAAGCATGTTTCTCTTGATTTCTGTCAAAATATTGAACACTTCTTGAATTAAGACACATTCACATAACAAGAAAAGTGAATCAAGATAATAAGTCTTGTTTTATTAAAGAAAAATATAAACTATGTAAGTTTATGCTTAAAACACAATTGTACATTAAATCTACAGTAAGTTACTGGCAAACCTGCCGCGAAATTACAGCAAAGTGTAGTTGTTAACATTCTACTATCATTTCTAACATTCACAGAATTTCATGTATGTGTATTTTCAGTACATTTCTGTCAACTATATCCAACATTCACAATGATTGAGACGACCCATTCATTTGTTCATCCCGCACACACCGTGAACAAACCGCTTTAAACACTCTGATTTCATTATGGGTTTCTGTAAGTCTGTATTTTATTAATGAATATCAGTGATATGAGGTGCACGTCCTCACTTTTAAAGACATACTTCAGCTAAAATAAAAAATCCTCATTCAACTTCCCTGAAGAAGGGACATAAGTTTCTTTTGTGGAATACAAATAGAAATGTTTGGCAAAATATAATAGTGGCTCTTTTTCCATGTACAGAAGTGAAAGTGAATGGGGACTGGGGCTGTCAGGTCGCAAAAGTGAAACAAATGTTTTTCTCATGGAGTGCTTTCCACAATACTTTGGGACAGTTTGTGATCATTTAGTGGAACTTTTTTGTCCATTTTGGAGCTTGACGGCCTCCGTCTCCATTCACTTTCATTGTACACTATGTAAAAGAGCACATGGGATATTCTGTTCAATTTGCCCTTTTGAGTTGCACAGAAGAAAGGACGTCATATGGGTTTGGGATGACTTATGTTGGTGAAGAGTTTTCCTTTTTTGCAGAAGTATTTCATCTTAAGTTTGCAGCGTGACATCTTCTGCAGTGCTTAATTGCTTTGCTGATGATATAAAGGTCAATGATTTCCCCCAATAACCGGCCTTTTTTTTGCAGTTGTATTCCTCATAATTCAGAATATTACCTCTCGACTGGGAAGAGGGCGAGGGAAAATCTGCTGCATGTAGCTCTTTCATCTGGGAACGGCGCTTGTGTCGTATCAGCGTTGCATGTGCGTTTGTCTCTGCGTTTTCACTTGTGTAATTATGCGCTCATTCATGTGTTTTTACACGCTGCTTAACAGTGTGAAATTAACTGCACAAAATAGAAACACAATTAATTGTGTCGCCTTGCAGACGTACTTAAGCGAAAGCCATTATGATGGAGTTCAATGGAAGCAAAACGCTGGAGGTTCCTGTGACGTGAAATTAGAGCAAAATTGAAGGCGCTCTCTGCGGAGTTTGACGTTGGATGGGGGGTTTACAAGAGACGCTGTTACGTTTGAACCGAGGAAAATATTGGTTCAGAATGAGCGGACAGGCGAGCAGTTTTGAAAAAAAAAAAACTCATGGGTGCCAAAATAAGGGGGGAATGAAAATGAAAGCTATATTAAACAAATGACTATAATGCAACTAAATAAATATTGAGAGTTAGTAAATATAAACGTTTTTAAAGTATGTCTTGAAAATGATAATGTTGAAATGAATACTAAAGTAAATTAGTCACAAGATAAACACATAAAATAAATCTTAAGAGAAAAACACCTTTCTTGTTTTACAGTAACTGATTTTGATTCCTCACCTCTCACTGTCTGACCCTCACATTAGTTTATTCTATAAGGTCAAAGGGTCAAAAGACTCAGACTGTCTGATGACTCGATCTACTTTTCCATTCAGCTTTTTCTATTCAGACAGAGCTGAATAAAGGTCGCAACAAACCTTTGGTGAACGAAAACACCCACCTGAAAATCATTATCAAACACATCTCTGATCTCGTGCGAAATCATGCAGGAAAAGTGTCTGTCTCTCTCTGCTTAAACGTGAAGATGTTATCAAAAAGTGCTTTAGTCTATCATGCCAGTACGCGTTTCACAGGTGTTAGAATCTAGCTAAAATGTGGCAATTAGTTTCTACTACATGCAATTTTTTAGTTTTTGAAACCTCGGGTTTACAGCTCTGGATCACTGCTGTTTACATCCAAACAGACAGAATCCTGCCATTCAAAACATGTTAATCATTCAGAAGGATATTGTACCAGATTAATAGTGACATGGTACTTGAATTATTTTAAAATATATATTTCAATACACATATTAAGCAAATTTTTTCTTCAGAAAGTGGCCTATAGACACACACATACTATATTTCTACTACATGCAATTTTTGAGTTTTTGAAACCTCGGGTTTACAGCTCTGGATCACTGCTGTTTACATTCAAAATATAGTATTCATTGTTTAAATTGACTTCATCTAAATATAGTTTCATAACACTTTGATGGTATTATTTAGGACTCATATATACTTGCTAACATGAGGTCAAATAATTCAATTATTTTACAACTATTTTACAAAGTGCAAGCTGAATGCAACTTTACACAACGCAAAAAAACTGAATGTATATACACTGTTGTGCGGCACATTTTGTCTTACAAATAATTACATTTATATTTGTATATTTATACTTTCATGCAATCTGAACCCCAAACTCCTCCACAAAACTCTTGCTTTGCTGTAGAGAAGGCAAAAAAAAAATGTGATTGAAATGTAAATGTAAGTAAAATAAAAATAGGACAAGAAACAGGTCTTTGACTAAAAGCGTGTCACTTTGACCGATTGCAAATACAAGAAATAAGAGCACAAATATAAAAATATCTACACTGAATAAAGATGATTCTCTGTTTCCAAACATGTGCTCACAGAGAGAGCTGTACACATGCAGAAGAACAACATTAAGTATGATGAATTATGAGCACTGACTGTGCATGTGTTTATCTATATGTGCATCTATAGAACACACAGTTGTGTAAACTATTATGATGAGACAAACTAAAAATCTACACAACCCTCATCTCTTCTGAACTTAATAAGGGACACAGATATATATAAATAAATATGAAGAGTGTGGGTCCAAAATGAGATAACTCTGTTTTTAAAATTGTTCAAAAATCATTTTTTTTTATTGTGCATTCCAATTAATATCAATACGAACTGCAGTTGGTTTGTTTTGACTTTAGTCATAATAACTAAATAAATACAACAATAAAAACATGACAACATTTTAAAAAACATGTTTTTTTAATTGTTTTAATGAGTTATTTCATTTTGGAACCAAACTCTTCATATGTATATATATATATTGATAGAAATATAAAATATTATAATACTGCTTTATATAATTTTTGCTTTCTTTCATTAAGCATTCAGTATGTAACAGACTTAGGCAGGTCTCCATTGGCCCTCATTTAATCTCACATCTGTCTAGAAAGAAACAATTAAGATATTTTAAAGATTATCCTTTCTTACGGTTTGATAATGAACATTTCCATGTCAGTTAACTCGTGTTTGAGCCGCGATCTGTTGTGTTTTAATACGGGCCCAGAAAACAACGCTCCAGAGAGAGCCGGCGAGAACAAATCGCTACAGAACAGACAAGAGTTATCAGATTAGCCGTCTGTTTAAACAAGCTCTCCATCAGTAAATCGGCTGCGAGTATCTCTCGCAGATTCTAATTAAACCTCTGAATTTAATTAACATTTCATCTGCATATAGCAGCTATAACAAGCGTCACGTTTAATCACATGACTTCCTGAAGCAGCTCTGCTGTCGTCTAGCGTAGAGTCATGTGGGAAACGTTAACGCTCTCGTTTCCTTAATAAGTCCGGATGGATATTAATATTGTGGAATATGGATGCGACAAGGCTGTAAAATTAGAGAAAGAAGTGATGTTATTATAATGTGAAAGTCTCCAAATATTGCAACTCAAGTAGAGTTCAAATGCAATTACTGTACCCAATTTAAAACTACATCTTACAGGTCAAGTAAGTGTGTATATATGATCTTTTTATTTATATTTTGTATTAATATAGAGCCCAATTAGCTCCTCCTGCCCTTTTCTGTGCAGGCAATCTGAAGGGACACCTCACAGAGCCCCCAGGCAGCACACACACAATTAAAATATGCAAACTCTGCAGATTTTCAACTATCCTTATATTCAGACATTCAATACTCAACATGACTCAGACCATGGAAATCAGATCGATGCTCATTTGCATATTAATCAATCGCCATTTGCATATTCATCAGATAATGTATACAAGGAGGTATACCCCCTCCTTACTTCTCTCAAGGAAAACTGTGGAACGTGGTAATAATACATTTTATATATCAGTGTAGTATCATTTGAATACAAAGATGTTCACACAAAGATAGTTATCCCATTCACTTTTGACTTTGTGGGGACGCTGTTTTTGGTTCCTTTGAGGAAAACAGCTTATATATCAAACTAAATTGTGTTTTTTGAAAACTCGAATCCTGAAGTTGTGTGCGTGCCTGTGCCAAATCCACCAAGAGACTTTTATACCCACAGTGAGCGAGTTTGATCCCTGGAAACATGGGAAATGGACTTTCCTGAGGAGCTTTTACTCTAATTGTTTCGGGGTGAAACAAGTCGCCTCGCTCAACAGATGGCGAATATCACTTTTAATCAAACGTGGACACCTCGTTGTAATAAATCACATCCGCGCAACAGCATTTCCTTTCTGAAAATTCTCTGTCACTTCTGCTGAGATTGAGAGCGTTCCGTATGAACGTGTGACATGCTGAAGGTAGCAGAGGAAATTGCAACAGAGTTGTCAAACAAATAACAGGAAGAACCTCGAGAAATTATTTAAGGGGTGTTGTGGCAAAGAAACGTTGCGTGATTTTTATCTCTCGACTGCTCTGTCCTACTATCGAATGTGCTGCCCTGCTATCTACTGCCTGTTTTTGCAGCAGACGCCTCATAAGTGACTTTTTTAAAACGGTTCACGTAAGCAACCACTTAGTGCAAATAGCATGTTGCTAAGCTAACAATGCTATTCGGTAATAAGCATAAACATGCATACACAAATACTGGGTTTGGTCAAGATATAGTTATAACTGTGCAAATATTGAGTTTTTTATATAATTGCATTGCATTCTGGGATTTTCTTTGAAGGATAAATACGACGTTGTTTTAGAGGCAATCCACATGGAGAGCCTATTAACTGTGTACGTAAAGATTTTGTATCGTATCTGCCTTTCGTCCACACTTATCTGGCGTTTGGGAGCCTGAAACCAGAATTTTTCGAAAGCAGGTCCCACAGTAGATACATCTGAAAACGGCACCTTTGCGCATGCTCCAAATCTTCTTCTCCATTTTTAGTGTGTCTCTGTGGCAGAATTACAGCGCCACATACTCACTTGGCGTATATACTATATCGTTTCGAGTCGGTTTAGCGGTTTCGTAAGTATGCAGGTATTTCTTGAGGTGACGCCGTGAAAAAGGAAAAAAAGATTGGATGGGAAAACCTCTGGCTTGCATGGATGTGGCCTGAATGGTGCATCTTAGAAGGCTGCAGCCTTTAGGAATACAAAAGCATGTCAAAAGCACAATTTTGATGCCTTAAAATGCTTTCTGGGTAGACAGCTCACTAGGTTTTCGAAAAGAGCCTCTCTTTCCTCTCTCAGTAAACGCGGTGATAGAGGAAGAGATGTACTTACTGGTGACAGAGTAATCTGGGGTGAGAGAGTTATAGTTATGAACCTGTCCGATCTTCAGCCGCTCTGTTTAAAATAAGATCATGAAACACCGGCGTTACACACACTCCCAAACACACACTCACAAAGACTGGGAATAAATCATGTATTATATTTATCATTGTGGGCTTTTTATGCCATCGACACACGGTTTTGTATGTTCTTTAAAATAAATGGTTTTGCCAATTGTTCAAGGCTTTACAAAAGGTTTCATTCTGCGATGTGGCGCATTCATAACAAATCATAAAAAAACATTGTTGTATTTGGTACATTAGTAAACGAGTTAGCTAAAATAAACTAACAATAAGCATTGTAGTTTTTCTTCATTTATTAATTATTGTTAATGTTGGACAACACAATTGTTCATATTTGTTTATTGAGCATTATTGCTAATGGTAACGGAAACACTGAATTTGTTAAGTTAATGCTGAAATTAACACAACCTTGTTTTGTTCATTGTTAATTCATGTTAGCTAATGTAAAAATACATTTATAATACATCATTTTGAATTCCATTAAAATAGATACATATAAGTGAAATATTGACGTACCGTAGTAGTATAGAGCTATAACAGATAAGTAGGGATGTAACGATTTACTCAGATTGTTTTTTTTCAAAATGAGTTGAGACAAATTAGAAATGACCGAGTGCTCTTTTATTATTTCTCAAATGCTGCAGATTTCTTTGTAAAATAGAAATATATTTGATGTCAAATAACAAAACTAAATTGCGATTTTAAAACAAATTCCAAAATCAAATAAAAAAATGAATAATACGAAACTAAGAGCATATCAGCATATCCACGTTTACCAAGTTTGAAGTAAACACAGCGTCCCCTGCTCTCCAAAACATGTATGGTGATTCATTTAACATCTCAACCGACTTAAATGGTCATGTGTTATAATTGATTTTCAACCATTTCGCGGTGAATCATTACATCCCTCAAAATAAGGATATCATAGTGAGGATAATTTGGCCTTTACATCTAAGCAAACCTTTTCATTTCGGTGAAAAAAATGAGATATTTAACAAAGACATTTGTTTGAAAGCAGAGATGGCACGTACAGTATGAATCGCATGTGTTTCAGGGCATTTACAGTCGGCAGTGATTATTGCAATCATGCAGATTTGATTAAACACATGGATGGACAATGATAACCCTGTAAGTAAATCACATGAGGACACACATATAGACACGGCAACCCTGAACCCTCTTCTGACTGAAACCCTGTCATCTGCTCGTCCGTGCGGCCGGGCCGACTTCCGCCCACTGCTCACAAACTGACCTTCCTCATCACATAGACGTCTCTCTCACTTCCACAACATTAAATATTCATGCAGCAAGAAAGAGAGTGACTCTACACTTCTTCCGCATTTCCATACGCTCTCTTCGCTTCCTGTATGCGTGTCGTTCGCCTTCTGTCTTGGGTCATTATGGGTAACTCTGTAATTTTGGGGATTATTTCACCCCATGTAATATGGGGAGACAACTCTTTATAAGCGATTTGTAGGCTGTTTGAACATTCTGCCCAGTCAGATGAACATTGACTCAACCAATGGCTTGTCTATTTGTTCATCCAATGACAGATGGGGGAAGTGTTCTGGGAAATGCAATCATTAAATATGCTATTCCTGTTTAGTGATGCTACTGCCACAGCAATAAGATCAGATCTCTGGAGTGTTCTTTTTGTAACCTTTATTTTAAGTGGACTGTATAATTATTGTATAGAAACAATAATTGTATCATTTTTCTCTGTTGAACACAAAATTAGATATTTTGAAGAATGTGGAAAACAGTTCTGTGGCCATTTTATTTTGTACTTCTATGGCAGTCAATGATGTCCCAGGAATGTCAGTTGCTAACATGGTTTTAACAATATTATTTGAGTTCTTCAGAACAAATAAATGTATACAGGTTACAACAACTTGAGGGTGATTCAATTAATTTTCTTTTTTGGGTGGACTTCCCCTTTAAGGATGATGCTCTGCACAAGTATCCAATACAATGAACCATGTTTGGGTGATCGTACGTACATTTTCAACGACAGACATGTCAGTTTTTTCTACCAAATGTAAAATATAATGGTCCGTGCCGACTAAAGCTTTGCACACGTGAAAGTCATGTATACACTACTGTCTGTAGTGTTGATTGTAGGGTATATATTATAGGCGTAATCAAACATGTGCAAGTATTTAAAAGTGTATGTGTGTTTGTGTTGTTTAATACAAAACAGATGACACAAGTCTAAAAATCAAATTGTATTGTAAGTGCCTGATGTAGGTAGTCAGAAGATAACAGGTAATCCAGCTGGTGTAAACATCTGTAGCCACCATCAATATGGCCAAAACATCTGGATTTCTTTAGAGTTCTTTATCATATTGCTAAAAGCTGTCTTCCACAATTAAACCTGTGGGGAATCGAGGAAGCCCCGGGTTTTTTTTAGAGAGGTATAACACTGGACATGCCACTTAAAACTAAATATCATTAATGAATGATGTTAGTTGTACAATTTAAACTGTTATATAAACAAATCAATATTTCTTTACTGCAGTTATTTATCAGTTAATATGCAACTATTTAGATTCTAAATTTAACACGAACATATATCCTTTTGATCCCCATTGATCATAAAAGTATTTTTATAGACTGTTTCATCGGAGGCACGTGGCTAATAATAACAATTTATTTTATATTTAATGTATATTATTATTAATTTATTTTAATGTTTTATTGTATGTAGGGCTGGGGGATATACCTTACGATTCTTATGCTCTTAGTTTCTCCATGACTTACGGTTAAATGCAGCCACATCCGAAAACCAGAGGGCGCTCTTGCACAGAAACTCAGATAATGGGAAACAGAAGAAGAACAATTAGTTCCAGGAAATGCCTGTGGTCATAATCTATCGCTGTTCTTCAAACCTGTTCATATATTTTCATGATAATAAAGTTGATTTATAGTAATGATGTTTTTTTTAAATACACATTATAAACGACTCAATCTCGTAGTGATTTTAGATCGATAAGTACCTCCTACTGATCAAACAACCGTAGTTCACGGAAGAGCTGTGCAGAAAACATCGAATCGATTTAAGAATCTATTTATCTCGCCCAGCCCTAATTGTGTGTTAATTTAATTTATCACATTAAAAATACTAAAAGTTATTGTTGAAGCTTTTATTGTGCGGAATCTACCGGATGTTTGAGACACTAACATTTGTTTATGTTGTTGCTGCTGAAACCATCTATATAAAACATTTTAAGTTCACTAGCTATTTATGCAAAAACTTTATATAGAAAATCTATGTATATATTAAAACAATATCTATCTAAAAAAATAGTGACATCTTTTCCAATGGACATGCTTCTGTCAAAATCCCCTCCACATATCACACACAATATTCATGGCCCCTGTTTTGAGTGCTTAGCGTGAAATTGACGTCACGTTATTTTTAACCAAAGAGCTTTTCACGATTTCTTCCTTTCTTGTATCTGTTTCCTTTTCCAAAGCTTTAGCTTAAAACATCAGACAGCAGACGCGGAGGGTCTCATGCAAGATTGTGGAATATTCAGAACAGAGATTGTCAGAGGATGTGGTGCAGGGTTAGGCGCGCGTTATCGCTCTCCTCTCTTTTAGGTCAAACTCAGAAACAGCCCCCGTTATTCTCACTATCACTTCTAAAGCCAGTCAAGACCACCGCATTGTCTAATATCTGCAGGAGGGCTCGAGTTGAGCGTATATTGACTGAGCGCCAAGTGTTTTGTTGTGGTTTGATTGTGTTGTGTTTATATAAGAGTATTAGACACGAGCACAGTCATATCTTGAGCTCGCAGATAGTGGCGGTTTGTTTTCTCCCATGCATTTATTTCTTAAGAAGATTGAACATTGCTATTGAAATACAAATACATAGGTGATAGATGATGTGTGTTTGTGAGGAAAAATCACAATAAAAATCTATTGTTTCTTCTACACAGTAATTTTACAGAAATTATTTTTTTTTTACGCGAAATTTTTCGTTTTTAACCACTTAATTTGTTCCTGATAATTTTTTTGAAATACGTTAAAAAAAGGAAGAATAACAGAAAAGGACCGACAATGTACAAGAAAACTGAAGGAAAAATACATTTTATTATATATATCCTGTATTTTACAGGGAAAATTCATTTAATTATATATTTCTGTCGCTCCAGCTGACAGAAAATTTCTGTTTTATACACATTATTTTACAGTGTAGACAAAAATGAGTTTAAAATGAATTTATTGAAATCTGAGATTTGTATTTTACGATATGAATTTATTTTTTAAACTTATTTTTATTGAAACTTATTGAAAGATGTTTTTCCAGGGAATGAATTGGCAATAATCTCACATGCATCTCAGGATTTCCAAGGATGCCTCAGTTGCAAACACAAGTCAATGGAACATTGCTCCTCAATATCTCCCAAGACGAGTTGTCTTCCTTTTATAGCTCTATACTCTATCGACTCATATCTCCAGTATGTCTAACGAGCTATAGAAGAGCAACATTTAAGCTGTAAATTGTCTTTCTGAGTGATTTGTATGACAGCATGGAGTGTGTGTGATACTGCGTGGTTTGTATAGCCCGACAAACACTCCAGCTGGGATAAGAGTGTGTGTGTGTAATTCTGAAGAACGCTGCTTTAGCTTCAGTTCATGACGCTGGTCTCTAATTAGCAGAAGCAGAGAGAGAGTCATTTATATAGAGACCAGTCCTTATGTTAAGATAACACTCTACAGCCCTCTGGAGACATTCACTTCTGAGCGCCTTGTGTTTTGCATTCACTGCTGAAGACGGTCTTTGCACGAACCGAGCGATTGTGTGTGGAAACTCCACCCAAACTGGGCCGACTGTGATGAAGGTTAGGTAGTGGACATGTGAAAGAGGAAAAAATCTCCATGCCTTAGATCGAGCTGATCGGAGAGTCCTCGCTGAGCCCAATCGATGTTTTAATCCATAAACCCTCTTTTCTCAGGATGTTATGAGACATCAATCATCATTCTCATGGAGATGTTCATCAGACGAGCGCTTCCCTGTGGTCTGATTCCTCCAAACTCTGCCCTCGTATCGAATAGGGAATGTTTTAGAAGCATCAGCGTTTCGCTCCGCAGGAAAACAACCATTCCAATACTACAGTTAATCCAGCGCTTTTTCTTTCCAAATAAAAGTGTGATGTTGACATACTTTAATGTTTAAAAAAGCAGATTCTTCGGGTCATTCATAAAGACACAGTGGCAAAACCAGTCCGTTCAATTGTAAGGGTCAGAGAGAGGAGAGAGGTGAAAAAACACAATGATGTTTTGGTGCAAGAACCTTTGACTAACATTTTAAGAGGACTTCAGGGAGAAAAGAAAAGGTTGGATTTCAGGCTGTACTTCTGACTTTATGTCTCTCTCTCTCTCTCTCTCTCTCTCTCTCTCTCTCTGAGTAATGTCCAGAGCAGTAGGAAGATCACAGCTCAAGTGTCCTATCCGTCTTCACAACCTCAATATTCAATCACCGAGCTAATTGCACGGAGGAGATCGGAGTTAAAATCATGGTTTTGCTAATAGCCTTCAGGGAATAAATGTGTACAGCGGTAGAGAAGAGCAAGACTTTTCCTGTAAAAACTTTGAGATTTAAGTATGCTTGTATTCAGAAAAAATAAACATTTAGTGCAAGCGAAAATATTTTACTATTATTTTAAATCAATCAGCAGCACTATTTCCTCTCTCAATCAGTTGAAAATGTGGTAAAAAAATACCGCCATGTACCGGGAAACCGGTATAAATCTGGAAAACACCCTTATATAAATGTTTGGTCATACCGCCCAGCCCTATTAATAATACTATTAACTTATAATATTATCTTATATTTGACAACATTTTATTTTAATTAAATTAATTTTCAATTTAATTTTCAATTTAATTTTTAATTTAATTTTCAATTTAATCTTTAATCTTAATTTAATAAAGTGAATAATTATTCTTGCATAAACCCTTAGAACCAATAATAATTTAATTGACGATAAGTATACTTTAAATACTTTTAACTTCTAATAATAAAACTTTTATTTTATTTGACTATTTACAATTTTATTTTATTTAACTATTTATTTTATTTTAATAAAGTTAATCATTATTCTTGCATAAACCATTCGAATCGATAATAATTTAATCTACAATAAGTATGCTTTATTACATACAAGAGCTTGCGTTTCATGAATGAGCTCCAAAAAGTGTGTGCGTGATGAAAACCATATTTTGTTTTCATTGCAGGACGCATTTAGACTCGCCTGTGGCGATTGACTCTGTATCTGATCACCAGCCGTCCCACCATTCCAAGAAAAGACTATGAATAGTAATTTCATTACGATGAGCCTTCGGTATTCGACGTTCTCTTGCGAATGCCTTTGTGACTGCAGAAATATCCGTCTTTCTTAGTCTCGTAAGCCGATCTCTCCTTTACCGGACTAATGTAGGTTGTGTTCCATTAAAAGGCTTCTGTATACGTCCGCCCTCCCAAGTAATGTCTTTGTGGGAAACATTGATCGAGAGACTTTCACATATACGCACCGCATGCACTCACACACGGCTCGCAATGAAGTGGACGAGAGGATATCGGAACGTGGCGGTTCTCTGTAGAAACCCCTGGAAAGGCGGCATTGATTCGGGCCCGGGGAGAGGTGTGATTGATTTAAATGTGATTTCCCATTTCCTATCTTCTAATTGAAATAAACTATGAAGTTTGCTGCTATCAATAGACTCTACTGTAAATAGGCACGTAATGCCCGCGGGTGGAATCGAGTGTATGCAGTAAACTTGTCTTAGATTTATTCACTTTTATTCGCCCTCGTGTTGTTCAAAACCTGTATGAATCTTTCCTCTGTGGAACACAAAAGAAGATATTTTGAGAAATATCTCAGTGGTTTTTTGTCCAAAAAATAGAAGTCAATGGGGGCCGATGTTGTTTGGTCATCAACATTCTTCAAAATATCTTATTTTGTGTAAAGCAGAAGAAAGTCATCAAATTTGATTCAACGTGATTTTCGTAATTACCTTTAAGCGAAAATCTTCAAAAGGATCCTGTTTAAAACAAGAAATAGCCTCATACTGCATTAAATGCCTTTAGTGTCGCAGAATGACAGGCGAGTGTCTTTATAGTGTGTTTGGCAGGCTGGGGAACTATCACTGAGAGAATCGCCTGTGCTGCGGCATCCCGCTATAAATAGGGACTACAGACGGCCCCCCGACCGTGCATGTTCTGCAATGCAGAGCAGCTCAGTGGGAATTCTGGGAAAATGAGTCCAAACCTGTCTGTGTGTGGACACGGGGCATGACCGTGTCATCTTGAGAGGGGGATGACATTATTGAGAATGTGCGCTCGTGTTTACGTTTGTCATGCCATCGCGAATTACGCACAACAAAGGGGAATATAAAATTGCTCGGAATTAAATGTCCCGTAAATTATGATTTTGGATTGTATTTGTGTTGTGCAATAAGACACAAAAAATATGTGACTGAAACAAGTGTACTGACAATCTAAGTGAAAGGATGAGGGAGGGATGGGACGGACAAAGTATTAGTTCTCTGCGTGACAATCCTTGTGTTTGGTGACATCACATTCATGGGGCAAGAGCGGGGTTGGGGTGAGCATATTGTTTAATTCAGCGAATCAGAAATGACCAATAAGGCTAAAATTGCTATATGGACACGTATTAAAAACAAATGGAGAACTCGGTTTCAATGGTCGTGTCCTTTGATTGTGTCTTCAGCTGTGTCTCACTGGGTTGTGTCCTCTCCGCTACTCCTCCAGGTGCGACTTCTGTCCCAGCAGATGATATGATTACGGCAGCAGTGGCCTGGCCACCTTTTAACCTCCACACACATTTGTGTCACCATCACTGTGTTTATTTCATTATGTCGGGGAGCGGCTGCCTCAAGGGGACTCCACATACGGCCCCTTATAGATGCCTTTCAACTCATCTCCTAACAGCTCCCTCATATTACACCAAGCACACAAACAAAACCTAAGCTGCAGTGAATTTCAGTTGAGCCAGGAACCTTTCTCGTGAACCTTTACCATGGTAATCATAGTATTTACCCAAACTCTCTATAAAGGACTTATGACATCCTTATAAAAAATGGTCTGAATTATAGAGAGCACTTTTTATTTTATTCGTATTGAAACTAGAGTAACAACAAATTGACTAACCACTAAACCAACTATAGTGTGTTTAGTGAAAGTGTAGTTATGCATATAAATGACAAAAAAAATGCGTACTGCAATAAAACTAGAGTCATTTCCTCAAAGGGCAGTGTGCAAACCTTTGGAATAACATATATAATAAAAATAATTTGATGTATATTAGTGGTGTTGCAATTAATCCATTTCAATGTTTTTTGATACAGTATATACTATAAAATAGATTAGAATAAATGTGTGTGGCGAGTATATTTACATGTATATCAATTCACACACATACAAACATGTTTATATATAATAAATAGTACATAAGTAAATATATACACTTTTTATTTACATATTTATACACATATACAGATTGTGTAAGTATATTACTCATATTTTTAAAATAAATACATGTTTAGTATATTTGTGTTTATACAAATATACTCGCCACACAACATATGTTATATACACACAAACATTTGTTTTGCAATGGATTAATAGTGATCAATCAATTTGACAGCATTATTATACATTTAAATAATTTAATTAATTATACATTTTCATAAAAGTAATGACTGTTTTTATGTTATTTTTATACTAAGAACTTTAATAAGTATTTTGGTGGAAACTGTAGTTACATTGGTACGTTTTTGTTAGGGTCACACTTTCAATCTGTCAAACTCGATCCTTTGATTTTAATTTCCCTGAATTTGTTTAAATTTTCCTTCATTATTTTATTTCTGCTTCTACTCATACTGTACCATCATGTCTTTCTTAACTACGCATAAGGCAGCGCAGGTGTCGTAAACCCCGAGGTGCCAGACGCTTTCCAGCACCGTACGTTTGCAGCCGTGCTCCGTGTGAGAAGCATCTAGTTTGTAACGCTAAAGAACAGCGTACACAAAAGAGAAACGAGCCCTTCCTCCCATAAAGCATATTCCCCACTGTCCTCCACGCAGATTTGTGGGAAACACATGCGGCCGAGGGGGGGATGTACTGTAGCAGAATTCCCTGAGACGAAAGAATCAATATGCAGGACCGAGCGGCCGGTCATTTGTATGCTACATGTGAGGCAGGAATAGAAGAACCAGAGACAGGAGTTAGAAAAGCAAAGGTTAATTTCATACATCAACTTCCATCTGCATATTTCTTTCCACAGGAGTGCCACGGCCTTTGTGCCTTTTTTTTCGCTCGGCGGTTTATATTTTACGGAGATGTCACTGTAAAGGGAAGCTGTTCGCAGGGCTGATTTGAGGTGTAGGTTGAATAAAAAGATGTGTACGTACGACTCCTTAAAGTGATAGTTCACCCCAAAATGATATGATGATGATATGAATAATATTAACCCTCATATGGTTCCGAACCTGTATACATGTCTTTGCCCCCTTAAACACAAAGGAAGATATTTGGAAGAATGTCAGTAACCGGGATCTTGGAAAATAAATACAATGGGAGTCAATGGGGGAAGAGATCTTTCCAGTTACTGACAAAACCTACGATTCTGAAAAACAAAGAAATGTAAACAGGTTTGGAACCATCTGAGGGTGAGCAAATGATGACAAAATGTTCATTTTTGTGTGAACTATCCAGTTCCTTTATGAGGATGAACAGCCATTTTTCACTTTCGCATGCCCCTATGTAGATACACACCTTAATCATTTGAAGTTGTGTGTATGTAATATGGAACAAGTGCGTACCTAGGTACATTTGTTCTTAGTCTGATGTTGATGAATCTGGATTAATCCAGATGAAGGAGCCCGTGTCTGACATAATTGGCGAAGGACGTGTTCAAACCATCTCCATATATGGACTTTCCACTAAACATTTCCTGTAGATGCCTTTCCAGACATATCCATGTTCACTCTGAAGAGCTTTACGCAGCAAGTTTTTCAAGTTAAGCCGTGTGTGCCGTTCTCAAAACCAGCTGAAATGCAATAAAACTCATATCAATATACACCATGAGCCTACACTTTGCGTAAGCAGCTCATTTTTTGTGCAGACTGTTCTTTTTACAAAACAAAACAACACTATATACCGTATATCATGTTCCCAAAAACAACAAGATCTTAAATCATAAATCATATAGTGTTTCATGATAAGCATCTGTATTATTAACCGTGTCTGATGAAAGCATATGAAAAAAGAGGATTTTAGGCCTACAGTTGGCTAACTATAAATGTTAACACTAACTTGTCATCGCTTTACCATGTTTTTTATTTGTACATATTTATTTATTTTATTTAAAGTGGTAAATAACCAGCAACATTTGTATTAAGTAGGGCGTAAAAGTACACATGGTGCCCAAAACACTCCAAAATCCAACCATAAATCCAAACTAGCCGGGCCAGCTAACCACCTTTAGCTT
The DNA here is from genome assembly GCA_029783895.1 of Triplophysa bombifrons. Classification (NCBI taxonomy): domain Eukaryota; kingdom Metazoa; phylum Chordata; class Actinopteri; order Cypriniformes; family Nemacheilidae; genus Triplophysa; species Triplophysa bombifrons. The sequence continues at coordinate 4,273,277 of CM056465.1, forward strand.
TGAAAAAAATATATTATTTTGAACCCGCAAAATAATATTAGTATTCCAGGCATATGAAAGTTATAAAAATCAAAATGTGATGGCTAGATACGAAAGCAATGACTTTCTATTACTTTCTATATACATCTTTTTTTCCTAAAACTGCTAGCTTTCGTTGATTGACTAAGTGCACCATCAGTGATTGACGGCTCTCGAACCCGTATACTGTGTCATCGATGAATGCTAGCACAGCGCTAAATGATAAACATCAGTAATTTAAACCACACACAGCCTGAAAAAAATCCAACCCGAGACGCCTTTCTGCACTGTCAACAAACTAGCGCTCTTCTGTTTAGCCTACATAACATCCGAGGAAACAATCAAATATTCATACGATATTATCCGAATAAACGGCCCGCGATTGCCGACACTTGTTTAGCTTTTCGAATTTAAATGCCACAGATACGAAGGCAGAGTATTTTTTATGTATGATATCACTGTAGCGACGGCCCTCTAACCTCTGCGATGTTCGTTCGCAGAGCTGTATTAACTAGCGTAATACGTAATTTGAATGCTAACAGAGCAAGATTAGCTTCGGGATATGTCCGAGGAGGAGAAATGGAATAATAAATTCTGATATGCATCTGTGTTCATGGAGAATGGTGTCTTATCAGAGGAACGGCAAGAATGAATAAATGTGCTGCACATTCATCAAATAATGTGTGTGTGTTTTTTAAGCTAATGCTACATTCATCTGAATTCTGTTTTAATGGAATTTCAAGTCAAATGTGCTATAAGGCTGTTTGTGTTATTTGTAGTTAAACAATGGCTTTACAAATAGTAATCAATCTGACCAAAAACTTAACTTTTCTACAGTAAAACCAAGATTAAATGTTAAATATCATTAATTCACTGTCCGGCTGTATTGCATTGACCAGACGTTGTCTTTAGAAAAAACCCACAGCATTGTTTGTCAGTATGTTGCTTGCATAATGTATTGAACCCATGACCTTGGGATTGCTATTGGTAAAGAACAAGCCAAACAAACTGTTGAGTAAATCATTCACAGAAACATTTGCCAATGAAAGAAATTCATTTTGCTTTACGTCTTGTATGAATTTCTTAATGTAGTGGGTTGGTTGGTGCCATCTTATGTTTGGTGGACACTGTCAACACAATGTCATCTCGGTTCACTCAGTCGCTCATGTGGTCGCCCATGTTGACAGTATGACTGGGCGGAGACAAAGTTATTCATCAGAGGTCAGTACAGTACAGGTCACTAGGGTCGGTTCTGATGGCAAACACTGACACTGAAGGTCACAAAAGGTCACAGCTGTCACTCACTCAAGTTGTTGGTAGTTCACTAAACTTTTCTTGTCGGTCTATTTTCCCAAAAGTTGTGAGACACTTAAATTTCGGTATGCACAGTTTAGTCTAAAACATATGTGATGCTCTTTCAGTGTATTTCTTTGTGCGTGATTATTTAGCTCGACACAACGAACGCAGTTTATTGATATTTGACCAAACTGTGATCTTGCAGCTGAGGTATTGCGTTCACGCCGCGGCACTAAAAGCATACGCCTGCAGTTTAGTGTGGGGAGGATATGAGGCATGTGTCCTAAATGGAAATATAAAATGTGCCATTTACTTATCAAAAGATACTTTCCTCCATCACATATCCAACCACACAAATTCACACAAAAAACCCGATCCATTTTCTCAACAAAATCCAATAGAGACATTGTTGTAAAAAAGTGTGTTTTGCTGTATTTTCTTCTGTATTCATTATTTAGCACGGATTTGAAATAGATGTGTTATATAAACCGAACATGATATTGTCATTTATTAGTGCTGTTGTGTTCATATTGACCTCTCTTTTTTGCATTTTAGGCCCGTCTCAGACACACGTCTGCTCTAATTTCATGTTTTTTGAGGTTAGACTCTGTTTCCGTGGCGTGTGTGTGTGCAACTAGGCCTTTGTGAAAGTGTGTGTTGCTCAATCCTCATAAACCTCAGCACCAGATCTTAATCGTACGCACCGCTCGGGTGCAAAGGCGCTTTTCTCGAGTACAATGAAAGACGTTCGTACGCGGCTTAGCGATCACACCGTGTGTGTGTTTTGCAGAATCGTGCTTTGCGTACACACGTGTGCTGGCTGTCGGTGTCTCATAAGATCTCAATGGCAAGCAGCACAAATATCATGAGACTTGTTTGACTTTCGAGAAGGATGCTAGGTTTATTCTGGAGGATAAAATCAGAAGTAAGCTGTAATCATGATTGATTTGGGAGAGAGCGAGCGAGAGAGAGAATCTATGTACTGAACCTCAGTGAGATGCCTACTGCTGTTTATATACTACAAAGACAGCATCCTAACTGGAATGGAAGTCACAAGGGACTTGAAACACTACTTATACAGAAGCTCAACGTTGTGTCACGTCCATGTTTGAGTCGACTTGCTGTCCAGTCTGTAGTGCATTTGTGGCACTAGACTTTTTTTCAGCGACCTTTGTTCCAGAAGTGTTTCTCTCATTCGTTTTGTTGAAAGTTATCTTCATTAATAAAGAAAATAAATAAAAGAAAATAAAGTATTTTCTACCAACTAAATTAGTTTCAAATCAAAAAGATTTATTTCTATCTCAGAGGAATCGCAACGTTGCAAATTTGATGATCCATATTCAGTTGGTAATTACTTATCACATTTTTTTCTTTTTTTTAAACATGGACTGTATTTACTGCAGTTTTTCTTAATAATTTTGACTTGTTTTCTAGCAAAAATATAAAAAAATTCCATCATTAAGAGACATTAATTTAAGAAGCAACGTGACCTAAGACAAGAAATAACATATAAATGTTAAGTTTATGCTCAACACAAGCAAAAAAGGTTGCAGTTTAAAATATACTTGAATTAAGTACTCAATAAAAAAGAAACTGGCAGATATTTTTGCTTGGTTTAACCATAGCTTGTATATATATATAAATTAATTGTAGATAACATTTTATATTTTTTGTATTTATTCAGAAATCAAGACTTAATATCTAAAGTAATTTTGCCTCTCAAAAAAATATATATCTTGACTTTTTTTATATTTATACTGCAGTTCAAGACAAAATACAGTAAAAAAAATATATATATATATTGTTGAATTTCTACAAAATATTTTCACCAAACGATTCGTGCATTTTGCTCTTAGATGTTCCAAGAGGAATGTAGTGTGATGTAAGAGCACTTGTCTATAAAAGTTGTCTATAGGCAAATCCAGGACCCCGTAACCTTCCTCAGGCCCTCAGAGAGGATAACCACGAGCGAGAGAGTGAATAACAGGTGCTCTGCGTCTGTTGCTCTGTTCCTGTGTATTATTTAATAGCAGTCAGTGGGGAGATCGTGTACTTTTAATATTTAATCATATCTCTCTCTCCAGTGATATGACTATCTGTGATCCCACTGAGCCGCCCACTTTCTCCGCCTGTCTTTCTCCCTTCCTCTAGCGATCTCTTTCTCCGTCTCGCTGTCTCTCTCTCGGTTTCCCACCTCGAGTTCTCCGCTTGTTTCCGCTGGTCGGCTCGTGTTACCGGCTGTTTCCTCATATTCGTAGATGCATCAGAATCGCCATCCACCCTCACACACACTCTCACGCTCGATGCCGGAGTCAGCGTTAACTGTGTGTGTGTGGCAGTGATTTATTAACTGTGGTGATTCGAGATGTGCGTGTGTGTGTGTTCAGAGAGCACATGAGGACATTAAACCTAAGTGCAGCCTGTAGGTTTTAGCAAAGGTTTTGCTGTCTGAGACAAATGTTGCATATTGTGAAAGATTTATTTTGTTGAAGGGTAAGAGTTGCGTGTTGACGGCAGGTGTTTTGGCTTTGCAATGAGTGTTAGTTCACAACAAAGTTTTGAAGATAGTCCTTCTGTGTGACTGCTTTATATTTATTTACATTTTGTCAATTGAAATGAGCAATTAGCAAAACATTGTAGCATTTTGGTATCCTGAATGCTTACAAATTAAATATTTTAAGCAACACATTTGTGTGTTGCGTAAGTGTGTGTGTGTGTGAGAGAGAGAGAGAGAGAGAGAGTAAGAGAATGGATGAGAGAGAGAGAGATGTATATTGTACATAAAAGAAGCTTGATGTTGCCCAGTCCGGCTTGGCTTTTACCCAGAATCCCGCTGTGCTCATATCGTACAATCTGACAAGCAACAATCGTAAAGGACAAAAAAAATTGCTGTTTGCTTCCAGCTTATAGAAAGGCGTAAGACACGAGGGCCTGTAAATATTAGCGACAGCATCTCTCCACTGGTTTGTAAAACTGCATATGACCACAGTCAGACACACACACACACACACACACACACTGTAGATTATGACCCGCTGCGATGACACGTGTTTGTGTTTGTGTTTGTGCAGACTGACGAATTAAAGAAATCGGATGATTTGTGTTATTACTCTTTGTTAGCTGGGAAAGTTTGTCAGGGGTCATTTTGTACACAAATACATCTTGATGAAGGTCAGTGGTATTATGGACTATCTCAAAAGGTCACGGTGTACCTTCATATGAATATTCAGGGCAGCACGATTTATCAATATTTGCAAACAGAGGATCATTCTGCCTGAAGATGGATTTGACCAGCTGTAAAGAAAAGAGTTTCATTCCAAACCTTCTGTCCTACTGTACTGCAGCGTTCTGCTCACTGTAAACACACTTTTATTGCTGAATCACAGCAAATCATTCATCACAGTCACGTGTGTCTCTGTTAGAAGGCGACGTTTCGTCTTGTTTGAAGGAATCTAATTATTATATTGAGAAAATGTAACTGTGATGTTGGAGTTAAGTTGTTGTTTGTAAGAGTGATATTGTCGAAACACACACGCACTGAGGCCCAGATGTGTTTCAGCAGTTTCAGTTTCAGTGTGTGTTTGTGTGTAGTGAAATGTATTTTTTTAATATTTTGATAAAGACCCCTTTTCTCTCACTTGTCATTTTAACCCTTTGAAAAGAACACCTTTAGTCCTGCGTCTAGACTTTCCTGTGAAAGGTTTTATTAAATGCAGTTAGTCGAAAGCTAATTGTGCAAAATTGTTTATCTAAAATCCGACAATTAACTCCAGTAAAACGAGGCCTATTTATCCTGTAAATGACACTTTAATTATATCAATACTCACGTGAATTATCTGCTCAGCGTGGCTGCGTGGTCAAGTACATTATTGGCTCTTGAACAGGACGGCTTGTACTGTAAACAATAAAGCTTCATAAATTAATATGCTTAGCAGCTATAAATAGTGTTTGTGTTGGATGCATGTGTATGAAAGACTGTAGCATATGTAATTACTGTATTGTACATGCAGTTAATCCTATACAACGCTCGCTAGTGTCCATCTGTCAGCCGAGAGAGAGAGCGAGTGTGCTGTATTTCATGGCGATGTGGAGGAACACTAGGAGACTTTTTTTAGGCGGCACACTGATCTTGTACTGCAGTGTGGGAGTTTCTTTTTTGTTGTATTTAACAATATCAAATGCAATAATTGTTCTGTTGTTTATGGGATTTTAAAGGAAAAGTTCAACCAATAAGGAAAATTGTTGCTATTTTGTCATTGTTGCAAACTTGTAAGATCACAAGAGGAACACAAACTGAGATATTTTATATAGTTAAAAACTGGTCTTTTTAGAAAATGTTGTACTATATTAAATAGTAAAATGGCTTGTTTATATTTTACGTTGTTTTTTGACAGCCTCTGAACCAACATTCTGCTTAACATATCACAAAAAACTGAGGGTAAATGGAGGCATTTTTCCCTTTTTTTTGATGAATAATCTCTTTAAAACAGACAATCTCAAAGGGATAGCTCACCCGATTATGAATATTCTGTCATGATTTACTCACCCTTAATTAAATCCAAACCTGTGTACATTTCTTTTGGAAGATATTTAGAAGAATGTTAGCAACAATGTCTGGGACACCAATGACTACTATTGTATAAAAAATATATTTTTTAATTTGAAGTTTTAATGAAGTTTTTTTGAGACACAAGTACGTGCAGTGCTATTACAGTCCTCCCACAATACATCCTCATGCGACATATTTGAACCGACACTATCTTTTTACCTATGTGTCACGGAGTGCGTCAAATAACATTACTAAGCATTTTATCAAAATATTTTATCCAAAGCTGCTATTCTTGTGTAACCTGAGGATGTTGATCGTAGGCACAATGTGTATTTCATCATCCCAGATGCAAACATTCACCGTCATAGTTACCATCATCTTTTTATCACCTGTGACTAAAATCGCCCACTGATCTCTGTGAAGCATCTCACGTCATGATTGGTCACATGAGACAGGAAGTGATGGCCGTGTCATACTACCAGGAAAAGCTGTGACTGATGGCTGTTCATTAACAATACTGTTGAGATCCTATCATAGCCACTCTGTCACTCAAACAGAGATTACGCTGAGGGTGTCACACTGACAGCACCGAGTTTTACACATCAACATTAAAGCTGCAATTCGTAACTTTTTTGTAAAAAGTCAAATAAACTATTGAGGGAGTACATTTAAAATGTGCATTGATAACTGTCTCTTTACCTTACCCTGATTCTCAAAGGTACGTTTATAAATATGGTTTATCATTTGAGATGTCGGGTATGATTTCATGGGAAATATCAGTTTGATGTCATTTGACTTCAACCCATGTTAATTTGTTATATAACCTGCATTTTATTTTTCCAACAGAACATGCGATAAAGAGGCAAATTTTACAGATTGCAGTTTTAACAACTGGGGTAAACACATGTAAGTTTATAATGCAGGTCACCAAGTTTGTATTTTGAACCGATAATCGGTACCAGTTGATAAAAGCAATTTTTCACACTATAGGCAGATAGTTTAAAAACAGCTGATTAGGGCCAATATATCAAACATCACCAGTTTGATGCACAATATTAATAGTCATTATATGAATTAAGAATACTTAGAAAGTTAGGAATATTCATTTAATCTTCTGAATAGGTATCGGCAGATATCATGCTGAAAAATCGGTATCGGGGGAGAATTTTAGTATCAGTGCATCTCTACAAATAATTCTAAATAATGTGGCATGATGTAATGTGACAGTATAACAATGTCATGGCAAGTTACATTGCAACTTCATTTAATGAAGTACATTTATGAATGATGACATATTTTATTTAAGATGACTTATTCAACCTTACTACATTGCATTTGTGGAGGTCAGATGTTGAAATAATTCTTTAACGTTACAACTACACATTAGACACGCAAAGCAATGCAACAATATGTAATGTGATGTAGAGTTACAATGCAGCGTAATGTAATGTAGTGTACAGTAACCTAAAATAACACAATAGAATCACAGCAGTTAATTGAGACAGAAGATGTGAGAAAATACTGATTAAATACTTGTCAGGCAGAGAAACAAAAAGATTTGAATAGATTGTCTTGTATTGTTGCTTATCTTCATACCGGAGGCCTATCGGTTTGATGAAAGGCGTCAGACTCCGGGAAACTTGAGTGGAATTTATGAGATACTGTTACGACAAGTGACGGCCACATTTCTATAGACGACATCAATCATAAAGTTAGTCATTGTCATTGGGACTTTCCCTTATTATATCAAGTGATTTAACAAACTACTGAACGAGTAAAAACCGGAGTGATGGATTTGTTCAGAATGGGAATGTATCCAAGGCAGTGGTTCTCAAAATGGGGGCCCAAGATGGGTATTGGGGGCCACAGATTTTGTGGCATTTTACAAAATACAGAAATTATATATAGAGAAAAAAAACATCAACCAAAAGAATTGATGTTCCAGCAATGTTAAGTTTAATATTGTACTTCTTTATTTGGGGGGCCACAAAGCTATGCACCCCACACAACAGGGGGCCTTACAATGAAAAAGTCTGAGAACCACTTATCTATGGTGTATCAGGTTTTTTGTATTTATACATTAAATCAAACTTATTTGAATATTGGTACAACGGTATTATTTCACATATACGATATTTATGCAATAAATGTGAATGTTATCATATTATTATGTATTTATGGTATTATTATGCCATTATTTATGGGCATGTGTGGTAATAACATGCTATTTCAAAGTACCACGACTAAGAAAGTATGTTGCTGTTTTACGGTAAGGTTAACACCCTCGTACCTCAGGCTGCCATGCAAAACACAATATCAATATATGTTCATTATTCACAACCACAGTATATATATCAAAGTACCAAGGTATTAACATCTGACACGCCACAGTATGTTTCAGTTAGGGTCGACATATACGTGACCCCTTCAGGAAGTCAAATCCCTGTAAGCGGATGAGAGTGAAATGAAACGTTGTAGGTTTATAGTTTGTGAGCTGGCAGTCGGTCAGTGGCGGCTCATTTGTGATCAGTGTGTGATATCACAGTAATCAGTTAATCCAGCCACACATGATCACATTATGTGCGCCGAACGGACACGCAGCTCTGTCTTCCTACAGGAATGCCGGCCGCTGCCGTTAATGGCTTTTTAAATGTCACGGAATGTCATGGAATGATGAAAGGAGAATCGGTTATCCCAGGTCGAAGTGATCATCTCCTCTCTTCTCTTTCCTTTGCTCGTGTTTCCTCTTCCTGTCTCTCTATCTCTCTCGCTCGCGGGTCTCATTGAAGGACTCCGCCACGTGGCCGTGGCAACTTTCACCGACGCTGATGTCAGCATGATTTATACAGCAAACACACACACACACGCAACAATAGAGGGGAGGAGTGGGTGGGAGTTCATACACTAGTACACCAGCAGTGTGTATGAAAGTGATTTATTGTTTGCGTTTGCTTTTCATATTTTTGTTTTGTTTTAACTTCATCTCTTTCCCTTTTTTTACTTTGTCCTAACTTTCTTTTTACTTCCTTTATGTTCCCCTTCCTTTCCGACCCATTGCGTCTCCTTTCCTTTTCACCTCCTTTTCTTTCCTTTAACGGCTCAGAACAAATTCAGTATTAATAACCGTTTTTCTCAGACATGTCCTTCAACAAAGTGGTTACTCATAATTTCATGATTTTTCCAATCTATAATTTATAATGTTATTCATAACTCTTTATATTCACACGTAAGGCATAAAAGGTGATGAATTCCTGAGCATGCAATTACAATCTAACGCTTAAAATGAGAGAAAGAGAATAATCCAGATTTCTTAGTGTTATATACTAAATGAGTCTGCTGTAATCCACATTACATTTGAATG